>CM052662.1:80231331-80383228 GCA_028533165.1 Leontopithecus rosalia
ATTCTCAGCAAATTGACACAAGAACAGAAAATGAAACACCGTATATTCTCACTCATAGGCGGGTGATGAACAATGAGAACACATGGACACAGGGAAGGGAGTATTACACACTGAGGTCTATTGGGGGAAATAGGGGAGGGACAGCAGGAAGGGGAGCGGGGGAGGGATAGCATGGGGAGAAATGCCAAATGTGGGTGAAGGGGCAGAAGGCAGCAAAACATACTGCCACGTGTGTATCTATGCAACTATCTTACATGTTCTGCACATGTACCCGAAAACCTAAAACACCATGAAAAGATAAAAAAAAAGAAAACCATAGAACAATTCCTTCAAAAGTCTTATTTTATGCTAATAGGTCCAGCTAAACAATAATATCAGTGTAAAACACACATTTTAAAACATGTAAGGACTCAACAATACTGCTTTTTGTAACTTTTGCTCAAGATATATTAAGTGCTACAAAGTAATGGAGTAAACAAGGAAGAAGACTTGTGATGCAGGAATTAGGGCATTGAAAACATAGGCAAAAGATGATAGGAATTCCAAAAGAGAAGTTGCCATTAATAACACACAACAAATAGAACGGGGAGATGACTGGAGTATTTGACCATCCTGTGAAAAGGTCAGGCTAGACATAGGGATTTAATTAACAGAAGATATAGGCAAAATGGTTAAAACAACAAAAAACTTTACATCTGGGGTACCAAATTTATGAACACCGAGGAGATGCTTTTGTGGTAACTGAATTTTAAAGCAATGTACATATATTTCTGATAAAAATGAAAATTAAAGAACTATAAGACCTACCACATCAAAATAAATACCTAAATGGAATGCAGTCCAGATGACAACTGCCTTTTGGTCAAGCCTTTTGGCCCCACCTAGGACAAGCCAGGTAAAAAAATCTCACAGAATGCCATGCCTGGTTCTACCTAGGTAGGTGTAAATCCCAACAAAAACCATCTTCCCCACACATCCCCATCAGGAGGAAGCATGATCCAGGGGCATTAAAAACATGGGTTCTAGAACTGGAACGATTCACAGCTTACTAATGTGTGACTTCAAGGTAACTTAATCTCTGAGCTTCAGTCTACTCACATGTAAAAATGATAATGCTATGTGTGAGGATACTATTAATTACAGTAATTATAGCTTCACAAGGTATAAAAGTATCTGAAGATTAAATGAGAATGCATGTAAAAGCAAGGTGCCTGACACATAGTAGCTATAAATATTCACTAGTATTATATTTATATCAAGAATTTTTTGAAAGATTTTATATTACTGGGAAATTTGACAGTCCTTATGGCCACATAAATTTGGTTTTTGCTTGTGAAGGTTATAATAAGGTCATAGCCCATGGGTTATTGGGAAGATCAAAAATTTAACAGGTAAACCTTTCTGCATGCCATCAACATAGATCCATAGGCTAAGATATGTTATATTAAGATATGTTAATATATTAATTATTGAGTCCAGAAAGCACTTCAAAGCATTATTTCCGAAGAGTGGCATAATAGGGGGTTTGACACCAACAGTTTGAGAGCAGCTGTAAAAATCAGCGTGAGAACAATGAAAGAAATACATCAGTTCATTGAAAGTGAAAAACTAAGGTTTCAAAAGTGTGATCTCTCGTTCATGAGCAAAACTGTTAAGAGACAGAACCTCCAACCTGCAGGATTCTAGCCTCAGACTGATTTCTTCTGTAGTGTAAGTGGTGGTAATGTCCTCAAGGGTAACCTTCAGATCTGGGTCGAGCAGACACTTGTCATCCCTACCCTCTTTCGATCCTTTCTATAACCTTGTCCTTCTATTTTTGCCTACAATTAAAACTGAAGTAAAGTTTTCATTATAGATAAACTTTTGAGTTATATACCACTTACTAGTTTAAGAAGTTCGTTTTCATTCTAACAAAAGTCTTACAAACCTCAAGCAAACTGCTTTTTATATAGAAAGTCCACCCTGTAGATGCTCGTCGGTTTGAGTTGTTTAGCTGGCCGATTTTTACCCCCAGTGTAGTCTTGAAATATTTGATCTCCATTCAGGTGAGGATTTAGTCAAAGGGAGATAAATGGAAAAGTCAAATAAGAAATAAGAAAAAAGAGAGTAAAGGCTGCTTGACATGGGAAAGGAGTATCTAATCAATCAGTTTGGGTAAGCTTAACTCCAAGGACATTGAAGGATTATGGTAAGCATTTCTGGATACCTGCCACATGTACAGTCATTGTACAGATCTGGGAACACAGATGAGGAGCAAGAGGGGAGAGCCAAGGGTGCACTTAGATGTCAAAAAAGGCTAGGGTATCAGCAGTTGCAGGATCATAAACTAGCTGCCTATTATGCCATAAGGGGTATTTTTTGGTGTTCCCCTATTTCTGTGGGGACACAGAAATTCCAGAGTTGGGCTGCACTCTAATTCTGTAGTACCACTCCCTCCCTAAATACCAAAGAATGCAACGAAAAAGTCATAAAAACTATAGAGTGATATGAGAGGGAAGACTTTTTCTCTTTATAGACTAGTGGAGTCACATACTTTTAAAGAGCTGTTCTTTTGCTCTTTAAAAGTATATGACTTTTAAAGTATATAGTGAAAAGTTGCTAAACTGAGCAATCACTTTCTTCAACAGGAAGGAATTGCTCTTCTGCTGCTCACTCCAACCACAAACTAAATAAAATGTCTGACTCTTTGGCAGCTTATTTTACTTCTTTCTACAAAGCCCATAAGAAGAGATGTTGAAAAGTTAATACAGAATATACAGAGATTAGAATTTCACAGAAACACTATGAAAAGGATACAGTGGCTACTCCACATGCCTGCATGATTCTGCCAGTTGACAGCGTATAAGAAATTGCTGCCTCTGTTCCAGCTAACCAGTGCCAACGTTTTATTAAATCCACATAAACAACTATCCCAAACTATCATTGCTGCCAGCTATAGGATACTTTGGTAGACTTCACTCTTACAGGAAGAATTATTCTTCAAATTCCTCCCAAGCCAAAGGTCAGGAAAAGTACTTGAGCAGGTTAGGTGAATTTGATTTATCTTAATTACCAGACAGTACATTTTCCATAGGAAATTGTTAGACCACATGTAAGTCTGGCACACACTATGGATTCATCAATTTTTCAGTGAAGTAAGAAGAGAAGTGAACTCATTGGAAGAGAAGAGTAGGATTAAAGGGCTTTTTTTCAATGTGCAGTGATCGTGTCCATCCATTTGCCCAGCCAGTTCATTAGGAAGAACTCAGTCCATCAATGGATTATCAAAGTGTGTGTTAAAAACAATTCATCTGAAAACAAATTGCAGACTATAGACAGAGATTTAAAGAAAAAAGTTTACTAGGACAATTCTACTTATGGGATTGACCTAGGTTTTAGTTTTGTTTTCAGTTTCAGTTCTTTGAGTGACTCCATGCATGGCTTTGAATATCACAGAATTATATCATTTTAGAGCTGGAGGAGATGTAGAGATCAATAATCCACACTCGCTGTCCCTATAAGCAGTGGTGTAAGACTTATTAAGACATATCAGCTCCTCTGGTCACAGAACTAAAGCTAATCATAGTGGTCTTTTCAAAGTGGTTTGCTTGAGATAGGAGAGGCTCTTAATATTTTTGTTTTAGTTTAACAAGAGCCACATATTGCCTAGGGAGATAGAGGATTGGTGTTCTTGGGTAATTGTTATGGCAGGATTTTTTTTAACTTTTATTTTAGGCTCAGGTGTACATGTGCAAGTTTGTTATATAGGTCAACTTGTGTCACAGGGGTTTGTTGTATGGATTATTTTCTCAACCGGTATAAAGCCTAGCACTCAGTAGTTGATTTGTCTGCTCCTTTCCCTTGTCTCAACCTCCAGTGGGCCTGTTTCTGTTCCCTTCTTTATGTCCATGTGTTCTCATTTGGCTCCCACTTAGAACACACAGTACTTGTTTTTTTGTTAGAAGAGGACTTCTATGTTAGAAATAAATGAAAAGTAAGTATTAGGTAGGGCTAGGTGAGTAGTGATTCAGCTGGATACCAATATCTACATTTTATTTTGGGAGTAGGAGGTGAGAGAGGGATTCCTTAAATAGATGAAATTTGCCTGTGTTACCAGATCTCTTTTGCATCATTTGACTAAAACAGTCACATCTTGCCACAAATGACACCCCATTCCCTGTGCATATATGTAACCACAGCACACTGCAGCTGTTAGGCAGGCTGGGGAGCTCCCCCTGTGCCACCCTTGGGAACTGCACCCAGCACCCTAGAACAGCCACACGGCTCTCTATTGACAAGAACATCTAATGCTAGGTGTGGAGCTAAACTACCATTAGCAAAACAGCAGCTGGATGGGCCTTTACTTTGGACAATTATTTGACCTTCTGCAGACTAGATAAAAACCTGCACATGTCATAAAAACAGGCAGGAGAAGTTTGGTATACACTGTGAAAGGAAAAGTGGGGGAATAGTCCACTGTCACTCTGTTTTAGGATTAGGATGTGATCATTCAGAATTTCTAATAAAAGCACTCTGTAGATCTCGAATCCCTGTCTTGTTTCTGCTGGGTTAAGTGTTCTAACATGAAACTACTCCACCATGTCTGTGTCTAAAGTTTAGCCAGTAATTATTATCTGAATTCAGATCTCATATTTTTCAGTCAGGGCAAGTAATGGAAAATGCTACTAAAATAAATAATTTACATGTATTTCCTAGGATTGGAACAGAGCTGTAAAAATTATTTCAGACTATGATCCATCTTCCAGCTACTCAAATAGGGAATTCCAGAACCTCATGGGGGAATTTTAACAGCTATAATTCAAACTTTGTCTATTTAAAAAATTCAACTTTACTATACATTTTGATTCAAGATTTCCCCCAAGCATTAAAATATGACTTTATTGATTGACTGACTGAGAGAGGGCGTTTCACTCTTGTTGTCCAGGCTGGAGTGCAGTGGTACAATCTTGGCTCACTGCAACCTCTGCCTCCCAGGTTCAAGTGATTCTCCTGCCTCAGCCTTCCAAGTAGCTGGGATTACAGGTGCCCACCACCACGTTCAGCTAATTTTCTGTATTTTTAGTAGAGACAAGGTTTCACTATGTTGGCCATGCTGGTCTCGAACTCCTGACCTCAGGTGATCTACCTGTCTCGACCTCCCAAAGTGCTAGGATTACAGGTGTGAGATACCATACCTGGCCTAGAGTTATTTTTACAGCTAATAAAAGCCTCCTGGTGGCTACATCCTGTACATATTTCCTCTTTATTTTATGGTGTCCTTTATTAGCATGGATCTTGGTTGAGTAGAAGAAATAAAATGGAAAGAAACCCTGACTTAATAACTCAAGGTAGTATGAAAAAAGCTTTTCATGCTATTTGCATACTAATGACTTTCTTACTCTGGCTGTAGCCTTGCTGTCAATAGTAAGTTTGAGAACTACTTGTATTTCACCTAAATCGTGTGTATGGATTTGATTTGAAAGAAAAATACTATTGCTCCTCTTCATTTCCTTGCGGGCTTACCCCTTCCATCCTATTCTTTATCAAGTTCTAGTCTCAGGTATTCTATGAAGCTTTTTTTCCTAACTCACAGAACTTCTGTATCAATCCTACACTTACTTGGTATGCTTTTTTATGCTCCCCAATTACTTAACGGGTATGTTAGTTTTGTTTCCCCAGATACTTCGACGCTTCAGAAATCTCAAATTAATTGAAGTAATTTACCTCATTTTCCATAATTATTTTTTCTAATGGAGGTTTCAATATATTTTAATCTTTCCCAAACATTTTTGCTCATTGTTGAACAGACACATGAATCTTTGACATGCCTGGTAAGAGAGAGATGAAATGCATTGACAGGCTCATCGGGAGCGAGAATCTATTGAACTCCTTGACCACCGTAAAGTTTCATGTATTGAGGACTAAACAGTATTCATGAAAACACCTTTACATCTATATGTGTTACATTTTTCCTTAAATGGAAAAATGTTCTTTACTTCAAACTACAACTCCTAAGTCATGATCCGTTAGTTAGGGACTACCAATATAATCCTGGCTAAATAATTTATATGAAAATTAATGATTCTGATATCCTGATGGATTTCACTGAACCATACTAAATTCTTAAAATAATATAATTAAGCCACACATAGACACATGAATGGCCTGAAATTAGTGCTAGTGGTAAAATCGGCATGGGATCCTGATTTAGGAGGCCCTAGACTTGATTTAACATTGCTTTTTCCAAAAGATAAATTTAGACAGGGACTTGCCTGGGCTTTGCTAATCTTGAGGTAAGGATAGGTTTTAAGGGTCCTCCTCGAAGGCCCACTGATGAAAGACAGGAGCAATAAGCAAGACATATATAATGAGGGTGGAATAAAGAGGGCCATGCTGTCTTTTAGTCTGAAGCAATCTCCGGAAACAGCTAGAATGAATCCTAAAACAAGTACAACCAGAAGCTACATGTGATCTCCATGACCTGTGATTACAGAATAAAATGAATCTTAGCCCTGGGGCACTTTTCTTTTCCCCCCTACTTTACCAGTTAAGTCAGATGCCCAAATGCCACTCTTGCCAAGACATTAACAAAAAGTTAATTTTTGTTAGATTTATTCCAGCAACTGTTGCTCAGTATGAATAGGCTCAAATATCAAAAGTGATTATTCCAACTAAAAGCCAGAAAGAAAACACAAATGGTGGAGCAAGTCAACCTCCCAATTACCACCTTTCAGGGTTTCCCCATCTCCTGATCTGGCTTATAAGTTGCTCTACACCCTGGCTTCTCACTCTGTTTCCTCTGCCTCCATCCACTTATCTACTACTCAAGTTGAGGAAAAAATAGCCCATTTTTCACTGCATACGACCATGCCATTTTGGGCCTCCATGTACTGACATGTACTATTGTAACACTCTCTTCCCCTACAATCACCTGGCTAGCTCCTTCCTTCTCATCCTTCAAGCCTCAGACCAGGTGTCACCTTCTTCAGGAAGATTTTCCTAATTTCTGCGGACGTTTTGTAGTGCCTCCCATCCTGGGATCCCATAGCACCCTGGGCATGCTTCCTTTAGAGTTCTCGCTACTTCGTGTGGAATATTCGACAAAAGAATAGTTGTGTAGAATATTAACTGCCTCCCCTCCAGCCTTGAGTTCAAGGGCAGCCACAATGTTTATTCATGTGTGTAGCCACACTTAATGAATATTAGCTGAATGGAAATGCAAAGCTTTTCCAAACAAATTTGGTTTAAAATGATACTGGAAAAAAATGTATTCAACATTCAGGTCATGAGCTAGTAGGTGCACTTTGAGAAGATCTGAGTCCAATTCAGAAAAAAACCACAATGAACATTTAGAAACTGGGTGCCTTTCAATGACTATATTGTACTTTATGAGTAATTTTTTTATTAAGTGGAATAAAAAGAAGAAAACTGAAGAGAAAAACCAAGTTTCATAAGCACAAATTCACCTATTAAAAAGTCCAAATTAAGTGATCTTTTCTTTTACTCATTCCTCAAATATATTGTGGTAAAAACAGGCTTTCTCCCCCTCTCAATCCAAGGAAATACTGAAGAAACAGAACCAAGATTAAATGGGCTTTTACTGACATATGCTTATTTTGGCTAAAAATCTTTTAAGAAATCAGCAGTTGTAAAATCTATCTTACAATAGAGAACTTTAAAGAAAAACTCCATGCTTGTGAAAGAAGCGTTCTTTTTGCAGTATCGGACTAGTTCATACACAGTGACCTGCCTGTAATGAATTAGATGGTGCTTCATTTTCTACAAAAGATTGGAAGAGTCTCCCTACTGTCAGGATCTTTTGAGTGTCACTATCAATAGCCAGTTCAATTCAACCAACCGATAACGATGTGAACATTATGAAAAAAAGAAAACTTGGAGCTTCCCTACTACGTTTCTAGAAACGTCTAAGACCCTATTTTTCTTTCAATAATAAAATGAACTAATAAAATGTGGGATATTTTACATTGAAAAACCCACAAAACTGTACAGCAATATGAACAATCTGGTATCAATGTGTAATTAACAGGGATACTTAGAAAAGTTATCATGTAACAATGTTAAAGATACGTAACTCTTGTCACAGCTCTATTTCATTTTATCCATGATGAAAGGTTCCAAAGCAAAGAACTGCTGTGCCCGAGACTAGTCTGCAGTTATTTTAAGTATTAACTTACTAAAAACTTTCACCTATATTTTGGCATAAGACTTGCCGTCTCCTTTATAGCATAACATTTTAATTTTTTGGTGCTTCAAATCTAGTTTGCATCATACACAGTCCAGTTGTCACTGTTCCACAGACTTTTTTCCTCTAATGTCTAGTTAATATCAACATTTGTTATCAATTTTTTAAAGATGCCATACTATTAGCAAGATAATCTTGTCAGCTCCTTTAAACCCACCAATAATTTGAATATTTGCAAAACACGACTCCAGAGGTATCCTGTGCTATATATAGAAAACCCAAGAGTGCAGTGGAAGCTAGAGCCTCCCTCAAGACAGAGATGATATCATTTCTTTCCTTCATCATGGTTATAACTTTTTCACTCTCAGAATTTACCTGGAATAGCACTGGTGGCTTACCTTGTGTTTGGTTTCAGATTTTCTACTGTGGAAAAGGTCTGATTTGTAATTTGAATGGACTTGTTCTTCCCACTGAATGACCCATTTTCTCTGGATATAACTTCATATTCTGTAAAGTGAAAAAAAGCCAACAGATAATTGTCTTTATCTCTTGGCTGATTTAATTGCTCCTGAAGCTAATAGCATAAAAAAGTCACTCACATAAAGTGAGTAATTGAGACTGAAGTTCTAGAGACATACTGATCTTACACATTGGCAATTTCTATAGGGGAAGGTCAGCAGATGAAGGTTCCAGAAGCATTTGGGGATTTGCTCATTGACCATTTCTGCATTTCTTTTACCAGAGGCAAAGGAAAGCCTAGTAACTGGTGAAGACCCCTGCCATGCCGGTGGTTGCTCTGGATACACAGCCTTTGATTTTGTTAGGTGAGTCAGATAGATAGCCCACCCATGCCGCAAAGCCCCATTTTGGAAAAGCACTGTATGAGGCATGGTGCCTGAGCAGACATGTTCTCTGCTCCACAGGGTTTGCAATATAGTTGGGGTACAGGCTACCAGATACATGATATTGCTGCAGAAAACCTCTTTGAGTTGAGTATCACAGCAGCAAATAAATGTTAACCAAATAATAAACTATACTTTTCTATAGTTCACTATTTTGAACTACAGAAGTAGTGGGTTTTTGTACCCACTGCCTACATATGCTCGCTTATTTTCCTTGCATTAAAAAACAAAATAATGTCCTTAAAGTCTGCATAGAAGTCTGCCTAAATTTCACTTAAAGGCACATTTCTATAAACTTGCAGGGCTCATCAAAAGGGAAAGAAATTTAGAATAAAGCAATGCAATTTACACATTTGTTAATTGGCTTTCCCTGCTTTCATTTGAGACTTAGTTTAATGCATGTGATGAGATGATACAGAGGACTAAAAAAGAAACAAAAAACCAAACAACAAAACCCTACTCAAAATCAGCTCCATTAATAAGAAGAAATACGCAGGTACTGGGTATCAGATAAGGTGAAAAGGCTGCCAAAGATCTAGCAAGTTATATTAGGGCTTTCTGCTGTTAGCACTGAGCCCAATGGCACGAGATGACTATTGGAAATAAAAAAAAAAATGAGAATAACCCAGGTACACCCCAAATCATCAATTTATATTTGGGGAGGATTTTTATTTATTTATTTTTGAGATAGGGTCTTGGCTCACTGCAACCCTCACCTCCCGGGGTCACGATAGCCTCCCACCTCAGCCTCCTGAGTAGTGCACCACCACACCCAGCTAATTTTTTTTGTAGAGACAGGGATTTGCCATGTTGCCCAGGCTGGTCTTGAACTCCAGAGCTCAAGTGATCCGCCCACCTCAGCTTCTCAAAGTGTTAGGATTACAGCCTTACTCTGTACAGAATTACTGTGCCCAGCCTTAGGAGGATTTGTAATAATATATTTAAGAAAACCCCAAGAGGAGGATGATTTTTTCTGAACAATTTTGTATGACCATTCTTCCAAAAATTAAAAATTAAACTGGAAGACAGTGACCATGGTTTCTGGATACAATCAGTGCAGCCATTGAAGGACTGATGACTTATTTAGTATTGTCACTGAGACTTTCTGATCCCAAACTATCACTCAGCTGGCTCTCCTAACAGAATGGAAAGAGAGAGGGGAAGAAAGAGAATTCTGAATTAAAATCTGTCATTTTATATTTTTTCCTCAGCCATGAAGGGATATTTGTTAGAAGATGGAAGGACTTAAAATGCAAGTAAAATTGATTAAAAAAAAAAAGGAAACCACATGGCTTAATGGAAACAGCAAATTAAGCCACTTGTCTTGAACTTCGTCTCAGTCTTCCCATCTGTACAATGTTAATATCTCCTTATAGTGCTGCTTATGGGGATTAAATTAGGTACAGATGGAAAGTGTCCGATAGTATTTTGCATGTATTTTGTTCAACGGGTGGTATCTATTACTATGCCACTTCTATTATTATTTATCATCCTGGAGTTGTAGTTTGAAAATGTGACTACAAAAATTTTAAGACTTCAATAGTAAAGGTTTCTGTGCTGCTAAATCACCAAAGGAACTATTTACATGATACTCCAGTTGGTTATGCACCAAAGCAACCACCTTCAAAAAGCACCTTTGGCTTGGGACACTTCTCATCAACGTATGACATTCTTCTTAATATTAACCCTGCCTTTTAGTAGTTGAAACATCTATTGCCTGTCTTCTCTGATTTCCATTTGGCTCAAGTTTTAAAAGCTGATTTAATAATTTTTTTTTTCTGGAGGATCAGAATTTTCAAAATGGATCTAGAAGCTTCCTTCCTAATTAAAAAGACATTTAGAATTTCAGAATTCTAGCTTTTGAATATCCATTTGTTTTGTGCTTTATAAATATATATTTTCCATTTTTAATGCTTTCAAGTACTAACAGCTTTTCATAAATCCACCAACATTACAAAAATTGCTCCTACTAATAAACATTAATGTAACAATTTCTAGTTTATGCTGCACATTCAAATATATTATTTAATTTTCTCCTCAGGATAAGTTGATAACAATGAGGAATATTATTATTACACCTAAGGAAACTAAGGCTCAAACAGGCTAATTGTATACACAAGTTGCATATCTAATATAAAGCTCATCTGGGATTGAAATCTATGTCAGCATCCTCTTGGACTATCAGACTATGTATAATGCTTATAACTAACAACTTTAAGTTGCCCAAGGATCCAGGCTATGGCCAATTTTTTGGGTATGATTTTCTCTACTTCAGTATAGAAGGGACATGCAGAAGCAACTGAACTCGGATGTCTTCACTAGAGGTGAATATGTGCCCATCAACTCAAAGAAAGAAGCCAACTCAGGGAGAGGAATATAGTTCACTCTATTATATATCAGTCCCTTTTTGTAAAACCATTCAAGTCACAGGTGGCAGGAATTCACCTATGATGTTATTTGCTATGTCCTCTACCTGATTCAGCTTGCTAGTCTTGTTTCTTCCTCCTCTGGTTTGACTATCATCTTTGTTACAGAGAATCAAACTGTTGTATAACAAATTCAAAGAGTGTCCCAGGGTTTCCTATTTTTCACAATCATTTTTAGAGGAACTGGTGGGTGGTAACAGAATCAAAATTTCTTAAGATGAGCAGTAAACTAATCAAAAATAGAATTTTTGTTTTTATTTATCTGAAGTCACCTTTAGCCTGCTAGAAAGTTCTAGGTTAATTAGAAATTGGGTTGGTGAAAGAAAAATTAGTTTAATATTAACCTTTGCAATGGCAACGCATGTGTTTTCTGTAATTTTCTTGGTGATGAAAGACTAGCTGCTTCTTTATGATGTGAAAAAGAGTTTTGAGAGGAAATGGAAAGAATGCAGCTTGACAAGATCTACGAAATTAATAGGGAGCCCCTAACGAGGACAAAGAGAATCTTTTCTCATCCTATTACACTGTTGACAATAACGTGCCTTCAAGACAGCAAAACAGCTAGTTCTGGCTCCTCCCCAGATATGCTTCACATATCACCACTGACCCAGGGTACCCAACTCCCAGGGTATCCTGTTATCAAAGCTTCCCACCACAACAGTCCTCATGCCATGATCTTACCAGTGACAGTGTCATTTAGTGGCTTTTCCCAGTCCAAGATGACAAATGAGGGGCACCCTTCCACGGTTACCACAGTAAGGTTGGTGGGTGGGTTCTGTGGTGGGCTGGTGGCATTCCCCTCTGTGGCCTCCTCTTTGGGGAACCGTTTGACGGAGTCAGTAATGGAGCAGGGACTGCTGTCAGGCTTTTGGATGTATCGCACATGAGGACCTACAAGAAAGAGGACCTTTACATTTAACATTTTTAAAAGTTGTGAAGAAGATGGAAGTGAGCTCATAAATACAATTAATTTGAGGACATTTAGTCCCATATTATAAGCAGTTGGTTGAAAGTTATGATATAGATGGTTCAAATTAGGAAAATTCAAAATCTTGCCTCTGAGACACATGATATAGGGTGGTGTTGGTTTACTTACTAAATAGGTTTAGCTTATGCTAATATCTGAAAGTAATTCAATCCCCCTAATCATGGTTTAAACTCATACTTTATGGGGCACTGGGTCTTACCTCATTAGTGGGAAATAATTAGCCTATACTAAACATAGTTCTGGTCCCACCCAATAAATTTTAAAAACCAGACTCAAAAGAATCAAGTAACTTCAAGTATTTTATTGTATCCCAGAACAAAACTCAAGAATATTCTAGGAATGAAAAAAAATCCAGCACCTAACAGGTGTAATTCATAGGAAAATCTGACCTATAATAAGGAGAGAAAAAATCATTTGAAACCAGTATAGAACTTGCATAGATGTTAGAATAATCAGAGAATTATAGTTATTGCTATAATCCACATGTTCAAAAAGTTAGTAAAGACATGTATGATATTTAAAAAGACCCAAATCAAATTTCTAGAGATGAAAGCTGCAAGATAGAAGATGCAAAATACATGGGACAGAATTAATACTTAGAGGATACTGCAGAATAAATGATTAGTGAACTCGAAGACATAGCAATAAAAACTATCCAAAAAGAGGGAGAGAAGAGAAGATAAAAAGCAATGAACATCACTGAGATGTAGGACAATTTCTGGTGGTCTCATGTACATTCGAATACCTGAGGTAAAGAAGGGGTGGGCAGAAAAAATAATTTAAGAGATAATGATCCCAAATCTTCCAAATGTAAGAGTTTTAAACCCATATATCCAAAAAGCTCAAAGATACCTAGGAGCAACAAAAATGTAGAAAACTCTGCCAATCATAATCAAGTTTCCCAAAACTAGTGATAAAGAGAAAGTTATCACTGCCTTAAAGGAGGCAGACAGAAAAAGGACGTGTTATATACAGAACAACAAAGATAGGATTGTGGCAGATTTCTTACTAGACAGAATGCAAGTGAGAGGCATTGGAACAGCACCTTCAAATATTGAAATAAAAGACATCATTTAGGATTTAACAACTAGTGAAAATATCTTAAAAGCAAAACGCTTTTTCTAGACATACAAAATCTGTAAGAATTTATTTACCAGCAGACCCACACTAAAAGAAATATTAAAGGAAGTCTTTCAGATGGAAAGGAAATGATGCTGACAGAAATATGGAGCCACCAAAGGGATGAAAAACAGTGACAGTAAATGCATAGGTAACATACACAATATTTTTATTACTATTTCTAAAAGATAGTTTACTGTTTCAACATAAAAACACCTTACTGTAATGTATATAACATGTAAAAGTACAATGTATGACAATAATAGTTCAAAGGCCAAGAGGGGAGTAAAGCTATGCTAGTGTGAGATTCTTATATGTGAAGTTGTACATTATCACTGGAATCAGATTGTGATAAATTAAAGATACATACTATAAACCCCAAAGCAACCATTAAAAAGTAAAATAAAGTTACAGCTAGTAAGACGACAAAAAAGATTAAATGAAATTGTAACATACTCAACCCAAAAGAAGACTGACAAGCAGGAAAAAAGGAACAGTTGGGTAAATTAGAAAGCAAATAGCAAGATGAAGATTTAAACGTACCAGTCAGGAGACATATTAAATGTAAGGTTCTACATACCCAAAATAAAATGCAGGCTGGGCCTGGTGGCTCATGCCTGTAATCTCAGCATTTTGGGAGGCTGAGGCTGGTGGATCAATGACGGTCAGGAGTTTGAGATCAGCCTGGCCAACATGGTGAAACCCTGTCTCTACTAAAAACACAAAAAGACAGGCTGGGCATGGTGTCAGGCACCTGTAGTCTTAACTGCTTGGGAGGCTGAGGCAGGAGAATCACTTGAACCCAGGAGGTGGAGGTTGCAGTGAGTCAAGATTGCACCACTGCACTCCATCCTCGGCAACTGAGTGAAATTCCAACCTGCTCCGACCACCGAAAAAAAAAAAAAACTAATCTGAATAGTTCTATACTTATTAAAGAAAGTAAATTCTATTAAAATTGATATACTGAGCTTCATTAAATTAAAAGACACACACTGGGAAAAATATTTTCAAAGTTTGTATCTAAAAAAGTTCTTGTATCCAGAAAATACAGATTATCAAAATTCAACATTAAGTAAACAAGCAACTCCATTTTTTAAAATGGGCCCCAAAATTGGAAATAGCTAAAAAGATATATAGATGGCAAATAAGCACATAAGACATTCAATGTTATTAATCATTAGGTGGTTGCAAATTAAAACCAT
This sequence comes from Leontopithecus rosalia, assembly GCA_028533165.1. NCBI lineage: Eukaryota > Metazoa > Chordata > Mammalia > Primates > Cebidae > Leontopithecus > Leontopithecus rosalia. Next base: position 80,246,151 of record CM052662.1, read on the forward strand.
AATCAGATACCATTACGCACCTATTTAAATGGCTAAAATAAAAAAGACTGACCATACCAAATGTTGGTGAGCATTTGGAGGCACTAGAACCCTCATCTCTGCTGACAGAAAGGTAAAACAGTACAACTACTTTGGAAAACAGTCTCTTAAAATGTTACATACACATTCCTATGTCACTTAACCACCTCCCTCCTAGGAATGTCCAAAGGAGTGCAAGCACACGTCTTTACAAAGACATGTACATGAATGGTCATAACACCTTTATCAGTAACGTAAAAAAAATAGCAATGCCACAAACAAGTTTACTAAAGAAGCAAATTATTGAATATTCATATAATACTAGTCAGCAATAAAAAGGAATGGACTATTGATATATATGCAGCAACATAGACGAATCCCCAAATATTTATGCTGATAAAAGAAGCCTGACAACAAGAGTTCATACTGTATGTTTTCATTTATATAAAATTTCATAAAGTACATACTAATCTGTAGTATGGCAGGCCTGTGGTCACCTAAGAACTGGGGGTTGAGTGGGAGGAAAAAGAGAAAGGGATTGTAAAGATACATGATGAAACTTTTGGAAGTTATGTATGTGTTAATTATCTTGACTGTGATGATGGTCTCATGGGTGTATACATATATTAAAATTCATCAAATGTTACATTTCAGAAAAACACTACAAATGCAAATACTGGGCGCTATATTATATTTTCTCTCTCCTACTGTGGCAGACTGTTGTTCAAAACTATTCTTTATGTCCATAGGAGGAATATTCTTCCCCAATCCTTGATTTGAACTTGGCTATGTGACATTTTTTTTGGCTGATAGACATTGATAAATGTGACGCAAAAAGGAGCTTTAAATGTGATTTTGCATTTGGACACCCCTCTCTTGATTTCGCATTGTCATGAAAATGGCTTCTCCTGGGTCACTGTTGGTTATTCATCATCCTGGGCATCAGAGTAAACACACGTGGGGTGGACCGGAGTCCAACCTACAAGAGGCCCAGCTGAACCTGCTGCTACAAGCGGAACCACTAAGCTAAACACATCCTAGATCAGCTGTCAGCCAGTTGATGTGCAGACACATGAAAAATAAATCCTTAGTATTATAGTAGGCTACTAAGATTTGTGGTTTGTTACACAGCAATAACTGACTGATACACTTACCAAAAATAGCCTTGTCAAATGTGAGATTCACAGCCAATCATACATACCTTTGAATCTGGGCTTCCCAAGAGGATCAGTTTCTCTTGTCGGGCTTGAGCTAAAGTCAGTTATATTTTCTGAGAATGGAAGATAATGAACAATTTTGGCAAAAGATAAAAAACTTCACAATACAAGGAAAAGCTGTACATTAAAGAATATTTCTTCTTGTAAACGGCTTGCAGTTTTTTTTTTAAAAATTATACATATTCATCCACAATATAAGGCCTTTGGATGTGCCCTGCTGCGATGTGTTCTATAGTGTGAGTAATGAATTAAAATTTATAACCAAGTGGTTAATATGTACTGATAAATTAAGATATGTGTAGTTGGTAATGACATGATTTAGTAGTAGCATTAGGTAGTCTAGATCTTTATGAATCAAAGTTAGGCAATTTCTTCTATGTCTTCTGAGGGAAGGATAATACTCTATAAGGAAGTGTTGAAAATAAGTATAGTTTTAAAATTAAAAGAACCATATTAACCATAAAATGGAGTAAAATAGAAGACCCTGAACTGAGACTCCCCCGTCCCCATCACCAGTTAAAATCTTTTGCACCTCACAGCTAAGCATCCCGTGAGAACTGACTGCCATACAAACCCAGTTCTTCTTCGGAGGCAGGAACTGTTGGTTGCTTTATATCTGTTGCTATTCTGTCCCAGGGAGTTCCGGTAGGTCTGACTGTCAACCTCAGGGGTGGTATAGTTATTGGGCCTGATGAAGTGATTCCTGTAATGTAGAGCCAAAGTAGTCAAGCTTTATAGGAACACTGCCAAACTTCCTATAATCACTTATTTATTCAGTAAATGTTTTCAAGCACTAACCATGTGGCTTGGCACTATAGGCCAGCCTTGGAGAGGAAACAAAACCTGATGCTTGATGGAGATAGATGTATGAGCCAAGTATGTCAAAGCATTATAGATATTATGAAAAAGTACTGGATAACATCACAGAAGGGGTGTGTAGGAAGACGGAGTGGTTATGTTTATGAGGAAAGACAGAGGGTTGCTGGGTTGGAGGGGCAGAGAAATGCCTAAGCAGGTAACTTGAAGGGGTACAGTAAGAGCTGAGAGTAGAGGGGCAAGGAAGGGAAGATCATGAAAGAAGCGGAATACCAGGGATTTGGATGTTATTTTTAGGGACTGAGGCAGTTGTGTAGGCGAGAGAAGGGAAGGTGAACAAGTGAAAGCAGTGGAACTGGATGGAAGGAGTGAACATGAGAGCTGTCAGGGAGACTCAGTGGCAGGCACGAAAGAGGGCTAGAAAAGAAGGAAAAAAGATTCCCAGGGTTAACATCCATGATTCTGTCCCAGTGGTCAGTAAGGTTCTACCCTGATTATTACATTCAACAGTGACTCCTCCACTCTTAAAACACTTAAAACTAGATCCATCCCAAGGTCCAGCAAGTCTGGTGTTTAGACAGTGAAAGGAGACTAGATTGAATTTTATGTTCCACCTGGGAGGAGTCACTCTTGGGCAATATAGAGTCAAGGGATACAAGCCTAGCCCAGGGACTATGGCCCAGCTTGGAATCACTGCTGAGTAGTTAGATGGGCCTCTGGCCTGGCTTCCAGGGATGCATGTTCCTGACCCTAGAGGGTGTGGGCCAGAATAAGAGGGCTAGCGAAACCCAAGGGAAGTTGCAATGCAATCCACAAGGGCTTTTCAGATTTGGCAGAGTCAATGGGAAATGCTGGCGTAGCAAAGCCTGGGTAGATTTGGAGATTGAGGGCGAGTGGCAGATGCCCCATGGCAGTCCCAGACTCTGCTCACAGGCATATGTGGGAGAGCCTCAGAGGACTCCAGGACATTGGGCTGGAATTCAAGATGCACTTTCTGTGATGCTAATCAGGCCAAATGTGTACCAGAGTCCTCAACTCCTGTCTGGCTCCTCAGTACAGCCATTTCCCTTGAATTAGAGGTGAATAGTAAAGGGTGAGGGGTAGAGAGCAGGGACTAGGGTTCATCTCAGAAGTGAAACGTGTTTATAGTTCTTCTTCAGGCTGGGTGGACTGTACCAAAGCTACATTTCCTGACTGGAGAGAACAAAGGTTTATATGGCAGGCACCAAGGCCACCAAACCTGAAGGCACACAGCCTCACAGCATTGCTATAGAGGGGCCCCCAAGTGGCATACTCAGGCATCAGCCTGTGGCTCATCCAGTCTGATCTGTAAGCTGCTGGAGCTCAAGTCACAGCTGCCCCAGGTTACAATACAAGAAATGCCCCAGCTTACTAGGAAGCCCAGTCTCCTGGCAAGGCCACGTCACTGAACCTTGACTCAGAAAGGCCCCCTAGGCATGGATAGGAGGCTGCTTTCTCCTTCAGCACATGGGGAAATGGCCTAGAGTTCACTGTGCACAAGGGACATCCTATAAGCTCCATCACAATATCCTCCTTTCATCCTGTGAAGAGAGTGACATCCACTCTCCCTTTCACATCGGTCTTCATCAGTTTCGTTGTTCACAGCTGTTTTAACGCTTTTATCCTGATTCCGCCTACAAGAGACTTAGGAAGTAGTGGTTTGGAGAGAGGGAGGAAAGATGGGGAACATGCTGTGATTTGCTGGCAGGTCCTGGGTGAAGGGCCTTGAATATGAGGTAGAGCTTCCCTCTGAACTGGGTTAATTTTTTCATTCATTTATTTGCTTTGTTATTACTTATCAAATATTCTCTATGTTCTAAGCACCAGATTTGTTTCTGGGAATTCAGAGAGAATATGCCAAGGATTTTGTCATCACAGAGCTCAGTCTAGTAGAGGGAGAGAAGTATGCAAACAAACAGGTCTGAAACGATTTTCTCTTTGCTCTAATAGAGGTGTATGTCAAGGACAAGAACAGAGAAACAGCAGCACCGAGACTACCTTGGGAAGTTAGGGAAGGATTTTAAAGAAAAGGATGAAGTCTGAGTGTCCCAAGCCTGGGAGGGGTCATTCTATAGGGAGGAGCAACGTGTGTGCCCAGGCATGGAGGTAAGAGGCAGCCTGCCTCCAGAACATTCCTGTCTTGTTGCACAGGCTAGGCCTTTCAGTCACCCTGAATATTTTTGTCCCAGATCTTTCCCTGAGCACCATAATACCAGGACTGGCATGAGGGCTGTTCTATAGGAGAGCTTTCAGTGAGACATATAGGATTTTATTTCAGGAGACAGAATGATAAGTCAATGACAAGTCATCACATCTGTTATTCCTGGGGCCTTGGCAATGTACAACATCTTGTCCAAAATAATCTATTTGTTGAAGGGTCTGAGTCAGCTTTGACCTAGGCTCCAAGCACACAGACATCTAAGAAGCAAACCTGCGTAGAGGCAGAGGGACGGTTTCCTCCTTTCAGTCCAAGAGTCAGCTTCTAAGTCCTGAAAGCTGTCATTTACAGTGTCTAGTCTTCGGGACCAACACAAACGTGTCACACACGTCAATGGCATGCCTGTTGCCAGCATGCCAAGAAGAGCTTATGTTGGCTAGTAAAACTGAAGTCATGGCAGGAGAAGGAAGGTACGTGGCTAACGTACCTGAACTTCCCGGCTTTCCAGTGACGTTATTTGGTGGTAAAGGTTTTCTTCGTGGGGGAGTAGGTCTGGGTGGCGAGGGTGGGCGGCGGGTCCCTGGGATTGTGGATAAGACACTGTATTTTAGATAAAGGCATCATAAATATTCACTATCAAAAAAACCCCACAGGGTTTTTAAAAATAAAAAATAATGTTTGATAATTAGCAGTTGGACGACAGGGAACAGATTCTATAGAAAAGTGCACACAAATAATATATTCTGTTATTCCTTTAAATTAATGTTGGTAATGCACCCATGGACAACAAGCACTTCGGCATATAGAAAACATGTCCTCGTTATACACGAATATATAGTTGGGCCTTTCATATCTTTGGGTTTCCCATCAGTTAATCCAAACAACTGTGGTTAGAAATTTTTTTTAAAACCACAATAAAAATAACAGTACAACAACAACAAAACACAAAATACAGTATAATACCAAGTATTTATATTGCATTAGGTATTGTAAATAATCCAGGGATGACTTAAAGCTTATGGGAAGATGTGCATGAGTTATACGCAAATACTGTATCATTTTATATAAGGGATTTGAGCATCCTCAGATTTTAGTATGTGAGTGGAACCAATCCCCCATGGATACCAAGAGATGACTGTAGATAGGTGTATCTACTTTTTGAAAGGCTGTATATACATATAGAATTTAACATCTTTCAATTTCCATATAGACTTAACAGTAGCACTTCTGAACGTCATTATCTCCAGTTGCTTTTTATTTTAAGTCTCAATTTCTTATGCCATTTTAGTTTTAAATTGTTAAAGCACAAAATTTCTCCTTTTGTGGGTGTTTTACCCCATTCTCAGCTCTATTATGTAATTATAATTAAACAAAAACCTTTAGAACTTCTCAAAGATTACATCAAGGTAACCGTGATGGCTGAAAGAACAAATCTGTACCTGTGGGGAGTAGGCTGTGACCAGTTGTGGGAGTTGTGTGTCACGCAAAGACACTTGGCCTGGGAGGTGTAAGTGGGAGACAAAGTTTAGCACTTGCTCTGCTCACCCACTTATGAGTTCTCATGTGAGGCTGCCAGCCCAGAGGAAGGGCATGGCTTTTTCACTGTCTGCCTAAACAGTGGGGTAAACAGGCACCTTTTTATAATTTGCAGAAAGGTTGGCAAGGTCAAAGACGCCTGGAGAAGTCCACCTGAACCCTCATTTTAAGTCTTGTGCTATAGTTTAAAAATTTATGTCTTCTTTGGCATAATATATGTTGGTTTTAAAATCTTCCAGAAAAATTGTCAATCCAGGAAAATGCCTCGTTTACTAGTAAGAGAAAGTCTCTCTCTTTCTCTCTCTCTCTCTCTGTGTGTGTGTGTGTTCATATGTTCAGGGGTGTACTGGTGACGAGTCACCAGATTCATACTTTTGGCCTATTACATAGAGCATACTCTTAAATCATGAACAAAAGTCATCTCAGGCAAAAGTATACTGTAATAAATTACACAAGAGCAAAACTTTGTAAGTTTCTATTAATATTTAATTCGTGCACAGAGCACTTTTAATTCCTCAAAAGACAGTATTCCAAATGTTTTCCTGGCAACACCCATGCACTGTGTGCATGGTTCTGATAGTTTGGGGTATGTGTGGATGTTGCTGTTTTTGCCACAAGAAGTGACACTGCAGTTACCATCCAAATTTCAGAGCTGAGCCATCATAAAAGCCAGCATCTTATTCCTTACCTGGCTTCTTAGTGGGGTGGGTAGAGTCCACTGATACATTTCTAACAGCACCTGATGGCTTGGGTGCTTGCTTCATCCCTGTGAGCAGAGATAATGAAAGGGAATAATCAGATAGCAAAAATGTCCCACAGAAACTTGGTAGAGTTGTCAGTAATAATGTACATTCTTTGCAGAGCAGGGGCATTGGTGTTTTTATGCCAGAACATTTTAATGGGCTTCTACTATCTAGCTATAGAAAAATATCAAACTAGAGTTTAGTTTTTATAGATATTTTTATAGGTATATAGATATTATAGAAAATATCTATATCTGTATATAGAAATATATTATTAAAATATAGAAAATATCTCTATATATCTATATCTATAAAATTATCTATGTATTTTATAGATATGGATATTTTTCTATAGCCAGATAGTGGTGTTTTTTCTGCAGAATTAGCATTTCATTGTAAATTACAGTTTTGTCCAGATCTTCCATGAAACTCATCCTTGGTGCCTTCCTGGGTGGTATTCCTCACCAGGTGGAATTTCATTTATGGTAATTGGCCACCTTTTGTCAATATTCATCAGTATATTTTGTAGTTATTAAAAAGTTGTTTTTTCTTTCAATCCCTCTATGCCCATTAAAAAAAAACTTAAGAATTCCATTGTGTTTGGGTTTATACTTAATGAATTAACTTTAAAATTATTCCTGAAGTGGCATCAGCTATCAGGCTGTTGAGGCCACAAATGATCTTTGGGGATGTGTAACTCAGCCCTGGGAAAGCCTATATTCTAAATTACCATTTGAAAGAAACTGATTTGAAAATCACTTTGTGTGACATTTTGTCTCCTAAGCCCCTCAATAATCTAGTGGTTATTACCAGTCATTTGCCTAAATACCCAAGCTTGGACTTTGGGTAGCAATCCCAAAGGGATTAGGTTTTTGTCCCATTTTTTAAAATATTCTTTTATATTATAAAATAATCTTTCTTGGTTTGGCTGACAGTTTTCATTATAAAAGAATACAAACAAACACTTTTTAGAATTTCAACAATAAAAAAAGATGTCCTGTCCTAAAAAAGAATTCAAGCCAATTTGAGGCTACAATTTACATATTAAAAAATAGGAATGAAATGTTCAAATTAATATACTAGTTAGTACATTAACAATGACAACAAAGTTGTTATGAGGACTCACTGTGTTCCAGAAGCTGTCTGGGGACATTATATACTCAATTTGATTTAATGTGTGGGCAGATAGATTAAATATATAACAGAAGGTTTGCCTCTCAAAAATAAGATGACATTTTCATGTTCATTTACCAAATTCAGGAGATGAACATAATATTGCAATCCCACACCCTCTGCAGCTTAAGAGAGAAAATATGTAAAATTATGGAGAAATTACATATGGAGTCATGAATTAAAGCTTGCTTATTTGTGGTAGGAAAAAGATTTTCTGGGGGCAATGACTTTTGTGACTAATTCCACAGGCAGGCCACAAGCAAATGGTTCATTAGTCGTCCTCCTGTGTCTCACTATCAGTGGTCGTGGGGCGAGGGATATGGCTCATTTGAGTGGCCACTCTGTGAATGACATATGGGATTGAAGAATACCTGCATGTGTGTCACTGGGGTAACTTGGCTTGCTGAGGTTTGATTTACCACTATTTCTCCAGGGTAACAAAAAGTTTAATATACTCTAGAAAGCTAGTAGGCTATTGTCTCGAGTAGATCCTCTTTACAGCCCTTTTCCAAAATCTTCCTGCCCTTGAAAAACAAAGTATTTTTGATCCAATACTGTGCAAGTGCCTTACTATTCATGACTTGATTTAATCCCTTACAACCCTTTGTGTGTGAGATATGATCCGCTTCCCACAGATGAGAAAACCCAAGGCAAGGGGAGATTTAGCAACTTGCCCAAGGTCTCACCGCTAGGAAGCAGTAGGATTCAGGCCTACACATGCCATGACCCAAAGTGTATCTCTTCAGCACTAAAAGGCAAAGCACAGAGTGCTGTACAAAGCACACTTACTGTGTTCCTCTGATCATTTTCTTCCTGCGATTCCTCAAGTCACTCTGAGTAAATATATCCCTAGAGCCCTCTACTCTCTCTTGGGTGACTTGAGCTGCCACTACTGTGTGAGGGCTCAATGGCCACAGCTGCCAAGCATGTGCCATCCAGCCATGCCACGGGTGAATGGGACTCAGAAAACAGTCCAAGGCTGACAGCAGTCGCTGACCAGGCATATGCAAATCCACCAAGTCACAGAGGCTGGTAGGTTAGAAATCTAGGAGCTCTGAAGAGGATCCAAATTTTGCAGGGTTACATTTACATAAGACCAAAAATAAAAATTCCCTTGCCCCCCCCTTTTTTTTTTAATCCAGGGAGAATCTGGAAGAAAAGAGCCATTTTCTATGTAGGTGGAGACAGAGGCATCATATTCTTAGGACCTTTAAGATGTAAGTTCTCAAATCAGATAGAGAATCAGCTGTGAAACTAGACCTTCTCCAGCCTATATAAATGGAAGGAAGCCCGTGGTGCCTGAAAGCACTGGGAAGGGCCATGCAAAAGGCAGCTAAGTGGCTCAGTGGGAAGATCTGGGGACAGGAGACTGAGCTCTTGTTCTGGACTTGCTCTCCTGCACCTAGCAGCAGTTTAGGCATTTCACCGGGGCCAGAACCAGAGAGACTATGAACATCTTTTGCCCTGAGTCAGAGGAGAGCAAGTGAAGGCCAAAGATAGCAGAGAGGAAATGGGAAGAGAAAGGAGAAAATCATGAAAGGAGAAAATCAGTAAGAGATACAGCAGAGAATGACTCCACAAGAATTGGCATCCAATTAGATAGACTGGCTCAAGCTGTGATCTGACTTCTTTTTCTTTCAGACATCCTCTAAAGGGCAGAGTCAGCTCTATAAGCACCAAGACTTGAGCCTCTGAATGAGCCCCCAACTGCCATATGGGAGTCCTCCAAAAATCTCTGGATTTACATAGTTCACCCCTCAGTAATTTAGCATCCAAAATGAAGTAACAAGCTGGGCATTTTTAACCATGGTAACAAAATCTTTGCAAACAGACAGAGTAAATGGGAAATCAGTTCTTAAATGTACCAGTGACTTCATTCCCTGTGACCAAAAAGGGGTGATATTTATGGATGATTGGTTTCTGCACTCTTGTCCCAAATCTTAACACCTGGCTAAAAAGCTGGCGCGGGAAGCCAGCAGGCTGGAAGATCTAGTTACAGCCCAGAAAAACACATTCCTCAGCCTGAGGGGACTGGACTCTTGTGCAGCACACTCATGTGGGGGCAGTAAATTGTGGTTCCCTCATTAGGGTGTAGAGAACGGAGCCTAGGTTTCAGGTATTTAACAACATCTGCCAAACCATACGTGCCAAGGTGGTTTCAGATTTATGCTTTGCCTGGTACCATAATGGGCTTTCAATAAATATTGGTTGAATGAAAAAATAGCGCACAGCTTCTCTCAGGGAGAAAGAGATTGTCTAGCACTAGGATTGGCAAACTTTTTCTATACTTGCTTTCACAGCACAATGGTATAATTAAATATTTGTGAAAGAGACGGTATGGTCCACAGAGTTGAAAATATTTATCCTTTACAGAAACAGTCTGCCAACCCCACGCTAGACAATATTTTCACCTTTGAGGGCCATACTGTCTCTGTCACAACAATTCAACTCTATCATTACACTGTACACGTACCTTTGTACACAGTACACATTGTATGTGAAAGGTAGATGTACTCCAATAAAACTTTATTTACGGAAACAGGCAATGGGCCAGATTTGGCTTGTGGGGCTGTAGTTTGCACAATTCCTTGGCCCAGTGTATGCATGGCTTGTTGCATACCTGTAGGCAGGTCTCAAGGAGATTTTAATAGCTAGGACACATCAGCTAAGCTGAGACACATCCCTGGAAAGCAGAATGCTAGAAAAATTACCCACTTTAGATCTCAGTCTCGACAGGCTACTTTGCAACCCTGGGGTAGAGCAATAACTATCTACACATGCATGTATAGAATACACATATGTCAGGGAAAATATCTATAATGACGTTGTGAAATAAGAAATAAAACACTGGGTTCAAGATATTCCTGAGGGTTATGGAATCACGAGATTTTTATAGAGACCTCAACAATTGAAGGTCTACAGTCTTGAGGCCTCAGAATCTGTTTTCTTTTTTTTTAAGTCTTCCAAGGGCACAACCTCAGTTGGTCTAAGATCATAAAGAACACGTCCTATAGGAACTACAAATTAAAACCACAATTAGATATCACCTTATTCCTGCAAGAATGGACATTATCAAAAAGTCAAAAAACACCTGTAATCACAGCACTTTGGGAGGCCAAGACGGGTGGATCATGAGGTCAAGAGATCGAGACCATCCTGGTCAACATGGTGAAACCCCGTCTCTACTAAAAATACAAAAAATTAGCTGGGCACGGTGGCATGTGCCTGTAATCCCAGCTACTCAGGAGGCTGAGGTAGGAGAATTGCCTGAACCCAGGAGGCGGAGGTTGTGGTGAGCCGAGATCGTGCCATTGCACTCCACCCTGGGTAACAAGAGCGAAACTCCATCTCAAAAAAAAAAAAACCCAAAAAACAATAGATGATGGCATGGATGTGGGAAAAAGGGATCACTTGTACATTGCCGGGAGAATGTACAAGTGCAACCTCTATGGAAGGCAGCTTGGAGATTCCTTAAAGAACTAGTAGAACTACCATTTGATCCAGAATCCTACTACTGGATATCTACTTAAAGGAAAATAAGTCATTACATGAAAAAGACACATGTACATGTATGTTTATTGCACCACAATTCCAATTGCAAAGATATGGAACCAACTTAAATGCCCACTGACTAATGAGTGGCTAAAGAAAACATTTGGTATATATACACCATGGAATACTACCCAGTGATAAAAAAGGAAGATGATAATGTCTTTTGCAGCAGTTTGGATGGATCTACAAGACATTCTAAGTGAAGTAATTCAGGAGTGGAAAACCAAAAATCATATGTTCTCACTTAAAAGTGGGAGGTAAGCTCTAAGTACATAAAGGCATACAGAGTGATATAATGGACTTTAGAGACTCCAAGGGGGAGGGTGAGAGGAGGCTAGGGATAAAAAACTATAATATATTAGGTATAGTGTACACCACTCAGGTGATGAGTACACAAAAATCTCGAATTCACCACTATATAATTCAGCCATGTAACAAAAAAAGCCATTTATGTTTATCCATGTAACAAAAAACCCGAAAGCTGTTGAAATAAAAATAAAAAAAAATTACAATTAAAAAGTATATGTTCTATAGATTGCAAACATTTCCTTTATCAACTAATTTTTTTAAATATGAAATATCGAGTTGAAAATGTCAGCAAGAAAAACTATAGGAAAATGTATGTGAGATGGATAATAAAGATAAGTATTCTAAGATGTCAAAGCTGAACATGAAAGTAGTTAACACAAAAATGATGCATTAAAGGAGTCAACAGAGGCTGACAGTGAGTGTGGATGAGACAGAATTGTTTCAGAGAAGAAAATAAACTTATGTGAACAGCTGCATTGCTATAAAGAAGTCTGGTCAAAACTGCAGAATCAAAGGCAGGTGGACTCAGGTAAGTCTGAAACCTAGACAGGAGAGATTTTTTAACATTTTTTTTCTCACCGATTTCTTTTTTCTTTACATATATATATTTTATTGCACGTTAGGTTCTGGGGTACATGTGCAAAACATGCAGGACTGTTGCATAGATACATACATGGCAATGTGGTTTGCTGCCTCCATCCCTGCGTCACCTATATCTGGCATTTCTCCCCATGTTATCCCTCCCCAGCCTCCCTGTCCCCCACTGTCCCTCTCCTAGTCCCCCATCAACAGACCCCAGTGTGTGATGCTCCCCTCCCTGTGTCCATGTGATCTCATTGTTCAACACCCGCCTATGGATGAGAACATGCAGTGTTTGTTTTTCTGCTCTGTGTCAGTTTGCTGAGAATGATGGTTTCCAGATTCATCCATGCCCCTACAAAGGACACAAACTCATCGTTTTTTTATGGCTGCATAGTATTCCATGGTATATGTGTGCCATATTTTCTCTGTCCAGTCTATCATCAGTGGGCATCTGGGTTGGTTCCAGGTCTTCGCTATTGTAAACAGTGCCTCAATGAACATATGTGTGCATGTATCTTTATAATAGAAAGATTTATACTCCTTTGGATATATACCCAGTAATGGGATTGCTGGGTCAAATGGAATTTCTATTCCTAGATCCTTGAGGAATCACTGCACTGTCTTCCACAATGGTTGAACTAATTTACACTCCCACCAACAGCGTAAAAGTGTTCCTGTTTCTCCACATCCTCTCCAGCATCTGTTGTCTCCAGATTCTTTTAACGATCACCATTCTAACTGGCGTGAGATGGTATCTCAACATGGTTTTGATTTGCATCTCTCTAATGACCAGTGATGATGAGAATTTTTTCCTGTTTGTTGGCCTCATAAATGTCTTCTTTTGAAAGTGTCTGCTCATATCCTTTGTCCACTTTTGAATAGGTTTCTTTTTTTTTTTCTTGTAAATCTGTTTTAGTTCTTTGCAGCTTCTGGATATTAGCTCTTTGTCAGAGGGGTAGATTGCAAAAATTTTTTCCCATTCTGTTGGGTGCCAGTTCACTCTAATGATAGTTTCTTTTGCTGTACAGAAGGTCTGGAGTTTAATTAGATCCCATTTGTCTATTTTGGTTTTTGTTGCCAATGCTTTTGGTGTTTTAGTCATGAAGTCCTAGCCTATGCCTATATCCTGAATGGTTTTGCCTAGGTTTTCTTCTAGGGCTTTTATGGTATTAGGCCTTATGTTTAAGTATTTAATCCATCTGGAGTTAAATTTAGTGTAAGGTGTAAGGTGTCAGAAAGGGGTCCAGTTGCTGCTGGCAGCCAGTTTTCCCAACACCATTTATTAAACAGGGAATCCTTTCCTCATTGCTTGTTTTTGTCAGTTTTGTCAAAGATCAGATGGTTGTAGATGGTGGTGGTGCCCCTGAGGCCTCTGTTCTGTTCCATTGATCTATATCTGTGTTTTGGTACCAGTACCATGCTGTTTTGATTACTGCAGCCTTGTAATAGAGTTTGAAGTCAGGTAGCATCATGCCTCCAGCTTTGTTCTTTTTGCTTAGAATTATCTTGGCTATGTGGGCTCTCTTTTGGTTCCACGTGAAGTTTCAGGTGGTTTTTTTCCAGTTCTGTGAAGAGGGTCATAGGTAGCTTGGAGGGGACAGTGTTGAATCTATGAATTACTTTGGGCAGTATGGCCATTTTCACAAAGTTGGTTCTTCCTAATCATGAGCATGGAATGTTTTTCCACCTGTTTGTGTCCTCTCTTATTTCCTTGAGCAGTGGTTTGTAGTTCTCCTTGAGAAGGTCTTTTACATCCTTTGTTAATTGTATTTCTACGTCTTTTATTCTCTCTGTAGCAATTGTGAATGGAAGTTTGTTCTTGATTTGGCTCTCTTTAAGTCTGTTATTGGCGTATAGGAATGTTTGTGATTTCTGCACATTGATTTTGTATCCCGAGACTTTGCTAAAGTTGCTTATCAGTTTTAGGAGATAAGCAACTTGGGCTGAGACAATGGGGTCTTCTAAATATAGAATCATGTCATCTGCAAATAGAGACAATTTGACTTCCTCCTTTCCTAAGTGAATACCCTTTATTTCTTTTTCTTGCCTGATTTCTCTGGCTAGAACTTCCAATACTATATTGAATAGGAATGGTGAGAGAGGGCATCCTTGTCTAGTGCCAGATTTCAAAGGGAATGCTTCCAGTTTTTGCCCATTCAGTACGATATTGGCTGTGGGTTTGTCATAAATAGCTTTTATTATTTTGATATTCGTTCCGTTGGTACCTAGTTAATTGAGAGTTTTTAGCATAAAGGGCTGCTGTATTTTGTCGAAGGTCTTCTCTGCATGTATTGAGATAATCATGTGGTTTTTGTCTTTGGTTCTGTTAATGTGGTGGATTACATTTATAGACTTGCATATGTTGAACCAGCCTTACATCCCCAGGATGAAGTCTACTTGATCATGACCCATAAGCCTTTTGATGTGATGTTGCAATCAGTTTGCCAGTTTTTATTGAAGATTTTTGCATCTATGTTCGTCATGGATATTGGCCTGAAGTTTTCTTTTCTTAAGTATCAGGACATTGTTGGTCTCATAAAATGATTTGGGAAGGATTCCCTCTTTTCATATTTTGAAATGTTTCATAAGGAGTGCTACCAGCTCCTCTTTATATGTCTGGTAGAATTTGGCTATTAATGCTTCTGGATCTGGGCTTTTGGTTGGTAGGCTATTAATTGCTGCCTCAACTTCAGCCCTTGTTACTGGTCTGCTCAGGGTTTCAACTTCTTCCTGATTTAGGCTTGGGAGGGTGAAAGTGTCAAGGAATTTATTCATTTCTTCCAAGTTTACTGGTTTGTGTCCATAGATTTGTTTGTAGTAATCTCTGATGGTAGTTGGCATTTCTGTGGAATCAGTGGTGATGTCCCCTTTATCGCTTTTTATTGCATCTATTTGATTCTTCTCTCTTTTCTATTATTCTGGCTACTGGTCTATTTTGTTGATCTTTTAAAAAATCAGCTCCTATATTTATTGATTTTTTGAAGGATTTTTTTGTGTCTCTATCTCCTTCGGTTCCTCTCTGATCTTAGTTATTTCTTGTCTTCTGCTGGCTTTTGAGTTTTTTTTTTTATCTTGCTTCTCTAGTTCTTTCAATTTTGAAGATAGGGTACTGATTTTAGATATTTCCTTGCTTCTCATGTGGGCATTTATTGCTATAAATTTCCCTGTAGACACGTCCCAGAAATTCTGGTACGTTTTGTCTTCATTCTCATTGATTTCAAAGAACATCTTTATTTCTGCCTTCATTTTTTTATCCAGTCAACATTCAAGAGTCAGTTGTTCAGTTTCCATGAAGTTGTGCAGTTCTGAGTTAGTTTCTTAAGGCTGAGTTCTAATTTGATTGCACTGTGGTCTGAAGAACTGTTATGATTTCTGTTCTTTCAGAAATCAAATCTTTCAAAAACCTGAGGAGTGATTTACTTCCAATTATGTTGTCAGTTTTAGAGTAGGTGAGATGTGCTGCTGAGAAGAATGTATATTCTGTGGATTTGGGGTAGAGAGTTTTGTAGATGTCTATTAGGTTTGCTTGGTCCAGATCTGATTTCAAGTCCTGGATATCCTTGTTAATTTTCTGTCTTGTTGACCTGTCTAATATTGACAGTGGAATGTTAAAGTCTCCCACAATTATTGTGTGAGAGTCTAAGCCTCTTTGTAAGTCATTAAGAACTTGCTTTATGTATCTCGGTGTTCCTGTATTGGGCGCATATATATTTAGGATCATTAGCTCTTCTTGTTGCATTGATCCTTTTACCATTATGTGATGCCCTTCTTTGTCTCTTTTCATCTTTGTTGGTTTAAAGCCTATTTTATCAGAGACTAGAATTGCCACTCCTGCTTTTTTTTCCCCTCTCCATTTCCTTGGTAAATCTTCCTCCATCCCTTTATTTTGAGCCTATGTGTATCCTTGTATGTGAGATGTGTTTCCTGGATACAGCGCACAGTTGGGTTTTGGCTTTTTATCCAATTTGCCAGTCTGTGTCTTTTGATTGGGGTGTTTAGCCCATTTACATTTAAGGTTAATATTGTTATGTGTAAACTTGATCCTGCAATTTTGATGCTACCTGGTTGTTTTGCCCATTAGTTGACACAGTTTCTTGTGTCAATGCTCTTTGCCATTTGGCATGTTTCTGAAGTGGCTGGTACTGGTTGTTCCTTTCTATGTTTAGTGCTTCTTTCAGGAGTTCTTGTAAGGCAGGCCTGATGGTGACAAAATCTCTCAGCAATTGCTTTTTCATACAGGATTTTATTTCTCCTTTGCTTATGAAGCTTAGTTTGGCTGGATGTGAAATTCTAGGTGGAAAGTTCTTTTCTTTAAGGATGTTGAATATTGGGCCCCCACTCTCTTCTGGCTTGTAGAATTTCTGCAGAGAGATCCACTGTGAGTCTGTTGGGCTTCCCTTTGTGGGTAACCCGACCTTTCTCTCTGGCTGCCCTTAGCATTTTTTCCTTCATTTCAACGCTGGTGAATCTGACGATTATGTGCCTTGGGATTGCTCTTCTTGAGGAATATCTTTGTGGTGTTCTCTGTATTTCCTGTATTTGAATGTTGCCATGCCTTGCTAGGTTGGGGAAGTTCTCCTGGATAATACCCTGAAGAGTGTTTTTCAGCTTGGATTCATTCTCTCCATCACATTCAGGTACACCTATCAAACGTAGAAATACTTAATCCCGTATTTCTTGTAGACTTTCATTTCTTTTCACTCTTTTTTCTCTAATCTTGCCTTCTCGTTTTATTTCATTGAGGTGATCTTCAATCTCTGATATCCTTTCTTCTGCTTGGTTGATTCGGCTACTGAAGCAGGTGTATGCTCCGTGAAGTTCTTGTTTTGTGTTTTTCAGCTCCATTAAGTCATTTATATTCTTCTCTAAGCTGTTGATTCTCATTAGCATTTTGTCAAACCTTTTCAATGTTCCTAGTTTCTTTGCATTGGGTTAGAAAATGTTCTTTTAGCTCAGAGAAGTTTCTTATTACCCACCTTCTGAAGCCTGTTTCTGTCAATTCATCAGACTCATTCTCCATCAAGCTTTGTTCCTTTGCTGGTAATGAGTTATGTTCCCTTGGAGGAGGAGAGGCTGTCTGGTTTGGGGTGTTTTCATCCTTTTTGCACTGGTTTCTTCCCATCTTTATGGATTTGTCTACCTGTGGTCTTTGTAGTTGGTGACTTTCAGATGGGTTCTCTGAGTGGACATCCTTTTTGTTGATGATGAAGTTATTTGTTTTTGTTTTTTTAGTTTTCCTTTTAACAGGCCCCTCTGCTGTAGGACTACTCCAGACCCTGCTTGCCTGGGGATCACCTGTGGCAGCTGCAGAACAGTAAGGGTTGCTGCCAGTTTCTTTCTCCACTATCATTGTCCCAGAAGTGTACCCGCCAGATGTCAGCCTGAGCTCTCTTTTATGAGGTGACTCTTTGTATCTATGGGGGTCAGGGAGCTGCTTGAGGAGACAGTCTGTCCCTCATAGGAGCTCAAGTGCTAAGCTGTGAGCTCTGTTGTTCTGTTCAGAGCTGCTGGGCAGGAATGTTTAAGTCTGCTGCAGTGGAACTCATAACTGCCTTTCTTCCCCAGGTGCTCTGTCCTGTGCAGGTGGGGCTTTAAGTTCTTGACATGCTGCTGCCTTTTTTCAGAGATGCCTTTCCCAGCAAGGAGGTAGCCTAGTCACAGTCTGCCAGCAGAGGCATTGCTGAGCTTCTGTGGGCTCTGCCTAGCTGCTGTGTGAACTTACTTGTGATTTTATTTATAGTGGTATAGTTAGAACTGCCTCGGTAATGGTGAGCTGCCTCAATAATGGAGGACTGCTTTGGTAATGGTGGACTGCCTCGGTAGTGGTGGATTACCTCGGTAATGGCAGATGCCGTTCCCCCAACAGAGCTGGACCATCCTGGGTCCAGCTGCCCTTGCTGCGAAATTCTCGATCCAGAGCATTTCAGATTGCTAATCTTTGTGAGGGTGGGACCCGCTGAGCCAGATCTCCTGGCTGTTTCAGCCCTCTTTTTTTTTTCAGTTGAACAGGTGGCTCTGTCTCCCAGGTGTTCCAGGTGCCAGTTGAAATGGCCACCCAGATTTGTGTGGAAACCCACTGCGCCAGCTGAAACAGCAGTGCTGGAAGCTTGTAGCACTTTTCAGCCTAGGAATCTCCTGGTCTGTGGGCAGTAATAATTCATTTGGAAATATGGTGTTCACTCACCCTCTGCATTGTTCTCACTGGGAACTGCATTCCAGAGCTGTTTGTATTTGGCCATCTTGTGAACTCTCGAATCCCTGGCAGCCACTATTCTATTTTTTATGTTGTCTCAGATGGTTAATAGAAATTCTTATAGTTTTTCATGCTGAAAATCCTTTCAGAATTTTTTCTTTGGCATAACATTTGATTGTAGGATGAATTCCGAAGAAATGTCACATTCCTTCTCACTGGACTTGGGGTAGCATGTCCTGACTCTGCTCTCTCCCACGGACCTGCACACTCCTGGCGTGGCCTCTCCCCCATGCAGGCCCACCAATTTCTTAAAATAGTATTCTCAAGGCAAGTATCTGAGAGCTATTGTTTTCCTAATTAATATACTACATAGATAATCATATTATTTATACTTTCTGAATTTTATTTTACTTCTTTTGTTGCCTACTGAATTGGCTAAACATTCACTACTATATTCAGTAGAAGTGGTAAAAACAGAAATCCCTGCTATACTCTTCATCTTAAGAGAAAAAGTGTTTAGTCTTTCAGCATTAAGTACAGTGTTAGTTGCAGCTTTTTCTAGTCCATTGTCTTAACCACTCAGCCACAACTACTGCTGGTGTGGATTCTGGCAGTTAGAGCTTTTTCACAGATGCCCTTTATCAGATTGAGGAAACTTCTTTTTATTCCTTATATCTTGAGAGCTTTCATTAGGGATGAATTTAAAATTTTGTCTAGGTTGTTCTGTGCATCTACTTGAATAAGCATATGATTTTTCTTCTTTATTCTGTTAATATGGTAAATTACACTAATTTGTTTGAATGTTGAGCCAACCTTGCATTCCTGGGATGACTTCCATTTGGTTTCTATGAATTATTGTGGCTGACATGGAGATGTACTGCCCAGATCTCCATTCAGTGCTCTGTAGTAGAAACCTTCTCTGAGGGAGATGCTAGCTGGATGCTGTCTGCTGACCTCACTCCCTACAGGTGGGCAGCAGGTCCCTTCCTTGACAGGGAATCCCAATTGATACAAAAGCAAACACACCAGGAACAAAAAATTGTGGTTGGAGATTGAGGTAAAATAAAGAAAGAGAAAACTGTGAGTTCAGCTTTGTCTACCTGTGCCCACTAGCCCAATTTCTCCCAGCAATTGACAAATTAAATTGAAAAAGCCCTGATATATTATTCCACCAGATCTAAATTGGATAAATTATCACAAAGTTGACTTTACAAGAATGTAGTAGATATCCATTTGTAATACAAGTGGGCTTTAGAAAAATATTTATATGTAGATAAGCTAAAACATAGTAATAGTTTGTTTCTCTGAAAGATGACTGCATGTTCCTAGTAAGAATCAATATTACAGTGGTTAATAGCTTTCAAGTGTGATCACAGCTACTTTGTCTTTCATTTGCTTGGTTGACATTTAAGTGCTTTCTTTTATTTTTACTTAGGCAACTTCCAAGGAATTATTTGAATATTAAACAATTTTTACGTGCCTTCCTCTGAAAGGAATCTGAGAGAAGGTGGCACTGTTTACAACCAGATTTTTTATGTCAATCTGAAAAATTATGCACAATCTAATCCCATTGTTGGGAAGAATAAAAGGAGTAGCTGAGCTCAAATAGACATTGGAATGCTTTCTTGCTTTTTGTGAGTCACAGATTTATAGTGTTGGCCTTACTATTTGGTTTGAAGATAAATGAATTCCTAGAAATTCAGAGAGTGTAATAATCAAGTACAAAAAGCACATTCTTAAACAAAGTTAAATAATTTTTAGACTCAATATTATTATTTACATATTATTCACATCTCTTTTTCATTAGAGAACTGTCATGGGTTAATCAGATATATATGCATTAAAATACTATTTTTTAACCTATGTGAACACAAGAGTTACACTCCTAAAAATATTGAAAAGGAATGATACAATTCTATGTTAAGGAATCTAAATAACTACCATTTACACAAGGAGTAAATTGGGTGTTTGAACATTTGTTAGATCAGTATCCTAGTTTTTCTAGCATGATACTTATTCCATAGATCTGACTAGATAAGAGCTATGAATGATTTGAAAGCATTAATGACTGTAACCAGAGTAACCAAATGAGAATTGCTCTGATTAAATTTTTCTTGTTTGAATTTCATATTCCAGATTGCTAACAGATGCAGTTATTCAAAAAATGTTTAATGGTCCTTGTTAAATTATAAACTTAAAAACCAACTAATTACAGTTCAGGGACCAGTCTGTGTATAAAAACTATTTTGAAATTAGGGGAAATGTCTATTTTTAGTGTTTTCACTCAATTTATAATTAATTAGGATCCTTTTAAGAAGATTATATATAGTTGCTAGTAGACTAGGTTTAGAAAAGTGAAAAAGTCTTCACTATTTTTAGAGACATTTGACATTTTGATTTGGAATGAGCTATAATTTTAAGTTATAGATTTACTAAGAACTTTAAAAACTGGTAAAAAGGAAATTAAAACGTGACTTCCAACAAAATCATGAAAATGGAGTAACACTTATAGTTTTGACAGGATAAAAAGGAAATTCATTTGTGATTCTTACCTGTTTCCACTCCATTCCCACTGGGCATCCCACTGGGTTTGGGTCTAGTAGGTCTTGCAGTTGTCCTATTCAGAACTAAAATAAAGTGGGATATAAATAGTTCATTTTCTTATTGAAAGTTTGCAGCCAAGAGAAACAAAATTTCTCAGAGAACTGAAAGTCATTTAACTAGGCAATAAAAAAGATGATTTACCAAAAACTATTATTCAGAATATAGAAACCACTTTCTTATATAAAAATATTAGACTTGAATTTGAAAACAGAGACTTGAATTTGTACTCTGCGATGATCACTGGGCTTCAATACTTGACTTGAAAAAGTTAACTGGCAAGGGAATTTATAATCCAAAGTGGGAAATATCTCGCTTCATTTATAAGCATTAGCTACGTTCCAAAATGGAACTGAAGAAAGATCAGGACTGCATATGCCTAATGAAAAACAAAATCTGAAGTGTATTTGTCAAGGCCTCCATTCATAAGTTGGAGTCTTTCCACAGCCTTTCATGGGAATCTCTAGGTACAGAGGTTTCATTATACTAGTCCTTTCACAAAGTCCATTGTCAAACACAGAACTTGATGAAACCATTTCACTTTCTCTCCTGCTCAGGAGAAAGTCATACCTGAGCCTTACCAAAAGCCTTACCAAAGCCTTAAGCAGTAACTAATTTTATAATCTACTTAGAAAGCTCTTTAAGGAAGAACACTAAGTGTATTGTGCTTATGTGAGAAGCTCTGAAGCTGTACTGCTCATATTTGATCCACTTTCTAGTTCCTCTGTTTCTCAGCTTCCTCAACTCTATGTCACAGGACACATGGCCAGTGCTTGGTCATTAGCAGCCATGATTGTTACTGCTTACTTTTGAGAAATGTTTAATATTACCAGTCTCACATTAAGCTCTTAACACCTACCATGACACACAAGTCACAGGGAGATACACGTGGTTATGAAAGATTTCTGTGCCCAATTACCTCTAGAAGTTGGAAAATTATAAAAAAAATACATGGACTCTCCATAAACCAAAGAATATAAAATTATTGTTCTAAAGATGCATTCACCAAGAACATTCATTTGTCAGCAGGTTTCATCATTTGGAACTTTAAGACTCCTTAGAATCACAAAGAAAAAGAAAATAAAATACCAGCCTTTGGTTCAACTTGTATCTCAGCATAAGCGTGATTTCCATGAACGAAACCCCTCCAAGTTAACTTTTTTCTCAACAAGCTCCAGTGAAGGAGATTTTAGGACCTTTGGAAAATTTAGCAAATTTAACTTATTTTCCAATATATAACTGTAACTTCATTTTTACTGTTTAGAATTTGTGATATTTTTATTCTCTGAAGGAATCAAGTAAAAATGTTCATCCAGAACAAGAGCTTTTCCATGCTGAAAAGAGACTCTCTTTTATTAAGACAGAAAGAATATCTGAAAGTATTAAATAATATGTCATAACTAACTCTATGCTATCTCTATAACTGTCATGGAAAATTGTCCAACACTATTTTAAAAATACATTTATATCAGTAAAGTTTCATAGTGATCTCTGCATCTGATTATCCTTAAAATCCTGTCTAGTCTTATCACATTTCTGGATTCATCAGTACGTTTCCACTTATCCACATGGATCAGAGTCTCTCTGTATGTCTCTTATTGCAATACAAGGATACGTAGTCCCCTTTGGTGTATTTGGCTGTTTCAATTCATTTCATATCTTCCCCTGCCTGCTGATTATTTAAGTCATCAGAGAAACAACTTACCAGGTCTGATGTGTGGCTTGTCAGATATTCTGGGCCTCACAGGAGTAGTATAAAATCTGTGTGGTGCTGAAAGAGAGGAACACTTTATATTTAATAAGCAAAACACCAAAGCTGCCTGAATGGAGATTTAGCATCCCAGGGACCAACAACTCATACACTTTGCATGGAAGTAGAAAGAAGTTTCAGAAAATTCCCTTTATGCATTATAGACTTCACGCTAAAGGAAAACAAAACAAAATATACATGACTGAAAATTAAAGATGCACACAGAGGTAGTTCATTTGTAATTTGTGTTAAGGATTAGTCATCATTTTGTCCTTATTCTTCAAGAGCATACATTTTACCAGATGGTTGCTTAACATGATACACACATAAGACATTCATCTGTCTGTTCATCTGTCCATCCATCCATCCATCCATCTAACCTCTCAGTAAAAAAGTCATCGTGAAATATTATTTTGCTAAAGAAATCAAACAATCTTAAAGGTAAAAACAGAAATCAATGTTTAGGTAGGTAAAGAAGAAAGAATAGGAATATGTGGTCTCTATCAAATGGTCTTTGCTCATGAACCTGAAATGAGTAAGTGTTCATTCAGTGCCTTCCAAAATGCTGTGGAAATGGCAGAAAATGACATCTAGTGCTCTGCCTATCCAAAGAGGGCAAGAAAGGAGAACTCAGATAAACCCTGGCAGCTACCCTTGTTATTTCCTGGCCCCATCATCCAGGACCTGCACAGAAAGGCCTCCTAAGACTTTCTAAATGAGTAAGTGGGTGACCGTTGTCTGCAGGCAAACTTGTGAGAACCTGCTGAAATAGCAATGCATCCTAAGGTTTTAACATAGGCATTTATTCTGCAATTCATCCATTCCACGCTGCTCTCCTCTGTCCCCACTTCCCCATCAGATACTTCCCCTTGCCACCAGCTTTCTTGGTAACCTTTTTGGAAAAAAATTTTCTTGAAAACTATGTAAGTAGATTACATCGTTTTAATGATTTTTTTCACATATTGAGTGGATATTTATATAGCCATAAATCTGCAATGCCTTGCCTACTAAGTTAAAAAGGTATGCCTGTGAAATAGGTTATAATGTAGCTCATTTATAAACTTCCAATGTAAAGACTGTGATGAGCAAACTTCTGCCATACTTGAAGCCGACAGTGGTGGACACATACTGAAATTCTCTGTATGTTTAGTTTGGGCCTTCCCAAGTGTAACAACCAGAGTGAACACAGGAACTGATGCTATAAAAATTAATTCTCACAGACGATTATCTCACTGATGATTATTTGCAATTTTTTTTTTTTTGAGACAGAGTTTCGCTCGTTACCCAGGTTGGAGTGCAATGGCGCAATCTCGGCTCATCGCAACCTCTGCCTCCTGGGTTCAGGCAATTCTCCTGCCTCAGCCTCCTGAGTAGCTGGGATTACAGGCACGTGCCACCGTGCCCAGCTAATTTTTTGTATTTTTAGTAGAGACGGGGTTTCACCATATTGACCAGGATGGTCTCGATCTCTTGACCTCGTGATCCACCTGCCTCGGCCTCCCAAAGTGCTGGGATTACAGGCTTGAGCCACCGCGCCCGGCCTATTTGCAATTTTTTTCTTTCAAGTTTGAGATGGTGGGATTCTCTGTTAATTTAACCTATTTCAGCTTTCCATGGAAATCCCTTTGAATGTTGTTGCTTCTGCTTAAAAAGAAAATAAGAATCATAGTTCTTGTCTCATTCTAGAATATATGTAAGTTTTAAAACTTTGGACAGGAAAGAGATTGAGAGTAGGCCACAGAAATAATCAGCACTACATTATTTCAAAGCCACTGCATCTGAATTTTTGTTTTAGTTTTCTCCATACTCTTCATTTAAATCTAGAATATTTTTATAAAAGAGTTGAAATATAATTTGAGTTTAGGTTATAAGTTACTCATACAGTTCATCACCAAACAATACATGGCCTTGAGAAAATTCTGCAGGGTTTCAATTTTATTTTATTATTTTTTATTTTATTTTTGAGATAGTCTCACTCTGTTGCCAGGCGTCAGGCTGGAGTGCAGTGGCATGAGCTTGGCTCACTGCAATCTCTGCCTCCTAGGTTCAAGCTGTTCTCCTGCCTCAGCCCCCCAAGTAGCTGGGACTACAGGCACATACCACCATGCCCAGCTAATTTTTTTTTTTTTTTAGTAGAGGTGGGGTTTCACCATGTTGGCCAGGATGGTCTCGATCTCTTGACCTCATGATCCGCCCGCCTCTGCCTCCCAAAATGCTGGGATTACAGGCGTGAGCCACCGCGCCCAGCAAGGGTTTCAATTTTAAACATAGAAAAAGAGCTAAGGATGTAAGAAAAAAGCCAACATACACAAACATGTAAAGACAATTTATATAATGATATGAGATCATGGATAGACTCCCAATAACCAGTGAAATTTATATTTAATACAATATTTTGAAGGAATTTGATTAAAATTCCATATATGCTAGTAATGGTGACACAATATTAATATTCTCTTTAAGAAAAGGCAAGAAAAAAGGAAGGAATAGGTCTATGGTCTTTTATTTTCATTCTGAAATCCTTAAATCTCTAAAAAGCTGAAATTTTTCTCATTTGGCAACACAACCTGTGTGGAATGAGAGTATTTATCCTGCTTGTTGCAAATATTTACGAATTTTGTGGTAAAAATGGTTTTATTATGATAATCCAGCTGTCTTCTCTTAAACCAGAAATTAAAGAGATTTGCAAAAACATAGAATAATAAATATACAGAAATCAGGGTGGAATAGGGATGTATCACAACTGAACATCTGCTCATTGTCGTGGCTGGTCATAGAGACGTGATAGGGCTGTCATTATATTATGCTTCAGACTATGCATAATCATAAATAAATAGCAAATACAAATTTAATGAATAAAAGTTTAAAACACGTAAGTTAAACCAAACAAACAAGTAAGAGATTTAGAAAATTTAAAGGAACTACCCTTTACCATAGAGGGTTTTTCTTCATCATGTTTACTTGGAATCAATATTGCCCCAGTGACACAACATGTACTTTAAAATTAGATTTCTTTTATTATCATTTCCTCTCATTATCAAACTTCTCCTACCAGCTTTCTCCCTCAAATTAGAAGTCCTAATGGGCAACATACACTTATCTGTCTTCTAACTCCCTAAATGTTTACTTTCGTTTTTCTGTCTGTCTTTTGGCTTTCTACCATCTGATAGAAGCAGCGGCAAAGGGGTCATTCAAAGAACAACAACAACAAAGTATTAGAAGTCCACAAGTGTTATAACCTAGGTAGGATAACAGGATAGAAAAGTATAAACAGGAAAAGCATTCTGAGTGCATCAAGATGGGATACAGCTTTGTGTAGGTGAGTTCACTTTCCCCAAAGTAGAAAATGACAGAGAAGAAATAAAAAATAGGAAATCACTTCCCTGGATGTTACATATTATCTTAATTTTGAAAAGTGACTTTTCTTGTTAATAGCTTTTTTTCTTACCCACAATGTTAATGTGTTTCATCAAATGGGGGAGATAGGAGAAAGTGAAAAAAAGAGAGGAGGAGGAGGAGCAGGAGGAGGAGGAGGAGGAGGAGGAGGTCCAGGAGGAAGAGGGAAGAGGAAGATAACAATTATTTATCAGATATGGCAAATGAGGCAAACGAAGGTAAACCGTAGGGAAAAAATGGGATCCTTCATTCTTAGTTATAAGCATCAAGTGATCAACAATCCATTCAAAAAAGTAAGCTCCGATGAAAGAACTTGTCTTCCCTATCTTCAACTTTTATATTCATATAAGTATTCAGATTTGGCTGATTTCGTTCACCTATAAAATGACCAAAAAAATCAAGTAATCCAATGTGATGAGAAATGACATTCTGAAAAGAAAATTTCTTTCCTGATTAAAAGCAAGTAAGGAAAAGTTATTCTCCAGAGGTGGGGAGATTACCTTGAGTTGTCTTTGCCAGTGCGGTTGTTCGTGGAATCTTAGTTGTGAAGCGCTCTTGGGTGGATTGGTCTGTTTCTTCTGGAGAAAACACAGTAAGATGGCTTGTTTTAAATAATTATCATTATGAAAATGACCAAAAAATCCATACTCTTTTCTGTCCCATGCAATAATAAAAGAATAAGATGCATTTAGTAATACACTCAGTAATCACAATAATTCAAAGTTAATGGTACATTTTAATAACTCTCATTTGTGATATCTGCTTACACTGTTATTTTAATAATTGTCATAGGGATTTCCAAAAGCTTTTAGCTCGAGATCATTGTTCCATTACTCTAGTTGTGGCTATTCTTGGATATGGCTCATGTATGAAAGTCTCCTAGTTGCCTTGATGTGTTTATCTCCTTCATGTTTCTTCCCTGCCCATAAATCCCACATGTTATTTTGATGAGCTGTAAAGAAAATATATCACACGAAAAGGTGTATATTTATATCACATAGAAATATTCTATTTTTCTCATGTGAAAATCACAGTGTATGTTTGACATACAAATATAATCCTCGTGACAAAATAAAAAAACACGTACAGCAATACTTCCATTCCCATGTTACCTTAAAATCATACATCATACAGACACAGCAAATTACACTGTTCACTTTGCCCATACCAGATCCAAGGAAATACTTGGTATAAATGAGACACTGCTATCTTTTTGTTTTCTGTCCTTTTTTATTCCTTGATTTGGCTCAAGAAATATACTTGTGATAACTGACAGGTAGTGGTTCTGACGTGAGTAAACCAAGACACATTAAAAAAAATAGGGAGTAGAAGTTAAATAATCAGCATATCCAGTAGTGGCTTCTGAAAAGTACTTTTAACTTTTCCATCATGGGTGATATTGATTTGGCAGACATAAGCGAGATGAGATGAATATTTGAGTAGGATATATTTGCTCACTCAATTTTAATATTTTCTTCTGAAAGAATTTTAAAATGTGATCGGTAACTTTATTTCAGTAGACACCCACGAAGGATGGATGATTAGAAAAGAAATGAAGAGAGGCAAATAGGGCCACTGATTTAAACAAAGACACGTGGGATGCGGCGTGGACAGGACAGAGGAGCCACACCAGGAACTCTGTTTTTTTTAGTTCATTTTCAGCCAAGAGACAGGCAAAGTGGAGTTTTACCACAGAGTGAATGCATTTGTGTTGAACTCCTTGAAAGTATGTCCAGCTCATCCCAATGGACCTTTCCAACTTACCCTGTTTCTCCAGGCAACTACCTGCTCATCGGTTTAGTGCAACTGCCATTCCTTGCCCTGTGCCTCTTTCCCATCTGTCCGTGACTTGAAAGAACCATTTGGATCTTTGACTGGTTAACTCTCATTCCAACTTGAAGACCCACTGTAAATGACCCCAATCTGAGAAGCCTTTCCTTATGTCTCCAGGTAGTTTGCTTGTTCAACATGCTGCTCATCTCTCTATCAGACTCATTGTAATATAGTATAACGTTGACGTTAATCCCAGGCACTCTGGTGGCTGAGTGTGTAGATTCTAATCCTGCCTCTGACATCAGCTGTTTCACCTTGGCCAAATTTTTAAAACATTTGTGCCTCAATTTTCTAGTCTGTAAAATAAGGCAAGTAATAAAACTAATTTCACACAGTTACATGGTTTAAAGTTTAAAAAGGCTTGTAGTGTATTGGGTGGCACAGAGGCTGCAGTATTGTAACTAAGTCCTGTCTTCATATTAGAGGGAGAACTCTCTAGGGTAAGGATTCCTTTTTCAAAGTTTCTTTTTAGAACTGCCTCACATATCACTGCACTTAGCACCCAGTAAAGGCTTAGTAAGTACTAGACAACTAATTTTTCCTCCCAAATACAGTTTAAAATACGGAAAAAGCAACAAAAAAGAATAGCATTGATTTAGGAACAATTTTCTTTTTAGAATATTTAAAATTTTTAAGTATTAAAGAATACCTACAATTTTTAAGTATTCTAAATCATACTTAATCACTAGAGCCAATTTAACACATCTTAAGATGTGTTAAAACATTCTCATTTTATATTGAAAGTCAGCATAAATATTAGAAGGACAAATACACAGTTAATGCAAAGGGATTGAGTCAAATGGATTTTTTAAATAACCTATTATTTAGAAACAATCTGTGAACATAATGTATTATGGCTACTTTAAGGGAAATTCCTAAAAGGCAGGCCCCCCTTGAACAAATATTAAAATAAAATTTACCCAGAGTGGTCTGTAGTTCCACTTGACTAGGACTCGGGGAAATCATGGGTATAAAAGGGATGCCTCGTGTCTCTAGAGGAGCTGCAAAAGGAAAAGGACCAAGGTTGTAAATTTTTAGATTCAAAGCCAGCACCAGACCAGATTGGTATTGCACGAAATTCCTTCACTTGAAATAGAAAAAGGAAAGAAGGAAGTTAAGTGTGCACACAACTTTCAGAAAAATGACTGTGGAATATTAGAATAATGGTTCTCAACTGTTTTTTCACCAAGACACATACTATATGACATCCTGTTCTTGAACCAATCTATGAGAATGGCTGGTTGAGATGGGGTGTGGGTTAGACACAGTCCTGGACTATTGACTGTAGCCCTGTCCCTCTCTCCCCCATCCAAGAGAGCACACAGGATTACAAAATGAGTGAGAATGTCATCATTGTTGGGATAATCTCCTTGAGTCTGCTTGAGCTCAGTTTAACAAATCACTGGCGATTTTCAGTATGTTGACCAATATTGATAGTTACTTGCAGTATCATTCAAACGTACCACATGCTAGTATGTTACATTACAGCTGAGAACCACTATACCAATGGAAATTGTTAAACGGGCACCATTAGTAAACACAGTGGACTCACTTTGAACACGGAGATAGATAAAATAAATGAAGATGGATACAACTCAGTAATGAGTTGTCTTAAGGTGGTCTTCAAAGCGAACCCATTACAACAGTGAAATAATTGCCTTACTATTTTGGAAAGAGTAATAATAATGAGAACGAAATGATGAAATGAATTGAAAAGAGGTCATGTCTTAATAGGATCATTTGAGAAAGATCCACAGTCTTGATGGTAGCAAAGAAAACAGAGTTGGTCAATATGGGAAAACCATTACCTATTGCTGTCTTTGGTGGCTCAACTTTAAAGGTAACAGGTTGCAGAACTATGCCAAAAGCAAACCAAAGGAACATATTTATGAGAATTACTATCTGGCAAAGTCAAAAGAGTTTGTGTTTTTTAGATGCATTGGTTTAATAATTTAAATGTTCTCTAAGAATTAGGATAAATAAGAGAAAATGCTGCACATTAGATGCCAATCAGAGAACTTAGTTTAACTAAAACTTTAAAGTTCTCATTCACTGTCACTTTGGGGAAAATTCTGAGTAGGCAGCCACATTTTTTACTTAAAAGTACACCCATAGTTATGATATAGCTACTGCTACATTTTGAAAGGATAGAACAGCTGCCTTAGTTAACAATGATATTTACAATTTTAGCATGATCTACTCAATGAACCTATGTACTATTCCCTCATCTAACCATGGAAAAATATTTCAACCAGATGATTCAACTTACCCAAAGGATATATGCATTTTACACTCATAGTTTTTCTCTTAATTTCTTCCATATCACAACAATTAAAAATATATTTACTTCAAAAAATATTTTTTTGAAAAATATACTTCTTAACCAGAAGGATGAAATAATTATTTACCAGGTTCGCTCTGAGAGACCTCAGGGTCTGGTTTCTGAGGAAGGAGCACATCTTCTGGAGCTGAAAGAAAAAGATTATAAAACACTGTGTACTCTAAATGTCCCAACTGGAGTGAGCTTACCCTACAGATAGCGAAATCCCAGAAAGCTCAATGAATGAAGCAAAAATATTTTTACAATTGTTAACAACCAGAGTTGAGAAGATGCCTGTTATCTTCAAAATGGAAGAATGTTACCGTACAGGGAAGATTTTGGTGGCAGTAAAACAGAAACGAAGTCAGTCACAGTTCATTTTGAAGACGTCCTTGAGGAAGAAGAGATAGCTAACATAATGAAACGACGAAGTAGAGCGCCCTCAAGTGGTTTTCACAACAGAAGTCAATTTTCGCATGAAGTGGTTGGCTGCTGTGTGATATTCCTGCTTAAAGTCCACTAACAGCAACAGAAAATATGTATCTTAGAAAAGGCACAAAAATGGCTACAAATTGAGGGAAACAATAAGAAAGGAAAAATCTTGAATATGTAAGAAGATAACAAAATCTCATTCTGAATGGCACTTAGTTACTCCGGGGCAGAAAATGAAGCAAAAGGAATCAGCCAGTCATTAGAAGATACCACATGTAAAGTTAAGGACAGTGCTTGTTACATAGTAAATGACAGCTGTTGCCATTTTTGTCCTTAGTGATGCAGCTTCTGGTATATTAGGTGTCAAGCATGCTTCACATAAGCATATGAAAGCAAAAGACAAAAATGTCAGCTGATCAACAGGCCAACTCATAGGCAGTCCCTGAAATCCAGTATCTTTTTTAATGCTTGTATGCTATTTTAGCAAAATAAAACAGCAGATTGGAAACTTGGTATCGCATTTCTCAGTGTGGAAAATAGTAGGGTGATTTGCCTATTGTTAGTACCAGATTTCTATAACAAAATCGCATTCCACAAATAGCGTAAAGTACTTCAACTCAGTTTCCCCACAAGGAGGTCCTACCCGGCCCTACTCTCTCAATGAAAGGTTTTCCTACCACACTACACCTTTCATACACACCAGTATCTTTTTGTCAAGCAGTGTAATTTCCTTGTATCTTATATGATGCTGGGGAAAAAATTGTGATTCAGGCTAGAATCTTGCCTCAGAAGAAAGATGAAGGAAACTTTTTTATCATGAGGTGGCCAAGCACCACTTTACCATTAGCATAGAAACAGGTCATATAAAATGAACAATCTATTCTTCTTCTTTTTTGGAAATCATATCTAACTTGCATGCCACATCTCCTCTTAGACTAGGCCGGTATGTATCAGTGAAATTTGGACTTAGAGTGATTGCCACTGCCTGCCACACTGGTGGCATAGAAACTGGTCAATATAAGCCTGTGAGTCTCCCTATCTGAGAGGACTGTCTTAACCACATGGGAAGAGGTTTCTAGTTCTCATTCCTTTGATTCTCCATGGTAGTCCCAGTGCCTCCTTTCAACTAAATATTCACGGACTACTCTGACCAAGAGATCTTTAGATGCATATTTGCTTTATATTTGCTTATGTTGCCCCAATACAGTTTAGATATCCCCTCCAAGTCTCAGGTTGAGATATAGTTTTTAAAACTGTATCAGTTGTGAAAACTGGTACACTGAACAGAAACTTGACCCAGAACCTCTATGAGCTAAAAGGTAACATGCAAGCATAGTTGAAAAGATGGCTTATTTTCTTAAAAAAGGAAACTTTAAAAAGATTAGGGGTCGATAAGGTAGAGAAAACCCACCACAATAGTGAATACTTTGCCTTTGCATGTAGTTTCTTGGGAGATTCAAATAGTAAAATATGAGAAATTTCCAGCCATAAATGAAATAAAATGTTTATCTTGAGGCCGAAGGAGAAGGCACTTTGATTTAGCTCTGTGAAGGCCGTGAACATTCAGAGCAGCCTTTAGTTTATAAATACCCTAGTTAGTTACAGTACTAGACCAAGCAAAAAAGACCTGGGATTAAGGAAAGGAGAAGCCAAGAAGAGATGTGGTGCTAATAAATCTGCCATCCTGTAAATACATTATTCACTGCTGCTCTAGTTTACTGAGGAATTTAGGCTGGGGTAATGTGGATTCCAGCTGCTAAAATTGGCACTTTTCTTTCAACCATGAAGTGATGATTTAATAAACTGCCTTAGCAGACTTCCTAAAGCAGGTGAAATCAGTGGAAAGGAAAGAAATAGAAATATTTACAGGAAAGTAATATGAATCATTCTCCTACTTGGCCAACTACAGCTCAAAGAAATTCAAGTTGTGTTTTCTTTTTTCTTTTTTTCCTATGTGGCATTCCTCCGTATAGTAAATTGAACTAGAGCAGGATCCCCACAGCCTTTATCTTTCATGTTGGGAGAAAATCATCAATGAAAATAATGATGACAACTTCCTGAGAAGGCAGTTTTGATTTCTTTATAAGAATATTTATTATACTTTTAGATTTAATTATATTAATCAACTTGTACCATTTATGCTAACCAATCTTTTTGAATAAAGTGAGTCACTCCAAAGAAAAGTCCAACTAACACCAGACAAGTAGGAATGGCCAGTATCTATCATAGACTGGTATAAATGCATGTGCATGAATCTTTAGATAGAGTCAGAAAAATAATGTGTTTCCTTTTGATAAAGTTAGAATATGAAGTCTGCAATAACGTTTACCCTAGCAATAGACTACAAAGAGACCGATTCTCTTAGCAAAGTAACACGTGTATGCTACATACCCTTTTCACCTCAAGACTCTCTATTCCTTTATTCTAACCTTGTACCATGAGGGCCAGTCTGAGAGGAAGCCCCATCGAAAGCCACCGGCTGGCTTTCCCAGTTTCTTGGGCCACCCTCCCTTCCATCTCATTTGACACCTTTTACTTTCCGTTATTTCTATTTTTCTCTATTTGTCCATGTTTCCATTTCTCCAGGAGTTACTTCCCCTCTACCTATAAAACAGCTCAAATGCTCTCATATTTCCCCGAAAATATTATTCCCTTGACATGGCTTTACCTTCAAACAATCCCTCTCTCTTGCTCTCATTCCTTTAATCAAAAAAACTATACATCTGCCTCTGCTTCCTCAACTTTTAGATGTATCTTCTTCATCCACTGTGGTCCAGCCTCCACTTCCCTCATTTCCTGCCACAATGCCTTAATCGTATTCTTAGGTCCAGGAACTCTGAAGGCTGAGTTGTCTCTTAATCTATTCAATAGAAAAATGTAACTTGTACTGATCTAAGAGCTGTTTATAGGTTTTAGTTATCTTACTTTGTTAGACTATTCATACGGCTCACTGAAGACACATTAACGTTTCAGTCAATGGTATATGTACTCATTTAAGTTTCTAAAATCTGGAAACTGCTAATTCTGAAGCACACAGCCCAAAGGTTTCAGAGCGGGATTCTGGACATACATGGTCAAGCTGGCAGCCTCTATGACCCCTCTCCATCTTTGCCACTGCAATGCCATTGCCAACCTTCCCTCCTTAGGCCTTTTCCTGCCTCACCTCCCACCTCCTTTCCTGGTTTTCCCCTATCTTTTTTGACAACATCTGGAGGCTCTTTTTCCTCTGCCTACTCCTGAAATATAACTCAGCTGCCTAAATATTTGATTTCCGGCTTCTGATTTTCTCCATCCATACTTTCTCCTCATTGATGTTATCCAGGATTTTAGAACCATCTAGATGTAAACAAGTGACTCCTAAATCTGTGCTCCAAATGCGGACTTCTGTTTAGAAGTCCAGAAAGCATTTTTGACCGTCAGTTAGAGTCTTTCCCACTCAAAGTTCTGCTGGCCCTACAGGCCTAGCATGTACACGCCCATCTTTATTCCTCCGTCTGTGTCCCCCGTCTCAGTAAACTGTATTATTATGTGCCACCTGCCCAGTCCGGGAACAGCATCATCACCCTTCTCTCCATAACAGCATTCAGTCATTGTTTAGGTCTTTGTAGTTCCATATCCAAAGGCATTTCAGCATTATTCTCCTAGTTTCCTTTCTACCACAATTAGTTCAATTTCTCAGACTTAGCTTTCTAGATTGTTGCAAATCTCCTAAGTGATTCCTTGCTACTAATCTCTTTTTTTTACAGTTAATACTCCATTAAAAAAAGGCCATCTTCCTAAAATACAGATCTAATTATATCACCCCCATGATTACATAAAGAAACGCACACAAATTTAATGGCTTCTAATTGTCTAAAGAAAAAAAATCTGAAGTGCTTAGCATGACCTAAAAACACTCAAACATATGAATCCAATTTACACAAAGTCTCCATCTCTCAATAATCTCATCATATGACCAGCAAGGTAATCATTCTGAATCATGCTGTTTCTCAGCTATATGGAGCACTTCTTATACCTCTGAATCTTTGCTTCCTTAAAAACCATCAATAGCTACTTGTCTATTAAAATCTATCTTAAAGCTCTTTTTCTTGATGATACCTTCTCCAATTCATACCCTGATAATGTATTACTTTTCTATTTCATTGTGTTTTATTTATATTACTAGCCCATTAATTACTGAGATTTGCCTTGTTTTACAGTTCTCATTCCTGTTTTCTCTGCTGTACTGTGTTGGGATCATATCTAATTCTTTTTATCCTGATAGCACTATGTACAAAACCAGGCAGATAAGTGGCAATCAGTATTTGCTGAATTGAACATACATTAGTGCATATTTTTTAAGAGCAAATCTGGAAAAGATGGGCAATTCTCATGAACCAGCATGGAACTTTACTAAGCAGCATTTTTTTTTTTTTTGAGACAGAGTCTCACTCTGTTGCCCAGGCTGGAATGCAGTGGCGTGATCTTGGCTCACTGCAACCTCCACCTCCCGGGTTCAAGTGATTCTCTTGCCTCAGCCTCCTCAGTAGCTGGGATTACAGACACGCACCACCACGCCTGGCTAATTTTTGTATTATTAGTAGAGATGGGGTTTCCCCATGTTGGTCAGGCTGGTCTCGAACTCCTGACCTCGTGATCTGCCTGCCTCTGCCTTCCAAAGTGCTGGGATTACAGGCATGAGCCACCACGCCCAGCCACTAAGCAGCATTTTAAAGACTTAAATGAGCCTCTCCCAAAAGTCTCTACTTCTTTTCCAGTTTACTGTTGTAAAACAGTATTAAAAAATCTAGGCCAGGCCTGGTGGCTCATATCTGCAAAACCATCTACTTGGGAGGCTGAGACAGGAGGATCACTTGAGCCCAGGACACTGAGGCTGCAGTGAGCTATGATTACATCACTGCATTCCAGGCAACAGAATGAGACCCTGTCTCCAAAAAATAAATAAATAAATAAAATAAAATAAAATAAAAAAAACAAAGGAAAGAAAAATCTAAAGAAATAACTTATTAATCACATCAATGGCATAGCATATCTAATCTTAAAGAGATTTGGAGGCAAAGAGGAAAGCACGGAGTCACTAGAACTTGAGAGAAAAGCATACTGACATCTACTGTATCATCAGGGCAAATAAGCGAATTACCGATAACTCCTGATTTGAACTCTCATGTGTGAGAAGAAAGGTATCTTGCCTCTAGGAAAATTGATTTTAAAAAACTATTTAACAAAGAATAAAATTACATAGTACATCTTTAAGGGGAAAAATAAGCAGCTTTAGGAAAAAATGTCTAGAAGATGCTAATGAAGCATCATAGAATGGTAATGGTAACAGTAAGGAGGTAGTTCTCGACCCTGCTCTTCCCAACTCCTATTTTGACAAAAAGTCTAAATGGAAATAACTGCTAACTATTGTTATATTGGCTTGCTCGATTCTAAATGTATTGTCTTCTAAGACTATATCAGAAAAAACACATTTATTAGGTGAATATCCAATCACCTCTCTCCCTAATATAAATCTGGCAATATTTTTAAAGTAGGTAATCCAAGCAGATGATTGCTTTATGAACTCTATCATTTAAAACAGTAAGGTTCAATTTTAAAGAAATATTTAGAATTAAACACTTAATTATTCACCAAAAACTCCCCTCAAAACCAGTTTAACTGAAAACATAAAACGAACTACAGAAATTCCATAGACTACAAATAAGAATTTTCCAAAGGGAGGAGACACATAGGACATTCATGAGGATTCGGATAGCTTGCTGATATCCAGATTTCCTCCCTGGTTTGCTCCCGATGACTGAAATCTATCCCGACACCTGGGGGCCAGAGGGACAACCGCAAAGCCACGACAGCTCTTGGTCTGGAAATGGACTCATACGGAAGACAGAGTTCTGATGAGCCAGACACCTCCTCCAAGTTAAATGGCACCTATTTTCTAGCGAGGGAGTTGTTTGCTCTGAATTCTAATTCATCCTTCCAAGGTAGATGAGGAGAAAAGCCACTTTCATTTTGGTGTGGACATGGAGTATGGGCTCAATTTGTCCAGATTCCTTATTAAATGTAATAGATAATCCGACTGAATGGCTGGAAGGTTTTTCCTAAAGGCCTCACTGGATGAAGCTTGTGTTAAGTCTAGGAATCTACAGAATGGAAGTGCTGTACAGTGAATCTGAGACACTTCCTCTTCGATACAGGTCAAGAAATCCAAGTTTATTACTTCTGATCTCTCAGAATAAATTTTGAGATAAACGTCACAATAAAACATAACTCTGTCCTGACCTCAGCACTACGTTTTACATTTTTGGACTTTTACAGAAGAGTTTATTTCTCTAGGATACAAATATGTATTAATATACACATGCCATTTACCCTGTTTTCTGAAATATAACCCACAGGACCTGGTAAAAAAAAGTATTTGGTTCATCAGGATGTGAATTTGAGTCTAGGTAAATCTAAACACTGTTTGAATACCACAGTGGTAAGAGCTGCCTTATGATTATTCCTGGGGGTGTCATACTTCTGGGGTAATGGGGAATCCTGATCATAATGGCAGGGGCAATACTAGGTTTAGGGACAAAACCTTAACTCTGAACATGTGGAGCTGGAGAGGTGTCAGAAGAGCACTCAGAGAGGTCTTAGTTCTCCAGGAGGTAGTTCTCTACTCTGCTTATCCACACTGCTACTTTGATAAAAAGCATAAGCAGGGATAGTTGTTAACTATTTGAAACTTAGAATATAGTATACTAATGGAAAATTAGAGCAAGCGTATTTATTATGCTGCATTTTAATAAGTACAAAGTACAGCTCAAAACGATAAAGTTGCAGATAAAGTTTTCCTATTACTTCATATCTCCTGTGCCTTACAATTTTTTTATTGACCATGATTCATGCCTGAGTGTCTTGACTTTTAGTATTTATTTTTCCTTTTTTATAGTTCAACATTCAAGTTTTCATGCTTTCTCCTTTCCATTGGGTTTCCCTTTGGTCTCAGCTTTATATTTAAATCCAAGCTGAGAGCTTCTTCTCATATAGTTTTGTCTGTTGATTTTTAAAGTCAGATTTTAGTTTCCTATTATAATAACACATTTAATATACTTGGTCTATTTAATAACTTGGTATATTTTTAAAACTTTGATATGTTTTTATCCCTATTCATTATTATTCACTAATCATTAGTTATTTTTCTGGGACTTTCAGTCTGTTAATGTTTCAAATGTATCATTGTTATTTAAAATTTCATGTTATTTGGGGGAATGTTGCCTTGGTACCTGCATATATTTATTATCAGAATAAATTATTTTTATAGCTCAGTTTCAGTAATTAATTATAATATATTTACAATTATGCTAAATAAGGCAAATTTAAAATCATTAGCTGAATATGGAACATAAAATAATCTTATGCTTAACACATAAGGTGTAGCCTGAACACTGATAAAACAAAGCATTACTCATATAGGTGTCAGACAGAAAACTAAACCTTAAGCTCTAGAAATAGGTCAGTTTGACTTCCAGATAATTTTAGAACAGTAAAATACAAGAAACTGCAAAATTTCAAATTACAAAGCATCAGAGTAAGATGATGACTTTTGTGGAATTTTCCTTCAAAATAGAAGATTTAATAATAGGTAACATTTCTCTAAATTGATATTAGAGACCACACCTAAAACTACAGGGTGCTTTTTTTTCCCCTTGTAGAAAAACAAGAATGACAGTACCTAATGGCAGAGATTCTGAGGTATGAGTAAAACATTTGTGGTGGGAATCCAGAATCACTACCTGGGTCAATCATAATGGGATGGTGCTAAACATTTTCCTTTCCTAGACCAGATCAGTGGTAGCAAAGGTTCCTTTCCTGGTATCCTGGGTGGGTGTACTTTAGATATTTATTGTAGACAGTCCATATATTGATGAAAATTTTAAATTAGATGATTGACAGAAGGAGGCACATTCAGGAATAGTGAAAGGAACAGGAGTGTAGTCTCAGGCTGGGGAAGGAAAAGGAAGTAGGCAGGCTACCTTTTCCAAGAAATGCCATTCACATCCATCTTATCTTCAATAACACAACATTAAGGGAAGCTCTGTGGAATAAGCTCTTCCAATGATGTACTTTTTTACCAAGTCCAAAAATAAATTTAAATATTTATTAGGTTATAGAGAAAGCCTTGTTTGACAAGTGTTAAAGACTCAATCTGCTATCATAACTATAATAAACGATTTGCTAGAATAATCCCACTAACCTCAAACTTTTCAAGCTAAAATGTAAAATATATATTTACCTGGTTGTGTTTGTGGGATTCTTGGGCGTGGTGATGTTTTTGGCTTAGGAGAAGCACGTGGTATCTGCTTGGGAGCTAAAAGAAAGGATACAGGTTTGGAAATCTTGAGCCCTTCAAGAATGGCAGTACCTAAGCTCAAAGATGTTTACTGAGTGACTGACGACCTCAATTCCCAACAATGAATGCTCCTAAAGATCTGCAAAGTGTAGGAAGATAACTCTTTAACATAAAACAAAAGTCACATTAAATGATATCTAAGATGTTCAGCTGGCACAATGAAACTTGAGATTTCAGAAATATTGACATCAAATACCTTTTAAATAGTTTGAAGATAAATCTCATAATAACAAGAATTCATCCTTGTAAGTTCACATAACTTTATCAGAATACTTAATTGTACTATTTTAAATGCAAATGCATGTTTTCTAAATAAATATCAAAGTTAACATATTATATTCCAAATATATAATATATTTTAATAGCAACTACCAAGGGAAACATTAATCTTACTAAACAAAATGCAGTTTTTATTGGCTATATAGGGGAAGAGAAATTGAACACCAAGAACATTTTCTATGGAGAGTTATTCCTTTGCTGGGCAAATCCTAAAGAAATTCTAGGACATTCAGTATAAAAATCAATTTTTTCTTTACCAAAAAAACGAAAAATCTATCCTGCTGAAGGAGAAGAATTACCAGATGCAAGGTGGCAGCTTGTGGAAATACCTCATTTGGTTGAACTAAAGTGTGTTTGGGATAAAGAAAGGTAAGGAGAAACATTGTCAACGTCAGACACCTTAAGAAAAACTTGCTGAAAATAAGGGTTATTTGACACCAGACATTTCTGAAGGAGTCTGCAGAATCTTCTTCCTGATACTAAATGAAAAAATGCAAGGTATACAATGATTTCAGTGGAATCTTCTTTCCTGTAGAGAGATGAATACTGATATATGTTGGAGATGACCTGGTTTAGAAGCCTGGAACTTAGGGGTTTAGAGCTCCCTTTGCTAATCACTGGGTATACAGTCTCAGGTTCTTCATCAAAAGTGACACAATTTTTAACAAGCCTCCCGATCTTAAAATTCTGTGATTCTAGAGTTTCTCATAGTTTGT
Organism: Leontopithecus rosalia; assembly: GCA_028533165.1. Taxonomy (NCBI): domain Eukaryota; kingdom Metazoa; phylum Chordata; class Mammalia; order Primates; family Cebidae; genus Leontopithecus; species Leontopithecus rosalia. Next base: position 80,286,191 of record CM052662.1, read on the forward strand.
GATTTTCTGACTGTCAACTACCCCACTTGCTAAGGTTCTAACTGATGTCCTACTGACTTTCCTCAGAAAATAGGACCATCTGAAGGTTAGGCACGTCATGAAGCAATTCCAGGAAAAATGATACAGAATGAGATAAGAATCACTAATAGCACTAATTGCAAGGAGACATTCCAGTAATATTAATTATAGTTATTAAGAACAAAATTTGGAAAACTTTGGTACAACTGATAGATTCCATTATTTTAGTCAATGTAGTTTTTTTTTTTTTGGTTAAAAAACTGTAGGGTTACAGGCAACATTTAGTAGGATATTTAGCAGACAATGAGTAAACTTAATATCCCCATCTCCCCTGGAAGCAGAGCCATATAAAAATATTTAATGACAGTCAAAAAAGAAGTGTGGGCTTATTTATAACTTTCTATTCCATTGAAACCTATAGCTATTAAGAGAATTTTTTATAATTAAGAGGCACTTTTAGATATTCATGTTCATTATTTTTTATTCATTTCAAACTCTAATATGTAAACCTTTATGAGAAGCCAAATTAATTGGTTTGATTTCAGTTTTTCTTATTTGTATGCAGTGAAATGGCCAAAGCAGTGACAAGGTGACTGACCAGTACATCCCCTTACATGTGGATTGCACAGTCAAACCTGTTTCTGGAGGTTTCTTTTAATGTCAAAAGCAAATTAGAAAGCTTAAATTACTTTTTACATGATCACAGAACTTGTAAAACTGAGATGAATCAGAATCAAAATCAGAATATAAATGTTCTTCCCCAGAAGCATTCCTATTCCTAAACACTTGCAGAGTAGCTGACAGGTGTTTTCAACCATATGCTAAAGAACAACCCTGCCATTTGAGTAATTATCAATGATGGTGGGACATCAGACAGGTAAGATTACCCATCAAAGACTGTGGGCAGAGTGATAAAGTCAGGGCCTCTGATGGCTTGAGGTGACCATAGTGACATTCTGCAAACACTCACCTCACATATGATATACAATTCAAAATAATGTATTTACCGGGTTCAGTCTGAGGCTCATCTGGGCTGGGTAGGATTATAGATTGAGAAGGCAGAGGAGACGTTTCTATGGTAATTGAAGGAAAGTACACTGGTTACTATAGCACTTGACAGACTTTGAGTACAATTGACAGACCAGATGGTAACAAATAGATTTTTCAAAATAAAGAAAATTGCAAGTCTGCAGCAAAACAGCATTCCTACTCCTTCATAATGCATTTGGTTAAAGAAAAGCTTGCAGATGTAGCTTATAAAGTACTTCTAAAACCCTCATTTCTCAGGACTTCACCTCAACAAGGCTAGAAAGATATATTCAACAGGAATCATGACGGGATAAAGGAATTTTTAAAGTATTATAGCATAAGTCAGTTAAGCAGCACTGAATTTCACTTAAAGAATGGAGAAAAAGCCACACATGTAAATAAACGTGATGGGATGAGTGTTAATTGAAAGTATGTTGCTAGGTCAGAAAGTATAAACGGACCATGACACCAAAGAAGCATGATCTGAAACATTCAGCACAAGGCCAAGCTGGCAGAATGTTCCGAGTTAGGAGAAAAAGTATTTTAGATTTAACAGCTCTGCTGACCAATGTAGAGAAAAAAGCAAAGTCTTGTTACACAATTGAATTGAAGGAAAGACATTTTTGGACAGTGGTAATGGATAGGAGCGCCTTGAAGGAAAAGTAACTGCTGCGGCAAAGAGTGATGGTGTAACATGAATTCACAATGAGAGACCCAGAGGCTCTCAGGTGGTGGCGGCAATGAGGACGGAAAGCACATGGGGCTGGGGCTACCGAGAATATTACCTAGTGTGGTCTCAGGTGGTTCAGACACATATGTAATAGATTCCACAACTGTACCGAAACAAAGGAGAACAATTTTAGAAACTGTAAGATATTAAGCTGTAAAGTATTTTTTTGAATAGCGAATTTTGTTACGAACTTGCCTCGTAATTTTACAGCTAGGACAATAGACAGGAAAAAAGAATTAGGAGAAAAATCCTATTCTGTAATACAAACCCTCCAATTAATACGTTTTAACTGTCATTAACTGGGTTTCAAATGTTACTATGCCTTAACCTTTAGACTTGAACAGACAGATAGGAATTTACTTCTGTATTCAGAGACAGTCAATCATCACTTCAAGAATTCAAGAATGTTGGAAGCTATAGCTCTTCAAAATCTGTTTAATTGTAGGAATCAAGAACCACAGCTTGAACTTTCATATTCCATGGATGTAACTGATGTTAATTTAGAATGTGTGGAATAAATGAATCAAAGCGTAAAAACCTTTGCTACCTTCAGTCTTTGACTCCTCTGGCCAGAGTGGTGCTTTGGCAGTGGGATATACATAGTCTGTTTTGGCTGGTGCTAGGGAAGAAATGGGAATTGCTGGTTAGTGATGGGCAGCCCAAAGCATACTGTAATAGAACTCTCCATTTAATTTGAAAATAGAACTGAGCTATCTTAAGCAGATTCATTCTTGAGAATAATTAATATTTAGGTAGATTTTGAAGATAACTCCAGTTTAGGAGGGCAGAAATGAAGGCAGTGTGCTATGTGGGAAACACACATACCCCATACATAATATATGGCGAAGTCAACAGCAGTTCTACCTGGAACAAAGCAGATAATCCCCCTTCCATTTTATTTTCATGTAAGAATTCCAGTAAGAAACACACATAGAATGAGTACTTGGAGAGCAAAAGTATGGATAAATCCTAAAAGTGATATGAAAATGAAAAATAGGTTGTGCATATATGTCCACATTTATATTGAAACAGCAATCAGAATTCAAAGGTTAAAATTTTCATTTCAAGTGAGAATAAGGAAATTATGAAACTTGCATAGCAATACAGCACATATAAACACAGTATGCTGTAAACAACAACATTCAAGGCCCACTGGATGAGCACAGGCAAGCTGTGAGGAGCAGGAGGCTATGAAATGTCACAAAGCATGAGGACATCCAGAGATGACTTTTGCAATGAGATGAAAAAGCACATATGTTTGACTTCCCATTGGGGAATATTTTTACCTATAGTCTCTTTTGGTGACTCAGTGCTAAATGTAACCGATTCCAGAACATCAGAAACTAGTAAAAAACAGAAAAAGGTACAGTTGATCATGGATAGGTTATAAGTATTTACAAAAATGCTTTGCATCCAGTAAGTGCTCAGTTAGTTAACTGTTAGGATAATAACATTATTAACACTAAGAGAAGTTCTCATAACTGAACTGAATTCACAACATTATAACTACTGTAGATTACCATTAACAACCTACTTTGTACATTCAACGTGAGTACCAAAATGTCGTTTATCTAATTGAAAGACACTCAAAAGAGATAGAAAGAAATTACAATCCTATGCTAGAAAAGAAATAGGATCCAATGTTTAATTTATTTATTTGAGACAGAGTCACCCAGCACTACATGCTGGAGTGTAGTGACATGGTCTCAGCTCACTGCAACCTCTGCCTCCCAGGTTCAAGCGATTCTCCTGCCTCAGCCTCTCAAGTAGCTGGGACTACAGGCATGAACTACTATGATCGGCTTTTTTGTATTTTTAGTAGAGACGAGTTTTCACCATGTTGGCCAGGCTAGTCTAGAACTCTTGACCTTGTGATCCACCCACCTTGGCCTCCCAAAGTGTTGGGATTACAGGCGTGAGCTACCATGCCCAGCCTGTTTACAAGCAGTATGTTTTAAAGGGCTCACATTGTTTAAGAAGAAGTTTTACTATTTTTACTGAAGTGAGAAATTTCTCTTTCCTTGATGGTCACAACTGAACTAGTGGTTCTTTTAGCACAAATTTAATTTACTGTTAAAGAGAGCCACAAACACGTAACTGTTGAAAAACATAAGAATAAAGAATAAAATTATTTCTTCTAAGTGGTTTTGTCAACCACTTAATCAGAGATGTGACTATTTTCTATTATGATACAGAGCAAACGCAATGAAAAGTTTTTTTATACATTCAAGTAGCAATATTAATGTATTACTAATTTAACAATATGCAATCACAAAAAGAGCACTGTGCAATATTTATAGTTATTAAATGTGTATTCCTTTTTCACTTTTTTAATCTTTGGAAATATAGAGGGTTACAGTATGCCTCTTGAAGCACACAGTATACCCAGACAATCAATCTATTTACCCGGTTGACTTTGTGTCATTTCTAGGCTTGGCGATGTCACTGGTTTCAAAATAAGAGTTTGCAGTTCAGTGGGAGCTGAAAGAAGAGGGTCTAAATTGTAAAAATAATTTTATTTCATAGATTTTAGACAGAGGTAGCAATGAACTAAAAGACACAGACCCTGAAAATCATGAGGTCATGGAGAGCCATGCAGAATGTGCCCTATTTAAAGCAGAAGTCCCCAAATTATAGCCCTTCCAAGTCTAGCCCTCTGCCTGGCTTGTGAGTCAATAATGGTTTTCACATTAAGTGTTGGGAAAAAATGAAAAGTGATATTTCATGACATGTGAAAATGGTATGCAATTCAAAAGTTTTATTGGAACACAGCCATATCGTGAACTAAAATGGTTCCAGGCATATTTATGTATCAGCTTTGGTTGCCTTCAAGCTAAAACAGCACAATTGAGTAGTTGTAACAGAAATTGAATGGCCTACAAATTCTAAACTAGTTACTGTTTAAGTTTTCACAGAAAAAACAACAACAACTGCTGACTCCTGATTCAAAATGTCCTTCTAAAAAAGCAGGAACCTATTTGGAGAATTAAGTTCTCATGGACTACTGTATCTGAAACTTGGTTCCCACAAGAGCTAAGAGCTGCATAGCTGATTTCATGACAGCAACATTAACAAAATGTTGAATCTCAACTAGGAGCATTTTGTTCTATATTTCAGTTTCACCATCTCCTTAGCCACCCTTAACGAGTGTTGACACTTGTTTTCTGTGCTGTTCCCACTCTTCCACCCTCTAATCCAAATCCTACAATTATTTCAAAGCCCAACTACTCTGTCAGCAGCCCACATTGTTCCTTGACTCGTGTAAATATTTTCTGTTTTACTACTCAATTAAACAAGCAGTTTTCATATGAGGAAATTGCGCTGTATCTAGAAAACTGTATCTAAGGAAACCTTAGGTTTTCTTCACAGTTACTTTGTGGTTTAAGAGGTAAACTATGTCTTTTCTTTTGGCTTCTACCTCTGCTCCTTATTCCACCCCACTCAACTGCTAATACGATGCTGGGTACACAAAGAATGAGGAAATGATTATTTTCTTAAGCAAAAGTAGCAGCACCAGTGAGAAAGAGATGAATGAAATGGAGTAAGAGAACTTTATAAGATCCATCCTTTGTCAGATACAGTCCTTATGAGGGGCACACCATGAATTTAGCCACTGCATAGATCTCCCTGAGCTATGAACCTAATGATGGGCCCTGTAATTGTCCAGCTGTTGACCACTGTAAGTGCCTTTTCTCTCAGAAGGCACAGAAATGGGAAGATGTTCAAGCTTATTGTCATTCCTGTGATTGAACTCTAATGGGCTAGGACTCCTTAAACCTTCTAAAACCTAAACCACAGATTTTCCGTACTTCAAATGAGAGGCTTTAGGGAGTTTAAGGTCTGAGAGATAGAATAACCCGTATTCATCCTCCTTTATGTTTCTCAAACTACAAGATGACAATCTTGGGTCGCTATGGTGTTTGTAGATCTAGAAATCATGGAAACCATCATATGTAGACCTATGTTTTCTATAACATATTTTCTTGAGTTTATTTTCTAAATTAAAAAATTACTACTTTGTTTCTGATAATCACTAAGTGTTCCTTTAGAGACCGAAATCACATATGAAGTGATTAAGGAAATAAATACTGAACATGCATAGACATTCAGAGGGATTCCTACTTCGCAAAGATTAAGAGCCATTGCTAAACAGTGGTGAAGAAGAGTGGTCAAGCTCATCAATGACTGAGGAGCCTGGAACTTTCAGGGAAAAACTACTTTTTATGATAATGTAACAGGGACACCTTACTCTGTAAGATAGGAAGAGAATAATGAGAATAAGACAGAGATTTTATAGAAACTAAGTTACTCAAAGGGAGTTCATGGTACTTAATTGTTGTTACTTTACAGATCTAAATAACAAATGGAAGAGTATTTAGATCTATAAATAGTAAATACCAATTTGGATCTTATATTTATCACTGAATCATACGGTGCATTTTTAAAGAGAGTTTCCTGACAGATAGCTGGTCCTTCACTGGGTCCAGGGACGTCTGTGAAAAACAACAGGTAACACTTGAATTAAGACCCCTGACTATTTTTAAATGAAGCGTAGAATGGAATAACAGCAGCATCGCAGGAAGCGGAAGCAGCTCTGGCCATGACCAGTGCTCAAGTGGGGTTATAAACAGCAATAAAAAGCATTTAATGAGAGACAAAAATCATTACCAAATGTTGTTCCTGGAGCATCAGAACTAAGAACAGGTTCAAAGCCTGTAACAGAAACTAACCAAAAGCAACAACATGAATACAAGAACGCTTAAACACATTTTTTAAAAAAACACCCTCAAGTTTTCTTTTACTTTTTTTTTTTTGAGACAGAGTTTCGCTCCTGTTGCCCAGGCTGGAGTGCAATGGCACAATCTCGGTTCACCACAACCTTCACCTCCCAGGCTCAAGTGATTCTCATGCCTCAGCCTCCTGAGTAACTGAGATTACAGGCATGTGCCACCATGCCCAGCAAATGACACATATTTTTTTTTAAACTTTGGAATTGACAGGAAGCATATAGTTGCTTTTGGAAGATTTGGCCGCATTAGCCAGAACAATTCACCACAGAAGGCAGTTACAACCTTTGAAATCTGCTACAGTCTTGATATTATCCACGTGAGGTTTTCCTAGGTATACGGTTTTCTAACTAGTATGGATATTTGCTTTGGAAATTTGTTTAGGCAATAAATATGAAAATATATAGAGAAATATATATGAAAGTAACTCATTGCCTTTCTTGGAAGTTGAAAAAAACACCTATTTATATAATCATGTCTATAACAAATGGAACACGTATTTCAATGCAGATACAGCAATAAATACCCATGAATAACCATGCCAATCTTGCTGTAAACACATCTTTAAAGAGAGTAAGAACTTTATCCAAACAAAGTCATTTAGGAGATCAGGCACACAAGTATCCCCAAGTCATGTTCTCCTGGATAGCTCCGTACGAGAAGCAGCTGCTACCCATGTCAAATAATCTGATTCTTAGAGAACATGATGACTGTTAATTCCCATCACAGGCATTTCTTTGGGACTTGACTGGGACAGCCTGCTAGGGTTCAGGCTCCTCAGTTCCTTAAACCAAGGAATCATACATTTACCGGATTTGGTCTGAGGCACTTCAGGTGTAGTTTTAGGTCTGGGACGTGGACGACGTGTCCGTTGTGCTTTAGGAGCTGAAGGAAGAAACTCTGGATTACTCTAGTGCAGGTGGCTTTGGAGACAAAATTTAGATTTTTAAAGGTATATCATATTTCCTTCAGATTTAAGTCCCAATCTTTTAAGATGAAAATATTTTCTATTTTGTTAATTTGTTTTAACCACTGAAAATTCTTGAGAGAGACAACTTACATATGAAATCAAGTGAAAAAGTGAAGAGACTCATACATCTTTAACTTTGAAAACACTAGAGCCAGACTCTGGGTGATAGAGTCTTAGGCTCACACTAAAACTTTTGAGCATGCCAAAGATTCCATAATACCATAAGAACTGTTAGAGTTTAGTCAGCTTAGATAAGATATAGCCACCAGCAACTGTGTTTGAAATTTAGCTTTAGACGTGAATGCTGTGTAGACAAAAGTACATGACACAAATTTAAATAAGATTACATGGTAGACTCTGAGAATTAGGTCCATGTACAGCTTTTGAAAATAATAGATAACTAAGGATCACTAATCCTCTCAAAAAGAAGCAGTATAAAGTTGAAGGACAGCAGAGGATGACAAGATTGTCCTACAAAGCTGATGATGATGTGATTATAATCATGACAGAACAGACTTGAAGATAAGCAGCGAAAAATTATTCAGGAACATAGAATATCATTACCTAACGTTGTTTCTGGAAACTTGGTTCTAAAAGTGTCAGGTTCAAGGACTGTAGTACCAACTAGACAAAGATAATAAAGCAAGAGATTTAACTTGAATATTAATTTCACAAGTCAATTTTTAAGCTTGAGAACCGAGAGAAAAGTAAGACTCATTTTTTGCAGACTGGGCCAAACCATAGCTAGGTACCAATTAGTCTCATAAGACAGACTTGCAAGACAGCATTGCACTCAGCTTAGTATCACTACATGGTCAGCAAGACATTCTTCTAGATGCTTATCTGATTCTTGCTACAGATTAGCGAAAGACTGTTCAACAAGCTTTTTACATATTTGCATAATATATGCTTTTCTAACTGTACTGAAAAAGGTATTTATCAGCTGGGCGCGGTGGCTCAAGCCTGTTATCTCAGCACTTTGGGAGGCCGAGGTGGGTGGATCACGAGGTCAAGAGATCGAGACCATCCTGGTCAACATGGTGAAACCCCGTCTCTACTCAAAATACAAAAAATTAGCTGGGCATGGTGGCGCGTGCCTGTAATCCCAGCTACTCAGGAATCTGAGGCAGGAGAATTGCTTGAACCCAGGAGGCAGAGGTTGGGCGAGCCGAGATTATGCCATTGCACTCCATCCTGGGTAACAAGAGTGAAACTCTGTCTCAAAAAAAAAAAAAAGGCATTTATCAGTCTACTTACACATCTGTAGAGGTTGAGATAAATGTCTCATTACCTACTGTTTAAATAACTATGAGTACCATAAAGAACACCATGTAATTAATAAGCTGTGCTTATCAAAATCTCAATGTAGTCCCTGATTCGGTAAAAGTTAAGAAACTGTTAAACCTTAATAGAGATGAATAAAGAGTCAGTCCATCCTATTATGGAAGGCTGACACTAATACTTTCAAGACTTTGTACATTTTACAATTTGACAATTTACTAAAAACATCATTCCTTGAAACAAAAAATATTGTATAGATCCTAATAAAAGTCATAAAAAATAATATGAGCAAAAAAACATTGTGCTTCCTTCCCTACATTCGTTGAGGAATAAGCAGCATAAAGGACAGCTAGAGATTCGGGTTTGAAATGCAGCTTGAAATGGTCAGTGCTGTTTTTTAAACACATGTACGTGATCACGGGACACAACATTGAACAGTTAAAAGCAGTTTGATGTCCTGATGGTGGTTCATGCACAGTTCTCTCAAATTCAACTGATAATTTGACACAGAGTCTAGGATAATTTCAAGATAAAGACTATAATGGAATGATGACAAAGGATGATCGAATGGTCTCATGATGTAGAAGAAACTGACTACTGTTCCATGACATTGAGCAGGAAAAGCACTATTTGAAGGACACACATTCTCATTACCCATGGTTTTTGGAGCTTCCGTTCTGAGAGTAACAGGTTCAAGATTTGTAGCAGGAACTAATTAAAAGTAATGAAATAAACACTTGTGAAAAGTCAGTATCTCTTTCCAGTATAATATTGCTTCAATCAGTATATAGCAATTTTAAGAAATTTTCTGAAATTTGAACTTATTTGAACATGTGACCATCTTATAGCCAGATAAACAATTTTTTTAAGAGGCACTTAGTGACAGTGTACACAATCTGGCACACGTTACAATAAAGTCCACATAATATTCTCCTAGGTGTCTGAGTATCTAATTCCAAGTATTGTAAAAGACTGCCCAGAAGCTTGTTCAGACATCTTACCAATGTACCAAAAAACGAACTGTCCTAGTAACTGTTGGCATTTTTGAATTATTGTACTTTAGATTCTGGGGTAATAGCGTGCTGAAATGAGCATGAATACAATCAATAGCCTGTTTGAGAGGAGACAGAGCAAAGAATAAAGCAAAGGGAATCATAGGCTGAGATTTCATGTGCTCTCAACAAATCGGGAAAAGGGATAAACACGCAGAGCAGCTCCCTAGTCACAAAAATGCAGGACTAGACGTGTTTTCTAGATGGGTGATGCTACTTGGGTCAGATGCAGATTCCGAGTCTTATCTTCAAGGCCTTTCTTCAACTGCTCTTATAAAGCCTTCCAAATGCAGCTGTCATCACCAGTCAGAAGCAGAATCCTGCGTGTTTCAGGAAACCTGTGCCCTCTGACTTGCCTCGACCCCTCCTTTCTTTCTGACTCTTCATTTCTAAGATTTTAAGACCCAACTTCTTTCCAATTATTTATTCCTGTCTCTGTTCTTCATAACATTTTCTTTTTCTAAGCTCGTAGATGTGTATAGCACCCTCAAAACAAGTTCAGTTTGCGCAGATACACTCCCTTGCTTCAATTTTTGAATGTGTCAACCTCGACTATATTACAGGGTAAGACGTTAAAAACAAACTTCCCCCTCCTGTGATATCCTCACTGTTGTTGATGCAGCTGTGGGAAGATGCAGGCACTAAAATTTTTTTCTAGAAATAAAAATGCCTGGTTCTGTTGTAGGCATTTGGTCTTTATGAGGACAAATGAAATAGGAACTAGTAAATAAGATACACAGTAAGAGACAGACCTGTAGCAGAAAGCACAAGGAATTCACCTGCCACACAGTCTATCCCAACTGTGTTCTCGTTTGCTAACTCAACGGGGAGCAGCAGCGGATCATTCTGTGCCATCACCCATGTGGGGCTCACACAGGATGTCAGTTCCATCACTGGCATCAGTTATAGGTTCCCGAGAGCTGCTAGGATGAGCTACTTTAATCAGAAACCCAAATTTACCCGGTTTGGTTTGAGGAACCTCCAGACTTGGTGTGGTTTTAGGTTTGGGACGTGGACGACGAGTTCGTTGTGATGTTTTAGGAGCTGGAGAAAGAAAACCTTCCATTACTACAGAGTCCGTAGCTCAGAAGCTATGAGTAGCATGACATATGGTCTGAGATTTCTTAACACTTACTAGATTTTCTCATATTTCAAGAAATTTGTCTTCTTAACTTTTTAATTAGTAACATTCACTATTACAATAGTATGTCTCCTTTTACAATTGAAGAAAGTTTATTGGAAGGAAATGTCATGTCTAAAATGAAATTGCTAATTTAAGAGGTGAAGAATAGTCAAGAAGACTCTTCAAACAAAAGTTAAGAGTTACTGCTAAAATACAGTAGTGGTGTTCGGTTATAAGTTCTTTGACAGTCACTAAAAAAGACCACATAATTAATGAAAATGTCAATCAGAGAATATTACAGAGATGGCAGAAATAAATAAATCGCATTTCAGATTCATCAAGAAACTCTCTGGTATTCTGATAATGTTAGAATCAAGAAAAATGCATCTTAAAGTCACCTTTAACAAAAAGTTGGTTAAAAAACACACTGGATGACAAAACAACTTCAGATGGCTACATACTCAGAAGATAGCCTGAGTTAGGTTCATGCATAGCTCTCTTAAAAACAAAGTGCGATTTGTTTTAAGAGTCAGAATTTGCAATACTTTTGGAATGAAGAGTGATGAAATGACAACAGAGAATGACGATGTAGTACTAAAAAGCAGAAGAATCTGTGGCTCTGACAATGGAATGGGTTTGACAATGAGAAGGAAGAACAATTAATGAGGATAGAATGTGCTATTTATTACCTTGTGTTGTTACCCAGGTCTCAGTTCTGAGTGTCACAGGTTTGAGCTCTGCAGTAGGAACTGACCAAAAGCATTAAAATTAACCAAGTGATCATTTTAAATGAACAGAAACTCAAAGCTTTTCTTCAAAAATGATTCTTGCTAGTACCATACAGCTTATAGAATTATATAGCAACCTTGAAACACTGTTAAGCTAAAAAAGTAAACAGCTTATTTCATAAAATTTGGCTATACCTAAATCAGGCACCTATTTCCTTATTCCTCACTTTCTGATTATCTAATAATCCAAAGTGGACTATGTAGGTATCGCTAAGAATTCATCTTTAGAAAGAGACAGGGGCCTTAGCATGACAAATTGAGTTGGATATTCCTCCATTCTAAGCAAAGAAAGAACATGGCTTCATACGGAAAGAACAGCTTGAGGATGTCTACCACATCAATCTCCAATGCTCCATCAGGGACCTAGGCATGGGTATACATGGTCCTAGTGAGATTCACAAGGGATTTGCCTGTCATCTTGAAATAAGACATCTATACATCAGTAGTCCAGTTACACTGTCTCCTCTGGTTGGTCTACTTGCGTCTTTTCCTTCTGATTTTATTCTTCCTACCTTTCTACTCGTCTATGAACCTTGGTGATTTCAAGGCTCCATTTCTTCTTACTCTGTATTTCCCAGCTCCAAATATTTGCATACCTAGCACATCTTGTTGGGAGCACTCCAAAACCAGCCTTGTATTTGCCCTGATACTGCCCCGTGCCATCCTTTACTTCAAAGGAAAGGCTTCCGTTCTCAACTGTCTTACAGGTTTGAGGACCGAAGTGCATCTCTGACATCTGACGCATACCCCAAATGTGCTAATACGATTGGAAGATATCTAAGGCACTTAGTATTTGCTGACTTGAGCTAAGCATGTCTCATTTTTCTAAAGAAGTTTCATTTTTAAGAGATAAATGGAAGTTAATAAAATGCCCAGTGCCAGAGAAGACTGCACACAGGAAGCATGAGACATTCAGCTGCTCCACGGACCTCCCAGCAGTATTCCTCTTACATCCACACAGTGGGGACTGCTGCTGACCATTAGTTGTGGCTTCCCTCTCATAGGGGCGTACTGGTTACTCCCAACCACTGGGATTACTTGAGACCCTGCTGGCTTAGGCTGCAGGACTCTTTAAACCAGGAACACATGGTTTACCTGGTTTGGATTCAGGTGCTTCAGGACGTGGTGTGGTTTTTGTTCTGAGACGTGGACGACGTGTCCGTTGTGATGTTTTGGAAGCTGAAGGAAGAAGTTTTTGGGTTACTACAAAACTACATGATCTGTGATTCTGGAAGGTGTGCAAGGTAAAAGCATGACTTTCTACAGCTTTTGAGATGTTTGTCACATACACTCCTCCTTATATTTCTTTTATCACAGAAAGCTCCTTAAGATAAAAATCCCTTTTTAATTCAAGAAATAAAGATTAGAAATTTGAATGGAAATCTCATAGGGTAGCCTTCCTGGGCACCAAAAAAGTTAAGTACTATTGCCAAATTTTAATGGATAATGAAGGACAGTTCTACTAAATCTGAGATTTACAACTTAATCTTTCAATTTTTGGCACATATTCTGTAGAACTTTTAAAATCAGAACATATTATGACCTTATTAGAGACAAAAGAAATTTAGATGCGCAATGAGTCTCTTGGCTCTATGAGAGTTAATAGCTTTATGTGTTCAGGTAGGAGTTAGAGACCCACTGATATGTTTGAAATACAGCTTTATCACAAACACTGCTTACAGGTCATATGGCAAATAAAATGCCCTCAGGTAGATTCATGCATGACTGCTTCTCTTAAAAACAACAGTTAATTCAAGAGTCTTCGTAATTTCAAGAAGAATGTAATTGAATGGCCATCAAGAATGACAATGTTGTCACATGACACAAATTGAAACTCTACGCTTGTCAATAAGCAAAAGAAAGCTTGTCGAAAACACAATACATCAACGTTACCTAATGTTGTTGGGGCCTCAGGTCTAAGAGTGACAGGTTCTGGGACAGTGGCAGGAACTGACCAAAATGACATGTAAATCAAAGAGATTTTTAAACATATGAGAAGTTAGAACACTCACATGCAAACACATTTTACTAGCCTGTGAATTCTTCCAGAGAAACAAAGAAAAAAATTTACTTCTTTAACTGAGGGGAAGAGTGTGTGTGTTCATTGATGATATGGCCAAACTATAGGCCAAACTCAGGCTTAGCTTTTGAGCTATCTTGACTAGCTTAAAGAAATCAACATGAAATTCTATTAGGTTTTTAACTAATTAATTCTGAACAGCATGATCACTCAGTTTGTAATAATCAGTAGAGCATCTGTCTGCCCTCAGCCCAGAATAAGTGGAAATCAAAGACTTTTGATGTCTCTGTATCAAATCTAAGCTTCTGAATTAGGTCCTCAAAAATCCTGCTTCATCTAACTTGAAGTACCCTTCCAAATGCACCATCATCGACAGTCACATATGACCATCTAGGAGTCCATCAAAACTGGACTGACTTTCTAGCTGACCCAACACGTGTGATCCTTCTGCCCTAGTTCATTCTTCCCTCCATTCCTCCAAATCCTCAGCGGGCCCAAGGTCCAAGTCCAGCCCACCTCGACCTTCTCCTCTGAGATAAAACATAAAGATCATCACTTTATGCTTATGTTAGCCAAATACATCTTCAATTCCACTCTTTCTGCAGTAAAATAATCTCCTACAGCTGGCATATCACCTATGCTTGCCAATGTCCAATGTGGAAACGGGAATATGCAAGACATTTACAATTACGTTTACCTGAACTGAATATGTTGGCTCTGCTAAAGCAGCTCTACCTTTAAGATGTGAATGGGATTTGACAGTAAGAAATATACTATGTGGTTTCAGCTGGGCGCGGTGGCTCAAGCCTGTAATCCCATCACTTTGGGAGGCTGAGGTGGGTGGATCACGAGGTCAAGATATCGAGACCATCCTGGTCAACATGGTGAAAACCCGTCTCTACTAAAGATACAAAATATTAGCTGGGCAAGGTGGCGCGTGCCTGTAATCCCAGCTACTCAGAAGGCTGAGGCAGGAGAATTGCCTGAACCCAGGAGGCAGAGGTTGTAGTGAGCCGAGATCGTGCCATTGCACTCCATCCTGGGTAACAAGAGTGAAACTCCATCTCAAAAAGAAAAAGAAAAAGAAAAAGAAATATACTATGTAGTTTCAAAGAAGAGTCTCACATAGAAATAATAAGATATGCTGGTACCAGTTGGGTCTCACCCACACATTATTCTCCTTGAAAGCTGAGCATAGGAGATGGTACGGATGATGCCTCATGCCCTTGTGCTCAGGGAGAATAAAAGCTGTTGCTGCTCAGCATTGGCACTGCCTTGGTCCCCTCTGCGACAGGTTGTGAGGGATCACACATTTACCAGGTTTGGTCTCAGGTGCCTGAGGGCTCGGTGTAGTTTTAATTCTGGGACGTGGAGGCCGGGTTCTTTTTGATGTTTTGGTAGCTGAAGGAAGAAAAAGCCTTGTGTTACTCTAGGTCTTATGATTCTGGACACTGTGAAAAAAGTTTTTCCAAAACTTGTCAGATGTCCTATAGTTCCAGGAACTTTAGTTGTTTTTAGTTTTACTTTTTCATTCCGTTTATAACGATATGTCCTTTTATAATTTATGGTACTTTTCAGGAAAATTCATGTATACAGTAGAATTGCTCACCCAAGGAATGAAGATTAGCACTTGCATTGAGAAATTTACAGAACTTCCTTGCTGAGGAAAAAATGATAGAGGCAGAGTACTCAATGGGAAGGGATAGGAAGTTATGGTCACATTAAGGAAGAGGCTTATAATTTTTCAGACTTCAGTAATTTCCTAATTGTCAAATTAGTAATGAAAATATCATTAATTGAAGCACCAATAAAGAAAGAAACATACTGGGCAATTTTTTTTAAATCTAGAAACTCAGATGTGCAAAGGAGAGTAAGAGTAGCTGTCATTGTTGATCAGCTTAGATATGAAACAGATCCCAATTTGTTTTAAACTCAGTGTTAACACAGAACTCTGTTAAATGATGTATGAGATAACATGACAATTTCCAATGTGCCACATGGCAGGTAAATGTTTTGGGTTAAGCTCATGCCTGGCTCTCATAAAAACAATAGGAAACTTGTTTTTAGGAGGCTTCAGGATTCTTCAGATGATAGAAATAGCTGAATGGTCACAGGCAGTGATATTTGCTATTTTGCAGAGGAAGACACGCCATCTTATAGGTATGAGACTGAAAGGACCACACAATGAGCAGCGAAAGCACTTGGCAAACAGCCAGGTAATGGCAGGGTCTTTACCTAAGGTTGTTGCAGGGGTCTCGGTTCTAAAAGTAACAGGCTCGAGGTCTGTCACAGGAACTGAAGTAATAAGATAAACAAAAGAGACTGTAAAAAATGCATGGGAGCTATAGTATTCACATCAAAATGTATCATCATGCTTGCATAACACTGCCTCTAGGATAATTAAACATCTCTGGATGAAGGGCGTTAGGACTGAATTATATTTCCACCCCTCCCCCAACACACCAAATTCATATTCAAAGCCCTAATCCTCATAGTAAGACCTTTAAAAAGATAAGGAAGGTTAATGAGGTTATAAGGGTGGGATTCCACTTCAACAGAACTCATGGACTTATATGAAAAAAGAGACATAAGCTGCACACACAGAGGAAGGGACATGTGAGGATACGGCGAGAAGGCGGCCATCTGCAAGACAGGGAGAGAGGCCTCTTGGAGAGGCATTGATCTCCCACCTGACCGACACTGCTCTGTAATGGCCCTTTTTGAAATGGAAATTTTCCTTCGTCTACACTTGGCCAAACTATACCAATTATGCCATCTCATGACACGGTCATCACCTTTGGTCTCTGTAATTCAGCACCACGAGGCAAACAGTTCCTCTAGTTACGGTGTTTATCTGAATATAATACGGAAGACTTTAGGATGTTTTAAGGCATTTTCTTAGTACGTTTCTAATAATTCTCAAGAAGCACGTGAAAAACTGGTTTGCACTTCAGTGGATGCTGAATAAAGAGAATATGTACTATACATGTTTATCAAATTATGGTTGCAGAGAAAATGATGAAACATCTAAATGGTCATCACACAAATCACTAAAAATGATTGGTGATCTTGCTGGGAGCTCCATTTTGGAAAGAACTTTTCACTTCTGTGCAAACAAAAGCACTCAGGAGGACTGGGTAAGGGTGGCCATTCAGTCTGTGGCATCCAGTAAATCACTGTCCATGCTTAGCAGAGGGGAAACATGATCTAGTGTGGAAAAAGGATTTTTGATGCTCATGAGAACAATTTCAGACTCAATGAGTAAGACATTCAAGCCCTCCTTCCACTTTCCACAGTGTCACCCAAATGCAGAATTGCCAACAAAAGTGTTTTGGCTGACCCTAGAAGGAGGATCTCTGCCTCCTCTGGTTGCCTCTACATAGATCGAACTTTTTCATCTCTGTTCATTCTTGCCTTCCTATTTGTGCAAATTGTGATGTGACTTCAAGGCCCAAAATCTTTCCTGGCTCTGCTGAAACCCAATTTCATTTTTTACCTTAAGACCCTATGAAAAGTCTAACACTTAACATTTATATTCCCAAGAAAAATCTTTAATTTGCAAAAACACCCTGGCTTATTCTCCTTCTCTAGGCTTTTCATGTGGGAAATGTTTTTGTGTTCAACTAGCCTGCAGACTGTGAGGTAAAACATGTCTCCTACTACACAAAGGGAAGACCCTGCAGCTCGCTTCTAAACTGACTCCTTGTCAACCATGAGGGGGTAACAGCCCTCTGGACTCCCTCAATAAGGGGTATGTGAGTTTATTATTTCTATCCATGACAGGCTCCCAGGCTCCTTAAACCAAAGACCCTATATCTATCTGGTACAGTGTCAAGAGCAGCCAGACATGGAGTCGTATTAAGATTGTGCGGTGAATGGTATGTTCACAGGGAGGTTTCTGGAGGTAGAAAAAGGTAATCATTAGTTATTTTAAATCTTATGCTTCTGCACATTATAGGCTTAAAAAAAACTTCTTTAGCTTTTCTAAAGCTTGGTAGATTTTCCTGAACTTCAGGAAATATATCTTTCTAATGCAAAAATTTACTCCTACTTTAATCTTCTTCTGTTATTTAAGATACTTCAATAACAAACTTGCAAATATGCAAATTTGACAGATTAAAGTTATTAATTCAGATATTTAGGATTAATATGTTTGTCACATTCTCCTAGGGTGCCCTGTCTGGATTAAAAAGGTTATAAACCATCCAAATTATGATGGAGACTACGGGGAATTGGATATATACTATGGATGGGGTTTATTATTTAAACCTACTAGCCTTGATCACATTATCTGCTAGATAATTCACTAAAAATATTCCTCATACATTAACAAAATGACACAAATAACAGGCAGATTACAAAGGTAGATGTTTGGGAATGGTTGTATATAAGATTTAAAAAAACCACAAAAATATAAACAAAAACAACAAAAAACATAAAAAGGGAGATGTGTAAGAGATGTATGAAGAAACTTCTGTATTACAGTCTGGGTAGCACAGATCAGATGAGACCCTCCCGAGAATATATGAAATTTCCCTTAATAGAGAACTCTGATTAAAATGATACAAAAACAATTTTAAGTTACAGAGCAGGAAAAGATCTCAAACTAGAGTCATACATAGCTCTCTTATGAGCAAGAGGAAACTTGTTTTATGTACCTTCAGCTGTCATAAAACAAAAAAAGGTAATTGAATGGCAATATACAGTGGAATAAGCTTGATACTGAGCAGAAAAAGCATTTGCTCAAGATCAGAAAGTGGCATTACCGAATGTTGTCCCTGGAGCCTCTTTTATAGGAGAGATGGGTTCAAAGATCGTAGCAGGAACTGGCCAAAAATAATAAAGACGACATCAACAAAACATTAAAAGTTTATAAAAACTCAGAACATTCAAAAATAATTTACCAGGTCATGATATATCTGTCCAGAGCACAAAGCAAACACAATTAGCCCCCTGAGCCGAAAGAAAATGGCACCTCTGTCCTTGGTACCAATTCATCTCTTAGGAGGAATGGTCATCACTTTGTATTCAGATAATTCAGCTAACAGTCCACATGGATTACCCCTGGAGTTTCTCTCATTCTTTGGTTATCTGAACCTAACTAGCAGAGCACAATAGACCATACACATTTTGCTGAAAACTCATCTTTGGAACAAAACCATGTGCTTTGTCCAACTTGAGTACTTCAGAGAGCAAGAGGGCTAGCACTCAGTCTGTGATATATAGCTGGGCAACACCCAGAGAAAGCCTGACTGTACAGGGACGTGGAAGATTCCTGCATAAAATCCAAACTCCTTAGGCCAGCATTCAAGATCCCTTCTCACTTAGGTGCAGACCCCTCAAAGAAATGTTCTGATCAACACCTGCAAGCCTGACAACCTCCAGCGTTCAGAGAAGCTGCCTCTTCAGACTGGATTCCATACATCCCCTGCCTTTCTGAACTCCATTACTCTTCCCCCAGAATAATTTTCCCCTGAGAATGATTTTTCTGTTTTTAAGTGGTTGGAAAATGAAGAAGAAAGTACTACAGGGACTATATGGCCAAGAAAGCCTAGAAAATTTACTATCTGGCTCTGTCTAGAAAACGTTTGCCAACTCCTGCCTTAGATCCTTATTTGTGACTTAAATGACTCTTACAGTTACCAAGAAATAATCTCCCACTTGCATGAACATGTGCTCATTCTCTAGCTATTTCAGTTCATCATACATTCAACACTGAAGGGATGAAGAGAACTGAATGAGAAGGAAATTAAATAGACGTTGAGAGGGAAGCATAGGAATTTGGCTACTGCATCATCTCCCCAGCCCTGTTCCTCACTGCCTGGTCTGACGTGGGATAAGCTGCTGACCCTTCTTAGCTACGTCATTCTCTTTGGGGCCCACTGGGGTGGCTGCTAGGATTCCTCAAGTATGACCTACATATTTACCCAGATCGGTCTGAAGCTCTTCGGGGCTCAGTGTGGTTTTAGGTTGGGGATGTGGAGGGTGAGTTCGTTGAGGCACTTTGGGAGCTGAGGGAAGAAAACTTCAGGTTAATCCAGAATATTTGGGTCCAGACGCTGTGGATAAGATTATACTTGTTATAATTTCTTGAGTTCCAGGAAATTTTTCTTTTGGGTTTGAAATATTTGCCCCTATTTCAATAAGGTGTCTCTTTTTATCATGTAGTTTTTTTTCTGAAGAACAAAAATCACATAAAAACATGAGTTTATCTATTGACGATATTTCAAGGAGCTTCTCACAGGGATTCCTGAATGAAAAACAAGTTCTAAAACCTTGCTGAGTTATGGCAGTGATGAGGGTAGGTATAAGGTAATTTTATATTACTGATGATGCTTATAAATTTGCCAACCTTGGGCATATTTTACTGCTTACTTGGGAAACAAGAACACATATTTTACTCTTTACTGAAACAAGAACACATTGTTACCCCAAATGGCAAAAAAAAACCAACAAAAACCAAAATCATGTATAGTAAAAATGCAGAAATTTAGATCTGCTCATCCAATTTCTACACTGGTTTCTAATGATCCTGGACATTTTCCTCCTCTAAGTATCTGCCATGCTTCCAGGAGGTAGCATTTATACCATGGAAGAAATATTTGCATAAACTTGCTGCCTCACATTAGTTTCCCCTGGTTATGCACGAACAGCTTTTGTTTACAACTACAGTGCAAACTGACTGGGAAGGAAAACACCTTCCCACTTCTGATGTATGGACTAATATGGCTTTGGGGAATTAGAAGGGACTTAGTAAAAATAGTTGATTTAAATGACTGCACTGGCTCAATACTGAGCAGCTTTATCTTTAAGACAGGAATGAAATAAAGTAGCAAGAACAGTAAATAATCACCAACAGAGAAGATCCCTACAAAGAAAGCAAGAGGTGCTAAGCTATTCATGTTCTCCTCACTAACCAGTAGCTTTTACTCTTAAGAGATATAATAGGGCATGATCCAATGTATCATATGTACATAGAACTTACAGTCCTAATCGTGGGAGACTGCCTGGATTCTATAAAACAGAAGCTACGTATTTACCCAGTTTAGTCTGAGGTACTTCTGGATGGGGCGTGGTTTTAGGTTTGGGATGTGGACGACGGGCTCTTTTTGTTGTTGTTGGAGCTAAAGGAAGAAAATTTAGCATTAATATGGTAGCGATGGCTCCATTCACTATGAATAGGATGACACAGCCACAAGTTTTTAAATACTAGACCTGCTAGCCTTTAAGCCTACTATCCTCGATCACATTATCTGCTACGTAATCCACTAAAATATTACTCATACATTAACAAAGTAACGCAAATGACAGGCAGATTCAAAAGACAGATGTTTGGGAATGGTTGTACATAGAATAAAAAAAGACAAAAATAGAAACCAAAAAAAGGAAAAAATAAAAAGGGAGATGTGTAAGGGAGGATAAAGAAACTTCTGTATTACAGCCTGGTTAGCATAGCTCAGGTCAGACACTCCCTTGTTAAGAGTTTGAGTCGAGAGAACTTTGTCACTTTGGCTTGAAATTTCCTCCTTCAGTATCTTAATAGGTTTTGTTTGATAGCTGAAAGTTCTCCAGAGACAAAAATTGTACATATAATTACATTTAAGAAACAAACATTAGAAACTATCATTATTTTCTTAGAAGTGTCCCTAATTCAAATCACTGCTTAACCCGACACTATTCACTTACAACTAGGCTTGGGGAAACTTTTTCCCTGGTGATTTACTAGACTAAGTATATAAAATTCACTGACATATCAATAAAGCAAAAAATAAAAATTATGTAGAACTTGAGAAACAGAAAGATGCACAAAGAAACTTCAGGATATTATCATTTGACACTGCGTTGGTGCCCTAAATAAAGAATGTGTGGGTAGCTGTAGCTGGATCTTGGCTCTGACAGACAGTATTGTTCAGAGACTCAGACATGACACAATTTCAAGCTGGGCTATGGAGCAGAGAGCTGTCTTGAATTAAGTCCTTATATATTTCTGTTAAAAAGCAAGCTTCCAGCCGGGCACTGTGGCTCATGCCTGTAATCCCAGCACTTTGGGAGGCTGAGGTGGGTGGATCACAAGGTCAAGAGATAGAGATCATCCTGGTCAACATGGTGAAACCCCGTCTCTACTAAAAATACAAAAAATTAGCTGGGCATGGTGGTGCGTGCCTGTAATCCTAGCTACTCAGGAGGCTGAGGCAGGAGAATTGCCTGAACCCAGGAGGCGGAGGTTGTGGTGAGCCGAGATCACGCCATTGCACTCCAGCCTGGGTAACAAGAGCGAAACTCCGTCTCAAAAAAAAAAAAAAAGGAAGCTTCCTGTATTTTAAGATGAATACTGTAATGAGATGACAGCAAAAGATGGTCCCATCACCTATATGAAACCATAGCTAAATCTGACAATGAGTAAGAGAAAGCACTTGCTGAAGGACACAGAGAGTCATTACCTGAAGAAGTCCCAGGAGTAATAGGTCCAAAGTCTGTAGCGAGAAATGACCAAAAGCAATTTTAAAAAAGAAGTGTTAAAACACATGAGAAAAGCCATCATTCTCCCGAGAAGTCAACTTTACCGTTATGGCATTAGTTCCACAGCCGCAAGGCGAACACTAAAGTTGTCAAGTGAGGGTACATATTTATTTGACTTTATGAAACAGATATAACACCTTAGCATCTGTAACGTGCTTAGCTACCAGTTTTTCTTATGTTTATATTATCTGATAATACAGTAGAAAATAGAAAACCCTGCTGAGAAAAATCTTAGGATATCTCATCATGTTATGTTTAAAAATTATGACAAATTAATGTGAAAGTATCATTAGTTGCACTGCAAATTGGAAAACAAAGCCTGAGTTCATGATAGATGCAATTACTCATACGTTTAAGCAGCTACAGTGATGAATTACTAAAATAGACAATGCTCTTCTTTGTTGAGAGTGCACTTTGGAAAAAGCCCAAGACCTCTGTTCAAACAAAGGCATACAAAGAGCCAGATATAGAGGGTCATTCAATCCATCAAACTTGTTAGTGCATCTCCGTTATCAGGATGGAAAAGGCCTGACCCTAGGATAGGAGAGCATGCTGGAGCCAATTGGCTCAAATCCAGTCATCGAAGTCAGGCATTTGAAGTGCTCTTTGAGGACCCATCAAAAGCAGCACTACTGTCCCACTGAAAGAACATTGCCTTTCTCACGATCAGGTGGCACTTGCAGTTCCTGTCCTTCCGATGTCACCCTCGCATGACACATTCCTGCCTCTGTTTATGTGATTCCCGCCCAACCACCAATAAATCTACAGGCTCTACAAATTTCAAGGTCTGCAAGATGAGCTCTTGCTCTGCTTCCTGGGCTAGAGTGCGAAGGTGCGATCGTCGCTCACTGCAGTCTCAACTTCCTGGGCTCAAGTGATCCTCCCACCTCAGTCACCCAAGTAGTTGGGACTACAGGCACACGTGAGCATACCTGGCTAATTTTTCTTAATTATTTTGTAGAAATGGAGTTCTCCCTAAAGATCCAGATTACACTTATCAGGCCACAGATGTTTTACTTCTCTAGGAATTAACTATGTGCCTAAAGGTTGGTAAAATTTAATAAATATTTGCTTTTCCTCCCACTCCCGTTTATCTATTATGAAGACTCTCACGTAAGAGCAGTTTCTTTTAACTCAGGTAAGTCATTTTTTTTTTCTAAAACATTCTTCACAGATGCAAATGTTCAAAACGTGTGACGGGTTGAACTAAATATGCTAACCAGACACCTAATAAGGTAAATTTTTTGCCGAGCTGAGGCTACAAAGAGAAAAATGTCATTGAGAGTTAGAGAAGCAAACAAAATACCCAGGCACCAAGGAGGTCCTCTCGGAAGCAGCATGAGGAGGTTACAGGTATCTCCAGGGCACTGTGTTGTTAGCGGCTGCTTTCCGTGACTTGGGCCTTCACCCCAAGAGTCAAATGGGTTATAAGGTGGCATGTTAAACTGCCACCCCCATACCACATCCAGCAGGATGTCACAGGGACAAGGACAAATTATTTACCTAGTTTGGTCTGCGGTGTCTCTGGGCATGGTGTGGTTTTATGTTTGGGACGTGGACGACGTGTTCTTGCTTGTGGTGGTGTTTTTGGAGCTAAAGAAAGGAAACTGGTTATTGAGGTCCTATGACTCCAGAAACCAATGAAACAATTACACATGACTCTAGGTTTTCTAAAGTTTTCTTAAGCCTTGAGAAATTTGTCTCTTTGGTTTGAAATTTTCTTATCATCTACATGCAAAAAAGTACATATTTTTGGTCTACTGACAGGTCTTTTGAGACAGATGGAATATATGTAATTTTTAAAAATAAGCTTCAGCTTTATTGTTAGTTGCCGGTATGGGATTTTCGAAGAGGGCCCAGAACCAAGGGAAGTCAGATATAGGCACACAGACATCGGAGAGGGACCCAGGCCCACCTGCTTTTGGGAGAGTGTACTTAGAAATTACTTGGCGCAGACATACATCCCATTAAAAATTATGAATGTAAACGCATCTCATTTTCTGAAATAGTTGGTAGGCAATAAAAATTCCCCCTGTATCTTAAAACAACAGAAAGTAAGATGCCCACAGAATTATAATTGATATTCATCAGGCAGACATTCCTAATTGTATCTGAAATTCAGCTTCAACATAGAACACTACTTGAGCAGAATTGCAGACTCTGTCAAGCATTAGTAAAGTTGGATAAGATGGGAAAAATGGGACACAGATGCTGTTCACTAGCAGCTTATGGGCTTATAACCAAGTAACTTGTTTTAAGCATTTTATTTTCTTTTTTTTTTTTTGAGATGGAGTTTTGGTCTTGTTACCCAGGCTGGAGTGCAATGGCGTGATCTCAGCTCACTGGAACCTCCGCCTCCTGGGTTCAAGCAATTCTCCTGCCTCAGCCTCCCAAGTAGCTGGGACTACAGGCGTGCACCACCATGCCTGGCTAATTTTTGTATTTTTGGTAGACACAGGGTTTCACCTCGTTGACCAGGATGGTCTCGATCTCTTGACCTTGTGGTCCACCTGCCTCGGCCTCCCAAAGTGCTGGGATTATAGGCGTGAGCCACCGCGCCCGGCCTAAACATTTTCAATACACTCAAAATAAAGAATATGGTTCAATGACAAGAGGATGATGAGAAAACTTTATGAAAGAAAAAACCCTTGATCCAAACAGTGATGGAATAGACTAGACAATAAGCAGAGAAAAGCTCATAAAGACATAAAAGGTCATTACCTAATGTTGTCACTGGAGCCTCAGTTCTTACAGTTACAGGCTCAATGTCTGTGGTGGGAACTAACCGAAAGCAATACAATAAACAATGGAGATTAAGAAATACGGAAAATGATTTTGAAAATGAATCTTAACCCTTTAAAGTTTAAATGCATCTCTGAACTCTGGGAAAATAGTATTTTGTTTTCCCATAACGACCCATACTATCATATTCATTTATCTCACAAAATAGCCACACCTTTTGCATCCCTATAAGGCAATGAAAATATTTTCCTGTATTTCGCTGATTCCAAAACACAGAAAACCTGGCTGCAAGGAAATCTTAGTCGTCCAATATGTAATTTTAAAGTACTACAAAAAATTGTTCTAAAAGCTTCTGTTGGTACTTGAAAATTTTTCACCACCATTATTAATTTGAGTGTGGTGATTGTGAGGAGAGTTAGAAAAATGTTTCAAAGTGTCTCAGTCTATTCACGGAGATCCATGAGAGGCATGGAAAAGTCTTACACCTTTTATTTGTAATAAATGTGATATTCTTCTTGCTCTGCCTCCTTATTCATTGATTTCAAATGGCTAATTAGAAGATAATCAAGTAGAAAACAGATAAGAAAAAGGTCTAAAAGGTAGTAATTCAACTTTTTGTCTAGATAACAGGATTTCTATATTTTGAAATGGATTATACATAGATATAAAATTAATAAAGAATTGTAACTCCCTGGTATTAGCATCTCCATTTACCTTTCACTAAACCCAGAAGGCTAAATGTAACATTCAAACATCTCATCCTCAAAATCTCTTTAAGTGTTTGTTTACAGAGAGACTGACTTTCCTTTACTGCTCAAGATGTCATAGCACAAAGTTGGCTTAAGCCACTCCTGAGAGCATCTTCAGAACTAAAGGCGTATATAATAGAAGATACTGAGGAAGCTGGGACAACAGGATGACAACAAGATTTATAATTGATTACCTTCAAACAAAACGGAGAATCCTTATTTCGCTTGGAATTTTGCATTACAAGACAAAGTTAGCAACAGAAAGATCAATTTGCATATGAATAACATGGAACAAGAAGAAAGGACTTTTGCAAGAAAGAAACAGTTATGTACATCATGAGCTCCTTATAAATATACCGAGGACAAACTCCAACCAGCTTTTTCATCGCTTCCCTCCCACACCCATAAATTGCACACACACAGAAGCAGAAGTTTCAAATACTTTTCTGGTTCCCAAGATGGATATAGACAGAGTGCCTGTGGCTCTTGTCAGCATCAAGTGCTGTGAGCAATCTGAATGTCTCCGAAGGCGGTTGAAGAAAGAATAACATTTACGTGTTACAAGCTGAGCAGATGTAAGAATGCCTAATGATGTTAAAAAGGCCCCTGTTAAAAAGAGTAAACAATTTTAAAAAATGCAAAAACATGGTGAATGACAAGTGTGCACACTATAGCTAATGAAGAGACAGATGAGGGAGGCAAGCTCAGAGAAACAAGGGCCAAGAAGGAAGGACCATCATTACCTATGGTCATCGAGGGAGCTTCAGTTTCAAATGGAACAGGCTCAGAGACTGCATCATAAAAAATAAACAGATATAAGTAAAAGCAAGGAAGTGTAAACTTTTGGTTGCTCATTGGTATTTAATTCAAAGGATACAGATATTCTAAGTTAATATAAAGCGCCTTCTTGATAGGTTTATTATGTGAGATGCTTCTTAGCAAATTAAAATTTTATACCAACTGGAATCTCGGGAGAAAATTTCAACTGCCAAACAGTTGGAGTCGGAGAACTGTTACATAAACATCTTCTTAGGTGGTTAGAAAATTACTCAGTTGGCTGGGCGCGGTGGCTCACGCCTGTAATCCCAGCACTTTGGGAGGCCAAGGCAGGTGGATCACGAGGTCAAGAGATTGAGACCATCCTGGTCCACATGGTGAAACCCCGTCTCTACTAAAGATACAAAAAATTAGCTGGGCATGGTGGCGTGTGCCTGTAATCCCAACTGCTCAGGAGGCTGAGGCAGGAGAATTGCCTGAACCCAGGAGGCGGAGGTTGCGGTGAGCCGAGATCGCGCCATTGCACTCCAGCCTGGGTAACGAGCGAAACTCCATCTCAAAAAAAAAAAAAAAAAAAGAAAGAAAATTACTTAGTTAATAGTTACAGTTTAAAATGTTGGCCGGGGACAGTGGCTCATGCCTGTAATCCCAGCACTTTGGGAGACCGAGGTGGGAGGATCACCTGAGGTCAGGAGTTTGAGACCAGCCTGCCCAGTGTGGTGAAACCCTGTCTCTAGTAAAAATACAAAAATTAGCTGGGTGTAGTGGCATGCGCCTGTAGTCCCAGCTACTCAGGAGGCTCAGGCAGGAGAATCGCTTGAGCCCAGGAGGCAGAGGTTGCAGTGAGCTCAGATCACACTGCTGCACTCCAGCCTGCATGACAGAGTGAGACTTCTTCTCTAAATAAACAAACAGAATACAATAAAATGTCCACAGAGTATTTTAGAGGAAGCCAGTCCCTGACTAGCAAGCCTTCTTCTCAGCTGTGCCTATAAATGAATAGCAGTATCAGCCTTCCACATGTACTAACAGTGGTTACTAAAATCACTTTCAAAAATGTTTCACACACAGAAAACTCAGGCTTCTATTTATTACAAATGCAGAAAATAGACCTAAAAATGCTTTAAAAATGGAATGCCAGTAAATCAGGCATAAAATTTACTAATTTTCTACATATTGACTTGTTCATTTAGTACTGAAAACATCAGTGTGGCTGCTTGGAAAAGATAATGAACAAAATTGTGGTATTTGGGTTTCTATGATTTATATGATATGACAGATTGTAAACATTTTCAGCCATGCTTCCAGAGAAAATCCTGTTAAGCTAAAGCACTGGAAATTATGTTTACCGGATTTAGTTGGTGGCATGTCTGGTTCTGCTGTGGTCTGGGGTTTAGGAAGTAATTGTTTTGGTGGTTTTGAACCTGAGGAAAATTAGTGCCATAATTAGTGTTACAGCCGAGCTGTGAATGTGAAGATGAATGTTATTTACACATTGTTTTCTCATTTATAGATCAAGGCATTGAAAGTAGCGATTACCAGGCTGAATTTGAGGTGCATCTGGTCCGTGTGTGGTTTTAGGACTCTCGAGTGGTTTTGAGGCTAAAGAAAAAGGTATTAAAATTAGCAAAATGGGTCATGGCTCTCACTGTGAATATTAAGTAGGCTGAACAAAGACACTATACAGATTCAATGAATCTATAAAAATTTCTTGGGTGTGGGAAGGGTGAAAAGGGTCTCCATTTAACTACACACTAGCATAATTAGTTCTCCCTGAAAGGAAAAACGATCAGTAAATGTGTTTTTGGGCAAAAGTAATAAGAACTGTTATAAGATGTTTTTCCTATATAAATAATATCAAAATAGACAAAGTACTATTTCTCTGATGGAAAGGTCTTATTCAGTATAAAAACAGCAAGGTAGAAATCTGATTGCTTAGGAGATGATCGGAAGTAATGCATAAACACTTAAATTACATATAAGAAAAATAATGTTACATGGCTGCCAATGTCTGGGATTTTCCAAAGTAAAGTCGTTTTAGATTTTAAGAGTTAAACTATAATAAAATGATTATAATCAAACAGTTTTAGTACTAACAGCAATAAAACCAGCTTGGGACTTTTAATGCTCTCAAGTTCCAAAGACCATCATTAGTTTTACATTGGACTCTAGACCAAGAATAATCTTGGTGCCTCTAGTTATCCAAACCTACTCAAAAACATTTTTTCAGAGAAACAGAAAAACCGAAGAAACCATTATTTCAAGAGCTTTTTAAAAGGAAGAAAGTCTTAGAAGTTGAATCAGTAAAGCAATGAAATGAGAACCACGGTGCTGCAGTAAAATTTTGCCATCTGTTCAGCACAGGATGAGCACAGAGGTCCGTGTCTGGGAGGGAGCTGATGGCTTTCTCAACCCCAGGACACATGGGGAAGACAGAAGTCAGCAGAGAACCAGGAAGTTGTGTGCGAGACCACAGACCTTCCCTAAATGAGCACACTGGATCGTTTTAGAACTCTGTCTTTAGGATCTTCAGACCCAGACAGGAAAGGTAAGGAAAAGCATGGGATGAAATGGTGATGAGGCGGTGGAACTGCAGTCATGCCTGTCATGGAGAATGGGGAAAGCGAAAGCAACAACCGTGAAAGCAGCCAGGGTGGGGGGAGTAGAATTACCAATTGTGGGCACCAAGGGTTCCGGCTGTATCGTGGCAGGTTCCAGGGCTACCGAAGGAAACACCAAAAGCATCAAGTATTTCAAGAAGTGGCATCTTGAGGAGGGAAACATGATGCCCTGAGCTAGGATACTCTGTCTAAATGATGTACTTTTTCTGAATGTGATTTTCCCTTTTACTTTTCCCATTGTCCTTTCTCCTAGGTGCTTCCCTGCACCTCAGCAGCCATGAATGCACATCATAAGATTTCAAGGTGCCTTACTTTAATAATCCACTTAATGGGCCAGCCTTCTGCTGTGTGTACCTAATAACTATGACTGAGAGTATAAACGTATTATACAGTACATATATAAAAAACAGTACATATATAAAAATGCATAGAGAAAGTGAGTACAGATGCTCAGTCATCAAAGTCAATTCCACCGGTTCCTAAAGCCCAGCTGCTCAAGTAGGTGACAGCTACTAAACCGGAAGCTGCCATATTCCACTTCCTACATTAACTGGAACGCGAATATCACATTTACCCGGTTTGAACTTGGGCACATCCGGACTAGGTGTGGTTTTAGGGCGGGGACGTGGGCGGGGGCGACGACCTGGTCTTTTGGTCTTTCGTGGTGCTGAAGAAAGAAAATTAGCAAGTTAGTACAAGAAGGGTGGATTTACAATCTGATGATAAATATTACATCCATCTTAGAAGCACGGTTAAGCCCTTTGATTTACTGTGGACATGTGTCCATCTGTTTTGCAAGTTTCTATCATTATTTACCTAGTTAAATGAGGTCTTGAATAACTTTTGTCAAAGATTAATACACTGTCCAAGAGATCTGTTCTTCCATTTTGAGATGGAAAATCTCAAAACTTTGTACAGCTTAGAGAAGACAGTCATTCAAAAATACTGAAGGCATATGTTCAACTGGAACATGTGAAAGGTTGCCTTTTTAAAGCCATTTGGGATAAAAATTAAAATATATTTGGCCTAAGATTCAAACACAGAAATTTTTTACTTAGCATTTAAAATATCCACAAATCAACAATATAAGCAGAAGGCTTTGAATTCAGTAATTACTTCAGGAAAGGCAACTTTTAAAAAATGAGACATAGTTGATAAACTATCTATGGGACTTAACTTTTTTCTTTTCTGAAGAACAAAGCACTTACACACACAAGTGGGCATTAATGTATTAATTCATTAATGTGAGCCTGTCAACACAGATACCCGCAGTCAGGAAAAGGAGGAAATGAAGGTCATCCACTCAATAACTCTATTACCTAATGTTGTTGTTGAAGGTTTCGTTCCCAGTGTTTCAGGTCCTAAGACAGTGTGAAAAAAATCAAGAATGAATCAAGATCAAAGGAAAAATGAGGACATGTATTTAAAACACGGAATACGCAATTTTTAATTACTAGGTTGAGCAAATAAATATAAATGGTGAAACTTTTATTCACATATGAAGTTTCTTTTCTACTTCAATAGATTCCTGTGTTTTTGACAAAGTGAACAAAAAAATGTAGCCAGTCAGTTAAGTCTGGAAAGAGAAATGGAACAAAAAGGCAAGATTCTCATTTGGAATATGTGACTGTAATAATGCAACCAGCAGTTCATGTTATGAAGGAAAATATGGGTAACTGGCTAAGATGGCACCAGAACACATTTTTTTTTCTCTTTTGAAGAAAAGCTATAAAGATTGGGGTTGGTTTTTCTATTTCTCTGAGTAGATTTCCTAGTGACACATCAGAGTATTTAAATCTGTAAAAATCACAGAGCTTTTCAAGAAAATCTGCAAAAGTTAGAGTTTTGAAAGTAAGAAAAACACCTCCAAAAGAGAACACATAAATATATCCTGTGAAAGTCAGGGTCCTTCCCTGGCAATAAACAGGTTAGAACAAGCTCAGGACATATTCCTAAAATGGAACTGAAAGAAAATAAAGAATGTATCAAATTAAAATTAGTATTGCTTTCATGGGTGTCTCAGAACCTCTGCGTAAATCAAGCACAGGCTGATAGTATATCTTCGGGCAAAAATGGCTGGAAAAAGAACTGAAGGACAATTAAGACATATTGGGCTGGGCATGGTGGCTCATGCCTGTAATCCCAGTACTATGGGAGGCCGAGGTGGGTGGCTCACCTGAGGTCAGGAGTTGGAGACCAGCCTGGCCAAGGTGGCGAAACCCTGTCTCTACTAAAAATACAAAAAATTAGCTGGGCATGGTGGCTCAGGCCTATAAGCCCAGCTACTTGGGAGGCTGAGGCAGGAGAATTGCTTGAACCTGGGAGGCGGAGGTTGCAAGGAGCCGAGATCACGCCACTGCACTCTAGCCTGGGAAACAAGAGTGAAACTTCATGTCAAAAAAAAAAAGAACAGCACAGAACAATATTAAAACAAAACAAAACAAAACAAAAAACAAAAACCCAAAGCTGAACAAAGCTGAACATGGAGAGTGTTAAAGATACTTTGTTTTCACTATTATAAAAAGCTTTATTACCTATTGTTGACTCTGATGGCAGTGGAGTCTGAGGTTCTGGGACTGCAATAAGAGCAAGTAATATCAAAAGCAATGCTGAAGAGTACCAGTTAAGATAGAAGTTACATGTTCTTTAAACAGTGTTCTCTCCTGGGTGAATGATTAGGTTCTACTGGCTTCTGCCAGTGAAGTTCAGCCTTCCACATCCTCTCTACAAACCACAAGAATGGAGAATTCCTTTTGTTGTTGAGTTTTAGCTGTTACCATCACTTCCCAATATTCTGGTTTGCCTCTGGTGCTGAGGAAATACTAACTTAGAGGGAGTCCTGGGTAGCCTCTCTGAGGCTGTTCAGAGTGTCCTGTCACCTGCCATTTGCTTCTTGCAGGAGAGCCAGGTTCATCCAAGGAAATAGAAAAGGCAACAGACTCACCCCCGGTACTGTGTCTGTGCTGTTAGTTTGCAACGATCTCCAGCTTGGCTGGACCTGGTGTTCTCTCACAAAAAGACAGGAATTAAAGGGACCGCAAGTTCATATGACGGCCCCTGTATTCACTAGTTTCTATTGCTGGTAAACAAATTGGTTCACATATGAAAGTTAACCCATTTGAATGGTAAACCAATGAGTCCAAAAAACCCAATGAGTCCAAAAGCAGTCTCAGATTTCATAAAATGTTAATTAAATAACATCTAAATATTCTGATAAACTTTCCAATGTTTATTCGGACTAGCAATCAGTAAATTAAACTTCATGCTGAATGTAGTTTGGTTACAATATTTTGGCTTTAAAAAAGATTAACCAATAAGTTTCTTATTCTTCTATGAACAAAAAGAATTGCTGTTTAACAAGAAGAAAATAAAAAAGGAATTGTTTATTTTTGAAATGGAAAGAAAAAATTAAGATTCTTGAACTTTTTTCTTATAGAAAGAAACTAAACAATATGGCATTCAAAGATCATCATAATAGAGCTTAAATCATTCTTCTATTTATACATTTCTAACATTATTAGACTTATCAGGAATTATCTCTGATATTACTTAACAAGGGAGTTGTTTCTATGTAGCAACTAATAACAATTGCTTCTATATAGCAACTAGTTTTTAGCAACTGAAAAATGTAAGAATGCATGTAGAGAATTATTTCTAAAAGCAATGCATAATAGCATAAGGTGCCATTTAAAGGCGTTATCATCCATTAGCATACCTGTGATCAAAAAAAATTTGTGTTAAGGCTGTTTTAAACAATACAAATTATGTGCAAAAGAACCAAGTTAAAAGTTGTTTTTAAAAGCCCAGAATACTGATTTCTCAAGAACTTGTGCAGAGATAGATTGTAACAGATGAACGGCAAAGCAGTAGTGATGTGTCAGACTGAAATACGTATGACAAAGTAAAAATTCTGAGTGTGTGTGTGAGTGAGTGAGTGAGGGAGTGAGCTGTATGAGAGGAAACAGGAGGGAGTGTGTGTATGTGAGAGAAGGAGAGAGGGAAAGGAAGAGGGAGGGGAGGATGTGTGTGTGTGTGAGAGAGGGGAAAGGAGAGAAGAGTACATGTGGGAGGAGAGAGGAGGAGAATATGTGAGAGAGAATGAGTGTGTGAGGAAGAAAGAATTGTAGGGGTGTATGTGTAAGAGAGTGTATGCGTAGTTTAGGTATCTCAGTGCTATAGGACAAGAAGATAAATATCAATACATGAAATATAATCAATATGAAATAAGCATTCATACCTGAAGATAGCAGACAAATCATTTTGAAACTTCGAGGTTGTGATTCATGTTTTTGATTCTACAAAGTTGCCTTCCACAAGTGACAAAGAACATAAGATCTGCTACTCATTGCATCTTTTAGACTCCACAAAAATTAAAGAATGTCGCTTTTAAAATTACAAGGAAAAATCTGCCTTTTTGAGTTTCTGACCAAGTTTGAAACCAAACAGGCATAGAACTCACTCTATCAATTAAGCTTCAAAGTCAATTGCACATAAAAGTCTATGTTTAGTAAAAATGAGTATCTCTTCTGACAAGACTTCTTCTATTTGACAATCATAAGGAATGATGGGTGAAGTTACAAATGTTCCATAACAAAGCTGAGTGGTCTGTACATGACTAAGCCACTCATCTGCACACAAAGCAAAGACAAATTTGACTCACATGCGTGGGGAGGAATGAGAACAACTTACAATTCTATCCACCTTGGAAGACAGTTACATGAAACAAACACCTGTAACTGGGGGCACTCCCTTATTTTCAGTCCATTAGAAGTTTAAAGATTAAACCATGAAGGAAACAATTCCCCTTGGATGAGGTAGACAAGTTAAGACATGGTAAGTGGCTGTGGTTTTTGAGAAGTGCACTGAATTGTGTTTATATAACAAGCCCAAATCAATGTGGATTTTTCCTTGTTGACTGAACCACCAAGTAAAGCCAAAGGAAAAGCAGCCTGTAATGGAAAGTGAGACAGAAAAACAGAAGAGTGTGAGGAGAGCACCTGGAGAGGCCTCGAAAAGCTTTGGGTGGTTTATTTGCTCTTCTGAACCTTGGCTAGAAACAGAGATCTTTAGAAGAGCTATAAAGGTGGTCTGCCCTAAATAAAAATAAATAAAATAAAATGTAAGAATCTCAAGCGAAAGCAATGGTTTGCAGAGATCCAGTCATCATCCTGTGTTGCTATGGACCATTCAAGGTCCAGTTGAGTTGGCACAGGTCTGGGTGTGGATTCTAAAGTCATTACACTGCTGTTAGAAGAAGAAGGGTGGATTTTCTTTGATGATTAGAAGGTTTAGAAATCAAAGGACTGTAAACACATTAGCCTCCAAGTAATTCTTCCTATTTTAAAAGTAATGTCAACTTAAGAGGTCTTTTTGCTCAAACACCTGAGAATGGTAAGAATATGCCCTTCCTTTCTCATTTGTATTAATTTCCTCTCAGAAATCTTTTCTTAGAAACCACTGAAATGAACAATGTAACCTATCATATAAAACTGTAACCAATATTTGGAGCATTTTTTTATGTGTTTCAATTTTATAATAATAGAAATAATTACTTTGGAGAGAAATGCTTAAATTTGGTGACTCAAACAAACAGTAATATTTCATGATCTGCTTGGTAATAGCCCTCTGTTCAAAATACAGCCTAGTTGCTACTTTATCCCAAAGCTCTCTAAGCATGGTTTTTAAATAAGCGTGTATTAAACCCGTCTCTCACACAGCTGTCAGAGTTATTTGATTTAAACCACTATTAAGGCTTTGAGTTTTACTAGCTATCCTGCTTCCTCTGAAAAACCTCTGAGTGGGAGTTTTTCATTCCATTTCTCTGACTTGGAGACCTCATCAATGGTCACAGTGTCAACTACACTCCCTTTGCCTAATCCCCAGTTTCCTTCAGTCTGCACCTACACCTGGAAGTCTCACTGCTTCTTTACAGGGAGTAATGAGGATTCTTTCTTCGAGCAGTTACATTTTTCTTCCTTAGCTATTTCATTGCAAAAATAAATCATGCCCACTTTAGCAGAAAATCTCTTGCTCTAATAAGCCTACTTTGTAAACATGCCATTAATAAAAATGCAAGTTCAAAATCCATTAAACATTATAGTGAGAAATATTTTCCTTCCGGTGGTAAAGGTTTAATATTTAGATAACGATGACACTCAGTGGTGACAAGTTCCCTGTAGTCAATCTTATAAGTCAACATTTAAGACTGCTATATGAATTACAGATAGATAGAAAACTCCAAGATTTGGTCATTCAATATATTCCACAATTTTTTTTTCTTTTTGAGTGGAGTGTTACTCTGTTGCCTAGGCTGGCGTACAATGGCACTGTCTCAGCTCACTGCAACCTCCACCTTCTGGGTTCAAGCAATTCTCCGGCCTCAGTCTCCTGAATAGCTGGGATTACAGGCACTCACCACCACATCGGCTAATTTTTGTATTTTTAATACAGATGGGGTTTCACCATGTTGGCCAGGCTGGTCTCAAACTCCTGACCTGATGATCCGCCTGCCTCGACCTTCCAAAGTGCTGGGATTACAGGCGTGAGCCACGACGCCCAGCCATTTCACAATATTTATGTCTTAAGTTATATATATAGAATGATCCATTCCTGCAAAAGCAGTTTTTTTTTTTAAAGAAAAATGCCACTAAAAATTCCTAAGAGGTAAACAGATGTCAGTGTTCAGAAATCAGCACCAATTTAGAAGACTTGGATTGCTAGGAAAATACTGGTCTTTCTGGTCTTCTAGCCTGAGAACTGAGAAGCTCTAAAATAATGCAGAGTTCTTAGAAGACAGAAACACTTATCTTGTTTCCAAGAAAGGCTATTGTTTGTGTGATTAGAATTCCAGTCAACATTGGTATTGGAAACTATTTTGCAGTACTAGACAGGGGAGTTCTCAATCATTCACTTCATTACATTTCTGTTTTCTCTGTGGTGATCGTGAATATAATAATCCACCACAGTGCTCAGAGAAATGCTGTGATATCACTGCGGCTGTTTATGATGAGATCATTTCATTGCATGTTTGCACTTTATATGAAAAAATGTAACAATCGTCAAAATACAAACCAGAAATTCTTGCTCCAAAGCATTGCATAAAACTTGACCCCACTTTTGGAATATTTAAAAAAGTTTAGGGTAATTACCAGGTTTGGTGTGTGTCACTTCTGGGCTGAGAGGGATTTTAGGTTTCAAAGAAATAGACTGTGTTTTACTGGGAGCTGGAAAAATAAAGAAACAAAATAATAAATAAATCAATATTTAGTCATTTCAGTGTCTAAAACCACAGCAGTAAAACCTAGAAATAAACTATACATTAAGTGGAAAGAACCTAATGTCTTGGAAGATTTTGGAAATACTCCATTAAAAGAATATTTCATTATCCGTTCCCAGAGAAGTAGTTAATTTTCATCTTGTATAGAAAAAACATTTCAAGAATATATTTAACTAACAAATACAGCATTGCTACTAAATAGTCACAATGATTATTCGAAGTAAAGATAGTTCTTTTAATCTATGATTTTAAAAATCAGTCTAATTATTTTGCACCCTTTATGATTCTCAACCACATCTAAGTCTGAGCACTGTGGAAAAAAAAACCCACCATGTTTTACAATTAATATTTACCAACGTATGTGCAGGTTACACAGGTAAACTTGTGTGTGGTGGTTTGCTGCACCTATCAACCCCTCACGGAGGTATCAAGACCTGCTATATTTTTATCAGCCTTATAAACTAAAAAGGAAAAAAATCTAAAATCATCCAAACCAATAACTAATGTACATGTCTTTTGAAGACACAACAATAAACGTAAACTCCCTGCATATAATTTTAGGGTAGTGGAGTTTTTTCTAATGTTTCCAAAATCTGTCACTTTGAGCCGGTCTACCTAAACACACTTTCATAAAAAATTACTCTCAAAAAATATTCACCAATAGGTATAATGCTATGATCTGAAGCATAAAGTAATTCGACTAGCATTAAATTTAAAGTTGTTTTTCCAAATGAAGTCTGAAGTTGAACTTGAGAGTGTTAGTAAAAAGAAAAAGAGCACTATATACAAGATTCAGCTTCAAATACAATGACTGGATAGATGACAAGGAAGCAGCAATGGTTCAAAAGCTGGCTCAGAATGATATCTGAAGGCTGAGTTCAGACCTATTAACTGTGGGTCAGCTAGCCACAAGTACAACAGCTATGGAGTTGGTATCCTCTGTGAGATGGGCCCTACTGTTCCAATGAGCCATTTTGACCATCTTAGTAGCTAATAGACATTACATAAAAGCTGGGGTGCTAGATTTTCCATGGTGAAATGAAGCAACATGTCCACGAAGGGCATTATCATTATTACCCGGTGTTGTCCATGTAGGTTCAGGGCTTTTAGAAATTTTAGGTGTAATTGTTCCAGCACTTGTGGTCCTTTCTGGTGATGGAAAGGAAAAAAAATATTGAAATATCCTTGAGACCATAAAAAGATACCCTCTAAAGAGGAACTCAATGACCTGTTTAAAATCCTGCCATATTTAGCAGTCAAAGTATACAATGAGTAAAAGTTTTGAGGAAGAATTTTTAAACTGTCATAACAGTATACATCATACAAAATTACATTTATCTTATAATAGAATAAGCAAAACCCAGTTGGTCAAACATGATTCTGAGTGTTACTGTTTGACAATGAAGAATTGACCTCCAGGTTAATAAGCATCTGTACCACCCAAACTCTGTGTTATAATATATATGTTATTCCCTTCCCCTTTTTTTCTGTCTAAATCCTACATGTATTTTGGGAGCCTGGATCTTCACCTCTTTCTTCAAGCATTGTGTAAATGATTGAAGCATTTACACAAATATTATAGTCTCAGAAATAAGTTACATAAATGTATGTTGTGCTGTCATCTTCATGTTATAACTTCTCAAGGTTACCATCTATTTGAAAACCAGAGTCACGTCCTCTAACTCAGCCATTGCCCTGGTGCAAAATTGAAAACAGAGTAGGTACCAAAAAAATAAGAACCATCACCCTAATGAATATTTTAATAAACATTCACACACAAAAAATGAATTACATGTGTCACCCTATACTGCTATGAGTATGACTTGTTTCTAGGTTTTTACCAAAATTCACATGTGAAAATATAATTTTCAGTAAAATGAATTTTCAACCCCTTTTGGAGACATTTGAGTTTTGCTATTTTGCACATTAATTATTCATCTTTAGTTAATCCCAAATTTTGTAAATAAACTATAAAACATAACCTTTTTTTTCTCCTGGAGACAGAGTCTTTCTTTGTTGCCCAGGCTTGAATGCAGTGGTGTCATTACAGCTCACTGCAGCCTCAAATTCCTGGGCTCAAGCAGTTCACTACATGTGGCTAATTTTTTAACCGTTTTGCAGAGACAGTCTTACTATCTTGCTCAGGGTGGTCTTAAACTCCTGGTCTCAAGTGAGCCTCCCGCCTTGGCCTCTCCAAGCTCTAGGGATACAGGTGTGAGCCACCGCACCTGGCTCTCCTTCTTTCTATAAGAAGATGGACATTATCCATCTGCAATTACATATCATGCAAGGATAAAGACACATTTACCAGGTTTGGTTCTTGGCGGTTTGGGCCTGGGGCGCCGTTTTGGTGTAGAAGGAATAGATGTAGTTTGCTGGGGAGCTGAAAGAAGATTTAATATATCTTTGATAAATGATATTTCTCAGGGGTCAATCAGGTTGTGCCTGTAAACTTGCAAACTTCAAGTACAAGAACTGCTTTATATTTCCTTATATCCATAGAATGCCCAGTACCTTGTTTTATATATAATAGGTGCTCAACAAACAAGGGGTGACTGGGACAAAATATATTACATTTCCATGTGAGAACTGAAGATATACATTGTTCAATTATGTATCAGAAGTAAGCACCCTTGAGGCATTTTAGAACACAAAGTACAATTAAAAACTCAAAAGGATGACATCAAATAGCAGGAGACAAGCACAAATAATGGAAATTTGGAAGTACTTTTAAAAAAAACCACAGAGTCTCATTCTGTTGCCTAGGCTGGGGCAATCTTGGCTCATGATAACTGTGGCTTCCCAAGTTCAAGCAATTCTTGTGCCTCAGCCTCCTGAGCAGCTGGGAATACAGGTGTTCACTACCACATCTGGCTAATTTCTGTATTTTTACTAGAGACAGGGTTTCACCATGTTGGCCATGCTCATCTCGAACTCCTGGCCTCATGTGATCTGCCAGCCTTGGCCTCCCAAAATGCCGGAATTACAGGTGTGAGCCACCACACCTGGCTCAGAAGCTGAACTGTGTAGCTCTTTACTGTCCCCACCAAGAGTTAGTGAACTTTGCTATTGCAATAATTTTGTTAGAATATGTAGGTTGCGTTACCTCTCTTTATCCATCTTTCCTCATCATGTCCAGGACTGCAAAGCCTACTTGATGCTCTCTGTACTTAGACTACTTTAGGTAAAATACTTTGATCAAATGGTATCTAAGTGTACTAAGTAGAAGGGAAGATATTTTGAAATAATTATAATTCTGCTGCTATTTCCCAGCTGGCAGAGTTGAAAGAAGAGTTGGAAGGAAACAATTCCTCAGATTATATAGACTTCAGGATTGTGAAAATTCTCTGAGGATGATCATAAGGCTAAGTATGACAGATAACCCAGTTCTTTGAATAATTTCATGGTAGAGACTGAAGGGTATTTAGCAAAAACAAACAAACAACAATAAAACCCAAAATTCTGAAATGGCCAAGATGACTTTTTATCACATTACCTGTTTCTTCAATGCATATAACTACACAAATGTCATTAGTTACCAGGTGCTGTAGGCTGCGTTTCAGGACTGGTAAAGATTTCCAGATTTTGAGGAACAAACGGTGTTTCACTTGGAGCTGAAAGCACAAACATCCCATCCCGTCGAATAATCCCAGTTAAAATGAGGTATTTTAAGAATTTTAACAAGCTTTTAGATGGTATAAAGCACATGCCACAGGTACATGATTAAAGATGAAAAATGCATGTGGTCTTGCAAGCTAGTGAATAAAATTCCGATTTAAAGTAGGAAAGAGGCTGGAGTGATGATTGTTCAGTAGCTGACTCCAGGCAGACTTGAAGCACGGATGAAAAGTGACAGAGGCCACACACGTGTGAGATGAAAGGGTGTAGGTGATGGTGCCCATGCAGTTTTCAAAGCTTTCCTAATTAAAAGTATAGGAAAAATATTATCTATTACGGTTCAGAATAAAAGAGTGCCCAAATGGAACATAAAAGATGGCTGTATTTAAAATATGTAGACATGTATATTAAGAAATAGACAAACGCTTAGATGTGATGGAATGAAATGGTCATTTAGAAGAAAGGCATTCACATGAGGTTTTTTTGATGGAAAATAAAGTATGATTTTTCTGTTAAAAACATTACCCAGTGTTGCCCTTGGCTGTTCAAGAGTTCTAGAAGTTTTAGGTGGGACAGAATCCAGAATACGGTCACTTGTTGCTGTTGGAATGAATGTCAACATTTATAAAAGCAGAAGGCCCAGGAATAAAATACAAGTTCAGGAGTAATCAATCGCGCCTCATACGAGGAAAAACATCAATACCTGAGGGATTGCTGACCCACATTTTTAAACTAGTGATACATTAGGAGTTGAAGGTGAGCTCGCTTTAAAAAGCATACATACTTTAAATATTAGAAACCATGACTAAACAGTGTTTCATACATTCAACTGGTTTTCAATGGGCTTTTCTGGTTTCTTCCATTGTTTCATAATTGCT
The DNA here is from genome assembly GCA_028533165.1 of Leontopithecus rosalia. Classification (NCBI taxonomy): domain Eukaryota; kingdom Metazoa; phylum Chordata; class Mammalia; order Primates; family Cebidae; genus Leontopithecus; species Leontopithecus rosalia. Next base: position 80,327,170 of record CM052662.1, read on the forward strand.
AACTGAACGCACTACTGACGTTCTATTTCATTGTTTTATTTTCGTCTCTTTAAAATTATATACTTTTATCTATGACACAAATAATATTACATATACGAAAAATTTCAGACATATATCGACACCTGGAAGAAACCAGTCTTACTCCCTTTGAATCTCCTATGGTACCCGGTTTAGTAGGCATTTGATAAACATTTGTTCAAAGGAACTGGCGGACTGAGGTAACTTACTATAGATGGGTCAGTAATTGAATGCCAAAGATTAGACCCAGTGAACTGCTATGGTCAAGTGAATTATGTGACTGTTCTATAGCATAGTTTCTCACCTTAGTACTATTGACACTTAGGGTCGAATACTGCGCTGTGGGAAGCTGCTCTGTGTGCTGCATGGGTTTCACAGCACCCCAGTCGCTACCCACTAGAAGCTAGTAGTCCTTCCCCAAGCTGTGACAACCAAAAATGTCTCAACATTAGCAAATATCCTGGGGAAGGGATGGGAGTAAAAATTACCCCCATTTAAGAACTACTGCTCTAGACAAAACCATCTAGAAACTCTTAAGACCTTTTTATGCTGATTCTGAACAATAGAGTCATAAGCTGTTACATTACTTTTCCTCAGTGGCAGCCAAATCTATCTGCATCTCTCTCATGTGGCAGAGCTTATTTACCGAGAGATGTAAAGAACTAATCAGTCTATGGGAGGAGTGGGTAAAACACGTCTCCCTGACACAGGTGGAAACTTCACCCATGCAGAGTTCCAGAGAGCACACTTTTTCACTCTGCAAAAAACTAAAGGAAAAGCCACCAAGTGTTGTTGGGACACCTGGGATCCAAAGACAGAATTGAGAGGCCGGGTATACCTGTATAAGACTCTGAAATTGCTGGCTCTTCTGATGTCATAGGGCTTGAGAAAACGTCGTAAGTTGCTTTAAAAAAAAAGAGGAAGGCAAAACAAGAAAGATGTTAATTTTGGTTAATTTTGATTAATTTTGAAAGATTGCATGACATGTTGTAATGCTGGCTGAAGGACAGTTTTATGTAGGTGCTGGCACATTTTGGCTCCAGGCTGCCGGCCTTGTCACTAATGTGTAAGCAATCACCGAAACTTGCCTTTGGTCCTTTTTGCTCTGAACTGCAGGATTTTATATAGTGAGCCCTGACGCTGGTCTCCAGGGTGATGAGAACATAATGCTATATATTTATAATCATGGAGTGCCAGCTGTAAATCAAAGAGCTTCAAAGAGTACAAACATAAATAAAGTCAGATGGCAGTATGGGGAAAGAATTCTAAAGAAGGAAACAGCAGCCCCATTGAAGCGACTTGCCCAGTCTATTGCTTAGTCTTTCTGCTTAGTAAAAGTTACTGTTATGAGATCTTATATTTGGATGGCACTTCACAGTTTGCAGAGACTTTCTCATACACCAACTTATTTAACCCTCTTAACATCCCTGAGAAATAGGTGAGGTAGGAAGTGGCCCCATTTTATAAATAATGGGAAGTTATCGTCATCTAGATAATAAAGTTGAGGTTTACAGCATGAAGACATCTGCCAGTGGTCACACACTGAAACTGTCCCATCCAGTGTGTTTTCCTCTCCTTCAGCAGGACCAGGAACAGCAGGGCTAAGACCAGGATTCTCTTTTGGCACCATCCCCTCCTGACATGTTACCTAGAGGCAGCTTTCTGTGTTTCTCCACGGAGCCATGAGCCTTTGAGTTTGGGTGGGTTTAAAGACAAATTTTCTATTCTATATAAAGGAAAGTAGAATGAGCTTAAACTAATGATTGAATTATTTTAATACGGGGATAATTTTCATGTTCACCTAAGAGTTGAACCTGCAAGCAAAGACAGCATCACAAAGTGTTCTCTTTTACGCACAAAGCACTGTTACTATGGTTGTGGGGGATACAGAGAACGCATGAATTATGAGATAGACATTGCTTTTCTTGCCCATTCACAACGGCAGCACAGACAGAAATAAAGAAGGGCGCTTACAGGAAGACTAAGTCATTGGGGTTTCTTGTAACTCAATGACAATTTAATGATTTTGAAACATTGCTGGTTGAGGCTATAAGAAAGATAATATTAGACCATGTGACATCCTCTGAAAGTAGACAGCACGTTATATTGCACGGCACACTAGAGGCAGAAAATACATTGCAGTGTGTGAAGGTGAATCTACTGCTTCACAAAGTCCTAAGAAATAGCAAGAATATTTTGAGTTAAAAATATGCACACATTCTGAGAATGCATCTATTAAATTGTAATGTCAAGTTTTCTTTAGTCTTGCTGTAATTTTAAAAGGTCAGATAAGAATGACTAATTTTTTTTTTAAAGATTAATCAAAAGTGCCAGGAATTTCTGAACTTAGGCTTGCTTTCAGCCAATTTCAAGTCACGAATCTAGTAAGGTTGGCTCTATCTCCTACAAAATAAGAAAAACTTTGCCAACTTGTATTTAATCCTCTCACGCTAGGTAAGAAACTACGAGTTAGTGGCTTTTTATTTCTATTGTTGGTTTTGAAAAATGTCATAACTGTCTTTGTTATCCTAACTCCTAACTCTCCCTTCCATCTAGTGACACTGGACTCCTATATTCTGTATTTTCTTTCAAAGGACGACATTTATTCACTCTTTTTACTTATTTTTCATATTTACAATTTCTTTTTAATCAGGAAGTTCCAAACCAGGCATCTACCTTCCCTCATTATTCCCATAAGGCATTTCCTGGGAAAAAAAGCCCTTCTTCCATTATCCTCTGGCCACTGTGGCTCAAATCTCAAAGTTCCCAATTTCCAGAGATCCCTTAACTTCCAAACATTTTATCAAATATACCTAAGACTAAAATAAGACATTTGCCAGCAGACTTTGTTTTGAATCTATTTCTATAGTTTCTAAAAGTAGGAAAGAAAAAGAATGCTAAAAAGCCACATATGCCACTCACTAAAAGTTTTATGTTGTTTTGTCAGCTTTGAGCAGCGTACCACACCTCATTGCATTTTTGAATTAAACAAGATATTTTGATTCAGAAATAAAGAGACTGCCTGAGTACAGTGGCTCATGCCTGTAATCCCAGCACTTGGGAGGCTGAGGCAGGTAAAACACTTGAGGTCAGGAGTTCGAGACCAGCCTGGCCAGCATAGCGAAACCCCATCTCTACTAAAAAAATTAAAAAGTTAGCTGCTCATGGCTGTGGTCCCAGCTACTCGGGAGGCAAAAGAATCTGTTGAACCTGGGAGGCAGAGGCTGCAGTGAGCCAAGATCACATTGCGGCACTCCTGCCTTGGCGACAGCAATGCCATCTCAAAAAAGAAAAGAAAAGAGATGTCATGGAAAGAGGACAGTGTTGAAATATAGTTCTTCAAAAAACTCCCTAAAAATCAACAGCTCTTGATTTCTTTATAAAATCCTCATATATACATGCCTATACCAGAGTAAAATTCATGAATTTTAGGCCTGGTTTCTAAAAGCTACACTATCTATAAAATTGATAAGTAGCTAAGAGTTAAGGGTGAACCCTTCTGTATGGTAGCCTGTAAATTACCATACATTATTGCTTAGAGGCAAACTTTTATCACTATGCTTATTGTAGTGGGTGATATGCTACAGCTATTTGACATTAAGCAGTATCTCTGATTTTGCATTTGCAGAACATACATGAGACCAAAAGCTGTAGTTTAAATTAATGCAACAAATAAAATAATCAACTGACAGGTTATAAAAGGCAATATTAGTTTATTTCAACAAAGTAATTAATAGTGATAGATAAGTTTTACTTTAAATCATAACTAAGTTTTACTTTCAAATTTTCAGAGAAAAAATATGAAATAACTTGTACTACCATTTGCTCTTACCTTCTTAAAACTACCTTGTTAAATTATGTTTTGCTGATAGCACATTTCAGTTTTACTTCGAAAACCTGAATAGATGCAAACTCCCCACTAAAAATGCCCTGAAATTGCTCTGGAAACACATGATGGCATACGGGCAAACTGTTTGAAACGATCAAGACTGTATTGTATCCAAATTCTCCGAATATTAGTAACTATGTGAAAACATCCTTTGTAACATTAACTCTTAGAAAAAAGACCTCATTAACGGAGCAATCGTGTCTATCATGCTCCTCATGCTCGTCAAGGCTTACTTAATCCAGAAACTGGTACCTGGTAGATACTCAGTAGAATTAATTTGCAAGATGTCCAGTACCATAAACAATAACAGTGAGTTTGATGGTTTACTAAGAGTTTAACTTTCTGGTTTAGTTTAGAGAATAAAGTAACATGTCCTTTAATTATGTTATGTAAAAGTGTGTGCACACAAATCTCTTTCTCTGCTCCAAAAATACCTGCCATATGCTTGTGTAGACATACCCTATCAGAGCAATGGAATTCTAAGTGAAGGAACAATGAGAAAATGCAGCAAGTCGCTAGAGGAGAAGAACAGTACCACACATAGAGTTCTCAGTATCACTGAAATACATTGATAATGCTGTCTTCAGTTGATGCAAAAGCAAAATACCTTTCTAGTTGGCCTTGACATTTGTGAAAATATTGCCTTCAAGAAAATATTCATAAAAATGTTAATGAAATAAAATTAAAGGCTGAAGACAAAAATCTCTTAAAAGCCACAGTGAATCTACAAACCATCTGTTATACCTGAAATCTGTTTTCCTGCTCTCAAAGCATCAATACTACTACCCAGTGCTACATTTTCTCCTCTTTTGAGGTCAAGTTGGGTGGGCCAGATCTGTGCTAATCAACACCTTACAGGGCAGACAGATAATCAATGAGCAGGTCCTCATATGTTTACTTCTTTTCAACCGCCCTGAGCAAACCGCCTGCTGCCAAAACGTTCTAACCAATGTCCTACTCCTCGGGCATGCTGATGGCTGCAGCTTTCAAGCCACGAAATGATATATAGGGCACATTACATGTTCAATGTACTCTAGCTCTACAAAGTCCTGTAAGAATTTAATACCAAAAATAACGAGTGATGACCTCCTCCTAAAAAGGAAGCTCCCAAAGAAAAATCTAATGGAAAAACTGAAGCAGACCATGCTCGGTTCTCTGTCAAGGGAAATCTCTACAAGATAACTGTATACGGTTCAAGAAGAAATTATGCCAGAAGCAGCAGCTTAGTAATGAGAGACAGTAAAGTTGGAGAAACATCTGCTTGGTCTGGACATTTGGGAGAAGAACAGGCAGCAGGATTTCCTGAGGATGAAAACAAATACTTCAAACGAATGGATTTGCAACCACTGTCTTTATTTGCTATTGAAACCCTCCTGGTACTCAAAGATGGTCTTTCAAGTTACGATTAAGTAAATTCAGGAGGCTTAACACTTACGGCATTATCAAGCCAGAAACAAAAAGCTTATTTCCACATAAGTTCCCAACCCATATTAAGTCTTTAGAAGTCATGCACATGCCATCTGTGGGATGATAAATACATGGCATTTATGCTGCTTCTCCCCTCCCTGGTGCCCACAAAAAACACAGCAGGTTGACAGTGAAGCCATTTTGCTCACTGATCCCAAGAAGGACCTAAGAGTCCAAGATTAGAGTGATTCTTGCTGCCACCGTAACTGAATGTGATATGATTTACCATCCCTACCACAGGGTAATAGGCCATTGGGCCTATTATCATTCAGAGGTCCTGCCACCCCTTGGGAATAGCCTAATGATCTATGGTCTTCATTTCACTTGTAAAAAAAGTTTGAGAATAGAAATGAAGACCCATAGATCATTTGGTATCATTTTATATATATATATTATTATATTTATAATTATATATTCTATATATATAGTATATATATATAGTATATGTATATTCTATATATATAGAATATGTATATTCTATATATATACATATTCTATATATATAAATATATCTATTTATATCTCTATATATAGAATATATATATGGAGAATATATATATAGAGAATATGTATATATATATACTATATATAGTATATATATATTCTCTCTCTCTATATATATACTATATAAATATAGTATATAATCATATATATTATATAAATAGAGTATATAATTATATATATATAAAATTATATACTATATATTATATAATTATTGATTGTATGTAGCAATTCTGGAAGTTGGGATAAACAGTATGAAGTGAAGGGGTGGCAGTCACTGCCAGATTTCATTGTATTAAGGAAATAAAAACAAGGCACCCCTTTATATATTGTGCATTATATTAAGTAATTTATACATCATTTTTAAGACATAACCACCTGGTGAGAAATTTATACCTTATTTCCATTTTATAGATGGAACAAGTTGTTTAACTGGTAATTGAGCTGGTTATTAACCTAGCTGTCTCACCTTAGAGCTCACAGAGCTCTGATCCCAATCACAGTGAGAATAAGCTTCAGGGACTGGCTGGCCTCTCACAGAAAAAGTGATATTTCCTTTATACCGTATCTGGAAGGCACATGGCCCCAGTAATAACATTCAATTTCCCCAGTTGTAAAAGCTGTTCTCAATTTTTCAAGCTTCATGTCATTGCTTTACTTTTAACTCAGAGTGGTTTACTGAATAAAACATTAGAAAACAAATGAAATTTTTCCTCTTCTAACCCATTCAGAATTAAGTTCCTCTTGTATTACTTTAAGATAAAAGAAATTAAGTGACAGTTTCTGGGGACTTTGGAAGTCTCAGTACGATAATATATAATAGCCCCTTGAATATCCTAGAAGAAAATTGCTATGCAAACACAAATTACTGTATTCCAGTAGAGAAATGGTCCGACAAGCATGTGTACGTACATGCACTTGCACAATTTGAGTAGAAAATATTGATAACTTTTCTAGAGCTTCTCCTTAACAACTTTGAGAGTATAGTTAACTGACTTTCCAATAAAACGTAAAACCAATTTTATTGCATCATCAGAAAGACTGACTTTTTCTGAAATATTGGCACAAGCAGTTGTTTTCTGAAGTGTGGCCAACTTCCTTTCCATACAAAATGTATAAATAATTTTGTATTCTGATACATAATTATAGAACATATTTTCTTGATTACCTTTGTATGTTTTAAGGAAAGTTAGATTTGCCAAGGGAATCAAAATCAATCAATCCCACTTAAACATACTTTATAGAAGGTTTACTAAAAATGCAATTCCAAATAATGAAATCACAAAATGCAGCACTAATGAAAAATCAGGACAAATAGGCTGAAAGCAGGAAGAATATATTTGATGACTACACATCTCAGACTTCCTGGGATATTCCAAACTTCAAATATCCTGCCCCACCATTGCCAAAAACTATGAAATGACCTAGGAATTTCAATATTCAGTGTGTAAGTTAGAATTTTCATAGTCTTTCATATCTAAGAATGGTTCAGAAATCTTTTTGAGCACACATGTTCTGATTTTCTGATACAGAATATGTTGAAAACAAATCCAGAAAACAGTAAAGCAAAATAAACTTTACAAAAAGTATGACAAATCGAATTTAATGGTTGATAAAGAGAAAAGCAGCCCCTGACATCCAGGTGTTGGTCTGGTACCCACAGGTGGGCTGTGATACTCTCCTGTTGAACACCGACAATTCTAAAGGACACCAGTATCAGACAAGACAACTGTGTGATCATGACAGATCAAGACAAAAGAACCTGTCTATAATCACATGGCACACAGACAAAAGCATGAACATCATCCAGAGCACACACGTTACCCTCCCCACCTTCTGGCTAATAAGAGTAGATGTGGCTTCCCCAGCAGTCACAGCTTTAGCGTTAATCACAGAATGACTCCCATTTCTGACTGCATCCAATTCACAGCAAAGCTTTACTCCCTTGGACCCTGCCCTCAGTCACTGAACACAAGACAAAATCTTACAGTAAGTTTCTTCTAACATCTTCTAAGAGATCCCCCAGTTTCTCATGGGCTGTGTTCTCCATTGTTGTAATAAGTAAATAAATGTAAATATGTTCAACTATAAGTGTGTTCTGTTGGTCTTTGGCTGAAAGGAATTGATATAATAAATACAGATGCATCACACCCCAACAGAGAAAACAGAATGTGCTCAGTTGGCTATAATAATGTCATTAACATCAGCTAAAAATATTAGGTTGGTGTGAATGTAATTGCGGTTTTTGCCATTAAAAGTAATGACAAAACCATTAAAAGTGATGGCAAAAACTGCAGTTATGTTTGCGCCAACCTATATAATGTTTCTTCAAAAGATTTAGCAACTAAAAATGGGATTCAGGGTTTTGTGAACCACCATTCAAACACTATCTCTACCTGTCTCTTTTCTCAGTTCTCAAAATAGTTGATTTAGGAAGCTGTGTAGTTGGAAAATAAAATACTTAGTATATGTGTTGAGACATAATGGGAAATAGAATGTTAGTACACATAAATTTGCAGAAAATCAAAAGAAATAAAGGGTGAAATAAAAGGACTACATAAATATACCACTCTTTAAGTCACAGATAATATATTTGTTATTAAATTTTAACTTGAAATTTAATGTAAGTTAGGAAGATGCCACAGAACACTTACACTAGAAATGGAAGTCTTGCACATTAGCAGAAACAAGAGATACTTAACTGCCCACTTGTATTGATTTGAGGCTTCAATACAATACAAATCTTGTATTGATTTGAGGCTTATGGTGCTAGAACTGACCACACCTGATGATTATTACCAGCACCATGTAAAAACATTACAGACTACATTGATAAGGCAGTGTTTCTCAAATTTTAACGTTCAATACAAAAGTTAGCCGGGCATGTTGGCAGGTGCCTGTAATCTCAGCTACTTGGAAGGCTGAGGCAGGAGAACTGCTTGAAGCAGGGAGGTGGAGGTTGCAGTAAGCCAAGATTGCGCCATTGCACCTGGGCAACAGGAGTGAACTCTGTCTCAAAAACAAAAACAAAAACAAAACTTTAATGTTTGTATTGCCTGGGCATCTTGTTGGAAAGCAGATCTTGGTTCAATAGATCTAGAGTGGAGCCCAGGTTCTGCCTTTTCAACAAGTTGCCTGGGTGATGCAAACGAAGCTGGACTGAGGATCATGCTGAGTAGCAAAGACGTAAAAATTAACTGTTATAAGGCAGGCTGGGAAGTGTCTAGGGCTAATGTTAACACGTGTAATCACCTACTGTACTGTTATTACAGCTCACGACAAGTCTCAATTCCTTGTCTAGAGAGGGTTGGGAGTTCTCAGTTGGAAGTTCTCTGGCAACCTAAAGTTGCCCTGGCAGTAGTGAAGCAGCTGAACAGAGTCTGTTTCCTGCTGCATTAGCTGCTGTTCATACCCCATCAGAACAAAACCACAATATTCCTTTTTTCAATTAAAGGCAAAAGAAAACTCTCCTTTATTGGCATTTCCTATATCATCTACTTGTGTCTCATTGTAACTCTGCAAGCTCCATGTCCCAACATATTCTCCCCACTCCCCAAATGCTTGGTTCAACTCAAGCCTTTATATATAATTCACATGCCAGGCATTAACATCTCAGAAATGGTTTCCTTGAGGTGTTGGTTAGTTTGCTCTCCTAAATAATCATAGAAACCAAACACTAGATGTTGCTTAAGGAAATCCAAAAGAATCTCATGTTCCCCATGTTATAACCCAAAAGCTAAAAGATGAAAGGGATCTAAAAGTTTATCTAGTCCCAAAAGCCCCAAAGGCATTTGACTCAGGTGCTCGAGGGATGTGGGAGTCACGGTGCAGCAGATAAACCATCACATACACCCCAGAATAGTTGTTGCTTCATAATCACAATGCAGCTGCACCTGGCTGATGTCTAATGAAACAGAGGCTCAGTATGAAATTCAACCCAGAACCCAGATTTTAGACCCAGGTGACTGGGACTGCTGAAGGGGTTTTTGTACTCACTTTAGCTAACTGCATTCGAATTTCAGCGTCAGTGACTAGGGAAACCAAGACTTAGAACAGCTTGAGGCTTCTCTAGATTAGCTGACAACCATGACCAACTTTCAAACATGTTCCCACGTAAGGAAACGGGGCAACTCTAATAGACATGTGCCCTTTACTTGATGTCCTCTTCTATCTTTTGCTGGTATCTAAACGGGGCGACTCTAACAGACATGTGCCCTTTACTTGATGTCTTCTTCTATCTTTTGCTGGTATCTGAGCCCATTACATATACTAGAGAAAGAATAATGTCACCAAATCCATGCTCATCCTTTTTCAAACCCAGTCCTGCCTGGACTCCAGAGAAGACCACAACATCCTGCTGCATTTAAGTTCATTACATGAAACGTCCGACTTTATTATACACTGAGATATGTACCCCAAATAAAGTCAAAACAACTAGAAGGTTCACAAAAATGAAAACACAAACAAACAAAACACAAAAATCGTGGAGTAATCATAATAGATGGTTTCTGAAGTCTTACAATTCTCATAGGCTGAATGCACTCTTGACTGCTAGGCAACAAAAGATATATAGAACTTTTTAACTGAGAAAAATACTTTTTTGTAAAAGAAACGTATCTCAATCCATTTTAGTGGTGGAACACAAGAATTGCAAAAGGAGAAACCAATGCCTTCCGAAAGTAGAGAAAAGCAGCCATCACATGGTGACTTGAGACCAAGGCCTGGAACTAAGGTCTATTATTAACTGCAAGGACCTATGGTCTCTCCTATGTATCATGCTATACTTACAAATTTTAGAACCGAGTATACTATCTTCACATAGTAAGCTCTTAAATGTTTACTTAATTATTTTGCCAAAAAGAAGCAAATATTCCCTGCCAGGGAAATATGAACCTCATACTGTTAAATCAGACCCATGATGATGGTTTTTATTTTGGTACTGCTCTCGTGTCACTAAAGAGACCTCTATCAATGAGCCAATTCACAGTTCATGTTCTGGCCACATTTCTAAGATATTATAATATCTAGAAACTAGAACATGCGTCTTTAAAACATTCAAAACCATTTTACTTTTGTAATGGGGAAAAATGAGATTCACCTCAGTATCAACAAATGTATGATGGGTTTTCCATTTATTACAAAGCATACGGATAATTAAGGAACCTATAAAAATAAAAACAATGTTACTCAATATTTTTGTTATAATCTATATTTTAAAGAAGGATTTAATTACCAGTTTGAGGCTGCAGAACTTTGGAATCCTCAGATGTTTTAGCTGGAGGCACAATCCATGGCTTTTCACTTGAAGCTATATTGAAAAGAAATGGAATTTGCTGAAGATTTTTTAAGAAGAGAAAGGGACAGAAACATGTTGCTGGTATGATTAAGTGGCTACCAGAAGCCTGCAATTAAAAAAAATCATATACCAAAACAGTAAAAAGTCATTCTATATCAGTAAGAAATCAGTATGAATTCATCCAGAGAATATTTGATTAGTGGTCAGAGAGAGAAAACAGAGTTGTCAGATTTTCAACATTTTTAATGACAAAGAGCTAAGTGGGTTATGTGGAAATAAGACTGATGAGTTTTACTGAATTTGCAGAAAATCCAAATGAACTTACTTTTAAAAAATCAAGTCAACCACTTGTTTGTCTAACTTAAGTATCAGTTCATGACGTTTGCAGAGATAAGATGCAGTAAATGTGTCCTGCAGAATTACACAATCACCACCCACAGCCTTAATATTAAATTTAAGGTACGCTTATTACCCAAGGCGCCCCCAGGTTTCTCAAAAGGGAAGGGCGTTTTTGCCTCAGGAAATTCTGGAAGCCTTTTTGGAGCTGTAATGAAACACAGAAGGAAAGTTATGACTTGAGGTGTAAGTAACAGAAAACAACAAAGTTATGACCTGAGGTGCGGGTAACAGAAATCTGAGGCTTGCAGAAACAAAAGCAAACACAAATAGGCAAATCATGTTGAGACCATTAGCTGTATTTCTTACAGCTGTGTTTCAGTGTTACAATAAAGTTTCTTTTTCAATTTTTTATAGTTAAGTGACTAAATTTAAGCTACTCTATCTGGACTCTTCTTTCCACCCGTATTAAACCAGTTTCCTGATTTCTTCAGCTACGTTTAATGTGTTTTCTTAAAAGTATTTCATTTAAATTTAAACCAAGCAAACAAATCTGAATTAGAAAATGTCCATCTAAAAGCTTTTAAAAGTACAATTTCGGTAACCACGTGGATTTGTATGTAAGCTCCTCCCTTTTTGTTTTTGAAATGGACTCTCGCTCTGTCACCCCGACTGAAGTGCATTGTGCAATCTCAGCTCCCTGCAGCCTCCATCTCCTGGGTTCAAACGATTCTCCTGCCTCAGCCTCCTGAATAGCTGGCATTACAGGCATGTGCCACCACGCCAGGCTAATTTTTGTATTTTTAGTAGAGATGGGGTTTCACCATGTTGGCCGGGGTGGTCTCGAACTCCTGACCTCAGTCAATCCACCCTTCTCAACCTCCCAAAGTGCTGGGATTTCAGGCATGAGCCACTGCACCCTGCCCTCATTTTATTTTCATAGTTCACTCAGAAAAATGCTAAGAATTCTGAGAAGTAGTCTGTGGAAATATCATAAAAATATCTTCCCTGTCAAGAGAGACAATAAAAACATTTAGAAAAAATACAGAAATTATAAATTTGGTGACATACTGATTCTGAATTAAAAGAATCAAACATCATATTAAAATATGACCACTTAAAAGAAAAACAAGCCAACCAAAGGATTTGTCATAGGGAGGGCCTCTTTGGGATCCTAAACTTGAAGACTCCGTCACTTTTAAGGGATTGGGCATAAATTAGGATAATTCGTTCAAAGGACTTCTTTGAAGTATGCATACAATTTCCAAGGTAATAATAAAGCTGCGGTATTTATTAATTTTTACCTAGAGTGCTCAGCGGCAATTCAAACTGAGGTATTAGAATAGTTTGCAGTGTTTCCGGGGTCCTTTTGCTGAGAACTACAATAAAAAAGAGTGCAGTTAGCAACTCCTGGACTTGAGATTTGATGTTGTTGCTTAACCATGATCATACACAGCAAGCTTTGTAACAGACTCTTGCACAAAGAGCAGTCAATAAAACCTTTAATGGAAATAATGACTTTCCCTGGAAAAGTTACACAGCTGTTAAAATGTGAAGGTATACATTCAAAGGCCTGTGGTGTGGCAGAGAAGGTCAGCATCAAATTATAGAACAAAACACGTGATGCTTCTTTTCTTCAGGGGAAGAGAACAACAAAGCAAGTGAGATTCTCTTAGGCCAAGAAGCAACAAACACGGGTGACATGAAATTCTTATGTAAAAGCATGACACTTTTGAGGATTCTCCCTAAGTTTAGTATGCACAAGACTTCCCAAAGCCAATCTAAGCAGAAAGCACAGAGTCAAGACTTCCAGGTTTCCTTCGCCCTCCCCCAAGATTTGGGGGTTAAAAGGCTGGTATTCTGTCTATATAACCCAGAGACTGGTTGAAAGGTTGTGCAGCTAGCAACTAGCATCGAGAGTTGTCCAGGGGGTCAGTCACCAGGATCAGCATGTGGTTAACTCTTCAGTGGAATCCGTCCAAGAAATAGGAAGGTTAACCACTGCCAGGAAGGAAAAGGAATAAGTGGGGAGGGAGAGGAAGCTAAGGCATCTGCTTTCTTTTCTGTGAGTCCTGGGAGTTATTTTGTTACATTTCTTTTTTTTTTTTAAGGAAGAAAAGTTCTCAGAATTACCCAGTGTTGTTTCTGAAACATCTAATGCACTAGGCATGGTGGGTTTAGCGGTTCTTGGAACTGTTTCGGGAGTCACTGAAAAGCAAAAAAACACAACTTTACAAATGAAGATAAAGTAGGGCAACCAAAGACCAGGAGACATATTTTGTTGCCTTTTAGAATTCCTAGCTGATATTTGTATAGCCCATTTGTTTTTGTGCTACTTATGTAAAGAGCTCCTTGGCTTGTCTCGAGTGCCTGAGCTGACACTTCTCTCCACTCTTCCTTTCTGGGTTTGCTTTCTATCCAAAAAAGTACTCTGACCTGACTTTCACTGAAGCCCTCATCAGCTTAGTCATAATTTTAAATCTGCCTTTTTCTTTATCTCCAAGGCTTAGCACAACACCTGTTATACATTAACAGGCAAGTAGTTTATTATTTTTTTAATCATTCCTTGAAGAATCTGAAAGATAATCAAGATAATAGTTTATTAAATGAATAAATGGGCAAATAAAAGGATGACTCTGGGATAAAAGTGTTGCTTAGCGCTATTGCATTATGACTTCTCTCCTGTACTGCATTCAACATGCAAAGCTTGAAAATGAATTGAAATTATGATCAGAATTTAAATGCTCAGTCACAAGTTTGTCCCAAATGCTAGATTAAAGATGATGGGAGGCCCAAGCAAGAGTTTTGGTGAAGTAAGAACTAAGATCACTGAGATCCGAAATGAATTGAGAGCTAGAAACCCCCAGAATGTTACAGGGCAAGAACACAAAATAAACACAATAACCCTGAATAATAAGTTGTAGTGTTTTTCTAAGTGTTTCTGAAGTGGAAAACTCTGAGGAGGGTCTGGCAGAGAACTAAGAAATGTAGGCTCTCCCATGAGAAATGCTGCCAAGAAAAGAAAGTGGGTAGAATCTTTGAGGGAGAAAGGGATGTGGAGTCACTCACTGGATCATGCCTATGCTTTTCTGGATATTGATCATGTATACTGAAGTCAGAAACCATCCAGAAATTTCATCCAAATGGGTCATGTCACTCCAGTAGCTACCTCTGCTCCAACTCCCATGAAGGTGGGGATGGAAGGTCCATCTCTCTTCTTTAGAAAAGGACCATATTCATCTTCCTCTCTCAGGCATATTCTTCCTTGAATGGATTTCTTGAAGTTATTTTACTCCCACAACAACTTGTATCATCTCTGGACCAGTTCCAAGTCCAAAAGTCTAGTAATTGGTACATGTCATCAATACTGCAAGTTATAGGAATTTATGGACTAGAAATTCACTTTGGATTAAAGTTACTTGGTGAAATATAGATCATGGGAAATTCCTGCCAGGTGTCTGTTTCATCAAGTCCTGGATAAGGTGGTACTACTCTGGCAAAACTCTAGCTCAAAGATTAATGCTTCCCTCATGGACTAGACTTGAGTAGTTCATTCATAGAAGAAATGCTCAATGTTTGTTAGTAATGGTGATAAACTATGGAGAAAACACTTACTGCATTAATTCTTTAAAGGATTCCTACCAAACTATTCTATGTTCTCTACACTAGCATTGCTAAAGTTCCAGAGACATTCTACATAATTTCAGGGTATTTTCATAGACATTAAGCTTTGGATTTGTGAAGAATATATGGCATTTTGCTACAGTGACCACCTGTGAAAGTGTAGAAATGAAAAGCGGTTATCATACAAAAAAGAAAAGCACCAAACTTGTGGTATGATATTTTAATATAAAAATATGTCAGTGTTGAGCTAATAATTTTTATTTAGAGTAAAAAATACAGCTTCTGTATTACATATCAATTATGTGATTCAATAGTTCATTTTGCATCTGTTGTCTTCCCAAATGTTAAAGACATGAAATCTCCTACTGTTTTGCATTTATGATCAAAATGAATTTCCTACTGAAAAAAACAGCTGCAGATTAGTATTTTTAAAAAAGCATTCTTTTCTCAAGGTCAGCAACACAGCAATCTCATTACCTGTTGTGGGCCGTGCTGGGATTTTTTCAACCTCTGGTGTTTTAGATTCGGCAGGTAATGCCAAGGTTTCATTCTTAGCTAAAAAGTCAGAGAAGGAACAATTTACCTCTCTTGCAGTGTCCAAAAATACTTCCCTCAATGCATAACCAAGTAGCAGACTAAAACTCTAATCTACTCACATACCCCCACCATCAGCCAGTCAACAACTTTATTGTGTAACTCCAGCAGAAAGTAATATAAGTCTTCAAAATTCTTTCTTATTATACCTAGATAATTTTTAAATATCTAAATTGGCAGAAGAAAAAAATCACAACCCAGTATTTGGATACATCTCAAATCATTCTGATTGATAAACAGAATTTCTGGAAGGCATAGGCTGTATTGCAAATGTTCCCTGAAATTTTATATTCAAGTTCTCCCAATTTTAAAAAAAATCGATCTATAGAAATTTTTCATTATTATACATGGTAAAAAATGTAGTAAGTTATGACACTGAGATTTCAGAAAAACACAAATAACACACATAGGAAACTAAGCTATTTGAAAATATTCATGGCAAAAAATTAAACAGTAAATTTTATTTGAACCTCATATTAATGTTGATCTTCTCTTTTAATCTCTATAGGAATTCAGTAAAAAGAATAAAATATTTTTTTTCTATTTCTCCTCTTTATGCAACTATTTGAGAAACTTCCTTTTAAAATGTAGATATTTTCAAAAAATGTAACATTTCTAGGCCAGTGTTTCCCAGTGATTGTGACAGTCCCCATTTGAAAGGGTATAATTAGGATTAACTCTACTCAGTTATTTTTCATGTTGAATCATAATATTACCTGCTCATAATATTTTGAAACAGTCTAGTGGCATGAAAGAATTCATGTACCTTTGAGAAACCCTGATCATGCCACTCTGAGCTGCTTATATAATCAGACAAAATTTTTCAGAGTCCTAAGTCTATATAGAACTTAGATGTCTCAACTTTGGCACTATTGATATTTGAGGCTATACTTTTTTTGTATGGGTGTCTGGCCTGTATTCTGTAGGATGTTGAAGACTGTCTTAGCTTCCACCCACTGGATTCCAGTAGTGCTCTGACACACTTTTGGAATATTTTGCACTCCACAGATAGATTCGTAACAACCAAAAGTATCTCCAGACATCTTCAGATATTTCCTAAGGGACAAATTTTGCTCCCTGTTGAAAACTTTAATTTTCACTCAAAATTCTTTGAACATGTATATTTTATAATCTGTAGTTTACCTTGTTTTCGTAAAGACTGTTTTCTTTTCTGTTAATGTAGGTTCAAAATTTAACTCAGATGAGCTTAAAGACAATTAGAAAGTCATCTCTTTCATGATGTTTATAGAAGTAAATCAGTTTTCGGCCTCTACTTGATAAAGGCATACAATAGCTTTCTAGACAGCAAATTACCAGGAGTGATTTAAAATGCTACCATTAAGTGTCATAAATGATAATTTGCAACAAATTGTGTGCTTCTGAAGTTGCAAAGCATGTTTGCACAACAAAAATGTTTAATAGCATTGTTCAAATTAACTTAGCAGGGCATAGAAAGGAATTAAAAAAAATAGACATATACAGAATGCTACACCCCAAATCCACAGAATATACATTTTTTTCAGCACCACATTGCACTTACTCTAAAATTGACCACATCACTGGAAGCAAATCAGTCCTCAGCAAATGCAAAAATAATGGAAATCATAACAAACAGTCTATTAGACTACAGCACAATCAGACTAGAACTCAGGATTAAGAAACACACTCAAATCCGCACAAACACTTGGACACTGAACAACTTGCTTCTGAGTGTCAAATGGATAAACAATGAAATGAAGGCAGAAATAAAGATGTTCTTCTAAACCAACCAGAATGAAGACACAACATACCAGAATCTCTGGGACACCTTCAAAACAGTGTCAAGAGGGAAATTCATAGCAATAAATGCCCACAAGAGAAACAAGGAATGATCTAAAATTGACACCCTATCGTCAAAATTGAGAGGAGTTAGAGAAGGAATATCAAAGAAACTCAACAGCTAGCAGAAGACAAGAAATAACTAAGATCAGAGCTGAACTGAAGGAGACACAAAAAAACCCTTCAAAAAAAAATTAATAAATCCAGGAGCTGGTATTTTGAAAAGATCAACAAAATAGACAGACTGCTAGCCAGACTAATAAAAAGAAAAGAGAGAAGAATCAAATAGATGCAATAAAAATAGTTGCAATAAAAATATATAAAGGGGACATCACCACTGATCCCCCAGAAATACAAACTACCATCAGAGTACTACAAACAGCTCTATGCACATAAACCAGTAAACCAGGAAGAAATGGATAAATTCCTGGACACTTGTACTCTACCAAGACTAAACCAAAAGGAAGTTGAAACCCCAAATAGACCAATAACAAGGGCTGAAGTAGAGGCAGCAATCAATAGCCTACCAACCAAAAAAAGGTCCAGGTCCACATGGGTTCACAGCAGAATTCTATCAGATGTATAAAGAGGGGTTGGTTCCATTCTTTCTAGAACTGTATCAAACAATACAAAAGGAGGGAATCCTCTCTAACTCGTTTTATGAGACCAACATCATCCTGATATCAAAACCAGACAGAGACTCAACTAAAAAAGAAAACTTCAGGCCAATATCCATGATGAACATTGATGCAAAAATCTTCAATAAAATACTGGCAAACTGATTGCAACAGCACATCAAAAAGCTTATACATCAGAATCAAGTAGGCTTCACGTGGAGATGCAAGGCTGGTTCAACATATGCAAATCCTTAAACGTAATCCATCACATAAATGGAACCAAAGCCAAAAACCACATGATTATCTCAATAGATGCAGAGAAGGCCTTCAACAAAATTCAACAGCCCTTCATACTAAAAACTCTCAATAAACTAGGTATCGACAGAATGTATCATAAAATGATAAAAGCCATTTATGACAAACCTACAGCCAATATCATACTAAACAGGCAAAAGCTGGAAGAATTCCCTTTGAAATTGGGCACTAGACAAGGATGCCCTCTCTCACCACTCCTCAATACTCAATATACTATTGAAAGTTCTAGCTAGAGCAATCAGGCAAGAAAAAGAAATGAAGGGTATTCACTTAGGAAAGGAGGAAGTCAAACTGTCTCTATTTGCAGATGACAATGACTATATATTTAGAAGACCCCATCATCTCAGCCCCAAATCTTCTCAAACTGATAGGCAACTTCAGCAAAGTCTCACGATACAAAATCAATGTGCAGAAATCACAAGCATCCCTATACCCCAATAACAGACTTAAAGAGAGCCAAATCAAGAACAAACTGCCATTCACAACTGCTACAAAGAGAATAAAATACCTAGAAATACAACTAAGAAAGGATGTAAAGGACCTCTTCAAGGAGAGCTACAAACCAGTGCTCAAGGAAATAAGAGACGACACAGATGGGAAAACATTCCATGCTCATGGTTAGGAAGAATTAATATTGTGAAAATGGCCATACTGCCCAAAGTAATCTATAGATTCAATGCTAGCCTCATCAAGCTACCAATGGCCTCCTTCACAGAACTGGATAAAACCACTTTAAACTTCATATGGAATCACAAGAGAGCCCGCATAGCCAAGACAATCTTAAGCAAAAAGAACAAAGTCGGAGGCATCAGACTGCTGGATTTCAAACTATACTACAAGGCTACGGTAATCAAAACAGCATGGTATTGGTACCAAAACAGAGATATAGGAACAGAACAGAAGCCCCATGAGCAACACCACACACCTACAACCATCTGATCTTTGACAAACCTCACAAAAACAACAATGGGGAAAGGACTCCATGTTTAATAAATGGTGTTGGGAAAACTGGCTAGCAATGTGCAGAAAGCAGAAACCGGACCCCTTCCTGTCACCTTCCACTAAAATTAACTCCAGATGGATTAAAGATTTAATCATAAGACCTAACACCATAAAAACATTAGAAGAAAACATAGGCAAAACCATCCAGGACATAGGCATAGGCAAGGACTTCATGACTAAAACACGAAAAGCAATGGCAACAAAAGCCAAAATAGACAAATGGGATCTAATTACAATTCAGAGCTCCTGTACAGCAAAAGAAACCATCATTAGGGCGAACCAGCAACCAACAGAACAGGAAAAAGTTTTTGCAATCTACCCATCTGACAAAGGGCTGATATCCAGAATCTACAAATAACTAAAACAGATATACAAGAAAAAAATGAAAAACCCCATTCAAAAGTGGGCAAAGGATATGAACAGACACTTTTCAAAAGAAGTCATATTCATATATATATGAGGCCAACAAACATATGAAGAAATGCTCATCATCACTGGTCATTAGAGAGATGCAAATCAAAACCACATTGAGATACCATCTCATGCCAGTTAAAATGGCGATCATTAAAAAGTCTGGAGACAATGGATGCTTGAGAGGATGTGGAGAAATAGGAACACTCCTACACAGTTGCTGAGAGTGTAAATTAGTTCAACCACTGTGGAAGACAGTGTGGCGATTTCTCAAGGATCTAGAAATATAAATT
This sequence comes from Leontopithecus rosalia, assembly GCA_028533165.1. Lineage (NCBI taxonomy): Eukaryota > Metazoa > Chordata > Mammalia > Primates > Cebidae > Leontopithecus > Leontopithecus rosalia. The sequence goes on from CM052662.1 coordinate 80,347,351, forward strand.
CCATTTGTCCCAGCAATCCCATTACTGGATATATACACAAAGAAGTATAAATCATTCTCCTGTAAAGACACATGCACACTATGTTCATTGCAGCCCTGTTTACAATATTAAAGACCTGGAACCAACCCAAATGCCTATCAATGATAGAATGGACAGGGAAAATGTGGTACATATACACCATGGAACACTATGCAGCTATAAAAAACGACGAGTTCTTGTCCTTTGTAGGGACTTGGATGAATCTGGAAGCCATCATTCTCAGCAAACTGACACTAGAACAGAAAATGAAACACTGCCTGTTCTCACTCATGGGTGGGTGTTGAACAATGAGAACACGTGGACTCAGGGAGAGGAGCATCACACACTGAGGGCAGTTGTTGGGGGGGCAGGAGGAGGACATTGGGGCGTGGGTGGAATAACATGAGGAGAAAGGCTGGATATAATATACACCTAAAGCAAAATTTAAAAAAAATCTAGCATTTTATAAATCCCATTTTTAAAATGTCTGAATTTTATCAATATTTTTTCCCTGACATCTTTTGTGTGGAACCATTTTGATTGTCAGCACAGAAAAAACATTCAGATCATGAATTTTTCAAGCACTCTGTTCCTATTGTCTTCAACATTCACCACAGGAAAGTTTTCTAAATGTAAAATCACAAGGTTTCCCTTCATAATCTCTTCTTTTTCGGTGTCATCTTCTCCTCTCAAGGCTCCTTCCTGATTAATAATATTCCATGTTCTCAATGAGTCCTTGGCTGACCTAGGACCCTTCATTATTTATTTGTTTAAACGTCCAGATCTAGACTGAACTTTCACAGGCAATGCTCTCAATTTCTTTATGCAAAACATGTTCTTTGCTGGCAATCACATTAACCTAAAATCTGGCTGTTGATGAAAAAAGGCAAATTACCCCTTCCTAAGAGATATTTATATTCTTTATATATTACTAATTCCTTTTACAGGCATGTTGTCTGTCCCCCTCCCCACTCCCCCTCCCCCTCCCCCTCTCCTTCTCCTTCATGAGGCAAGGTCTTACTCTGTTGCCCAGGCTGGAGTGCAGTGGCATGATAATAGCTCACTGCAACCTCAAACTCCTAGGTTCAAGTGAAACATTCCTCCTGCTTCTGCCTCCCTAGTAGTGGCTGGGGCTACAAGCATGTGCCACAGCACCCGGCTTATTACTATTATTGTTTTGTAAAGACAGGATCTCACTAATTTGCCAGACTAGTCTGGAACTCCTGGGCTCAAGTGATCCTCCAGCCTCAGCCTCCCAAAGTGCTGGGATTACAAGTGGGAGCCACTGCACCAGGCCATACTGTATATCTATAAATGATGTTTTAGACATCAGAGAAATTAGTAGATGGGGAAGATATTTGAATGGGGAACTCTTGATGTATCAACCCGTGAGCATGCCCCTGCACTATCTATGCTCAACTGCCATCCTGACTATATGAAAGTAAACGCAATCAGAACACAGCCTAAAACCCAGGAAATTCCTTTTCCTCTATTTCTTCTGTACCTTTCTCCATCACAGTTGTTTCCTTTAATTTTTGGCAGGCTAGGTCTTGGCTTTGGCAAACACTTTGTATGTCCCTTGGGGATGTGTGTGTGTAATATTTTTTTGTTTATACCTCTCATTATTCACACCATGTGTTCTTAGAACAAGCTATTATACTTCTTGATGTCCCGTGATGAGTTCTGCTGGAGTGAGGGTGTTGTTTTTAGGATTTACTACCTCAAAAAATATGGCTTTTCTGAACTGCAGTGATAATTAAGTTCAGGGAAGTTTATTTCTTCCTTCGTGGCATAAAGGACTGTTTATGCCCAGGCTTTTTGCAAAAAACAGTGCTTCTGCACAGCAAAGGAAGCAATTAATAAAATAAAAAGGCAGCCAATGGATTGAAAGTATGGATTTACAAACCACGTATCTGATCAAGGGTTAAGATCCAAAGCATATAGGGAGCTTACACAAAATAGCAAAACAAAATAATACAACCACCTTTAATTCCAAATAACCTAATTAAAACATGGACAAAGGATCTGAATAGACATTTCTCCAAAAAGACATAAAAATGGCTAACAGTACAGAAAAAAATTGCTCAATGTCACTAATCATCAGGGAAATGCAAAATTAAGACCACAATGAGATATCACCTCACTTTTGTTAGGATGGACATTAAGCAAAATGATAAAAGATAGGTGTTGGCAAGGGTATGGAGAAACGGAAATTCTTGTTTGCTGTTGGGATGGAAATATCCACTGGTACAGCTATTATAGAAAATGGCATGGAGATTCTTCCAAAAATTAAACATAGAACTACTTTATGACCCAGCAATATCTCTTCTGGACATACATCCAAAGGAAATGAAATCAGCACCTCCTAGAGATACATGCAGTCCCACATTCATTGCAGTATAATTCACAACAACCAAGATATGGAAACAACTTACATGTCCATTGGTGATAGAATAAAGAAATTATGGTACACACACACTGGAGTATTTATTCAGCCTTAAAACAGGAGGTCCTGACACTTGCAATTACATGGAAACACCTGCAGGACATTATGCTAAATGAAAGAAGCCAGGCACAGAAAGAAAAAGACTGCGTGATTTCACTATGTGGAATCATAAAAAAAAGTAACATATATAGAGAATAAAACTGTTTATGAGGGATGCAATGGAGAGTGGGAAATAGGAAAATGTAGGACAAAGGGTAAAAAGTTGCAGATGCATAGGATGAATAACACCAGAAATACTAAGTAGAAAACAGGAACTGTAATATTGTATATTGGAATATTGTTAAGATTTCTGGTACTCCTACCACACACACACCCAAAGGGTAACTATGCAAGAGGATGGATGCTAATTTGCTTGAGTATAGTAACTATTTTACTACATATACATCTCAGAAAAGTTCATGTTGGATGCTTGAAGCATATACAAGAAAAAGTTTAAGAAAATTTATATGTAGTTTTTTAAAGAAAAATGGTCTACTAAGTTGATACATTTGTTGGGTAGGATTTTCCCTTGATTTACTGGACATTTTCAAACACACTGGCTATCAATCTCTTCACTGTGCGATATGGTTTGGCTGCGTCCCCATCCAAGTCTCATCTTGACTTCCCACGTGTTATGGGAGGGACCTGGTGGGCGGTGATTGAATCATAGGGGCAGGTCTTTCTCATGCTATTCTGGTGATAGTGAATAAGACTCATGAGATCTGATGGCTTTAAAAATTGGAGCTGGCCTTCACATGCTCTCTCTCTCTTTGCTGCAATCCGTGTAAGACGTGACTTGCTCCACCTTGCCTTCCATCATAAATGTGAGGCTTCCCCAACCATGTGGAACTATAAGTCCAATTGAATATCTTTCTTTGTAAATTGCCCATTCTCAGTATGTCTTTACCAGCAGCATGAAAATTGACTAATACAGTGTGTTAAAAATCCTCCATGTGTTACATTTTCTGTGTTCTATTATTATTATTAGCATCATTACTTTAAGAGACCAGGTCTTATTCTGTTGCCCAGCTTGGAGTGCAGTGGTGCAATCAGAGCTCACTGAAACCTCAAACTCATAGGATGTGATCTTCCTGCCTTAGCTTTCTGGGTAGTTAGTATTACAGGCATGTACCACCATGCCTGGCTATTTTTAAAATGTTAGTATTTTTTGTAAAGATGGGGTCTCACTATATTGCTTACACTAATCTTGCACTGCTAGTCTCAAACAACTCCCTGGCTTCAGCCTCCAAAAGGGCTGGGGTTACAGGTACGAACTAACACATCTTGCCACATGTATTCAATTTAAGATAGGCATTTTCCTCAAAAGTCAAGTTAAAAAATATATTTACTATTTTCCTAGACTTATTTGCATTTTACTATTTGCATTTAATTCTTCATTAAAATCATACTTAATTCTGGATTTTCAGTGGATCATATTAAGAAAAGCAAAAGTAAAAACAAATCACAAGACAAAAATCCACTTTAATCCCTTAAAGAAAGCAAAAATGCTAAATTGGTATGATCGTAGCATGTAGCATTATTAAACATTTTTTAAAAGATTAGGAAATATCACTCAAGACTAAGCACTGAGAAACAGACCATGACCTCTTCCAGTTAGAAACTGATTGCAGTGGTCTGAGAAACACCCCTGCTCATTTTCAGTCTCCTTCACAAACCCTGCTTTCTGTAGTTCTGATGGACACATTAGGGACCAAATCAATAAGAGACTGGTCAGTTCCCTTTTTTCCTCATTCCAAACAAGTCCTTGGCACGGAGTAAAGTATACAGTCTCTTGGCAGAGAACAGGAGAATGCAAGAGTCCTGAGCTCTAACTCTTCCAAACACAGGTTCACTGAGGGAACTTGGTTAGGAAGCATCCTAGCAGCATTACAGTTACACAATGTAGGGTTGGGTCATGGGGTTTTATAGCTAAAGGGAGGTGATCGAGTCTGATGTACAAATTAAGACAATGAAGTCCAGAGTCACTTATCTATTTATTTGCTGGGAAGTAACTCACTCTAGGACTACGAGATACGACTTTTTTAAAGTAAAACTATAAGGATTGCACAAAATCACAGATAATTGGCAAATATTTTCACATCTTATTAAGACTGTGAACCGTACATTTTGGAAAATTTTCTAAAATTCTAAGTCTGATAGTCCCCAGTTAAGTGCTTTTCTACTCACTGAAGACCTTCCTCTTTCTTCTTCCAGGAGTTTCTCAAAATTAACACCTAAGGAGAACAGCTTGCCTTTTAAAATTCTTACAACTGGATTGCTCAGATCACACAAGCAAAAAAGGAAAAAAAAGTTAACTTACACTTTCAGGTAACACTATTTATGCAAAGTTAAGTGTCTGGATATTTGTAAAACACATGAAGAGATAGAGATAGCAATTTCCTTTCAGGGTTTTTAAAAAAAATTAAGTAGCTTGACATTATGTGTGACATTATGTGTCATGGCCCTCTCTATTCCCCAAAGGAGAAAATTGGAAACAGGAAAAAGACATCAAAATTTGGTAGCTCATTAGATTTGATGTCTTTTCCCCCCAATAAATCTCCAGGATTGGGGGAGAAAAGGGGATAGGGGAAATGAGTAATTGGTTTGGGGGATCCATACTGTACCAGCAGCTACTTAATATCAAGAGCTTGTTCCCAGTGGATACAGGCTCTTAGTAACAGAGATCGCAGCAAGCCCTGGCCTGACAGACGGTCTGCCCACCTAGGACCCCAGCCTATTGTCATGTCTCATGGTATTTTATTGAATAAAAAATATTTGGGTCACATCTTATTTACCATTTCTGTCTCTCTCTCAGCCAAAAAAGAGGAAATGCCAACTGAAGGGGACAGGTAAGGACCCCAGTAAGGGAGGAGAAAGTAAGTGCCTTGTCTGAGGTCCTAGTATGAGCAGGTACCATGCCTGGGTAACTCACCGTCATAGCCCCCAGCAACTTGTGGTGGTTCTGACATGTAGTAATGTATAGTGTCTATTTGTTGAATGAATGTTGCCAAACAGGGGCTTGGACTTCTGTTTCTTCATCCATTCAATGTGCTGATTCAATCAGATATTAAACATTAAAGTTCATAGCCAGTGCCTAGCTCAGGGAATACATTCTGTATTATTAAATCTTGTTCAGTTTCTATCACACCATTTCTCTAAATTTATGAACAGCCTAAGACATTCTCTAGAGACATTGGAGGGGTAGTTCTCAAAGTGTGGTTCCTAGACCAGCAGCCGCAGTGTCACCTGGAAACCTGTCAGAAATGCAAATTCTCAGGCCCCACACTGGACCTACTGAATCAGTAATTCTGGAAGTGGGGAGTGGGCAGCAGTCTTTCTGTTAACAAGTCCTCTAGGTGCTTCTGATGTTTGGTCAAGCTTGAGATTCTCTGCTAAGAGACAATTCAGAACCTAATTTGATACACAAATGCAGCAACCAACTCAGCCCAGAGGCCACCACAATTATTCCATGGTCCCTTTTAAGTGGATTTTTCTCTTTTTTTTCTTTTACTGTTATATTTTATGTTTTTGAAACACTGAACTCATAACCACTTCTTTCTAGAAATAGAGAGAAATATCAATCTCAAGTAAATAATAGTTCTAATGGACCTGACCTTCACATCAATTCTCATTGAAAATATCTAGTCACCCCTTAATAGTATAGGAAGTATGATTTGGAATTACTTTATTAGAAAATTATACCTATATATTTATATTTTGAATAATTTTATAAACATTCACTCTATTTCATACATATAAATATACCTTATATAAATTATACATATAAAATAACTCTTTTCTTATAGGGTGCTATTTATATTGAATACCTCCAACACTCCAACCTCCTTGCCTCTGCTTTCTTACTTTGGGATTCTCAAATAGCTCATTGGCAAGATTTTTTGGTTCTCCTAAGAACATCAGTGCTAGTACTCAGTCATTGCAAAGTTGAAATTCAAAGCTTTTCTGCTTACCTAATTGTGTCTTGAGTGCATCTGAAATCTCAAACATTAGGGATGCAGGAAGTTTTACGGTAGTTTCATTAAGACCTGGAATAATTAGGTGGACTGCAAGGAAATAGATGTAAATAAGGTAAGAAGAAGAAAGTGCATCATGACATAAAATAAAGCTCAGCACATCAGATACAAACTATGAAGTGTATCAGTTATTTTGCTTCAATTTTAACCCACACTTTAAAATGTTGGGAAAGATAATGACCTTATATCCTAAATGGAATATTTTTTGTATTTAGAACCAAACTACTAAAATCCTGACTTTTAATCCATAGACTCAAAAATTGTAAACTGGCTGCTTAAGATGTGTGGTGGACAAAGTTCATTTTTAATAATAATGATGTATAAAAGAGCAGTTCAGTATGACAAAGACTCCCTCCTAATTGCAATCAACTGTGTGGGGCAGGTAGGACATGCACCATCATTCCAACTGCACATGCGCTAGAGCTATTTCTTTAACACATCATGATAAAGATAGCACAGCTTGGTTCCTAGCCTGGCATGGACCTGAGTCAGCGTGCTAAGCAATGAAAGGAAGTGAACCTGCATCAATTTAAAACTCCGTAAAAGCCCTATTCTCAAAAGACAGCCCAATTTGCTTAATCTAGGCATAGATTTCAAGATACACTCACCTAGTATCACTCCTCCTATGGGAGCTTTTTCTGGGGACTTAGTTGAAGCCTTGTGAGTAACATTCTGAATCACTGTTGAAATACAAAAAGACAGTGGTGGGGGGGTGGGAATAGGAGGCAGTAAGAAGCTAGTAATGTGAAGCCATCTGCACTGGGAAAGTCTTGATCTAACTTTATTGATTAATACAAAACAACTCAGTGGGCCGGCTATGTAGCCAATGGAAGGACTGGAAGACATACCTTACCTTAACACCTGTGCCATTAAGTAATGAAAGGTATTATTCTACCATAAGGTGTTCCATTCTATTAATAAAAAGTTTTCTTCCTAACTCTATTCCCTGAAGTCTTTCTTTTCTCCAAATCAATCAGTACTAGCACAAAAAGAGGTGGTGACCCACTAATAAAAATTCAGAAAACTTATTTTCTTAAAGCAAAGAATCTTTGAGTAATATCAACACTAACTGACTCTGTTTTGAGAATGCCCTGGGGATGCTGTGTTTTCTAAAAATGAAGAATATTTTTTAAGGGTCCTGTCTCTTCTACCAAGAACCTTTCTGGAAATAATAGATTTTAATAATTTGGAAAAGCAAATGCCAAAACAAAAACAATCAGATACTGAAGTGAAATGACATTCTAATTCTGGAAACCTGGACATCTTCTCTTTCCCTAAAGTGACCACTAAATCATTTCCATTAAGAAAATATCCTATCAACGGGTTTCTTCATGTATGACAACTTAATCCTAGGCAATGCTCCACATACTTAACTTGCTTTTAAAATTTTAATACTTGTGATGATTTTTGTCCCTAGTCGTCTGACCTGTGTGGCCAGCCCAAGGCTTGGCATATTGGTAAAACAGCCAAAACTATCCATTACCTTCCAATTTACTAGACCATAATATTTTCTTCAAACTTGTTCTCAAAAAAAATCAGTCAAAAAATTGAGAACATATGTGCCATGTTTGATTACCTCAGCTAAAAGTATATTAAAGATTGCTTTAAATGCATTTCCAGAGCAGACAAATTACCTTGCTTGATGATTGTTATTGGGATTAGCTTCCTTGGGACATAGGCTGGCTGAAAAAAGAAGAAGAAAGTCAGCTTTTGAGTCAGTGTGAATAACTTTTTATTCTTTAAAACATATGAGAGAACTGGAAGTAGTTCTTTCTTGTCTTTAATGAAGTCTCCTGTGACACTGGTTTAACAGTTGCTAGTGGCCAGGTGCGGTGACCCACACCTGTAATCCCAGTACTTTGGGAAGCCGAGGCAGGTGGATCACCTGAGTTTGAGACCAGCCTCTGGCCAACATGGTGAAACTGTGTCTCTACTAAAAGCACAAAAAAATTATCCAGGCATGGTGGTGGGCACCTGTAATCCCAGTTACAAGGGAGGCTGAGGCAAGAGAATTGCTGGAACCCAGGAGGCAGAGGTTGCAGTGAGCTGAGATCATGTCTTTGCACTCCAGCCTGGGTGACGACAGCGATACTCCGTCTCAAACCAAACCAAACCAAACCAAACCAAACCAAACCAAACCAAACCACTTGCTGCTTAGACTGTTAGTACACCCATCTGCCTCTATTTTATTGGATTCACTTGGTTTCCCTCATCAATATCCCAAGGTTTGACAGAAGCAATTTCTTTAGAACTCCCATTAGTTCACTTTACTTAGAAACTGCAATGGAAAGAAACAAAATCTTCTGTATTGAATATCAGTTTATTTTCATTCCATTTGAGATGACGGCCAATTTGTCTTTACAGTCCCTCTCAAAAAGAAAATAAGCTACCTGGATTTGTAAATCAATCAAGATCAATTGAGTGTACCCAGTTGCTGTGGCTGTTACTACAGATACCACAACCACCACGCGCTCCCAACATCAAGCACTTATTGCTCAAGGAAAAAGAGCAAGGACTCAGATCCAGACATTTCTTATTCCACAGCCTGTACTTTCAACCATTCTGCACATGTTTATACACAAGGGACCTCAGAATCGGGAGGATCCCAGGGAAACTCTGCTTCCTCTCTTCAGCCAAATTACCTCAGAAGTCCCACAGGAGGTTGTGATGTCACCAAGCAGCTTGAACTAGGGACGGGGGCAGACTTTAAAGCAGAGTAACTGCCAGACATAATCATGAGGCCGAGGATAAGACAGATGACAGGGACACAGAGCAGGTGAGGAGAAGGGCAGAAAATTATATACAGGAGAATTGGAGTTGAGTTGAAAGGGCAAGATGGATGTCGGCTTTTAGATGCTTGGTTTAGTTTCTATACATGACACAGTCATGGCATATGCTAGACCTGTTGATCATCAAGGATGTGCTCAACATGAGCTCTTACCAGGCAGGTATTTCCCTGATTACCAAATCCCATACAGGGGCAAACACCTAGTTGTGAGGAAAATATACTTTTTGATATACCACTATTTGAATAAGTGATATCTCCCTGGTAAAGAAGGGCCAATACACCAAGCTTACTGTTGGCCTTTAAAAAAAAATATATTAAGGTTCTTATGTTTAAAAAAAATCACAAAAAATAAAAGTTTACTATCCTCAGATTATTTTTTAAAAGGGGTGCCTGTACCCATTGACTCAATGATTTCCTCCTTAGCAACCCGGCCTAAGGAATTAATAAAAGACAGTGTTTATTATCATAATTTAAAATAATGTTATTATCCAAAAGTACAGGTTTTGTTAAATGATAGTTCAAAATTTTGACTTGTATTTAATAAAAGGGAAAAACGCAGAATATAAGTACAAAGGATACAAATTTGCATCCACAGTATATCCCAATTTTATTTTTAAAAAATGTATAGAAAAAAGACCAGAGGGAAATATATCACTGTTTTCTTAAAACAGTAGTTATTTCTTATAAACCAACATTAATTTTGTGTACCTTTCTATATTTGCCAAATTTCTTACAAGGGCAAATTACATTTATAATCAGAAAAAGTTATTTTAATCAACAATCTGTTTAGCTATCACATATGCCTCTGTATTGCATCTTAGCTCATCCACTATTGATAACGAGGTAAATCATGTAAATATAATTTAGACATGCTCTTTCCTGGCAACAGGAGGGAAATAGTAGGAAGATGGGTATACATTTCAGTGGGGGATAAAAAATACCAAACTCTCAGCTTTGAAGTTATACAGGCAGGAGGATCCCTTTGGCTTTATTATAAAAAGTTAAATGTGAGCACTTGGACAGAGATCCTTCCCTAGGGTAGAAAGTTAGGCCCCCCCTTAGCGCTCTGCACTCACTCCCCAGCCCACTGTAAGAGAAGCCGTACCAGCTCCTCCCACCAGCACTAAGCTCTCACCTGCCCTGCTCCAGCAAAAGGGTTGCCAACATATAGCCTCCAACTCTTCTGAGAATTTTTATTTGTTCATGTTAAAACAACTTTTATTTTTTGCTATTTTAAAAGTAATTTCGTTCTTCATAATTGTATGTGTTGCTGGGGTACCATATAATGTTTTCATCTAAGTGCACAATGCGGGATGATTAAACTAAGCTAACTACCACATCCACCTCCTCACTTACCTATCATTTTTTTGCGGTAAACCATTTGAAATTTATCTTCAGCAATTTTGAACTATACATCAATAGTAACTATGGCAACGCTGCTGTGCAATAGCACTCTAAAGCTTACTCCTCCTGCCTAAATGAAACTTCTTACCCTTTGCCAGTATCTCCTCACTCCCCTCCCGTGCCCCTCACCCCCGGTAACCACCATTCTACTCTCTACTTCTATGGGATTGACACTCTGAGACTTCTAAATAATTGGCGTGGCAACCTTCAGCTACATGGGAGCTGCCTGGCAGGAGAGACACATTATTTTTCTAGGTACCAACGATCATTTTGTTCAGGCTGTGGCTGCAGCCGTAGAGGCTTTTGAATGGCCTGTCCTCTATTTGCCCTACAAGTCCTGTCACTTAGTGCACATTTTCTACTTAGCGCACGTTTTGCTGAATGTAAAGTTTTTCCAAGACACTTAACACGTTAAAGCAGCAATGCCTACGTGTTGCCGTGTCGACTGAATTGCATTATACCAGTTTAATTTTCCTTGCTGTAATGATTTGTTTTGAACAAATAATTTTTTGACAAGAACAAATGGAACATATTCTGTTCTTCACATGAATGGAACAAAGTTTCTGTTCTGAGTGCTTACTGCAGTGCAGACCAGTGTTCAGTTAGAGTGACAAGAACGTATGTATGATATGTGCTGTCAAAAATTAAAAAATCATTTAGCTGCAGAATGCAATTTTTTCTAGACCTAGAAATGCTCTCCTGCCTCATCCACAACCCAAAGATGTACCAAGACTGTAGCTGCGCCAAGAGAGCAAATAAGTGCATCTCTACAAGTAGAGTTTTTTGTTTGTTTTGGGGACAGAATCTCACTCTGTGCCAGGCTGGAGTGCAGTGGCGTGATCTCAGCTCACTGCAACCTCTGCTTCCCAGGTTCAAGCGATTCTCCTCCCTCAGCCTCCTGAGTAGCTGGGATTACAGGTGCATGCTACCACACCCAGCTAATATTTGTATTTTTAGTAGAGATAGGGTTTTACCTTTTTGGCCAGGCTGGTCTTAATTTCTTGACCTCATTATCTGCCCACCTCAGCCTCCCAAAGTGCTGGGATTACAGGTGTGAGCCACTATGCCTGGCCCAGGTAGGTTTTTTAAAGGGTATCAGGAAAGTCCTGTGACTCAACATGTCTCTGCCAATACCCCTACAATTTCCATTCAGAAATTCACCATGGGAATCCTCTCCTTATATCTTATCACATAAAAGTACAGGTAAAATTTAATTGGACTCACTGCAAAATGAAGAACTGTGGTAATTTCCAAGATATAGTGTTTAATCAGTTACAATCCAATTTTAATAGAACTGTTTTATGTACAATGTCTTTTAAAAACATTTCCATTGCTTGATTTCCTTCCTTCCCTTCCCTCCCTCCCTCCCTCCCTTCCTCCCTTCCTCCCTTCATTCCTTCCTTCATCCCTTCCTTCCTCCCTCCCTTCCTCCTTCCCTCCCTTCCAGCCTTCCTCCCTTCTCCCTCCCAAAAAAACCAAAAAAAGAAAACAAAAAAAAAAAACCATTTCCTTGCTGACCTTTCCTTACTTTTTCTAGGCTTGTTATTATGACCATCTATTAATATGTGTTGGAGTCACAGGTGTAGACAGTGTGGGGCCTGGAAATGGGAAGGAGGGCGTGAACTGCCTATAGGCTCCCACACCGTGTTGGCTGGTGTGGCCTCAGCACATTACTACTGTCCTCAGACGCCACTCTGGCAGTGATGTTCCTTCCTAGCCATTCCCTTGCTGGCTCTTTTTTCTCTACAGCTTGCCGATTCCCCCATGCTTGCTGCTAACCTCCACCGCTTCTTCCTTCAACAGTTCTCATCTATCAATGTTTACTAAATGCCAGGAAGTAAGCATATTTCTCTGTTGCCCTAGAATAGATTTTTTTCATTCTTCATTTCCAGATATCCTGTCCCTCAGAGACCAAGGTTGGGCTATGCCTTGTGCAGAAGTCTGGTTAAGATCATTTACTTTTACCAATTTTCTGGGACTCTGTGACCAAGTATGCAGTTGGTGACACTCCATGAAGGGAGACTATGTGAGGGTAAAGGGCAATGCCCCGGGGACAAATGCAGCATGCTTTCTTGCCATGGCTAGGGAAAGCGTTTACTTCTTTAGAAATACCTGCAGCAGCAGCAGCCACTGTCACCACCACCACACAGGAAAAGGAACTTGCGTCTCACCCTGTATTACACTAACTTCCTCCTGATATTCGATTAAAAATTAGCTATAATAAACTTAGTGATAACTAAGGATTTTTGTTTGTAGGTTTGTTCACTTGACATTTTTGTGGCATCAGATTATTATTATTGTAGATTTAACGTTATTTTCAGGCCCTGAGATTAAGAGGAGCTGTCCATTTGGGGAGTGGCTAAAAGGCTGGCTTAAGGCCAAATTTCAATGACCCAAGAATCAAACCACATGAGAACTTGGGCATATTAAATTCTGGTTTTAATTCATTTTTAGGATGTTCTAATGAAAGTTACAAAACATACTGATTCAATCTAATATCTGGCTAAAAGTGAATCTAAGGTCCTACTTTCAAAAGGCTTCACATTTCTGGTCAACTGAGGAGGAATTAGATACTTAGTTTTGATGATATATTAATAGTTTGCCAACATATAAATTTTTCAAGTTTCTGCATAAGTCAAGGATGCCCGATACATTCGCTGTACACAGTCATAAAGCGAGGGTGGAGACCATAAGGGTAATTTCTCTGTTCACATCAATCATTTGATAATTGCTACATTTTAACAATTGGTGCCACTTCTCTTTTTGATAGTAACTGTGGATTTCTTAAAATATGGGTGGATCTCTGATGGAAAATAAAAAAGATAAAAATAGATGTCTTATTTTAGAAGAGCACTGATTCTAGGAAGATTTGGATTAAATAATTAAATTTGCTTTTAAAAATCTGTTAATAAGTGCTACATACTTCAAATATTGATTTTGGTTAAGTAGTTAAGTAACACATTTTTTCAAAACATGGAAAACATATGAAAATGCTAGCCACTATTATTTTTTAAAACAATAAAACCTAATAGTAAACTTTAGGTTTTACCTCCACAAAAGAGTATCCTAGATTCTCAAAACAGAAAAAAAACCCAGTATAATCATCATGATAAATGTATTTTTTGATTCCCCAATCGTATGGATCTCAAGGGATTTACTTTATATTCTTTCCATATAAAGTAACTATTTGTTTCTGCATATACCCTTTTCTGATTTTTTCTAGAGGCGTAGGTTGGAGTGATATTGAAAACATTTCACAATTGCTAGAACAAAGGCACTAACCAATCAGAAGAGATCCCTGCTATACGCCCATTGGCACAACTGTACTGCAGCTTTCCTGCCAGCATAACACATATCTAGATAATGTGAATTACAATATATAGTGTAAACAGAAGGGTAGGATGGGGCTGCATTTAATATCCAAATTTTTGACCTAAAAATTATTTATCTTTAAAATGGATAGCCTAAAGTTCAAGTTGGTCTTTCATTTCCATTTTGAATGCCTCTTACTGGAAGGTGTTCAAGAGTTTTTGCTGCTTCTAAGGTTTCAGGTGTAACTATGTTCATGTGAATAAAAAAAGTTTTCAGTGTGTCTTTTTGCTTAAAATCCTGAAAGCAAAACATGTGAAATTAATTTCAGATCTCTTAAAATATTACCTTCAAAGATCAGTCTCAAAGGAGAGATGGGTAAATAATTGGGTATAGACTTCTGTGGACTAAAATATACCTCTAAAGTATCAAAGTCGTTTTCAGACTCAATTCTATGTGGTGACATAAGATGGTCAAAGTTGTCCCATTCAGTTTTGTTACAACTACCCCATGTCCCAGAGCTACCTGAGAGCAGAGATGTAAGGTCTTTTTTTTTTCTATCCAGAAGGAAATAATAAAGCTTCTCAAAGAAAGCTTAAAATATCTTTTCAATGAATTTGGGTTTTCCTTTGGAAATAATGAAGAGTTTTAAACTCATCAGAGCTGGCTGGAGTCGGGGTACTCCACCTCACAGCTTGAAGTGATAAAATGCCTGGCTCTGTGTCTCGGAGGCAGGAAGTTGCTTCCTAGCCCTTCCTATCATGGCTGCTTATGTTGAAGGAAAAAAAAATTAAATTCCCGGAGAGTAAAACATCAATCAGCTTTCTCAATCTTGCTGAGTAACTCATCCTAAATGAAATACCTTGCCAAGACAAATACAAATTACTGGGATGTGATGCTGAAAAAAGGGGAATGAAAGAAATGATATCACAGAGTCACATGAAAGGTTAGGCATGATAACCAAGAGGGTTAGGGACAATGTATGCTTCCTAGGAAACCATTCACAACAAAGAATGAGCGCTGCTCTAGAAGAGGATGAAAGAGCAGCTCTATCCCACTGTTTTGCCTGTAAGGTACAGCTGATCTACCTCTGCTATACAATGTTGACTGGATTTAAGAGACAAGGGTGAAGGGGCCTCAGGGGGAGGCACAATTCAATACATAGCACTAAGCCAACTGGTTATTTTTGGTGGAAAATACATAGCCTAATCAATATAGAACCTCCCTTACTATGCACCGAAGTAAGATAAAATTTACAGAATTATTATAAAAATCAAACCACTCATAAAACTAAAAGAAAGGGGAGAAATATTTATCTGCTCTCTGGAGAGGGAGAGTCTCTCTACAATATAATGCAATTGAAGAGATCACAATGGAAAAGTCTAATAATTTGGTTAAGGAAATTTCATGAGTTGTCTATTTCAAAAATGTCTATGAACAAACTTAAGTGATAACAAATATGAGAGAAATATTTGTAGGTAGTATCATCAACACGTCAATGTTTCTTTAATATATACAGTCTTAGACTATATAGTCTTAAAAGAACCCATGAAAGAGCCAACAAAGAACTGCAACAGAACATCATTAAATGGAAAATATAACTGGCTAATAAATGAGTGAAGAAAGTACTGCTTAATCAGCAATCAGAGAAATAAAAATCAAGACAACGATTACAAACGATTACACTAGCCAAAAATTTAGTGATGAAAATATACAAAGCTGACAATCAAGGTACTATAGCAACATAAACTGATAAGTGGCTGGCAAGTTTATAAATTGTACCACTTTCTGGAAAGGAATCTGACCACAGTATTAGGAAGGCCGCACTGTTCACAATAGCAAAGACCTGGAGCCAACCCTACTGCCCATCAGTGATAGACTGGATAAAGAAAATGCGGCACATCTACACCATGGAGTACTCTGCAGCCAAAAACGGATGAGTTCATGTCCTTTGCAGGGACATGGATAGAGCTGGAAACCATCATTCTCAGCAAACTGACACAGACAAAAAACCAAACACTGCATGTTCTCACTCATAAGCGGGTGTTGAACAATGAGAACACGTGGACACAGGGAGGGGAAGATCACATACTGAGGCCTGTGAGGGGGTGGGTGCCTAGGGGAGGGATAACAGGATAAATGCCTAATGCAGATGACAGGGTGATGGATGCAGCAAACCACCCTGGCACGTGTATAACTATGTAACAAACCTGCACGTTCTGCACATGTACCCCAAAACTTAAAGTATAGCAAAAAAAAGTTAAAACTCTAAACTGTTAATTCCTCTTCTAAGTATCTATTTTAAGGAAATGATCAGTCATGAACAAAGCTTTTTTGTAAGTATTTACTATAACATCACCCACAATTTTAAAACAATTAGAAATACATTCCTACAAATTGGAAACTTAATAATCATGTATTTAGATGATACAGTACACAGAAATTAAAATTATGTTTATGAAGAGCATTTGATGGCATGAAATATGTTCATAACATATTTTGACCAAGTAAAAACTGCAAATAAAGTATGATTTTAATTTGTAATGATAACTTGCTTAGAAAACAAAAGATCTTCTAAAGATTTACCAGACTATGAAAGGTTTTATATGACCCTTATAAGTAGTTTTGTTACAGGTAACCTTGTTAATGCTTCTTTTCTCACTTAACATTCTAAATCTTTAAGTATTAGACAATTAGAAAAGCAGCAAAACCTAAAAACAAGAAACTAACCAAATAGACGAGAGAGAGAGAGAGAGAGAGAGAGAGAGAGAGAGAACACAGGCCTAGGAATTAATCTGCAATCTTTTTGTATTAATATTTGAAAAGATCAAAATATTCTCATAATTATTATTTGATGATGATTTCACAATGAACACATTTCTCTGCCACTTTAAACCACATAAACAACATTTGCCTTCTGCGGATTTTTAGTCAATTCTATTTATCTAAGACTATTTTCTGTCACCAAACCCAATCTTCCTTTTTTGACTTTTTAATCCCAGTGAATTATATACTACTATTTTTTTTTCCAGACTGGGGCACTGATCCATGGGGGTATTCTGTGGACTCTTTAATTATACATAAAAAAGATATTCGTCCACACACCTGAAGCACACATCTCAGAGAGCAATATTCTACCCACAAATAGCCTTTGCATGCTCATCTGACTGTAGGATATTTCCAATATCTAGGGACCAAAGCCAGCACCAAATTCCCTTCTTTTCACCAAAGTGCTTCCTCTATCTGCTCAATAACATAATGTGTTTTGTTACTTTCAATGTCAAAAGCTGCAATTATTTTGGCACTAAACTAATTACTGGGTATGAGATTTGAAATGTGAACATTTCCGTGGTGGCTCTAACAATGATTTACTGTCAATCCCAGATAGGGTGGTACATACTTGACATGATGCTTCCTGAGAATAGATTTTGAAAAGTGGAAGGAAAGAGAGCATGAGAAGCCAAGTGGCTGAAGTGAGACAGAAAAAGATGTTTTTAGATTCATGGGGAAATGCCTGGTTCAGAAAACACATATATTGTCTGAGCTGAACAGAGGCTGGGCATTTTACAAAATCAAACTGATTGCTTCTTCATGGTAAAAAAGACTGGCTCTTTAAAGTAGGATAGGATAGAAAATAGGAAAGGTTTGAGCTGTAGCAATGTACCTAAAGCATGTATCCATTTGCTCTTGAAAAGTTATATTAAAAAGCAATTCACAGAAGCTAATATATGCATAACCTTGAAATACCCAGAATACTGAAATACTAGAATAAGTGACATTGAATCTCAATTTTAGAACTTCAAATCAGAGACGATTTGAAATCATGCTTTTTTTTTAGTTTTTGGAAAAAGAAACTGATTCCTAAGACTAAGTACTTTATCCAATGTTTCATAGCTAGTCAGTTAATCTAATTTTAGAATGTTATAATAAAACTATTTCCTTAACAAGGCAGATACAATTTTTTAAAAACATTCTTGAAAATAAACTGTTACATACCACTGTGTGGTCTTGGTCATAGGTACTTTGGATTTTCCCATTTACTTTTTTACCTGATGAAACAAGAGGAAAATGACATTATTTCTATTCTTCTTGCTCCTAAGTCAACTCTAGCTAATCATTATGAAGACAATTACAACTTGTCCTCTAACTTGGATGGAGAATTTTAACTGGTATCATTTCAAAAACTGATTCCAGTGAAGTTTTAATGAAGGGATGACTGGAAGAAATCTCAAGGTTCCTGAAAGTCTTTTTGTGAGAAGCTCTCCTGGTCAGGCTTACCATTCTGGACATTGGTACGTGTTTTATTTTGTTCTGTTTTTTGGTTCAGTTGTGTTTGCAGGTCAGGGATAGATTTTAAACTACTATAGTACAATAGCCAATGATGTCAATGGAGGTATAATATTTATTCCTCATTTTAAAAATCACTTAAAACAAAAGATTATGAAATATCATTGTTCAATATGTCCTGTTTTCTTCTATATTTTCATAAACAATAGAGCTTAGAAATTAGCTTATGACATATTATACAATGAATGACATAATTCAAAATTAGGTAACTAAGAAAAAAAATTACAAAAGCTTACTGAAACCAACAGTTCTGGGTACTTACTTCCAACAACAGTTTTGTGATTGAAAATCTTGCTCCAAATTCCACCTTCCACATTGTCTTTCACTCCAAATTCATAAACTGTGTTGGGTTTTAGATTTTCCACAATTGTTTCAGTGGCTGGACAGATTTGAAAAATCCACTTCTTTTCTTTATCCTTTTCTCGATAGCGAATTGTATAAAATCTGTTGAATAACCAAAATGTAATGCTTTAAAATCACAGGGGGACTCAGAATGTTATTTCAAGTCACTTACTTGATCACAGATTTCAACCAACTTGGTATACTATTTAATATTGGCTTCTGTTCAGATTTAAAAATTTGCCAAGAACATGAAAAAAATAAGCTCAATATGTATGTAGGTTTTTAATTTCTCATTGCAATTGGGGTCTCTGCAGCAGCAGTTTTGGTCTGATGGAATTTCAGAATTTTCATTCTATTATTTGCTGCTTTGCAAAGCTGGAAAACACTAGATATTCTTTTCCAATTATGCACAGAGGAGAACGTAGGTGCTATTTTATAAATAATATGGTAGTTTCATAGTTGTACGAGTTTAAGCTTTTTCATCCATGGAACATATGTTAGAGGTAATATCATTCAATTTTGTAAAAAAAGAACCTAAGACTAAGATATATTCAGTACCACATTTTAGGGTTGAACTGTTTTTACTATAAAATAGAAGACCACTAGCCAAGTTGAGTACAATAAAAATAGTTAAATAATGCCAATTCAATATCACTGTTATGTATTTTACTTAGGCCTTCATAATACTCATGTTTACAGAAATAGACACATATATATGTATAAAATAATTCTGAACACAATTTTCTGAACCTAGATTTTACATATATTACCTGGTTTGTCACGAAAACATCTTAAGTGGTAGAAATTATTAATCTCATTTTTAAAGTGAAAACCGAGTTTCAGAACATTCACTTAACTTGCCCAGTATCACCCAGCTACTGACTTTTACAAGCAGCAGTGGCAGAATTGAAATACAAAGAAAGACTCCTCCGGCTCTACTTTAAACAGCCTCCGAAAGGGGAGCAGCAGATCAAGAAAGGGGATTTACTTTGGGAGGCCGAGGCGGGTGGATCATGAGGTCAAGAGATCGAGACCATCCTGGTCAACATGGTGAAACCCCGTCTCTACTAAAGATACAAAAAATTGGCTGGGCATGGTGGTGCGTGCCTGTAATCCCAGTACTCAAGTGGCTGAGGCAGGAGAATTGCCTGAACCCAGGAGGCGGAGGTTGCAGTGAGCCGAGATGGCGCCATTGCAGTGAGCCGAGATGGCGCCATTGCACTCCAGCCTGGGTAACAAGAGCAAAACTCCGACTCAATAAATAAATAAATAATAAAAATTAAAAAATTAAAAAAAAGAAGAAAGGGGATTTCATTACTACTGTAAACAGTAGTGAGAATGAAGAGGAGAACTATATGTATCAATGTAGGTAGATTTTAGAAATAAAATATCAAATAAAAACAACAAACTGCAGATTGGTGCAGGTAGTTCCCATTATTTACATAAATGTTAAGACACATGAACTATGTTACCAAGTATTATTCCTGGCACTATAAAGTGATAACAAATACTGGAAGGATACAATGTTCATGATAGTGCTTTAACTCCCAGGGAGCAGGTGGAAAGAAAAATAGGATTAGAGGTGGGATCAGTAGGTCAACTTCATCTGCTTTTTATTTTTAAATAACCACTAAGTTAATAGAATAAAATGGCAGCTGCCATGTTATGATGATGGGCACATAGGCATTGGGTAAACTATTTTTGGGTCTTATATCTTACATTTTTCATCAAAAGTTTGGTATTTTTCCTCCACTCCTCACATCAGCAACATTAAAGGAGTAAGATTAAGGTCACTTGTTTTTATGTAAAGCTTTAAAAAAAAATCACAAATTTTGCTCATTCTGAAAACATTTATTGGGCATTCTCTAAGTATGAAGCCCAAGAGTAACAAAACTGGCTACCTAATTTGTGGGGCTCAATGTGAAATGAACATGTAGACTCTGTTCAAAAGTTACCAAGAATCTTAAGACAGTGACAGCAGAGCATGAAACCAAATTTGGGCTCTTCTAAGCTGGGTGTCTGGTGCATAGGGAGTATGCCCATGAAGTCAGCAGCGGGTAGACAGTTTAATAAGTACAGAGAGAGATGAGACCCATTCGTACATTCAGCCTATTTTCTTACTAGGTACAAACCACCGAAAGGCTTGTGATCATTCATTAGCTTGTTCCTTTCTAGTGAAAGCTGTGCCCAGGACTCCATTCCCCCATTCCAAAGTAGCAGAAAACAGAATAAGCAAAGGAAGCTGTTCCAGACAAAATGCTACCGGAAACAAATGCTATATTATAGAACTGTAATAGACTGTAATAGAAATCCGGTGTCCTATGAGTCAAAATAGCAGTGATTTATGAAATGCATTTCTTGACAAGTATGCTGCATGAAATTTGTGTTGTTTGTTCCCCCACCGTCCTGGCTCTTACAGAACCTTACAGAAATGCTGAGAAGCTAATATCAGACCAGATGGGCCAGCACAATTATGTATCTCTAGTAGATACATTTCTGAGGACTTAGTTGCTTTCTTGGGCCAGGGGCCCCACTGCTAACAGAACTACTGAAGGTTGATTCAAGGCTTTGTAGTCCACTTGATCTCACATAGCCTTCTTATGAATAAAATGAGACAGAAATGTTCTGTTCTTACAAACAACCCCAAACAAACAAAAAAAACCCTAAACTCCACCATGTTTAAAAAATCCAGGCTGCAAATCTTTTCCAGTTAGATCATAAAGCATTAGAAATACTCTCTTATGCCAAGTTTTTTAGGAAAATAAAGGCTTAGGCATTTTTCCCTTCCTCTTGTAGATAGGTTTGTCCTTTTCAACACTGTTTCAGTTGATAATTGCATATTACAGGCAAATTCCAATTTTATTTTATAGCACTATCATATTTTTTAAAGGACAGAGCAAACTAGGCAATTAGCTATATTTAAAGTGAAGTAAATTTTCCTTGATTTTAAAACAAAATATAGGTCTTATGATAATAAACAGTGCTTTATAACCTAGCACATAGCATGTGCTCCATAAATATTGAATGAATATGTGGGTACTCAAAAGGTCATTTAGAAATCAGAATATAATATCTCGAAATAACCCATTATTCAACTCCCAAGACATATTGATTTAAGCCATTAGGTCTACAATTATATTTTGTAACACATAATTGCATAATGCACTATTCCTATAGAACCAATGCAAACTGAAGCCAAATACATTTCTGCATTATACATTTGCACAGGTATTACAATTTTTATTTACTTATTTCAATTTATCCGTACAATAAACCCTGAGCAGAGAAAGAATTGCCATACAAGAAAAAGGGAGTTTAAGAAGTTTCTAAGCCCTGATAATTGGTGACAAAGCCAGGCAAATGCCAATTTCTGACTCTTAATCTAATGCCCTTTGTATTGCACTGGACCCATCAACTGTGGTGCTAAGCAAAAGATATGGAAAAGGACAGATAAAATGACCCAGAATGGAAGAAAAACAAAAGCACATCAGCATTTCACATTATTTAAGGCTTTTTAGTTTTTGTTTTAATATGTATTTACCATAACATATAGTCACAGTCTTCTGAGGACATCCAAGATCAAAGGTTATTTGCACACTTTTTTGTGAATGATTAAAATTGAGCACAAGCACAGAGAGGCAAAAAATCTGTGAAAAACACAAGTAGTAGTTTATGAAAGTCATCAGACTAGACTTCTGGAAAGTCTGCCTCCAGCAATATCTGAGTATCTGAAGTGGAATGGCTTGCCTGAATTCGCGATTATAACATAAAGTAAATGATATCAAAAGCAACGAGAAGACTAGCAGCAGGCAGTATAATTTTGAGTGCTCACTGCATGCTAGACACTATATTAACCATTTTACACGTGTCAGCTTACTAAATTTTGACAACCCTATGATATTACTTACCCTCTTTTGCAGATAAGGAAACCAAGACTAAAAGCATTTAAGCAACCCATGCAAGGCAATCAAGATGCTAATAGAGCAGAGTTTTGAATTCAGGTCAGTCCATGTGACCAGAATTTGTATCTTCAATGTTGATGCTCTGATGCCATCCTGGAGAGGCTCGTTGTGGACTCTGGATGGGAGATGTTGCAAAGAAGCTTCAAGAGCTGAATCAACTGGCTAGATGATTTTTAAAGTCTCCTCTTAACATCCGACTTGCTTATTCACTTATATGTTTGTTGAGAACTACTATTATGAAATACAACACTGGGTTCGGTGTGAGATGGAAGCAAGTGGGACTCTGAAGAGCTTAAAAGTGAGCTTGCATTTTAATGAAGGAGGCAGACATGCATGTGTGTATCACTGAAGGAGGCAGAATGGAAAGCACACAGCATAGAGGTGGGGCTGCGTGCGGCTCTCTCCAGCCTGAACCTAGGAAATGCACAGACCGCATTTTACATCTCATTCCAGTGATGTGGTTTACATCAGGACATACTATCCAGGCCTCGGGAAAACAGAGTGGATTGGATTTACACTTCACTTCATAAGCATGACTCAGATATGCTTTGAGGTATTCCTTGAGCGATTCTATGACTTCTTTTCCTAGACAGGGAGAGCTGGTAGCAATTCCTCAGTAGGTAAATAAAGTTGAGCAGTAATAAAGGGAGCTGGAATTTTACCAGCTGTGGAAGAGTAAGTCACAGAGACATTGGAGGGAGGCATCCCATGGTATAGGCCAGATGTGAAATAACAAGGAAAGGAATCACACACACATATAAAAACTGGAGCAGATAAAAGTTACAGTTCTCAGAAAGAATCAGTGAAACCAGATTCCTTATGGGATATGGGTGCCAAGGAAAGTGAAAAAAAAGTTAAAACTGAGTTTTCAAAAGTGAAAATAAAGTGATGGGGAAAGTATTCTTTTAATAGTGTAAAAAGTATGAATTTAGGCCGGACGTGGTGGCTCACGCCTGTAATCCCAGCACTTTGGGAGGCTGAGGTGAGTGGATCACGAGGTCAAGAGATCGAGACCATCTGGCCAACATGTTGAAACCCATCTCTATTAAAAATGCAAAAATTATCTGGCCTTGTTGGTGCATGCCTGTAGTCTCAGCTGCTCAGGAGGCTGAGGCAGGAGAATCGCTTGAGCCAGGGAGGTGGAGGTTGCAGTGAGCCGAGATCATGCCACTACACTCCAGCCTGGGCTACAGAGAGACACTTTACCTTAAAAAAAAAAAAAGTATGAATTTAGTCTGAGTGTGAGGTGCCAATCACTGTTACCGGTTATTATGATGAATTGGGACTATTTTTTTTCTCAAACACCACAAAGACTTTAAATGTCAGATTTTTATTAACTATGCTAACTAGACAGAAAGGAAGCAGGGCCCCCATGGCTGCGAAAGGGCAAATGGCAGAGAGAGGAAGGAGATCACTGAGGAAGCAAAGGCTTAGACGACATGGGAAGGATGGGATTATGACAACTGTCTGAGGTCAGAATTGTGTTTCTTGGAAAGAAGAGAAGAGAGGTAAAGATAAATTTGGGATGAGGAGAGTGAGCTGATAAATAGTCCAGATTTCCTCAGTATTGTGGAGGCTAGAATGGTTGGGGTAAAAAAAATAGCAGGGAATGTGGCCAGGATGCTGTTGCCCAAATCCAGGGTAAGGTGAGAAGTACTTCAATGGGGAACATCAGTGCAAAACCGAGAAGACACAGACACAGATATGGATACATCTCAAAAGCAAAAGGAATGTATCTTGGGGCCTTCAGAAACAAACAGTAGGTAAAAAAGAGAAAATAAATGAAGTTTTAAATTAGAACGAACAGAACAATGATAGTACTGCAGAAAGCAATACACAGACCAGTGAGGTGATATTTCAAGAGAAGAAGTCCGAGTTCAATCTTGTCACATTGAGTTTGAGGTAATCGTGACACATACAAGTGAGAATGTTGACATTTCACTGGGTATTTGATTCAGAATGTATTTACTTGAGGCCTGCTATGTTCCTGATGCTGCCTGGGGGACCGGGCAATAACGGTGGGCAAGACACACATGGTCCCTGCCCTCCCTGAGCTTCAGACTTACATGGCAAGACAGAATGTAACAAGGCACTAGAGTCAATCAGGTGCGAATTCAGATACTGAAATTATCTGATGTAACTGAAATGTTACAGAATGTAACAAGGCACTAGAGTCAATCAGGTGCGAATTCAGATACTGAAAATTCTCGCTTCTTACAAACCCGGGGGTGGGAAAAGGCAAGAGCCTGCTCTGGACTGGCCTGAAAGGAGAGCACTCATTCGACATTAAATCAACACAATATGAGAATGCTTGAATATGTGAAAATGATTTCTAAACTATTCACAAAGCTTTCATATGTTGGCAAAAGAGTAAGAACTAAAGCAGTCTTGAAAGCTTTAACAACTTGGAAACATGAGAAAGAAAAAATAAGCTATTAATGGTGAAATAAATTTGGATTAAAAACATTTCACTCTTCATCAGGGCCAATTTGAAAGCTTTCTTTGAAACCGAGGCTCTATTGAAGACAAATGTGTAAGTGTACACATTTCCATTCACTCTTCCATTCAAAGCCCATTAAGAATAAAAGTTGTAAATGAAGTACATCTGCTCTCCACTGTGAACTCAGAAAAGAATCTTAACCCATATAGACCCTATGCAAATAGGAATAGAAATATGTACCACAAAGGATAAAGTGACATTTCATTGATACTTCCAAGCTAAAAACAAAACAAAAATGAGAGTTTTCTAACTGGAAACTTACTACCTAAGAGGTTTGATATACCAAGTTCACAGTCAAAATATAAAAATGAATTTTACTAAATTATTTGCATAGGATCAATTAGGCTACACAAACCAATGTAAATCAATTTTTTAAAAATCAGAGACTATATAGAGGGTGCCAAATATCAGTAGATTAAAATGATACCAGTTGGTGTTCCTGAAGCAAGCCAAGAGCATTCAGATTGCAATGGTTTTGTAAAAGGATACTCCTAAGGACAACTTTAGCTGTGTTAATCTTCCAATTTTCAGGAAATAACCATCATTTTTGGCTATTAGGCTAACCTACTGGATTTCGCTATGATAACCTACTGGATTAGTCTAAATTCTAAAAAAATTCTGCTTGAAGATATGAGGGTAGATTTCTCCAAGTCTAGTCTGCTTCTAATTACACTAATTTATAGTTCTGGTAGATTTACTTAGATACTTCTAAAAGTACAGTATTTCTAGGCTTTTAAATTGGGACTATTATTTTTCCTCAAACACCACAAATACTTTAAATGTCAGATTTTTATTAACTATGCTAACCAGACAGAAAGGAAGCACGGAAAAATGAAATTTACAAGTAATCCAAATACTTCTTTTTAGTCATTACTGTTTAATTCTTCAACTCATGTCCTGATGGTTCCCTACTCTGGTCAAGAATATCTTGCTTCTCCCACTCGATTCAGGTTTGAAAGTATGCAAGCATCTGGACATGTCTTTATTGTATCTTTCAAAAGACTTTATTCGAAATGAAATTACTGATTTCAAATACTGTGATCTGATGTACATGATTCCATCTATTTGATTAGAGTCAGGGTATGTGTGCAAGGGGGTGAGGGTGAGGGTGAGGGTGAGATGGGCCTTAGAGTCAATGGCCTGGGCTAAAATCCTAGCTCCATTGGGTCATCTGTCCTAACTTTCTCTATATTCATTATCTCCATGTGCTGTCAAATCATGGCAACATCTATCAGTTAGAATCAATCATCAGATACATTCTTTCACAGAAGAGTCAATAGGACAAAGTGAAATTGGAGGAAAGGCTTGAGGGCGACGGTGGGTGGGGGAAGAAATTACTCCAAATTATGCTATACAAGTTTGCCACGTCACTGAACCTACTGAAACAAGTAGTCCTACATATTTATCAAGCAAGCTGAGTAACCTTTTAAATCAGGTTGCATTTTGCTGTAAGACAATCAAATTTCCTTTCTTCTTTCCCCCCTCTCTTCTTCCTTTCGCTGTCCATAACTTTATTTTTATGAGATAGTTTTTAAAAAGAGCAATCCATAAATGTTTATTTTCTCAGCATTAGTACCCTAGACCAATCCATTAGGAACTGGAATTATCACAAGAAGGCATGTTCATTTGAGTTCATTTTCCAAACAAAGTAAGTCATGGGATTAGCAATGGGTAAAATAAAAAATATTTCAGGTTCTTTGAAACATTTAAAAATTATTTTTCAAAAAATTGGGTTTTGGAAATATTTTCCACATGTTTTTCCAAGTTTCCATCCCTTGAAAACCATGGGCATCTGAGGGAAAATTTGATTTTGTTTCTTGAGTCTAGATTTTCCAAAGTCAAAGGAAAGGTACTTTTGAGAACTTATAAACCTTTTAAAGTTCCTTCATTTTAGTTTCATTTGGACAAATATAAATAAATAAAACACTGCAAAAAATATACATATGGCCAACAAACACATTAAGAAGTACTCAGTAGCCTTAGTGTAAGGGAAATGGACATCAAAACTGTAATAAAAAACTACACCAGAATGGCTAAAATGAAAAATGCTGACAACACAAAATGCTGCTTAGAATGTGGAGCAATCAGAGTTCTACATTGTTTGTGAGAATGTAGATGAAAAAATTAGGCAAAAAATAGTCGAACATACATATTCCTATAACTCAGAAATTACACTTCCATTTATTTATGTAAGAGAAATTAAAATATGTCCACCAAAATCTTATGCAAAAATGTTTATACAGTCTGATTCATAAAAATAAAAAAAAATCATAATTCAGATGCTCATCAGCAAGAGAATAAACTTTAGAATATTCACATAATAGACTATTACTCAGGGGTACAAAAAGGGAATAAAGTGTTGATATCTGCAATGTCATGAATGAATCTCAATACTGAGTGAAAGAAGACAGTCAAACAACAAAACCCACAGTAAATGACAATTTATGTGGAATTCTAGAATAGGCAAAACTAATCTATGGTGATAGAAATCAAATCAATGGTTTCTTCTGGAGGAAAGTACTTTGTAGAGTGATAAAAATATTCTATTTCTTTCTTTCTTTTTTTTTGAGACAGAGTCTTTGTCAACCAGGCTGGAGTGCAATGACACAATCTCGGTTCACTGCAACCTCTGCCTCCTGGGTTCCAGTGATTCTCTAGCCTCAGGCTCCCGAGTAGCTGGAACTACAGGCACACAGCACCATGCCCAGCTAATTTTTCTATTTTTAGTAGACACGGGGTTTTACCATGTGGGCCAGGCTGGTCTCGAACTCCTGACCTCAAGTGATCTGCCCACCTTGGCCTCCCAAAGTGCTGGGATTATAGGTGTGAGCCACTGTGCCCAGCCTTTTTTTTTTTTTTTTGGAGAAGCAGTCTGGCTCTCTTGCCTAGGCTGGAGTGCAGTGAAGCAATCTTGGCTCACTGCAACCTTCACCTTTCAGGTTCAAGCAATTCTCCTACCTTAGCCTCCTGAGTAGCTGGGACTACAGACATGAACCATCGTGCCCAGTTAACTTTTGTATTTTTAGTAGAGATGGGGTTTCACTATGTTGGCCAGGCTGATCTCGAACTCCTGACCTCGTGATCCACCCACCTCAGCCTCCCAAACTGCTTGGATTACAGGCATGAGCCACCGTGCGTAGCCCACTCATCCCACTTTTTAATAACAGTTTGAGAATTGATGTACTGATGGGATGAGTATGTCCATACTCTTCCCATTTTCTTTCCCCTTTGTTTTACCCATGCTCACACAAATCACTCCACTTCTTTGCTATTTTTTGATTTTGCATAGTTTTTTTCCTTTGGAAGCAATGCTGCCTACCAGCTGTAACTCAAGCTGGCTGGAATCCAAGTTTGGCCTAGTGACAAGATTTGTCCCAATGTGTTCCTTAGGTAGGCCCTCTGAGGACAGAGGCTAGAGTTCCACCAGGCCAAGATACAAGCTGGGCTCACTGCCAGGATCCACCACAACAATTTCTTTTCACTTTAACTTCTACTTGTTGGTAGGGGCCCTGAGGCTAGAGGCTGTGGTTCAGTCTGGCCAAAATCCAAGCTTGGCCCAGCATCAGAATCCACTGCAACACTCCCCTGAAATTTTCATTTTAGATTTTACATACAACAATAACCAAGGGATTGTATATGTTGCTTGTTTCTTGTTACTTTGCATTTCCTCATGCATTTATTCTGTAAGCAAAGTTCCTAGAAGTTTGTTCCATCATTTTCTCTTAAAAAAAAAAGTCTCACTCTGTCACCCAGGCTGGACTGCACAATCTTAGCTCACTGCCCCATCTTCTGAGTTTTTAACTACACTTATTATTGATACCACCCACTTGCTATTTGACTCTTACTTCCTTGTCTAATTTATGATTTTGGAAAAGAATTACATGTATGTGTTTTCTATTCAGGTAGATGATAACTTTCTCAAGGGCAGCCCCTGACTTATATATCTTTGTTCCCCTCACACCTAGAACAGGTTGTACAGTTAACAGGTGTTAAGTCAATGCTAACAGTTCTGACACTTACACATTCTTCTAAAGCATGTACAGACGCTATTAAAAGCAAGTGATAATATTACCTGTCATTGGGACAGTGACTTGGCAGTGTCCAGTCATGGTGTGGGTTGATGAGAAAACCCCAGGACAGGAAGACCGAGCTTGGTGTCAGAGTGCCAACCACTAGCTGGAGAGGTTTGCGAGAACGAGCTTTACCTGTGGAGGTAGCGTACAGGTTAATTCAGGAGACGTTTAGTAAGCTGCCATGATTTGGGCAAAATGCATAAAGATGACTTGGCAAGATGATGAAAAATGTGAAACCATCAGTTCCTTTTCCATAATCCACATTATTACTAATTTTTGCCTATGAGTTTAAATGTGAATGAAATACCTTTTTCAGATTTGTGTGTATGCATGTGTGCATATGGTCTATATGCATATACACATAATGTATATTGTATATGTGTCTATATTAACAATATCCAGCTATACCTAGTTTATTTTCTTGTGGGTCAGGGAAGGATATGGTGCTCTTAGCTGTGATCAGTGAAATAAATACACATACACACACTTCACTTCTTTTACAGATAAAAGCATGTTTATTTTTTCCCTGGGACTGTGAATGACTGTGAAATAACATCTAAGTCAACAAAAGAAATCTTATTATCTAGATTGTAGGTAATAATTTTTTTCAACCTGTTTGGAAGTGTAAAATCCCTTGTAATGTTACTGTAATAAGCACATATTTTATAATGCGTACCTACATGGAAAATGCAAACATGTTTTTTAACAATGCTGGAAGAGGAGGAGAAACACAGGAAGCACAGTGGTTCTGATGGTGCCAATTGGATCTAAATAATGCCAAGAGTCATGTTCATAAACCGTTAAAGATGATGTTCAAGTACATAGGGGCAGGCACTTGCACTTTCAAAATTACCTGAAACTGCACACATAGGACAGTGAAAACAGGAAGAACCTCAACCAGGAAAACCAAAGCTGGCTCATTAAAAATAATCAGAGTAAATAAAATAAAATCTGATAGAAGGCCTAATAAAACTATCTAGAAAAGAAAACATATATGCTTTGTATTGCTGTTGAATTCCTTCTCTTATTTCATGAGACTATGCATGTCGTATTTGTTCTAGAAAGAACAGTGCTATCTAATGAAGTGGGAGCCAACCAGCAAAATGGCTTGTGACCTCTCTTAAGGTAAGTAGAAGAGTGCCCCTTGCATGAGCCTAGTGGTGGTCATCTGAATCAAATGCTTTTGAAAACTGTGCCAGGCTTGTTCCTTCTGTTAAATTTCAGTTCTTTAAGTTGTCATTCAAGCAAAAACCCTTCTTAGCACAGAATACACCTAACCTAATGGTAGCCAATTGCCTCACTGTAGCATAGTTGACTTTTTAAAGATATTTGAAATAATTTTCAAAGATAGTTATCATTTACATGGTTGGAAACACGGGTTTATTCTTCTGTAACTTTTGCAGATGCAGATGTAATTATGCCCTGTCTGATGGTGATGTAAATTAGGATGTATGAGCTCCAAGGAGGGCTGATTAGAATCTGGAGTGAAGGCAGGGAGCACTTACAGTTTCAACAAGCCGTGGGATGATTCTGATCTTCCCTTTTCAATTCCCGAGTTGATTTTCACTAAGGTGATAAAATAATTGCATTCCCTTCGAGAGGAAATATAAGGCACAGAGAAGTTTCGAGATTGTCCAAAATCACTCTGAGAGCAAAGTTGAAACTCAAATCTCAGGTCTCCTCAATCACAGTCTAGTTTTGTTTTTATGATATCACTGTCTTGGCTCTCAATGTATAAAGATAATGCCATTTAGAGATAAAAGACATATTTTTCATCTAAGAAACCTAAGGCTTGTAATGACCAAGGGAAACTAATGGTCTCCCAATTATTTGTATGACCAAATAATTATTTCACTAAGGTTGACTCTTAATATAATTAACATTTATGTGGCAGATACAAACATAAAATGAATGGAAGCTAATCTACCAGTCATTATATTACTCCTAAATGCAGATAACAAAAACAAAAATTATATCTGCTGTCCAAAAGGAAAGGTGGGGTATTATATCCTGAGCAAAATGAGGCAATTTCCTGAGCTGCTCAGAAAGTAAAAACTAATTTCTAAGGCTAGTGTCACAGAATCCTCAAAATAAAATGAAATTATAAAGTGCTATGGTGTCACTCTCTTGACTTTCTTTACATAATTTTATATATTTGTATTATGACATTTCTATCAAGAAACAGTTCAATGAATATTCATCTGCAAACAGATCCCATGGAATCACACGCTTCTTGAGTTTGTGGCTCAATATTTTTGAAATACAATCTTGAAATATTGAGAGTATATCTAGTTTCAAGTATGTAGAAAACTGTCTGGACAACTCTCACAAGTTGTAAGGAGCGACTGGAATTTCCCTTTGGCTTTGAGATGATCTACAAGGCCAGAAAAAAGAATTTGTATTTTTCAAAATGCTTGACCACTCAATGCTAGTCTTAAAAGAAGGAAAAGTCAACAGAAGAGGGGAGGAATTGTGGCAACTTATTTCTGGCAACCAAGCTCAGGCCGATGTGTCTACGAGACTGAATACAGGGCTGCAAAGGGTCCCTTTGCTCAGTACAAATGAATATCTGAGTGCTCTCTCTCCCATTTTGTTCCTCTAGAAAAATATAGCAAACAAACAAAAAAGATCCTTTTATTGCATGTTATCTAGTGTACCATAAAAGGTGAACATGCTTTGGAAATAATTATTCGGAGATCATTCACATTAGAAAAACAAAAGCAAAGTGTTGTGATCAACCCTACATATAGTTAGGGAGGTGCAACGTCAGATGGAAAAAGCGTATTCACAGCTTCTTCCTTATGACAATGGTTGGCTATATTATTTGATCTGAGTAATAGTTATGGTAGTGAAATTAGAAGACATAGAATTTTAATCTTGAGTTATGTAGAAAGTTTCTACTTACTTATTTATATATCCACTTTGTTTCAAGTCTTCCAAGACCTGGAAACATGGGTGTTGCTATTATTTTTATTTTATGAAAGAAGACCTTCCTTTATTGAATTGAAGAGATTTGGAAGGGAGAGATAAGGAGTAAATAAAACCTATGTGCTGATCTATTTAGTGCTCATACATGAGTTATCCTTTTAAGATGTAAACAGTGTCCTTAAGAAAAGGTGAGACATGAAATTTTTCCTTTAATATTTGAAAGGCACAGTAGTGAGCATGAGTTCACACACTGCAAAATAGAAATAGGCTAACCCTAAGTGAGCACTGACTGCAGGCCAGGCACTGACATTCACTCACCTAATCCTCAACAATAACCCTATAACACAGCAGAATCCAGGAGCAGAGAGGTTCAACAACGTATGTAATTCCCTATGGCTTGCCAGTGGTGGCACCAGGAGGAAATCCCAGGCAGCCTCTGCCACCAGGCTGTGTTTCCTCTCCACAGGGTAAACTGCTGACCCAGGGCTGACACCTCCTCTACATTCCTAAAGCTTCCCAAGGCATTTGGTCTCCATGGGTCCAAAAGAGATGAAAAGTCATGGTTCAAATAAATAAAATAAAATAAATGCAAAGGACTATACCTGAACATGACTTCTTTTGACTTGGAGGGGGAGCAGGTCGCACAACTATCAGATATTTCGGCTCCGCATCTGGAAACAATAACATTATTGATCAGAAAAACCCTTCAAGAACTGGCATTGGAGGCAGCACACCCACACCCTGACTCAGCATTCCTTGAGTCATCCTCCATAACTGCAGCTCCAGGGAGTGAGAGGACCCAGTAATCTGAAAACTTAACACTTCCTGAGAAGTCTATTAAGTCATTAAAACAAAAATTAAATCCAGATTTTCCAAACCAAACAGGCAAGGGTTAGGGAAAGTCTTAAAAGAATCATGCGATACATAGATTTTAAACCCTGTTTTCATCAGTTCTTTTCTCTGCAAAGATAAGATTATGTCCATTGTGTTAGTCTGTTCCTCAGGGATGGCCAAGCCTAATGCTTCAACACCAGAAAAGGAAAAATTCTACGTGCACAGGACACCGTGGGTCTCACCTGTATGAGCTGAAATCAGTCACTTTCATGGGAACAGGAATATTTATAATGTCCTTCCTAATTTGTATCCTGTTTATTTAATTTCTCAGCCTGCTTTCACAGCCAGTCATTTTTAGTGAACAATTTTTAAAGAGCCACAATGTATAAGTTGGTATAATTTTGATTTTAAATATATTTCAAGGAAATGTAAATAGGGAATTTCAAGATATTTAAGTTTTAAATAAAATTATATTAAAGCAATCGGCATATGCTAACTCAATAAGGAGCTAATAAATTATCAAATAACATTTAAAAACTGACGTTTGCAAGATGAATGACTGGCTATACATATGTAAATAAACAAAATATGTTTTGGTCATATGAAATAGCACTTTATGAGCAGCTCTATTGGATTCATGGGTTGACAAGTATTCTTTACAATGTTTCTTCACTTTAAACCCTGAAACTCATTCTGTAAGAAATTTCACTTGGATGCTGTGGTCAGCCAGAGTTCACCCCTTCTTGCTCAAGCAGACTTCCTATCTTTGTTTTCATTCTGGGTTCAAATGTCTCCCCTCCACGAGTTTGGAGCAGAGGCCTTCTTGCCCAAGGCTTTGCAGAGCTGACCTCATTTTCAGATAGAGACAGCCTGGCAATTCCATTTTTCTTAGTAACTTTTGCCTTTGTCTTTTTCTGGACACCTTACCCAACACTATTGGCTATAGCCTGCTGCAGTAATTACCCCCGAATAAAGTAACCAAGGCAGCCTGATAAACTCACCTCAGAGCTTTGCCTGATTATTGTACGGTTGCCTCCCACCACTACGCAGATAAAGGAGCATTCGTTCTGTTCGGGTCCAGTGTGTTTGAAAGCACATCCTGCTTAGTAGGGCTCATAGAAAGAATGCTGGACCCAAATAAAACAAACAAGGTTCCTAGTAGGAATACAATAACCACTTCCTGATTTTCGAGATATACAGCAATAAACTACCACGTACTGAGTGCTTTCTAAGTGCAGGATACTATATCCAGAACTTTATATCCATAACTTAATTACTCTCTTACAGCAATCCTACGTGGCACTACTATTTCACCTCAATTTGTAGACAAGATAACTGGGGAAGGGTTGACTTCATGAGCATATCATCTACAATCACATGGGACCCAGGCTCAGAAGGACCCCATGCTTGGTTTAAGGTCTTGCTGTAAACATCTTGAAATTCTTAATACTTTTATCTTTGAACTTGTGTTTTGCAACTTATGCTGAAAATGATAAAGGAGAAAAGATAAAGACAGGAAAATCCATGCTTCCTTTTCTTTTCAATTCTTCCTCATTCAGAAATAAGCTGAAGGAAGAGTGTTGGTAGAATGTGCACATATCAAGAAGTGAAATAAGCAGCTGAATTAGTTTTGTGCAGCATTTCCACTCTTCTTGTTGGAACAAAATACATATACATATATGTATAAAGTGCAAAATACAAACTGTGTAGTTTCAGTAATTTTGCTTACAAGTTAAAGGCTCTTACATTTGCATCTAAACCTGGGATTGCACAATATAAAGATATAAAGTAGTCTTCATGCTAATAAATTTAAATTTAAATTTTTCTTTACTAAGACATCAAATCACATTGTGATAAAAGGAGAAAACCACAAAAAGGAAAAAAGCTTTATATTTTAGTACCTTTAAGATCAATTTTTTCACGTTCTTGAACTAGGGGCCCTGCATTTTTATTTTGTTCTTGGTCC
This sequence comes from Leontopithecus rosalia, assembly GCA_028533165.1. Taxonomy (NCBI): domain Eukaryota; kingdom Metazoa; phylum Chordata; class Mammalia; order Primates; family Cebidae; genus Leontopithecus; species Leontopithecus rosalia. The sequence continues at coordinate 80,382,341 of CM052662.1, forward strand.
TGCAAATTATGTAACTATAGTAAGCAAGTCTACAAAATACTCTCAATAAATCTCAGAAATTCACTTTAGAAAACAAAACCCCTAGTTTCCCTAAATTGCTCTTGCTCTAGCAGAGTCTCTTAGAGCTAACCTTTTAGATTCTTCCTTGATATGGATTAATTATGCCTAATGCCTACATTTTTTTTAAAGACCTGAAACACTAGAGAAATAACATATACAGAAGCCAAAGAGTGTGCCATGATCCAAGACATGGTTATATGAGCAATTTAAAAATACATTTTGTTATGAAGGCAGGCATTTTGCATAAAGCATAGGCTGTTACAGCCAATTACAAATTGAAACAAATGCCATTACCCGAGTGCACGTGTTGGCTCCTACTGCTCATTAAATATTTCCAACACAGATGTATTTTTGGAGTCTTTGTGCTCTATTGGGGACACAGGTGTGGAAAAATAAAACTAAAGAATAGGATTTCTATTTCTGTTCTGAACAAAAAACTCTGTGGATTTATAGTAGCCAGGAAATATATACATTGTAGATTGAAATTCTGCCAATATGCATTATGTCATTTAGAAAGATACAGAATTAGGCCGGGCACGGTGGCTCACGCCTGTAATCCCAGCACTTTGGGAGGTCGAGGAGGGTGGATCACGAGGTCAAGAGATTGAGACCATCCTGGTCAACATGGTGAAAATACAAAAATACAAAAAATTAGCTGGGCATGGTGGTGCAGGCCTATAATCCCAGCTACTCGGGAGGCTGAGGCAGGAGAATTGCCTGAATCCACGAGGTGGAGGTTGCAGTGAGCGGAGATAGGGCCATTGCACTCCAGCCTGGGTAACAGAGCGAAACTCCGCCTCAAAAAAAAAAAAAAAAAAAAAAAGGAAA
>CM052662.1:80383328-80397385 GCA_028533165.1 Leontopithecus rosalia
GTTACCTTAACAAAGTTTCTTTCTTTTTTTTTTTTTGAGACGGAGTTTCGCTGTTGTTACCCAGGCTGGAGTGCAATGGCGCGATCTCGGCTCACCACAACCTCCGCCTCCTGGGTTCAGGCAATTCTCCTGCCTCAGCCTCCCGAGTAGCTGGGATTACAGGCGTGCGCCACCATGCCCAGCTAATTTTTTGTATTTTGAGTAGAGACGGGGTTTCACCATGTTGACCAGGATGGTCTCGATCTCTTGACCTCGTGATCCACCCTCCTCGGCCTCCCAAAGTGCTGGGATTACAGGTTTGAGCCAAATTTCCATTCCTAATAGTTAACTCTATACAATGCTGCAGATTAACTAAATCTAATTTGCTTAACATTTTGAATTCCCCATGGTGGAGGACAGGCACAGTTTACTGCTTAAAGGAATCTACTGTGGAAATATTCTGTTAAGTACTAATTTTTTAGTAATACTCTCATCATTGCAGTTTGATAAATCCCGATTTTCACATTTTGGGTCTGCTTGCGTTAGAGGATGCTTGCATTGCAAGCCTTCCTGCTTCAGAATGTTGCCACAGGGAAGCTGAGTTCTGCCATGCAAAGTTTTTGCCATTAAATTGTCTACAAAGGAAACATGAAATAAACCAAGATAATCCTGAAAGAAATTAGGTAAGGAAGTCTGATAAAGACCCTTGTCATGTTTAACAATTTTTGTTGTTGTTGTTGTTAAACAAAATTTCTGGACGTAAGATTAAATCCTATGCAGCTACATACAGGTACAAGTTAAAGTATTTAACCTTTGTGTACCTCAGTTTCCTGCAAAGTAGGAAAAGTCATACCTAGCCTCAAAAGCTTCTTAAAGATAATAAAAGCTGTAACAAAAGGTGAGCATGGTGGCTCAGGCTGTAATTACAGCACTTTGGGAGGCACAAGTAGGAAGATCCCTTGAGCTCAGGAGTTCGAGACTAGGCTGGGCAACATGGTGAAACACCATCTCTACAAAAAATACAAAAATTATCCATGCATTATAGTGGGAACCTGCAGTTCCAGGATGAGGAGGCTGAGGTGGGAGGACTGCTTGAGCCCGGGAGGCAGAGTTTGCAGTGAGCCAAGATTGCACCCCTGCACTTTAGCCTGGGTGATAGTGAGACCTTGTCTTAGGGGGAAAAAAAAACCAAAACATTTAACAATGCTTAACACACAAAAAGTATGGATTAAGTATTAGTCACAGCAATGATTTCTAGAAAGTAGAATTTGGGTTCTACAAAGTCTAAGGACACATTACAAAGAAAGAAAATGTTTAAAAAATCTTTATGACAAGCATCACAGGCTCCAAAATGCAAGCATTTCACAATAAACATTACAAAACAAACTCATTCACAAATATTGATGAAAAAATCCTAAAAATAAACTGACAGAACCTTAACCAATCAGAATCTGGATCTGACAGCATATAATACAATAATAAATTAACCAACTATAGTTTATCCCAGGAATGTAACATAAAGAAAAAAAAAAGTAAGCCTATTTCCACGGGTGCTGAAAAGTCAATTGAAAAAAATGTAATACTAATTCTGAATAAATAAGAATTCAGTGGAGTACTTATAAAATACATCTTAAAACATCTAAATCAAATGTATGATTCTCCTTTACTAAACATGCAAGATCCTTGCTGGCACAGAGAATGATACTGGGTAAAAAAAAAAGCAATAAGACTATTGATAATGGAGTTGAAGGGTGAAGTAGAGGAGACAGAATCTCAACATGAAAAAATTTCATAGTAATTTAACCTTTACTTTGTTTATATCTTACTTCTGATATGTTTTTTAGAAGTAATAGGTATCTTCCGCCTCAAAACCCACACCCCAATCTAATCATGAAAAAAATTAAGGTAAAGAATATTCTGCAAACACTAATCAGGACACCTCAAAACTGTCAAGGTCATTAAAAAAAAAAAGATTTGAGAAACTGACACTGTCTGCAGAAGCCGAAGGAGACACAACTTCTAAGTGTAATGTGGCATCCTGTATGGGATGGAAAATGAGGCCTTAGGTAAAAACTAAGGAAATTAAACAAAGTATAGAATTTAGCTAATAATGTACCATTATTGAATTATCAGTTGTGACATACCATACTAATGTAAATATTAATGACAGAAAAATGGGGCATAAAATATACAGGAATTCTCTGTACTATCTTCACAACTTTATATGTTTTTTAATCTTTTGTCAAGAACTTTATCTCTTTACAGGGTTTATGCCAGTTACATGCAAGGATCCTGTGTATCTCAGGAACCCTAAAGTTCGTAACATCAGATATCAGGAATAAATTCTATCACATTCCCACCAAAAAACTTATTTTATGGGCTGGGCACAGTGGTTCACACCTGTAATCCCAGCACTTTGGGAGGCCAAGGAAGGTGGATCACGAGGTCAGGAGTTCGAGACCAGACTGATCAACATGGTAAAATCCCATTCTACTAAAAATATAAAAATTAGCCGAGTGTGGTGGCACATGGCTATAATTCCAACTACCAAGAAAGATGAGGCAGGAGAACCACTTGAACCCAGAAGGTGAAGGTTGCAGTGAGCCAAGATCGTGCCACTGCACTCCAGCCTGGGTGACACAGTGAAACTCCATCTCAAAAACAAAGCAAAACAAAAAACACAACAACAAAACTTATTTTACAGTAAGTGGTTGTATGTCGCCAATACTGACTCAAAGCAACCTTTGGATTGAAAAGTATTTCAGGAGTGAGGTAAAGAATAACACTCCCCCTCTATACCAGTCAATGTCCAATAAGCAGATACTTATTTAAAATAACACTCAGCACATTTTACATGTGTTGAATGTAAGTGGTTCTGTGTGATTGTCCCTTATATCTGGTCCCCAAATAGCTCACACAACAATATAATATTCAACTGAATGGAGTTAAGACTGCTTAGAATGATTTTATACCTAGCAGATGTAAGTATGGCTGGTTAAGGAATCTTCACTTCACAGAAATGTTACATGGAATGCATAGTGGTGCTGTCACAGGAGGACAAAGTATTCATGGGCAGGTCTATCCTCAAACCAGTAGTGTCTTTTTCATAAAAAGATGATTTACATATATTCATTACAGCACTGTTTACAACAGCAAAGACTTGGAACCAAGCCAAATGCCCATCAATGATAGACTGGACAAGGAAAATGTGGCACATATACACTATGGAACACTATTCAGCCACAAAAAATGATGAGTTCGTGTCCTTTGTAGGGACATGGATCAATCTGGAAACCATCATTCTCAGCAAACTGACACAAGAACAGAAAATCAAACACATGTTCTCACTTGTAGGTGGGTATTGAACAATGAGAACACATGGACACATGGAGGGGAGTATCATACACTTGGGTCTATTGGGGGGACTAGGGGAGGGGGACTAGGGGACAGCAGGGGGAAAGTAGGGAGGTTAGAGAGGGATAACATGGGGAGAAATGCCAGTCATAGATAAAGGAGGGATGGAGGCAGCAAACCACATTGCCATGTGTGTACCTATGCAACAATCCTGCATGATCTGCACATGTACCCCAAAACCTAAAGTGCAATAAATATATAAAAACCATAAAGATGATTTACACACAATAAAGACATTGAATGTGACAGACATTCTTATCTATGTATATATGTATCAGTTCTGAGTCCCACTGGCCTATCCCAAAAACACTGGACTACCCGGCTTGTACTGTGCTCAAAATTGTGGATTTGCTAAATTTCATGCAAAGGACTCTAAACTAGGGGAGAAATACTGTGTCATCATGAAGGCTGCCAGATTTTGCAAATACAAAAATAGGACAAATTTAAATTTTAGATACTATTTCGCAAATTTATTGCACGATATCCAGCATTTTATCTGGTAACTCTAGCCATAATGGACTTCTAAAAAATTATCACTTGAGAATTTTAATGACTTAGATAAAAACTAAATTTTATATCAATTTCCTTCCACATTGTGAAAAGAAATTCTATTTCTTTTCTATTCTTGCTTTTCCAGTTGTTTCTCTTTTCTATAGAGATGGGTCTCACTCTGCTGCCCAGGTTGGTCTCTAACTCCTGGCCTCAATCAATTTTCCTGCCCTATCATCTAAGTGCTGGAATTACAGGTGTGAGCCACCGGGTCCAGCCTCACTTTTCCAATTGCAAAGAATGTATCAGTGTAAGCCTTTCCCTCACAACTTAGTAAAACGTGAAAAAATATTTTAAAATAAAAGCATATGATGTTCAAAAAAGCACTTCATAAAATAAACAAGCCAAGACTTATCTATGGATTACTGCAAACAAGTGAACATAGTAAAAACAAACGAACTTATCTGTACTAGTGCTAGTAGCTCAACATAGTAAAAACAACACAAATGTTTGGCTTTACCCATCAGCCAAATAAAAAAAAAATCTCCTTTTAGGTTAAAAGGATCAAGATGGAGGAGACGGTTGGATATTCACCAAAACCCTTCATTTTCTCAATCTCTTCGTCAATTTCTGGGCTGCTCATTGTGGATCCTTTTTCTTGGTTGCTACTATGAGTATCTGTTTTAGATGGTTTGTCCTGCATCTCTAACAGCTGTGATCTCTTGAGCTGCCATCTGTCATCTAAGGCTTTATACTTAATGATTTGCAGTGTACTAGCTGGACTAGCTTCAGTAACGTTAGTGTGTTCTACTGTTAAGATCAGATTGGCTGCCACATCGAGGTGGTTTTTGTTACAGCTACTTTTAGAAACATGTCTGTCTTTTAAAGACATACCACATGAATGAAGAAATTCAGAATCTGGAAAAAAGGTCTGTAATGCTTGACAAGGAAAAATGTTCTCCTGAGGGTCTTTTTAGATATTCTTCTCTCGTGCTGCCTGAATCTGTGCTCCTCTCATTTTTTAATTTCTCATTTTAATCTGTTTAGTTTATCTCTTGCTTGTTCACCATCTTTCATTTTTTTGCATATACTCTTTAATTTCTCTTGTAATGAAGCATACATTTCATTTATCTTGTGTACCTCCTTTCAGGTCCATCTTCTTCAAAAAAATTAGAGCTCTGTGTTTTTACTGCTTGACTAAAACCAGTGTGCATATGGGAACCTGATACAGTTTTATAACCTAGTTGTTCAGAAATATCCAGATTGGCAACCACTAAAGGTACCCTGTGAAAAAGTCCTTTTTGAGGTTTATATAAGGCATGTTTCAGTCAATGAGTAAAGCAGCTGTCTGTTATACTTGGTGTTAACAGCAGAAAAGCAAGTCCTTGGTCTGAAAAATGCTCCTGCCTTCAAAGCAAGGTCTTGTTTTTTTTAGAATGGTGTTCATTAAAAAATCTGGAGACAACAGATGCTGGAGAGGATGCGGAGAAATAGGAACACTCTTACACTGCTGGTGGGAGTGTAAATTAGTTCAACCATTGTGGAAGACAGTGTGGCGATTCCTCAAACACCTAAAAATAGAAATTCCATTTGACCCAGCAATCCCATTACTAGGTATATATCCAAAGGACTATAAATCGTTCTACTATAAGGACACATGCACACGAATGTTCATTGCAGCACTGTTTACAATAGCAAAGACCTGGAATCAACCCAAATGCCCATCAATGATAGACTGGACTTGGAAAATGTGGCACATATACACCATGGAATATTATGCAGCAATCAAAAATGATGAGTTCCTGTCCTTTGTAGGGACATGGATGAATCTGGAGAACATCATTCTCAGCAAATTGACACAAGAACAGAAAAGGAAACACCGTATATACTCACTCATAGGCGGGTGATGAACAATGAGAACACATGGACACAGGGGAGGGAGCACACACACTGAGGTCTATTGGGGGAAATAGGGGAGGGACAGCGGAGGGGGGGAGCGGGGGAGGGATGGCATGGGGAGAAATGCCAAATATGGGTGAGGGGGCAGAAGGCAGCAAAACACACTGCCACATGTGTACCTATGCAACTATCTTGTATGTTCTGCACATGTACCCCAAAACCTAAAATGCAATAAAAATTAAAAAAATAAATTAAAAATAAGAAAGAAAAATGCTCCTGCGAGTGTTTGTGAAGCAGCCTCTCTCCAAACATCACGATTAGATCTGGATGATGATGGAATTTGTACCAACCTATCACATTCCTTTTGACATTTGATCGTATTTTCTTCAGTGCTTGCTCATTTATTTCACTTGAGGAATTAGAAAAGCTTAAAAGAGCATGGAATGTTTCTGAATGTCAATTGTAGAAACAACTTCATCATCATCCATTCGGGAATCAGTAATGCTATTCTTGGCTTCACCTCTTACTTCCCAAAGAAGAAAACCTACCGTGTGTTAGACTGTGCTGGGGTGCTGAAAGGCTGGCTGACCAGCACAAAGCCTGAGAGCACCCGCTCTTACCCTCAGGCTGCATGAGACCTATCTTCACAACTACAACGTCACTAACATGAAACGCTTCTACAATAGTTTATGGGAAAGGAAATGATTTCTCTATAAAAATAACAATTGACATAAAATGCATTCATCAGCAAGTCAAAGGAAGCATAAAATAAAAGCCTCAAGGGATACAAGAGCAGCACCGTTACTTAGCAACTTGTTTCTTAGTTTTATATAAAATAACAAACTGATTTACAGTTATAGATGCTTTAGAATTTGATGAAATAAGGTAATTATTTTTATTAGAAGCCAGTGTGGCACATCATAAGACCCCTAAAAAGAAAATCACCTACAGAATTTCAAAAAAATTATGCCCATGGAAATCCCCGTAAAAGAAACATTGTCGATTCTGATTTGCATCTGTAGGTGTCCACAAGCTGCATTTAGCTATACTCGGACCAGAGTGAATTTAAACATCCTCTAGCTCTTGATATGTGGTTAACAGCTCTGGTAATGCATTTCATTGACACTAACCCTGAGTAATACCTGCCTGAAAAACACCCTTGAGAAATATTGCTGTCTTTTAAGCTCCAGCAGGGAGTTCCACTCACTCACTAGTTGCTTCTCAAAAAAGGGACTTCCTAAGTGTGGCCAAGAAGCAGGTACACAAAGAGCTCACCAATGCCCTGGGCTCTGTCATTCTGTGGCTCCCTATCCCTGGGCTCTGTCACTCTGTGGCTCCCTATCAGCTGCCTTTGCCCCCTGCTGTAGATAGGTTCCCTGGCCTGTTAGTAGGTAAAGGGGAGAAGAAAAAGGGGAATCCCACTGAAGAAATCAGTCTGGGCAGAGCTGGGCAGTCCTGTGGGGAGCTGGAACGTAAAAGGAGATAGAATTCTGCTGTCTCCTCACTTACTGAAAGGCTACTTACCAGTAGTTCTAAGTTTCACCAGGGGGACCAGCTTTGCGCCACCCCCACCCCCACACCACCCATTCTCCCATTCCTATGACAAAGAACTGAGTAATAAAACCAAATTGACATCAGAACAGCAAACTGGTCTCAGCAATGGGGTATAAAAATGATTCATAACTGAACTGTATCCACATCCACCCTGAAGACCATCGCTGGAAAATGAAAGGCTCCAGTATTGTTGATGCAACAGATGCCATCACTCCACAGGACAGAGTCAATGATGACTACAGAAAACCCATCATCCATGATGATTAAGTGATCCTGAAGTAACTACATGTGAAAAAGCCAGAAGAGCAGCAACTGAATGTCAGGACCAACTTAAGAACATTACTAATGTTCTTTCAGGAGGGAGGGTGTCACTTCTAGAAAAACACTGATGGGTATTTTCCTAGAAAATTGGGGAAATCCTGCTGTTTGCTTGGGCGTGTGCTAAGTTATAGCTTTGCAAAATTTCATGGTGGCTTGAAGTCCAAATAGAATACAAAGTAGCAGAAGTAATGTCAGTGTTGTACCAACGTTCCTAATATAATACAGTATAATCGACTAATATACAATATTAGCAGTTTTTAATACATCGCTCAGTAGATTACTAGCACATTGCCCTTAAACATAAAAAAGAATGTCTATGGAATTATGGAGCATCACAAAGTAACCTTTTGGAGTATTCCTAAGCCGCTGAAGAAAGCCCGGTAGGTGGAGGATCCCTCTGGACTGGGCCAGGCTTTCAGTTCATGCTCTGTTTATTCATGTACCTCTAAACCTGGAAACTGCTCAATAAACATGTTCTGAAAGAATGAATGAATCTGTTCTTCTACCCCTTTAATGCCTGGGGATAGAATAAAGATGAAGACCAAGGCTTTGCAGGCAGAAAGGAAAAAAATAATAATTAGAGGGTTGAGAAATAGCACAATCGGCACAAACAAAAATGTTTTTTGAAAAACGAGTAATCAGACAATTAGTCTTTAATAAGTCCTATTTGTAGGACTGCTGTTTTTTTCCTTAGAAAAAGCCTATGTTTTCATGTGGTACAAAAAACTTTTTTCCTTCTCTGCCTGAGAAATAATTGGAGAGCAAATTTTAAAGCAGATCCTACACTATTCGGTAATTATTTCCATTAAACATTACAAGATCTGTTGAATAATGAACCCACACCCAGTTTGACAGAATACCCTGTTATGCCCCACGGCTTGGAGAATTCTGGCTTCTCTCAGTCTTTAAGACACAGTCTGGGGGAACGGCCCCTGGCTGGCTAACACTGAAGGTTAAACTGCTCACAGAAGTGCAGCCAGCCGTTCCGCAGAGCGAGAATGAAAAATGACTAGGAACAGCAGCCACTGCTAAGATTCCAGAAGTTCACAGGCCTGTTCTGAAGGGAGCTTGCAGCCTGTGTTGGTGCAGATGTCACAAGAGAGGTTGCTGAGGATTGTCTGGAATTGATAACAGCGGTGAGAAGCAGCCCCTCACTGGCCCACTGTAGAGAGTGGGTGGAGCCTCCGTATATGAGATGGGAATGCGGCATTGATTGGAGGAGTGTGGGGAAGAGGGATGGGAGGAAGACAAGGTTAAAGGGGGAAAGAGGGAGTCTCTTTCCAGTAATGTGCCCTCTCAACGACTCTGCCATACGTGGTCACCATTCACAGCTTTCTAAGGTTGTCTGGAAGAAATGATGCATGCACTTTTTCCAGACAGAGGGCTGTTTTAAAGACAATCCACTGAGGAAGACATTATTGGAGTTTTTCTCGGAGTTTTACTTTCATTCTGCGAGAGGTGGAGTGGCAACGCTGTTAAAAACATGCATTTCACTCAAGGCTGACTATATAATTTGCAGGGTCAGATACAAAAGAGTGCCATCGAAGGCACTACATACAACTTTTGCTTTCTTCCACCATCTGTCTTGATCTGTTGTGATGTTTATTTGCTATTTAATATTGCACTTTGCAGGTGAGTGCAGACCCTCGGCCCACTCCCTTCGCCCTCCACTTACTATCTCCCTCCAGCAGCAGTCCCAGGATCAAGATCAAAGTGCTTTACCCTCATCCCCCAACCCACCCTCCAGGGGAGAAAAGTCCATCTCCCTTCCCCACAGGTCTGCCAACCCAATTCATGGACTGCTCAAGGGATTGCCACCTCTGCACTGGGACACACTGTGTACCTCATGCAGGTGCCAGCAAATGCCCTACTTAATGCACAGTGGCACTGCCAAACTGTGCAAGGACCGCTGCCACCATGTCCTGCCACATGTTGTCACAGAGGTGTGCACACCCAAGTCCCTGCTGGAGGTGGAGGGCAGTTGAAGTCACTGAAGAGGGATGGGAAGTGGAAGGCAGCCAAGTAGCAGGGACACCAGGGCTGGAGGACAAGACAGTTGAGAAGCAAACTAGGGGAGGGGCTGGGAGGCCGAGCACAAGAGCCCAGGCTCCCAGCCATCCACACCTGCTGTCGTCCCATAGGACCTCACTTACAAAATAAAACAAAGATAAAAGTCTTAAGAATTCATGGCAGTGGCAGCAGAGCACTGAACCTAGAATGCAAGGTCCTCTAAGTGCACTGGTCATCTGATCATGAAGCCAGCCATGACCCTTCCACTTCCAGTGCCCGCATACCGACCACAACGCTGAGGTTCCAGGTCACCTCATTTCCTGTGGTCCTGGCATAGAGTCGGGAGCATCTCCTTCCACCACTGTCCCAAACTAATCCTACTTCACTCGCATGCTCTGACAAATTCTCTCCCGAACACCACAAATATTTAAAAACGACTTCCCTTACCCACTTGTCACATCCTTTCCTAGTTTAGCAGACCTGTTAGGCATTAAAACTGTTGGCTTTATTGCCTGTGGTTATTTCCTTGCCTGTGTTTTATATGTGCACCCCGCAGAGAAGTTTAGTGTAGGCTGTTGTCTGTTAACAGGTTTAAGGCTTGGCAAGGGCTCGACGTTGAAGTAGACTGTACATTCGCACACACACATTTTCCAGTGAATTCACCTCTTTGTTCATGTTATCGCTACAGGAAGTGTGTCTGGATATTTTTCTTCAGGACTTCATTTGGATATTTCTTTCAAGTTATAAAACCAGGTCACATTAGCTCTCGGTTTACAAAGTCAAAGCCTTCAAATCAGCAAAGGCTTTTTTTTTTCTTCCTGTTTGAGTGTTGTCAGCTTTTCCACGTAGGGGTGAGGAGTCAGGAATAATTTATACAAGATGAATTTTTAACATTGACTTCAAAAGTGCAGAACACTTACAGGCCACGGAGAAAAGCACTTTGGCATTATGGGCAGATCCACAGGCTCTGGAGCCAGCCTACCACTTGTAGATTTCTTAACCCCTTGGGGACTGTCCTCAGTGGGACAAAGAGAATGCCAATGGCGCCTGCTTCATGGGGTTGCTGTAAGGATTTAATAACCCATTTCCATAAAGCTCTTAGCCCAGCACGTTGTAAGTGCTCAAAATATTAAATCATCAGCTAACAGGTTGATAAGAACTAGCACTCTAGCACTTGACCATGCACCCAGCCCAGAGAACAAAACACAGCAGTGGCAAACCCCCCAACCCTTGATTTTGTTTCTCTTTTCTTGATGCAGAGCATCCCCAGTGGCAGAGAAAAGGCTGGGCTACTACGCTGGGATCAGATTGTGAAAAATTGGGACCACGCAAAGAATTCTGGGCTTTCTCCCATGCGTAGCTTGCATATGGTTTTTCAACTAAACTGGGGTACTAATGAAAGTGAGCACAATCAATTGTATCAGAACAGCAGCAGGTGTTAGCCATGATGATGCCAGATTAAACAGGGTATATAGTTACTTTACTGCTAGGGTGGAGTCAACCTTTTACCCCAGTTAAATAATTTTTTGTCTCCTGGATATTTTACTATAGGCAACTAGGCAAGTAGTAGCAGGCCTATTATAGACAAGTAGAAAAAGATAGGACTTTTATTTGGGCAGGGAGTCCTCCCCAGCAAACTCTGAGTAGTCAATTATTACAGCTGTGAATATAGTGATTCTGATTGTGGAGCCCACTAGGGAAGGTGAGACTCAGCCCTGGCCCTCAGGAGCTTACCCTTTCGATGGTGAGGCATAACACAGAAGAAACACACACACAATAAAAACAATCAGGGCACAACACAGAACAGAATATAACCTATCTTGGCCTTCACAGCATAGCCCTTGGTATGACTCATGTGCATCAGAGAGCACCGAGTGTCCATGGAATGTAAAATATGTAAAAGAAAATAATATGTGGGTAATCGAGAAAGTTGATGTGATTATGTTCCTTGGTTTTGAAAGGAAAGAAAGAAAGAAAGAAAGAAAATTCTAAAGTTTAAATGCTACCTTCTGTATCTATTCCAGATAACCTTTAATATCCTTTTACTGGCAGCTGGCTTTCCTCTTAAGACCATTTCTCCAAAGCGAGACTTTTGCAATGAATCTGGGACTATATTACCTTTTCAGTCTATGACAAAAAGGGCCATTAGCCATTCGGAAACACTCTTTTAGATATAATGGAGAATGATATTCTAAAAGTTAGATTTGATCTCAGTGCACTGTTTAATACATTTGAAGAAATTGTGCTTTATATTAAAATACTGTGAATCTTTAAATTCTATTTCCAAGAAAGGATACACTTGGCGACAGCTGATCATTTGATGAAGTCAAGCAGATAATGAAAACACTGTAGTTGAATCCAGTAGAAAAAAATAGGACTTTGAAAAGATGTTTTCTTTACCAAAACATGATGAAATGGTCATCTTTTACCAAACAATGGCTTTCTGGTATAAAGTTATGGTGAATTGGTTAAGAGATAGCATATATTTATTAAGAAATTGATACCTTTTAGGCAAATTTATTTAAAAATCCCCTTTGAAGCTTAAGTTCTGCTAAATTTTGTCCCTTGGAGGGAAAAAAAAAATCAAACATTTCTGGGATTCCTGTTTTTTTAAAAAAATAAAAATAAAATTGGACTCGTCTTGAAGATTTAAAGCCAAATACTTCCCAAGTGGTAAATCTATTTCCAAAGAAATAACTAAGAATTAGATGACATCTTGAAAATAGTTTTAAAGAGAAAAATCTTAAATGGTACCCACAGCTGTTTCAGACTTTCTGGGTCTTTCCCTTTCCTCTCCCCCATTTATTCATCCATCCATCCATCCATTTATTATTTTTCTGAAATCAATGACAACATTGAGGGTAAAAAGAAATCTAAGGCTCCTAGGATCCTTAGCTCCTGGGAGTTTTCTACTTGGGTGAAGTGTACAGGCAGACAAGACACACAGAAATAAAAACAAATAGCAATTGATTAACCTTAAGAATGATAAAAGCAAATGCTAAGTCTCCAGGATATTGATGAAGAGGGACTGAAATGTCTGCACTGGCCAGAAATGGGCTTGTGGACAGTAGATAAAGTAGGACTTGACAGACGGACAGCACATAATAAGCAGTGATGGTGGTGGTGGTGGAGGAAGGGAAGAAGAGAACAAGTTTTGAGGACAAAATGAGTGCTTATTTATTTCAACCTTAATGAGGAGGTAGCCATAATACATCTCCTCACCCACTTTATAACTACTCACAGGACATTACAGAAGCAACGTATCAGGAACTTATGACCTTTGTCCTGTAGAACAGATCAAGTTTCCCAAGTTCTGAGAGGCAGTAGAACACAGTGGCTCAGAGCTCAGACTTCCTGGCTGCAAATCCGGTACCTGCCGTATACTAGCTGAGTAGCCTGAGGAAGTTTAAAACTCTTAGAGCTTCATCCTCCTTCTGGGTAAAAGAGAGCTACTACTACTACTTAACCCTGCGTAACATCATGCATCTGTGTTTTGGGACTGTCTGATATCCACTCCTGGCAGCTGTCTTGTTCCCTCCCTTCAAAGCCTCTTCCCATTCTCTAAGGCTCTGCCAGGAAGAGAGGGCTCAGCTGGCTTCAATGGCTGGCACTACATCATTTCCTCCTATTGGTTTATCCTGCTTCTTTTTTTTTATCAGTTATTTTTTCAGCTTCTTTATATTCACAATATAGTTCCCTATATAGTTCCTTCAGTTATTTTTAACCTCTACTTCTGTTTTTCTTCAGTGCATAACCACTTGTCTTGTGACAGTTATCCTTCAGTGTAATAAACAGTAGCAATTTCCATTATTTTAGATTTCATCCCACTTTCATAAAAATAGAGCATTCTTAAACATTTTTTATGATAGAGAAATAGAAGGGGACAACTGAAATGCCAAGGGTTGCCATGATAAAAGGAAAAATTGTGCATTTCCTCTTGCCGTTTATACAAACATAAAAACTAGGGTAAACACTGTAAATGGTACTAACAATCTATAGAAATAGAAATTGCATTAAAATCTATAAGCATACAACTTACACTGATTCATATTTGGATCAACAATTGTAAATAAACTTTACTTTTAAATTCTTGAAACTGTTTCACTGTGAAACAAAGAGAGAAACTTCAAAATAGGAAACTGATGGTTGAATTTTAGCACAAATGCACTTAGAATTGCCATCAGTTAATAAAAAATGCCCATCCATGATAGACTGGACTGGGAAAATGTGGCACATATACACCATGGAATATTATGCAGCAATCAAAAATGATGAGTTCGTGTCCTTTGTAGGGACATGGATGAATCTGGAGAACATCATTCTCAGCAAATTGACACAAGAACAGAAAAGGAAACACCGTATATACTCACTCATAGGTGGGTGATGAACAA
>CM052662.1:80397485-80489802 GCA_028533165.1 Leontopithecus rosalia
ACGGGGGAGGGATGGCATGGGGAGAAATGCCAAATATGGGTGAGGGGGCAGAAGGCAGCAAAACACACTGCCACGTGTGTACCTATGCAACTATCTTGCATGTTCTGCACATGTACCCCAAAACCTAAAATGCAATAAAAATTTTTTTAAAAAAGTGTCATGCACTTATTTTTTATCTATTTAGTAGGACAGGTCAAAATTCTTGCTATCTTCTTGCTAAAAATTGCTTAATTCAAATAAGAGATTAAAAAAAGTAAGTTCTAGAGATGACAGACTTCTTCAGGTATACATTTTTGGGGGAGTCACCATATTTTTCTTTGGAGGCAACAGCTCAGGAATTATAAGAGGCACCTGACAACTCTCTTCACCAAAGGCGCAAAGTCTGTGTCCTAGGAAAGGAGAGCGAGCTTCTTTGAGACACACCTGTGTGTGTGCACCAGCGCTACTGTGTCATCATCTTAGATTTTGCTTATTTTGTTTTTTAATCTTGTATTGAGGGTTGACCCTCTCAAAAAAACATGCTTGGGTGTGATAAATGGGTATGGCTACTTTTCAGTGACGAACAGCTCTGCTGAAACACTCTACCTCTACGATTTTACCGAGGCTATCTCTCCACCCCCAAATATGAAACAAAACCACAAAACTGCCACGTAGACCAAGCATTTTCAGGCTAGGCACTAAATTCTTAGAGCTGCTCAGAACTTTAGTGGAGAGTTAATGCAACTGAGACAAAACTTAAATGTGTTAGGTAAATTATCCAAGGCCACCCTGCTTGTTATAACAGCAACTGACAAAATTTATAAAACATGCCTACTCTGTGCTAGTCTATATTTGCTTTTTAGTATGATTTAGTCGTAGTCTTTACAATGCTTCTGAAAGATTATTCTCTATTTTATAAATGAGAAAAATAAAACGGATAATTTAAACTACTTACCCACAACCGTTCCACAATGACTTGTGTTGAATTTGAACCCAGGTCTGTCTGACTCAAAAGTAAATAGGTGTTCTTTCCCCATATCATGCTGCCTCTCGGGTGAAGGCTGATCTTTCCCAGAACGCGGATTTTAGTATTCTTGTCCAGGGCTATAGTTCAGCTTAGAGCATCTCCAATGCATCAGCACTGCAACCTTTTCCTCACTAGAGCTAGCTTACTCGGAGGAGTTATAGGCAAGAGAGTGACTCAGAGGCCCGTGCAGAGCGTGAGAAATGCGCTTCTTTGAGGAAGTGAGTGTGAGGGTTAGCAGCTGTGAGAACATGAGAACTAAAACACTTGTCCCCATTCTTGGCCTCCATTACACTCCCTTTGGAGCCCTAACACCTGGTTGCAAGACAAAATTTTCAGTCAGAATTTGTCATGGTGAATATATATTTTTAAACGTAAGCCTTTTCTGCAGCAAGGATATTAAAAGAACTCTTCAACGTGCACCAGATAACTGATGGACTGCGGGTCTTCCTCTACAGGTGCCACTGATTAAAGTGTTTTCAGCTGTCAACAGGACATCATTAAGTATGAGTCTTTAAAGGTCACGCTTTATTAGAGATTAGCAAAATTACCAGCAGCTGATCATAAAAGAAAGCGGCAAACACTTAAAATGTTAACCAGGAGTGAGAAGATTCGTGCTGTGAGTCAAAAATGAAAAAGATATGGGAACCTAGAGGATCTATTAAATGTGAATCATGTTTTATCACAACGTTGCTGGGCTCTGGAGGCCATTAATATTTATTAATAGCCATCTGGGAAAATAGTATTTTTCCTACTGCCCCCTGCAATAGAGTACAATCTTAGATCAATTTTTATAGAAATTTCATATAAATATTAATTTCCAAAATGGCAAAAGGAGGATTTTGTTTACTTTTGCATGGAAAACCAGTAAGTGATCTGAGAACATCTCTGTCAATACTTAATAAATAGAAAGATAATAGGTAGATATTAAAGTAAATGTAAAAATGGTTATAAATGATTACTTAGAGGGGGTCCTAGTCCACAGGTCACTAAATGTTAGCTTGAATATTTCTGAATAATCAACATCTTCTCATTTCAATGGTAAAATGAAAAATGATGGTAAACACATTATTAAATGTGTCAAATGAGATGATACTTAATATTTGTTTTGAAACTGAGGGTAACTTACTGTGTTTGGGTATAGTTCCATGCAACTGAAAAACATGCCATACCTTATTGCAAAAGAAAGTAAGAGCAGGACATGGATGAATCTGGAGAACATCATTCTCAGCAAACTGACACAAGAACAGAAAATGAAATACCGCATATTCTTGCTCATAGGCAGGTGATGAAAAATGAGAACACATGGACACGGGGAAGGCAGTACTACACACTGGGGTCCATTGCGGGGAATAGGGGAGGGACAGTGTGGTGGGGGGAGCTGGGGAGGGATAGCCTGGGGACAAATGCCAAATGTGGGTGAAGGGGAGGAAGGCAGCAAAACACACTGCCATGTGTGTACCTATGCAACTATCTTGCAAGTTCTGCACATGTACCCCAAACCTAAAATGCAATTAAAAAAAAGAAGAGCAGGAGCTGAAAGTGATGCTGCTTTTTTTCCATAAAGAAATAAAAATTATTTTCTTTTTATAGCACTTTGTACTCAAGGGACTTTAATTCATTGCTTTATAGTTATAAATACACTAAACTGCCCGCAGCCTGTCTGTGAAAAATACACCTGCTACAGATAAGCATAGTTGAGATTTATCACACAGTAAACTGATATCAGAAAGGGAATCAAATAGAGGTGCAAATCTTAAACAAACAGCTTGTAGCACACAGAATAGTACCCCCCACAAAGCTTGCTTACCTCCTAATCCCCAGAACCTGTGAAGATGTGAGGTTGCATGACAAGGGAGAATTGAGGTTGCAGACAGAATTACTATTGCTAATGGGCTGATTTTAAAATAGGATAATCCAAAGTATTGTGGATTATCCAGATGAGTTTACTACAATCACAAGAGTCCATAAAAGTAGAAAGGAAAGCAGGAAAGGAGGCCAGGGTGATGTGATATGATTGATGTGATGGGATGGGATGGGATGTGATGTGATGTGATGTGATGGGATGGGATGGGATTGATGTGATGTGATGGGATGGGATGGGATGGGATGGGATGGGATGGGATGGGATTGATGTGATGTGATGGGATTGATGTGATGTGATGGGATTGATGTGATGTGATGTGATGTGATTGATGTGATGTGATGTCATGTCATGTCATGTGAGAGAGGGTGTGACCCATTGTTGTTAACTTCGAGGTGAGGAATGCAGTAGCCTCTAAGAGCTGGAAAAGACAAAAAAGCAGATTCTCCCCCCTAGAGCCTCCAGAAAGGAATGCAGCTCTGCCCACACCTTGATTTTAGCTCAGTGAGACCCATGTTGGATTTCTGACCTAGAACTGCAAGATAATAAAGTCGTAATGTTTGAGCCACTGAATTTGTATTAATTTGTTTTAGCTGCATCAGGAACTAATTTATGGCTGCTTAATCAATTAGGAGCAACTAATGCAAACACAGTCACAGAAGACTATAAATAACCAATTTAAACAACCAAAAACTAACATTTAACTTGGAACAAAAGTTCATTTTTGAAGTAATAAAAGCAGAAACACACACATTCCTTGGCTTAAAGAAAAATGGAAAAGGAAATATGTTCGAGGAATGTTTTTTCGTTTCCACTAGACTACTAGAAGAGAAAGGGGATTAATAAAAAGAACATATTGATCTACAATACAAGGTAAGAGTTTTAAAAATACTAATTGGAATAGCCTTCTAGGAGTTATGGAATGTTTGTCCCTAGGTTCTTTGAGATGCACAGTGACCTATTTTATCTGCCTTAAATTACTTAAATAGCTACTTGCCTGATGACGGAACTTAGATTAAACAATCTCTCATGTCCTCCTCCAGCCTAAATATTCTCTACAGACTGATGTCTATTCAATTCTGTGGCACAAATATTTAGTGCCAATTTACTCACTGTAAATTATCTTGATACAAATAACAAAGGAATAAGACATAAGTTTGCCTTTAAGAAGTTTTCAGTATTATAGTTAACCAAAGTAAATAACCAAGCATATTCAAGCTAGACCAAAGGAATCATAAGGCATAGATAGGTGATACATTGATAAAAACCCATTCGACATATAAAAATCAATGCATTCTTATTGTCCCTAAAAAAAACCCAGCAAACACTGATCATCTTTGGAAATAAGCAGGACATGAACTTTTAACAGTGAAAATTTATGGCAAAACTGCAATAACTTTTGCACCAACATAATAAAACCAATATATATATAGGAAATAAAAAGTAGATGAGAGAAATTTCTTCTTTATCATTGGCTAAAATAGGCAGAAAGAATAACAGAATGAGAAAATTGCTATTATATAACTCCTGAATAAAATAATAGATATGGGCAATGATCATCAACAGATGCTAAAACCATTAGGTAAAATTTGATGGAGAATTTTATTGTGAGAGACGAGGCTGAGACCACTTAATCACCAGTCTTAGGATTGCTAAATGGGATAGGCAGCCATTATGCACCTCTTTTTGTGAGTCATTAGGAAATACATAATACCACCTATAAAGTACCACATTTCCCCCTTCCCCCAAATTCAAAGCTAATACGGCCTCTAGATCTAATTACATCTTCATAGGAACCACAGGGGATAGAGGAGGTAGCTCAAAAAACACAGAATGGAAGCAACCAGTTCCATATTCTGTCACACAGAATATGAACATTCTCTGCCATAAATGACCCAATTTCTCTAGAAATCAATGACATTTAAAAAAAGAAGGTAAGAGGATTGTTACAGAATAAAAGACACTTAAAATGCAAAATCAAATGTGTCATATAGGCCTGTTTGGATCCTGATTCACACAACCAACTCTAAAAAGACATTTGAAGATCACCAGAGAAATTTACATATGGACTAGGGTATAAAATGACATTACGACATTATTGTTAGAGTGTGATAAAGGCATAGTGTTATTAAAAATATTTCTTATCTGTTAGAGATGCATACTGAAACATTTTTAGATAAAGAAATGTGATACCTTGTTATGCATTAAATACTGGTTAAGCAATGAATATAGTATGTATGAAAGAATACACACAACAAGGTTAGCAAAACAGTGATACATATTCAAACTGCATGCTGAGATATGAGGGTTCATTCTAATACTCTTTTCTGAGTTGTCTGAAATTTCCCATAATAAAAAAACTTTAAAGAATGAACACAATAATAAATAAATAAAAGTGCCCCAAGTCCATTTAATCAAATGTCATCATTGAAACAGTGAAAGGTTAAAATATCTGTGCAACAAACCTTCTGTAGTTTTCTGGACATATTTTTTTTATCAGTGATAATTTGACTATTACTTTAAGAATGACACTTTTTACCTCACATGGAAAAAGAGCTTACAACTGACCAAATTTTCAATTTGTATAACAAAAAAACTATCATAAATTAAATATTACTCCCAATGCTCAATGATTAAAAAAAGGGGGTAATAAGGCCTCTGTTTCTATGTGTGTGGCACAAACACACCGCTTTCAGTCACTTTTTATAGTAAAGAGTGAATAGAGTAGAGACTTCTTTGTGGTTTTTGTGGTCAAAATTAGTATTATTACATTTGTCAGAAATGCTTAATTCTCAGGTTTTTGGTAACAAACTAGTAGGTTTGCTTTAAAGTGATTGTCTTATGTAAAATCTAGTCTAGACACTTAATTAACAATATTATTCTACTGCCTGATTTTGAAGTCCCACTGAGTCTTTTCTATGAGAAACAAGAGCCTACAGGACAAAAAGATATATCTTCAACATTCCCTGCAGATTATCAGAGCTGATATAAAGTAATTGAATTTATAGGGTAACACTTCTGAAACTTACAGGAAAGATCCTAAGCAATAATCTTAGATGTGAAACAAAATATAAACCTCATATTAGACTATTCAGAAAGCCTTTAAAAGTATTCACAACAATAGAGGATCCTTTTCAAAATTATCTATTTATTTATTTATTTTTGAGACAGAGTCTCACTCCGCTGCCCAAGCTGGAGTGTAGTGTTCCTATCATGGCTCACTGTAGCCTCAACCTCCTTGGGCACTAGAGATCCTCCCACTTTAGCCTCACAGGTAGCAGGGACTACAAGGCGTGAACCACTACACCTAGCTTCGCATTTTTTGTAGAGTGGGGATTTTGTCCTGTTGCCCAGGCTGGTCTAGAATTCCTGAGCTTGAGTGATCCACCCATCTCACCCTCCCAAAGTACTGTGATTACAGATGTGAGCCACTGTGCCCAACTTAAAAAAAATTATTCTTAAATGGTTTTATTTGCAAATAATTTTTCTGGAGAAGACTCAAAAGTGACCCACATTCTCAATTTACATTTTAACATGATTTAAAACATATTTGAAGAAATATAAAATTGTATAATACATACAAAAACTTTAATCTTTTTCTTTAAAATACTCTAAGTTTTTAAAAATATAATACATTTCCTTTTTTAAAAATGTAGCTTTTCATGAAAAGACACTCAAAACACTGGAGATGTAATCTATCAAAAGATGGTAAGATACAGCAGGAAGGAAAACTAGTACACGTAAAATATGTTACAGAGATTTAATCCCAGACATTTCAGCTACTTTTTTCCTTATGAATTTTTCAGGTATATGACCAGGGACAATGAGTATGACTATTTCTGGATGAAATAATTTTTTAATGTAAAGAATTATGCTATGAGTTACAACACGTACGAAGATGACTTGTAATGCTGCCGTTTGATTAAGCTAAGGACGTAGAAGAAATAGTCCTTAACATCAAGGTTTGGAGATCACGTTCCACCCCCCACCTCCTACCTCCTTTCCTTCCCAGCCCGATACCCAAACACCTTACCAACTATGGCCTCTGTGAACTTCCCTTCAGCGGGAAGGGGGAAGTATTGGTTTGGTGATACATTGCTGCCGTATCCCAGGAGAAGACCTTCAAGCTTTACATTTGGACTTGGACGCAGGAACTTCAAGAAGATGGAGTCACTTGTGGTATTGATGTGGACTTTCAGGCTTGGCCTTTTACCTAGTGATGGGAATGAAAACATCAATGGCTGTTACTTGCCCTTTTTATCATCCTACCCAAATTCCCATCAAGTGTGGGAGGCTAGAGCATTGTTCTTGCAAACCATGTTGTCTAGTTTGCTACTCAGTATCACAGCACAGGCACCCAAACGCCTCAAATGAAGCTTAACAACATAGAGCAGCCTAGAATAAAAAGTGTATCTTACAGTTCAATACTTAGCAGTTTATCATTGGCCAGGTAGATGGGATTTGGACTATTTTGGCTAGTCAAAGTTGGTCAGAACCTTTGCTTTATATACACTGTCTGGGTATGGTGAAAGAACCTGAGTTTTCTCATTGGTAAAATTGAATTACTACAGCGCAAAAGCACCCAGTTTCCTCTACGAGGATTTCAGTGCCACAGCCACAGGTCTTAGTCACAGAGTTGGAAACGGAGAGAAGAAAAAAAGTTTTCGTCTTAGGGGTAACAGATAGTAGAATAGGCAATGCTGGAAGGCAGAGAAGGGTTGAGGAGAAAAATGATTAGTTCCATTGAGAGTACATGAGGTAGTACATGGAGATGTCCAGTAGCAAGTGGGATTTCTAAGTGTGATACTCAGGTTGGGGGTGCAGACCCATCTGGGTGTCATTAACTTATAAGTGATCATTGTATCAACTTTCCCAGAGAGACTGTCAAGGATGAGAAAAGAGACCTTAATCAAATTCTCAAGTCTTTTTTTTTAAGTGCTAAGGCAACAGAGGCAAATAATCACACTAACCAAAGGTCTTGACCCAGTGGTGAGGAAACATTGTCTTTTGCCTTTGGAACCAGAAGGAACCAGGTTCAAACCCCACTTCTGTGACTCTGACAACCCACTGAAGATATTCCTGCCTTATCTTCCTAGTTTCTAAGTGATATATAACATTTGCCTTCTTGCTGAGTCATTTATAAAGGTTAGCATATTAGTCTGTTACACTGCTATAAAGAAATACCTGAAACTGGGTAATTTATAAAGAAAAGAGGTTTAATTGGCTCGAGGTTCCTAAGGTTGTACAGGAAGCATGGCTGGGGAGGCCGTGGGAAACTTTCATGGCAGAAGGCAAAAGGAAAGCAGGTAAGTCTTATGTGGCCAGAGCAGGAGGATGAGAGAGAAGGGGAAGGTGCCACACACTTGTAAACAACCAGATCTTGTGATAACTCTAACACAAGACAGCACTAGGGAGAGGGTGCTAAACCATTATAAACCTCTCTTGTGATCCAATCACCTCCCGCCAGGCTGACCTCCAACACTGGAGATTACAATTCAACATGAGATTTGGGTGGGTACATAGAGCCAAACCGTATCAGTCAATGTAAATAGCACTACCTTAAAGCTGGCACATAGTAATTGCTCAACAAGTGATTAGTAATACAGGACCAGGATCCTTTACCCATGATTCAGAAATCAAAAACTTTGTAGTTTTTTTTCCCTTTTTTGTAAATTTGTTTCAAACTCATCTGGCTACACATCCCAGTCAGAACCATCCTGAGGCTATTCAATCTTTCTTTCATCCACTAGGGTGACTATTCATGTGTTTCATTGGAGAAATGTGTTCAGTTAAACGGTGTTGATCAAGACCCCATTAAAGAAGTTACATAATATGTAGTCTTGGCATCCTAGTTCTTTTCTAACCCTCCTCTCCAAATTTCTAAATTCCAAAACATGTCTGGCCCCAGGGGTTTTAGATAAAGGATTGTGAACCTGAATTATGTTATTTCTGTATTCCTCAAAGATTTAATATTTTAAAAATATTTTGACTATTGAAAAGACTGAATTTACCAACTAAATAATTCACATTCTATTTCCCATTAATCAAAGACTTAAATTGTACAAATACAAGGACTTACATTGTACAAAATACATCACTTTTGTACTGCATGTGCTCCCCAACATCATCACACTCAATTTTTTCTGCGCCAGCCAAAATCAGCCTGCACAACCTCAATATAACCACAGAAAATGATTCAATTAGGCCTTTGGAAAAAGAAAAATATCCTTTCTTGGATGCCAGGTTATGGGTATTATTCATACTCAACAGCTAAGATTATAGTTTCCATGTATGTGCAGAGTACTTTTTACTTTCCAAGAACTTGATGAAATTTTTATAAACTTCTTGGACCTCAGATGGCTATTGTTATGCTGTAGCAAAATTAATACCCAGAGATACTGAGTAGCCTATCCAAAATCTGAAGAGGGACCTTACAAATCATCTAGTACCATTCCTCCAAATGAGGAAATTGAGGCACCCAGCATGTTAAAAGTAGGGCCAAAACTAGATCTTGGGTACTCACTGGGCTGCACTGCACTGCTTTCCTCATTGAGAACTTAGTAATTGTCCAAAAGGGTAAGGAGTGGCCACACCACAGATCATAATGCTCAAGTTGGTGCCAACTGCTAGTGTTTTGTTCGAGCTTCGCCAGGTTTTGATAAGATGATTTATACTTCAAATAAAACACAGATTTTGTCAAAGCCAATTTTTTCCCTTGTTAATAATTTGCCTAGATTAACTCTAGTTACTCCATCCTGCTCAATAAAATGGAACCAACGTAAATCAAACACGTATTCTGCTACCCTAGAAGGCTATCAAGTCTCACAATGAATCCAAGCACAGCTAGCTTATTTCCAACACTTAGTTGGGAAGGAGCGTTTAACAAATCTTAGTGCAATTAGATTGCATTCATATTTGGCAGGAGCCAAGAATCACAGGATCACCATCACGTTAGACCTCTGCTCATGGATTTTGGTCTGATGAACCACATGATTTCTCCCCTGGGAAAGTGGAAAGGATGGTTACATCAAATGAGAACAAGGAAGGCTGTCTCGTTTTTCCAAACAAAGTGGAAGTAATCCACCTCCTGTGCACAGGATTTTTCTTGACTCCAGTCTCTCTCCCTTTTGCTAACAAGGTTTATCCACAAATACATCAACATCATATAACTATTCTAATGAATTGGCATTTAGCTATTCTACTTTTGCTAAAATTCCAATTCATACTACTCTCTTGAGCTAAACTTAAAATGCTTTGAAAAATAACAATACACACAGACAAATCTCACCTCAATACAGCATCACAAACTTAAATTTAAGACCATTACCCGAGTTCTTTTTTTTAGAGCTAGTAACTCAAATGTCTTCATTATCTTGCCACACAGTACTTCTTCTCTTATTACTTTTCAACACTTCTCATTTGTTTTTGACTTTTATAATCCTCTCACTTTCTGCAATGCCTATGAGGCTCTGGCCCTACACCTTTGCTCAGCTTGTCCACCCAGTGTGTATTCTCTCTGTCTTCGGTTTGCCTTCTCTACATGCCTTGACTCACTCAGTTATTACCAAATTGACCCTTTTAGTGTAGCAAAAAGTTTAAGCAAGTTGTTTTTTACCTTCAGTATAAGTAAGCTCAAGTGTTTCTTTGAATGAATGTTTAGATGAGTATTAAATGACATTTACACTCTTGGACAATTTCTCCAATGATTTGGGTTATGTCTATGTATATTCTACACTAACATTTAATCTTTGATAATACATTTGTTTTCAGTGTGAGTAATTCTGGTTTAATAGTTTAGAATACCAGATACATAATGACAGTTATCTTTCAACAGTTAGTATAAAGACCTCTGGTAGAGATTAGTTTAACTTCCTCTCTTCCTATTTGTATGTCCTGAGCAGTAAGGTAGAGATGGTAGAAAATAATTCGACAGGATACAAACTTAATTAGTATAACATCTATAAGTAAAATGGTATATATGTCATCAGAAGAGCTCAGGAATATAGAGAAATAAGATGAATAGAAGAATGTTTTATTGCACCTTATATGAGGAACAAAGCCTATGTCAACAGGAGTGAGAAAAAATAAAAAAAGAATGTGTACATTTTGAGAAAGTAACACCAGTAGGCCTTAGACAAAAATAGCATATTTGCAAAGTAGAATCTTATATCTACAATGGTGGTTTCTAATCCTCTGTTTGCAACACCTTAGAGCATCTGTTAATATTTCAAAGAGTGTTATGAAATTCTTAAAAAAAAAAGTCTTTCTCAGAAATGACAAAGGTGACATTACCACCGACCCCACAGAAATACAAAAAACCCTAAGGGACTATTACAAATACCTCTATGCACACAAACCCAGCAGAAACGGATAAATTCCTGGAACCATATAACCTCCCAAGATCGAACCAGGGAGAAATTGAAATCCAGAGTAGATTAATGAGTTCCAAAATTGAATCAGTATCAAAAAGCCTACAACCTGAAAAGGCCCTGAGCCAGAGAAATTTGCAGCCAAATTCAAGCTGTAAAGAGGAGCTGGTACCAATCCTACTGAAATTATTTCCAAAAAAATTGAGGAGGAGGGTCTCCTCCATAATTCATTCTATGAGGCTAGCATCATTTTAAACCTGAGAGAGACAAAATGAAAAATGAAAACTTCAGGCCAACATCCCTGATGAACAGGTAGATGCAAAAATTCTCAACAAAATACTAGCAAATCAATACAGCTGCACATCAGAAAGCTAATTTGCCATAATCAAGTAGGCTTTATTTCTGAGATGTAATGTTGGCTTAACATATGCAAATTAATAAATGTGATTCATCACCTAAACAGAACTAAAAATAAAAACTCCATGATCATCTCAATAGATGCAGAAAAGGCTTTTGATATAAAATTCAACATCCCTTCATGTTAAAAATCCTCAACAAACTAGGCATTCAAGAAACATAGCTCAAAATAATAAGAGCCATCTATGACAAATCCACAGCCAACATGATGCTGAATATTCAAAAGCTGGAGGCACTTTTTCTGAGAGCTGGCACAAGACAGGGATGCATACTCTCACCATTAATATTCAATATAGTATTGGAAGTCTTAGCCAGAGCAATCAGGAAAGAGAAAGAAATAAAAGACATATAAATAGGAAGAGAGGAAGTCAAACTATTTCTCTGCAGATGATATAATTCTGTACCTAGAAAATCCTGTAGTCTCTGCCCAAAGGGTCCTAGAAATGATAAATAACCAGCAAAGTTTCAGGATACAAAATCAATGTACAAAAATTAGTAGCAATTTTATACATCAGTAATGTCCAAATGAAGGGCCAAATCAAGATTACAATCCCATTCACAATAGCCACAAAAAGAATAAACTACCTAGGAATATAGCTAACCACAGAGGTAAAAGATCTCTACAACAAGAATTACAAAACACTGCTGAAAGAAATCAGAGATGACACAAACAAATGGAAAACATTTCATGCTCATGGAGGAAGAATCAATATTGGTGAAATGGCCATACTGCCCACAGCAATTTATAGATTTGATGTTCTTCCTATCAAACTACTGAGATATTTTTCATAGAACTAGAAAAAACTATTCTAAAATTCATATGGCACCACAAAAGAGCCCAAGTAGCCAAAGCAACTCTAAACAAAAAGACCAAAGGCTAAAGGCATCAAACTACCTGCCTTCAAACTATACTACAGCACCACAGTAACCAAAACAGCATGGCACTTGTAAAAAACAGACACATAGGCCAATGCAGCAGGTTAGAGAGCCCAGAAATAAGGCCACACACCTACAACTATCTGATTTTCATTAAAGCCAACAAAAACAAGTAATAGGGAAATGACTCCCGATTCAATAAATGGTGCTGGGATAATGGGGAGCCATATGCAGAAGATTGAAACTGGATACCTTCCTTTCACCATAAATACTTTTTCACCATAATAAATTTTCACCATAATAAAAATTAACTCAAGATGGATTAAGGACAAATGTAAAAATTAAAACTATAAAAACTCCAGAAGAAAATCTAGGGAATATCACTCTGGACATAGGCTTTTGCAAAGATTTCATGACAAAGTGTCCCAAAGGAAAACAAAAATGGAGAACTGGGACCTAATTAAACTAAAGAGCTTCTTCACAGCAAATGAAACTATCAAAAGAGTAAACTGACAGCCTATAGAATGGGAGAAAGTATTTGCAAACTACTCATCCGACAAAGGTCTAATATCCAGAATCTATAAGGTTTTTGAACAAATCAACAAGCAGAGCAACAAAGAACCCCATTTTTAAAAATGGGCAAAGAACAGGAACAGACACCTCTCAAAAGAAAACATTCATATGGCCAACAAGCATATGTAAAAGTTCCCAACATCACTAATCATTACAGAAATGCACATCAAAACCACTCTGAGACATCATCTCACAGCATCAGAATGGCTATTATTAAAAAGTCGGAAGATAACAGATGCTGGTGAGATTGTGGGGAAAAGGGTATGTTTACACACTGCTAGTGGGAATGTAAATTAGTTCAGCCATTGTGGAAAGCAGTTTGGAGATTTTTCGAAGAACTTAAAGCAGAACTGTCATTCAACCTAGCAATCCCGTTACTGAGTATGCACCCAAAAGAATATAAATCATTCTACCAAAAAGACACATAGCACTAACAGGGAGCAATTAGGGAACATAGCCCTCATACATGGTACATAGTGAGACAAGCTAAACTATTGTGGACATCCAGTTGCTGCCATGAGAGAAAGGAATCATCACTATAATCCATTTAGTAGAAGAAATTCTTTCATGTCTAATCTTTCATAAGGTTATCTTACATTCTCCAAAATATTTCAGAATGTGGTTTAAATTGTTGATAACAAGTTGGTCAAGATGACAAAATTACTTTAAGAGAAAAGCTGCAAAATATGAAAGCACTCTCCTAAAAGTAAATAATACTTATTAGTGTAGCATCAATCACTATCAGCTTTTATGTTTTTGATGTGGCAGACTCTAAAAAAGAAATCAGGATTATTTTAAATAGCTTGTTTGAACTTAAAACAGATCAGGTATAGTATTAGATGCTAAGTCAAAGAATACCTACACTACTGACATCAATAAAATAATAATATCGTTTTAGGATTAAACACATAACCCTATTCTTATCCATAGTGTGTTCTTCTATTGCACAATTTTCTCTTACAGTACAAACTTCTATACTTACTCAGCTACTTATTTCGTTATACAAAATCAAATCTTCAGATACCAAAATAATAAAGCCAATTCCTGTCAGTCGAAATATGGCATACGAAGCACAGATTTTAAAAACTGATGAATTGGAATAGGTCATATTTTTAAAGTTTTGAATTTTAAAAGAACTAACAAGGAAAAGAAAGGGCAAGCTACCCATTGGAAGAAAATATTTGCAATACACATATCAATTGAAGGATTTGTATTTATATACAGAAAAGAATTCTTTCTATTCTATAAGAAGAAAAAAAACATGAAAAAAGCGGCAAAATATTTAAATAGATTCCTCATGAAAGGAGATATAGGATAGCTAAGAAGCACATAAAAGGATACTCAACATCTGGGTGTGGCAGGTGCTGTCTGCACGGGGTCAGACAGTAAAGATTTTAGGCTTGTCAGGACAGATGTTCTGACCACAACCATTCAACACTGCCATTGCAACACATAAGCAGCTATAGACTCATACAAACAAATGGACATGGCTAAGTTCCAACAGTGTGATATTTATAAAAATCAGCAGTGGGCTGGATTTGGCCTGCAGGTCATAGTTTACCCACTTTTGGTTAATATTATGAGTCATTCGGGAAAGGCAAATTAAAACCACAGTGAAATATTACACATAAGAATGGCTGAAATTAGAAAGACTGTCAATCCCAAGTGTCAGGCAAAATGTAGTACATCTGGAACTCTCATACATTTTGGGTGTAAATTTTAAACAATATAACCACTTGGGAAAACTGCTTGCCAGTTAGCTAATAACCTGTCCATTTCATTCCTAGGTATTTACTCAGGAGAAATGAAGACACACGTCTGTGCAAAAACTTGTATGAAAGTATTTAAAGCAGTGGCAAACTAGAAATAAACAAACGTCCATCAACAGTTGAACAGATAAATATTTATAACTCATCCACACAATGAGATATAGCTCAGCAATAAAACAGAACAAATTACCTACATACACAACATAGTTGAATCTCTTGTCTGGCATGCCATTTCTCTACTATAGAATGGGCTGTGACCTTCTTCATCTCTGTATCCTCCCTATAAAGACTCTCCTGATGGAAGGTCATTCAAGCATCTTACAGCACTGGCAGAATTAGTTTTAGTAGTGTCTAAAATTACTACTCACCACTCAACATGTGGTGCATACACAAAGTTACCAAGACCTTTTCAGGAATTATTATGCTCCAAGAACTGACAATGCTCAGTTTTAAATGTAGTCCATGCTCTTCTTTGACAGGGGGTTACAAGGAGAAAACATTCTGATAACTTTATGGTCACATCAGCTTGTTAAGGAGCTGTCAAGATGTCACATCTCAAGTTTATTTACAAGGAGGGCAATTACGGTCAGAAGTTTCCAAAACTAATAGTAGATGACATAGATTGTATTAAATTAAACTTTAATGCTATGATATACAAACCATAATCTTAAAAAAGAACAAGAGAAAGTCCGTTGTGGGAACATAGATGGAGCTGGAGACCATTATCCTTGATAAACTAACACAAGAACAGAAAACCAAATACCGCGTTCTCACTTATAAGTGGGGGCTGAATGATGACTAGATATGGACGCAAAGAGGGAACAACTGGCACTGGGGCCTAGTTGAAGGAGGAGGGTGGGAGGAGGGAGAGGATCAGAAAAAGTAACCATCTGGTACTAGGCTTAGTACCTGGATGACAAATTAATTGGTACAACAAACCCCTGTGACATGAGTTTCCCTGTATAACAAACCTGCACATGTACCCCTGAACCTAAAAGTCGAAAAAAACAAATAAGCAAACGTAGGGATTGGCAATAATTTAACATTTTTTTTTTTTTTTTAGTTCTTAGGTAGTTGAAAAGGGATCACATAGCATAGGCTTTCTGTTCAAATGATTATTTGTCCTGCTCCCAAGATCCAAGGAAACGTATTAGATGGAAAAAACCATGGAGTTTCAGTAATTTTCCTGTGACAGTGAAGAGTCACCATGAAGAGAGTGGTCAGAGGCAATTATACAAGTATCTTCAGTTGTTCCTGATCCTTATATAAAAACGTGTAGTTGTGTGTGTTAGTCCATAAAATGACTTTTTCTTATCAAAGACAAGCTGAAGATCAGTGATACTAGTGGGAATTTTCATAACAAAAAAGCAAGGCAGCTTCAGCTAAATACTTTAAGGAGAATGAAAATTAAATGATGTTATCAATTAAGTCATATTAGACAGTTTTAAAAACTGCTTTCACCAGTGCTGAAAAGGCAAGATGCTTAAATGACCTCCCATCAGGAGAGTCTGTCTAAGGTGGTTGTAGAGATGAACCAAGTCATGGCCCCTTCTGCAGTGGCATGGTGGCATGAAAAAAACAAAGTAGGCAGAAAGAATTAAATTGCTTTGGTGGTCGGGTAGTGGTGAACGTTGTAAGAGGGGGGCGCATGTGTGTGTGCATGCGCGTGTGCCTATGCATGCGTGTGTGTGTGTGTGTGCAGAATTGTAATACGGAAGAAACACAGAATAATTGTTAGGCAAATTCTTTCCAAATTTTAAGTTCTTATACTCCAACTACCAATTCGTTATATCTCTTACTATCCTGGCTCTCTGGATCTCCACGCTGGAATCTCTTCTCAAAATCCAAGATTCTCCATCATTCTCTTCCCAGCTCTCTGGGAATGGAGTTTCATTAGGTCCCAGTAGGGAATTCCCGAGCACTTACATAGAACTTGTGGGCAGTGACCACGTAGCTACTCTATAACATGTCTTCCAGAAAGAGTGATGGCGCTGACAGTTGTTCAGATTAGTCAGTGCAAAACTCATTCAAACCATCTTTTTATCGTCTTTATCTATTTTATCTTTATTTATCTTTATCTATTTTATCATCTGTATCATGGCAGCATTCAAACCATCTTTTTATCATCTTTATCTATTTTATCTTTATTTTGTCATCTTTATTATGGCACAATTCAAACCATCTTTTATTTGTGGCTGTACACCTTCACAACGGTTATGCAAAAATAGTTGCTACTTACACAGATGAAAGATTTGATGAGGGTAACCAATCTATCATCCTGACCTTTCCTCACAGGCCTCAAACCACCCCACTCATCTTGCCCTTCTTACTGCACGCCTTTCATTTTTATCATCCCTGCCTCCTAATCCTGATGTTCCTGGTACTTAGGGCTACTAGTAGTAGGATGCTTGGTGTGGGCTAGACAGGAATCCAGCTACAAACACTTTAGACATTGTACTTCCTCATTTACAAATGAAATCACTTCATTATACACAAATATTAGATGTGTATAATATATACACACATACATATATATACACATACACACATATAACCCATATGATGAGGTTTTATATATATATATATATTTAAATAAGAATTTAGATAAGAATATAGAAGAATTTAAATAAGAATATAGAGGAAAAGAGATTCTGGGCTTTTAGGAAACGTAAATTAACAGTACACAGATTTAGAGGCAGACAGAAGGCATCCCTATTTATATTCTATAAACACAAATCAGAAAATAAGACAAAAATTCTGATTCAAATCACTAAACAAAGATTTGTATAAATTCAAAGAATAATTACATTAAAAACATGTACAGAATAAAAGTGGGGTGAAAGTACATAAGCCACATAGATAGCTGCCCCCATGCCAGAGAATGGGGGCTTTTTAAAAAAATCAAAACTTGACTTTACTTATCATGATCATATGTTAAGAAGAAGCTCAAATGACAGCATTCCATGATCTCTGCTCCAGGGCAGGCAGAACAGCACGTTCCCTCTCCAGGATGCCTTGTTGTAAGTCTGCCAGCTGGAAGACATGCTGCCACATGCAACATGTGTTCTCAGAGTTCAGGAAATGAAAAGTCTCAGTTCACCTGGAGAGCTCCCTTCATAAAGCCACACCCGAACAATACCCAGAGTTCCATAATTCTTAGGAGTCATTTAGTGAGCTTTTTATTAGGAGATTATGGTCACCAAATCCCCAGAGGATGGTTACTTTTGAATTTAGAAAGAAATGTCACTTTACAAAAAGTCTAAGGGGGAAAATCTTCTCTTCCTAATGGGGCACTTTATATCTGTTTGCCCAGCTGTTTGCACAAGTGAGTTCCAATTCAGCTAAAACAACCACAGTTTCCACCTTGGTCAGAATTCCCAGCGCTCTGATTCCTCAGGCCAATATTTCACTGTCTGGTGAATTTGGGTGACTGAATGAGACAGACCGAACCTGCCAATGTTGACATTGCAGGACCATTTGGCAAGTTAGTAGTTTTACCAAAGGACCAATAACTACATTACCTACTTTGTAACCAACCAACAGCCAAGTAGGAAAATTACTTTCAAAGACTACCTTCTAAGTCAACAGTCTCTCATTCTTAAGAAAACACCTCATCCTGAGACATACACAGGTGTGAATTGCACACAATCCCTCAATCTGATCATGCTAAAATTACTCTTTAAAGTTTGAAGTGAGCTGGGGTTTTTTTTGGAAGGGGAAGGTGGGAGAGGCAACCTCGGTATTTGCTGTAAGGGAAGTGGGACGGTGACATGGTTAACTTCAACTGACCAAAAAACTAAATAAAATTTATGTTTACCTTGGGCAAAATATTTTTTTTGGTGTTTTTACAAATTTCTTTTTTTTTTTAATTTTTATTGCATTTTAGGTTTTGGGGTACATGTGCAGAACATGCAAGATAGTTGCATAGGTACACATGCGGCAGTGTGTTTTGCTGCCTTCTGCCCCTTCACCCATATTTGGCATTTCTTCCCATGCCGTCCCTTCCCCGCTCCCCCCCCGCTGTCCCTCCCCTATTTCCCCCAATAGACCTCAGTGTGTGGTACTCCCTTCCCTGTGTCCATGTGTTCTCCTTGTTCATCACCCGCCTATGAGCGAGTATATACGGTGTTTCCTTTTCTGTTCTTGTGTCAATTTGCTGAGAATGATGTTCTCCAGATTCATCCATGTCCCTATAAAGGACATGAACTCATCATTTTTGATTGCTGCATAATATTCCATGGTGTATATGTGCCACATTTTCCCAGTCCAGTCTATCATCGATGGGCATTTGGGTTGATTCCAGGTCTTGGGCAAAATATTTTTACTTATCTTCTTTTTATTTTGTTCCATTCATTAACTACTAGGTAGTAGGCATTAGTGATACATATTCAAATATGATATGTCTGATCGCAAAGACTGGGCATCCTAGTAGATTGGGTAGATGAGTAAGTCAGTTGTTTCAGTGTAGCATGATTAATACAATTAGTAAAATGAGGCTACAGTTGAGGGATTCTGAACTTGATTGAAGGGGCGGAAGAAAGAAGATATATAGAAAACCTCCCTTTAGTTTTGCTTAACTAGTCACAAAAATAGTTTTTTATCCCATGAGGATAGATACATCAAAAGCAGGTAGGGAAGAAAGGAGGAAACTACAAGGTGTCAAAGTTTATTTTGTAATACTTTTTCTGTGCCACTTTGGAAAAATGGTAGATTCTTAGTTATTATTGTTTTTTCATACATAGAAAAGAGACCCAGTAGGCTAAGGACGTTAACAAGACTCATTTCCCTGCTTTTTGTTCTTTGCTTATTTTCATGAAAATTCATGGAGATGATTTGCTTACATTCTCTTGCTCTTTAAAGTAAGAAGTGATGGTATGAAGTGCTCTTGATCGAAGTTGGGCTAGGCTCCATTTGAGGGCTCTGAAAGTGTGGTCTCCCGATTAGAGAATCAACATCATCTGGGAACTTGTGAGAACTACAGCTTCACAGACCCCACCCCAGACCTATTGAACTAGAAACTCTGGGGGCAGCAATCTGTGTTTCGACAAGCTTTATGAATATTCTGGTGCATACTCAAGTTTGAGAGCCATTACTCTTTTTTGGTTTTTTTTGAGACGGAGTTTCGCTCTTGTCACCTAAGCTGGAGTGCAACAGAGTGATCCCGGCTCCGGGCAACCTCTGTCACCCTGATTCAAGCAATTCTCCTGCCTCAGCCTTCTGAGCAGCTGGGATTACATGCATGTGCCACCACACCTAGCTAAGTTCTTGTATTTTAAGCAGAGACAGGGTTTCTCCATGTTGGTTGAACTGCTGACCTCAGGTGATCCGCTCGCCTCAGCCTCCCAAAGTGCTGGGATTACAGGCGTGATCCATTATTCTTTTTCCAAAAGGACTGATACTTCTTTTTCTTTTCTTCTCTTGATAACTCCAATTTGGGCACTCATTAAATTCCACTGACTGAATAGAGGTTAAGTTTAATCACAGTGATTCTTTACAGGACAAGGCAGAAAATGCTACTTCTACCAATACTAAAATATCCTGAATATACAAAATTACATATTTCCACTGTGAAACGTTGCTCCAGGGAGCAAACTGAAAATACTCTTGAAAAAATTAAAAAATTTGCCATCTTGCAAAAACATTGTCAAAAAATCGCACAGCTTTCTTAAATAAACCTGCTTTTCTTTTAAGTTTTGCAAATAAAAAATAAGAGATGAAACTGGAACCAATGGTCTTAGTCACCATCTTTGTCTATATATTTGGCATCTTCATGAATTATCTGTAATTTGTTTAGTTCATAAATACCCAGTACTGATGGTATATACTTGATCATTTGGAGATTTCACAGCATTGAGAGTATTCCATGGACTAGAGGGAAATGGCTGAACTCTCTAGAGAATGTGGCCAAGTGGCCACAGATACTAAAGCTGAGTGGCCAAGAGACATCAGGAGGCTCTAAGAAAGGCCATTTGCTCTCAACTCCACAGCGGGCATCTCATATTAATAATATGTTGTGGAAGAAACGGGAGGGGTTCTGGCATCAACTTGGTCTTTAATTGTGTTTGACTTTAGGTCAGCTGTCTGCTGTAAGGCTAATTTTTTTCCTCTGTAAAATGTTTTGAGGAATCCCAAATTCATTCTCAATCTAATATTTGAGAATATCTCTAACATCTCATCCAGAAAAAAATACTATTTTCCTATTAAAGTACAAGAAAATCCAAATAAATCAGAAAATAATTTAAGGAAATACCATGATAATAATTTTCAGATAACATTTATTTTTCATAGGACTCCCAAATTGCACTTCAAACATAAAAAAAAAGAGAACAAATATTTTCATGGGCACATGGAAGAAATATATGTGATTGTCACATGTAATTTTTAATAGCTTTATTGAGATATAATTTATGTATCATAAAATTCTCCCATTGTAAGTACACAGTTCAATGATTTTATAGTTCAAACTCAAAGCAGTTGCTACATTTATAGAATTTACTAAATTTATTATAATCCATTTTCAGAACATTTCTATTACTCTAAAATATTCCTTTATACCCATTTATAGTAAATCTCTCTGTTCCCACCCTTGCTCCAGGGAAGCACTGGTCTACTTTCTGCTTTTCTGGTAATTAAATATAAATGGACTTGTATGACATGTTCTCTTCTGCACCTGGCTTCTTTTACTCAGCATAATTTTTACAAGAGTCATCCATCCATGTTGTATCACTGGTTCAGTCCTTTAAATTGCTAGATAGAATTTTATCTGATGAATTTATTACGTTTTGTTTATTCAATCCAAATATTTGATGAATATTTGGATTGCTTCCAGTTGTAGCTATGAATAACGCTACTATAAAATTTCATGTGCAAGTCTTTGTGTGGACATATGTTTACGTTTTTAGGAGGTAAACATGTAGGTGTAAAATTGTTGGTTCATATGGTAAGTTTATGCATAATTTATTAAGAAATTCTCAAACTTTTCCAATTACACATTGTTAAGACTGTGAATATTTCTCTTGCTTGAGGACCACTCCAAATTGTGATCATCCAGAAAATGAGCTATCTTGTTTTATCAATGTCACTAAATGCACGTTTAATAATAAAATCCATTATTTTGAGCCCTGGGATTTCTATCCTTAGTCATTAATGAAGATGAGATTGGCTGAGTGAGGTGGCTCATGCCTGTAATTCCAGCATTTTGGGAGGACAAGGTGGGTGGATCACCTGAGATCAAGGGTTCAAAATCAGCCTGGGCAACATGGTGAAACCCCGTCTCTACTAAGAATGCAAAAATTAGCCAAGTGTGGTGGCACACGCCTGTAATCCCAGCTACTCAGGAGGCTGAGGCAGGAGAATCCCTTGAAACTGGGAGGCAGAGGCTGCAGTGAGCCAAGATTGTGCCACACACTCCAGCCTGGGTGACAGAGTGAGACTTTATCTCAAAAATAAATAAATAAAAGATGAAATAATTTATTGTGCTACAAATAATTATTTTAAAATATAATAATTCCAAATTATCCAGAAAACAAGAAATACGGTTTTTGCAAAACAATACAATGACCACTGACATTCTTAGAAATGAGTTTGAAGCAGAATAAATTACTGAGTTGTCTTTTCAATCTCCAGTCACTTCAGTTGGTTTTTTTTTGTAGTTGTTTTTTATTTTGAGATGGAGTTTCAGTCTTGTCGCCCAGGCTGGAGTGCAATGGTGCGATCTTGGTTCACCACACCCTGCACCTCCCGGGTTCAAGTGGGATTCCAAGCATGCACCACCATGTCTGGCTAATTTTTGAATTTTTAGTAGAGACAGGTTTCTCTATGTTGGTCAGGCTAGTCTTGAACTCCTGACCTCAGGTCATCCACCCACCTTGGACTCCCAAAGTGCTGTGATTACAGGCATGAGCCATTGTGCCTGGCTCATTTCAGTTTTAAGAATAGTTTAGGCTATAGTAATTATGAGATATTTGTTTACCACAAAATTAATTGCTTCTGAAGACATTAACTTTATTATTATTTGTACTTAAAATGAAATTACATGTACATTTTGACCTCATAATCAAATGCTTCAGTTGGGGTTTTCTATGATAATAAATAGCTATCTATTCTGACTAGGGATTTAGTACTATTTTGATAATATTTGGCATTATTTCTTTTTCATAGTAATAAAACATTTTGAATGTCTAAAATGTTTTCAATATTAATAAAATATTGAAATGTTGAATTATGCACATACCTGATATATTTCATTACTAACATCTCTGATAGTTTGCTTCTAATGTAGCATTTGAGCTTTATGAGGCGAGAAAAAGAAAGTCAAAGTGGCTCGACATCATTGCCCAGTGAGCTGACATTGCTAAAATTTCCCCATCTTGTATAACGGATGTTACCCAGGCTTAAGACTGGGTGCTTAAAATAGAATTTTATAACATTTACCAAGTGTTAGCAAAATCTAATGGAATGAATCCATTTGAAAAAAAGTATTTCTGACTTGAAATTGCAGAAATAAGAAGGAAGGCTATCTCATAACTTTTTCTTTATTGGACAATTCTTTCTTTTTGCCTTTTAAACCTAGGAGCTACAATGCATTTCCCCACTTCACTCAAAACTCTGAACTTGGAACTGACGAAATGTGATTGTCCTTTGAGTAGTCCAAATGCTACCCATGGGGAATTATTCCCTAGTCACTGCAAATACGAGTATTGTGATCCCCACTGGTTATGTTCTTCCCCGGTGTGAAATGAATTAATTTAAATGGTAAGAAAGAGAGCCCAGGACACAGAATAAGGGACTGGAGTAAGTTGAAGTTGAGATAGTGAACTGTTATGTAGGAAAAACTATGAGGCTGAGAAAAAAAAAAGATAAAGAATGGAAGATAAGGCAATTTATTGGTAGCAGGAAGTTGACCCAAGGGAACAGTAGAGGGAAAATCCAAGATTGCAGGGCTGAGGTGCCCAGACCTTAAATAGCTCCATAACTGCTGTGACCTGAAGAGGTAACACATTTAATGGATGGGTAGGAATTAGTCAGCTAAAGTTTAAGTGTCTATATTGGGTGAAGAGGGAGGGCACGAACAGCACTGTCACGCATAAGGAATAGCATGAACAAAGGTACTGAGGGAGGAAGTAGATGATGGATTTAAGGATCGTAGCAGTGGGATACAGTGGGGTTAAGGGGTATGCGGGGAGGCTATAGAGGACAGGGGTCAGATCATGCAGGGGCCCTCATAGAAAATGTTAAAGTATGTGTTAGAAGCAAAGCTAAATTGTTTTTCCCGACAAAGCTACACACAACCCAAACTTCTGAGAAATGAATAATGCAAAATTCAAATCTTAGATGATTAAAAATATGTCCACATGGTAGAAATGTTGCCTCCCAAGTTCTTAGCAACGAGCAGCTCAAATGCTCAGAACAAGATTTGATTTCAGTAGAAACAAAAAGTGCTATTTTTAAAATGAAAATTGCCAAACATATTTTACAACTAGATTATAGTTTAAATGGAATTCAATCCATACAGGTCTGTATTGCAGACAGAATGTGCTACTACTAAAATCAGTTGTTAATATTTCTGTTTTTAGCCAAAAGCTAGATGAAAACCAAGTAATTGCAGTTTGCCATTATTGGCAGAGACAGCCTGAGAATCAAACTACTTAAAACTTACTATATGAATACTTCTGTCTTTCCCAATCCACTTATTTCACAGTCCCTCCCAAACTGGTAGCACATTTTCATCTCCCTTTCTTCTATCCCAGGAATAGTCCTGCATTGACTTTTTAACTTAAAAAATTATACAAATAATACTGGGTGAGTATCGTTTAGCCGAAATATTTGGGATCAGACATTTGTCAATTTCACAATTTTTTAGGATTTTGTAATATTTGCATTATACCAGTTGAGCATCACAAATCCCAACATTCAAAATAAAAAATGCTCTATTGAGCATTTCCTTTGAGCATTTGGGATATTCAAATTGTACACATTTACTTTAATAAGAAATTTAAGAGAGTTGGAAAAGAAAATATTTTTAAAAATTATTCAACTAATATGCAGATAAATTTTCTGTAAACATGTTTATGTGTTCTTCCAGATATTATTTCCTGGGAATAATATGTATTAGTCTATAAAAATAAGCTTATACTCTAAGTGCAGTTCCATAACCTGCATTTTATACATGTAAGTATTTATATCTTCATTTTTAATGACACTATTATCTTTCAATTAATTCAAGGGGATTTTTATTTGATAGTAGGTAAACTGACCCTGTATCATCTCAGTGAGTTAGCAGAGTTTAACAAGCATCTCAATAAATTCACAATTGAAATTATTTTATTTTTATTTAGTTATTTATTTTTGAGACAGATTTTTGCTCTGTCACCCAGGCTAGAGTGCAATGGTGTGATCTTGGTTCTCTGCAGCCTCTGCCTCACAGGCTCAAGCAATTCTCGTGCCTCAGCCTCCCGAGTAGCTGGGACTACAGGTGTACACCACCATGCATGACTTTTTTTTTTTTTTTTTTCAGTAGAGATGGAGTTTTGTGATGTTGACCAGGCTGGCCTTGAACTCTTGGCCGCAAGGGATCTGCCCACCTTGGCCTCAAAAATTGCTGGGATTACAGGCATGAGACACCATGCCCAGCCCACAATTGAATTTATTTTGGTGAAATTTGGGATAAGGCATTGATCTTATAAAGTTTGAGCTCAGTTTTGTTGTTGTTGTTGTAGTTGTTTTTGTAGATATAAAGTCTCACTCTGTTGCCCAGGCTGGAGTGCAGTGGTGCGATCTCGGCTCACTGCAACCTTTGCCTCTTGAGTTCAAGCAATTTTCCTGCCTCAGCCTCCCAAGTAGCTGGGATTACAGGTGTACACCACCAAGCCTGGCTAATTTCTTTTGCATTTTAGCAGAGATGGGGTGTCACCATGTTGCCCAGGCTGGTCTCAAACTCAGGCAATCCACCCACCTCGGCCCCCCAAAGTGCTAGGATTACAGGCATGAGCCACTGCAACTGGCCTGAGCTCAGCTTTTAAAAATCACATTTGAGGTCTGTTATGTTGAATCCACAGGACAATTAGATAAGCTCATTGTCTTGTTTGCGAGATTACTGCTAAAATTTTTGGCTATGGGAACACTGATATTTCCATAACCTTGAGATTCCTCATCGGGTCCTATAAGGAGTGGTGTTTTGAAGAAGGACTGCATTGTGGAATGTAATGGGCCACAGGGTTTGGAGCTGGAAAATCTGTATTCAAGTCCCAAATTAAACCTGCAATTGTCCTTTTGTTCAATTGTTATATGGATAATTCTATATTATTATATACAATTGTCACTTTTTCTCCTGTAAAGTAGTATTAACCATATAATCCTCTCAGAGTTGAAGGGAAGATTAAGTGAAATAGATTGTGAAAAGCAGTTTTCTGAACATGAAGCTCAGTGATGGTTGTTTTTTATCTGACTATCCATGGTTTCTTTTTAAAATTTCGGAGTACTTTGAATTTTAACATTCCTTGTTTTTCACCCAAAAATTAATTCTATATAAACACTGTTTATATGCAGATTGTAAGCTATATAAGGATACTGTCCCTAGCACAGTGCCTGGCAGAGAAAGGATATTCAATTAATATGTTTTGGATGAATGAACAAACACATACAATAGTTTTTTAAAATGGAAAATATTGTGCTTGATAGGAACTCATGCTAAAATAAGCAAATGAGTCTATTCAAATAAATTGTACTGTGCTGGAGGATGTAGACTTGTAAGAGTTATTACTCAATGCACTCAATAAATTCTACATAGAGGAAGGAGCTGCATGCAGAGGCAATTCAGAGCAGCACTGACCAGAAACAAGTGAGTCAGGAATGGTGTCACAGAATAAGTGGCATCTGATCTGTGTCTTGAATGTCAAGAAGGACTTGTCTGGCAAACAAGAATAAGGAAATTTCAGACTGAGGAAAAGTAAAGATGAAGGCTGAGGTTTGATATCTGTGATAATCCATTCTACATGATATTATATAAGGTGTAAACTATCAAAATCTCTTGCTGGTGAAACACTCTTTTCATCTACTCTTTTAAAAGTTAGTATAAGGTTATAAATATCTAATGGCATTTCACATCATTTCCACAAGGAAATCTTTCTCCTGAGTAGAAAGTTATTTCTAAGGGCTCTCGTCATCATGTGCATGTTCTTGATTGCTGTGGTATCCGTCCTTGTGCGGGCATCTCATACTAGTCATTCATTGTGACATGACAATGCATTTTATGGAGCCGAGGCAATGTGGCCAGGGATCGTTACGTCAATCCCAGCACACTAAATTCAACTGAGGATAAGATGCACCCAAAGCCTCTCTAAAGAACACTGTGGACTAGTTCTTAACATTCATCTGCTACACTAACTGTTGACAGGAGAGTGACAAAATATCTGTTATTTCCCACACCAGCATTAGAAGAATTTCAATGGTTTTAATGATTCTAAAAATGTCTGAGGTAAGTCTAGTGCAGACTGGAGAATCCATGTTTCAGATATTTGTTTAAAGTTCTCATTTCCCATAACTTCTCTACAGCATTGCAGACCTCTGGCCACCCTAATGCATCTGCCCTCACACGTGTATACAGGTGTGTGTGCACCATTCACCACCCCTCCCAACACGTTGATTTTGCTTGGTGACACAATGGTATTCTAATTCTCATTTTCCATAAAATCTCCATCTCTCTCCCTTACTTCTCTTCCTCCTCTGGCCCTCATAACATGGCAATTCACAAGGGATCCATCTGTTGCTCCTTAGAGAACTCCTTTACAGTCAAAGCTTCAATCATAACTTAGCAGCTAACTAGTAAGTAGCTTAGCCGATTCTGATATCTGAACCTCGATTTCTGAATATTCATGTGGCTCCAGTCCTATAGGCTTTGTGAACCAATGACACTTTGATTGATGTGTCCAGGCTCCAACCATCATTATCTTCCTCAAAACCAGTTTACTTCTCTACCATCCATGATGTATCACAGTCCTGGGCACCCCAGTCACAACTGAGGAGTCAGCTTTTATACACACTGTACTACAAAACCTGCTTAAAACATGGAGCAGACAAAACGCAAGGATGTCTGTGACTTTGCTCCATTACCATCCTGAGGACTTGGAGCACTGGTTCTCTCCTGAAAGGCTAAACTTCTAATTAAAAAGTGAATTTTTTTTCTTGTTTATTTTTTACTTTAAGTTCTCGAGTACATGTGCAGATTGTGCAGGACTGTTACAAAGGTATAAACGTGCCATGGTGGTTTGCTGCCTCTATCCCCCCATCATCTACATTAGGTATTTCTCCTAATGTTATCCCTCTCCTATCCCCCGCTATCCCTCCCCTAGCACTCCCTACCCCCAACAGGCCCTGGTGTATCATGTTCCAACAGACACTTTTCAAAAGAAGACTTTTATGCAGCCAACAAGCATATGAAGAAATGCTCATCATCACTGGCCATTAGAGAAATGCAAAACAAAACCTCATGGAGATACCATCTCACGCCAGTTAGAATCGCGATCATTAAAAAATCTGGAGACAACAGATGCTAGAGAGGATGTGGAGAAATAGGAACACTTTTACACTGTTGGTGGGAGTGTAAATTAGTTCAACCATCGTGGAAGACAGTGTGGTGATTCCTCAAGGACCTAGAAATAGAAATTCCATTTGACCCAGCAATCCCATTACTAGGTATATACCCGAAGGATTATAAATCATTCTATTATAAAAAGTGAATTTTCTTTTTTTCCTTCTCCTTGACCAATTTGGTGCAGGTCATCTTGAGCCCAAAATCTTATTATAACAGAAGACACTCTTAAGGACACACCATATATAGGTTATGGTTTCATTTCATTTAAACTACTTGCAATGAGTTGTAAATAAATCCATGTTTTCTATCAATTCCTATCTCACCTTTCTTAGACCCATCCAACAAGATCACTCTTTACTAGCTTTAGTTCACCCCATTTGTACACAATTGAATAAAATCCCAGCTCCTCCTGATGCTGTTCTGGTTTCTAAGGGGAAAAGGCATTTTTATCTCTTGTCTACAAATAATCCCTTAAATTTTGGCCCAAACTGTCTTCCTTCCAGATCAATTCATCTCAAGAAACATCTTAAGTTCACAATACCTATGGGAGTATAACATGGTGACTACAGTTAATAACAATGCAGTGTATCACAATTCAAGGATACCTGAAAATGGGTACGAGTATATTTTAAGATACAAAAAACAT
Organism: Leontopithecus rosalia; assembly: GCA_028533165.1. Lineage (NCBI taxonomy): Eukaryota > Metazoa > Chordata > Mammalia > Primates > Cebidae > Leontopithecus > Leontopithecus rosalia. The sequence continues at coordinate 80,426,594 of CM052662.1, forward strand.
CATGGGAAGTAATTGCCTTGGTTAATTAGCTTGATTTAACCATTCTACAATGTATACATATTTCAAAACATCCTGTTGTATACCATAAATATATATGATTTTTTAAAATTAAAAATAATTAAATAAGAAAAATAATGTTTGCATTATTTTGATGCAACATATACTGCATCAAAATGTCTTGCTAGTCAAACACTCTTTTCATTTACTCTTTTAAAAATTAATACAAGATTATAAAAACCTAATGTCATTTTGTACTAGAATAAATCAAATATCCTAATTGTAGTTTGGTATAAAAACATCAGGGGATATGCTATTTGATCTATTAATATGTACACAAAACATTTAGATTTCTTTTAAATTTAAAGAAACAAATAGGTATTTTATAATTTAAGAAAATTGTTGTGCTGGCTTTGGCAGCACGTATGCTAAAGTTGGAAGTAGACAGAGAAGATTAGCATGGCTCCTGTGCAAGGAAGACATGCAAGTTCGTCAAGTGTTCCATATTTTCAGAAATTAAACAATATAATTGTAAATAAGATATATTTAAAAAGAAGTATTTTTAGGGAGAGGCCCAACAGCAAAGCACTAAGACACTGAGGACATAAATACAAAACCATCTCAATTGTGAATTGCTGGTTTCTTTTTTTTTTAATTATACTTTAAGTTCTGGGGTATATGTGCAGATTGTGCAGGTTTGTTACATAGGTACACATATGCCATGGTGGTTTTCTGTGTCCATCCCCCCATCAGCCACATTAGGTATTTCTCCTAATGCTATCCCTCCCCAATCCCCCCAGGATAGGAACAGACACTTTTCAAAAGAAGACATTTATGCAGCCAACAAACATATGAAAAAAAGCTCATCATCACTGGCCATTAGAGAAATGCAAATTTAAACCTCACTGAGATATCTCATGCCGGTTAGAATGGTGATCATTAAAAAATCAGGAGACAACAGATGCTGGAGAGGATGTGGAGAAAAAGGAACACTTTTACAGTGTTGGTAGGAGTGTAAATTAGGTTAACCATGTGGAAGACAGTGTGGTAATTCCTCAAGGACCTAGAAATAGAAATACCATTTGCCCCAGCAATCCCCTTACTGGGTAGATACCCAAAGGATTATGAATCATTCAATTATAAAGACACATGCACACATATGTTTATTTCAGCACTGTTTACAATAGCTGATTTTTCTTTTATGCATTCTAGATGAAGTTTCTATATCATCTTTCCTTTTATTTCTGTAAAATTCCACCTAGCTCCACTGGGCTGTTTACTTGCTCTATTTTATTCACTCTGACTCTCTTTCTCCATTTCCAGCTTCTAAAACGTTATCCTGTATCCTCTTGATGTTATCTTTGATTCTTTTTACTTTTCAAATATACTTCTCTCAAACCCATGTAGAATGGCCTCATTCCTTTTTGGGTAAATGCATTTCTGGGCTTCAAACACTAGGCAATCTTGCCTCCTCTGCCTAAATAATATCCATAGGCTTGGCCTGAAAAGACCAGCTGGTCTTATCCATTTTTATAATTACCAACCTCATCACCTTTCCAATCCATCCTTCCCACTATTTCCAGGTTAATCACTGTACAATACTACTTCGTTAGGTTATCTCTTTCCTCTTTCCCTGCTGGACAAAAACAGAGCAGGTGACTCCTTAATGCTCACAGAATAAACATCAGAATAAGGCTATGCTCATAAATGAAGAAAAAATAGACTGTCACAAAATAATGTCGTAGGCACAGGGTAAATAATGTCTATGCAAAAATGAGTAAGACACTACGTCACACATCAGTAGTGAGGGATACTGATCTACAAGAGTTAACTCTAGCACACAATAAGAGTTATAAGCAAAAAAATTATATTTACAAAGGAAAACAAGGATTTTTCTGAGGCATTTAAGAAGATAATGTTGGGAACACATCTCAGAGAAAGAAATACCATTTTTTTTTTTGCCCTCAGAGATTACCAGACAGTTAGAGAAACTATCATTATACAAAGCAATGTTTTACATTGATTGAATTTAGAGGGAGTGGATATTACTCTCCAGTAAAAGGTTCATGGAGAAGGTGAGACTTCAACTTAGCTTTGAAAATAAGAGTCAAATGAAAGGCAGGACTTGAAAGAATGTTTCAGGTAAAAAACGGTCGTAGCAGAAGCCCATGTTGAACTGCAAACCCTGTACAAAATTTAAAAAAGCAAATAGACCAGTTTGATTCAAAAGAAAAGACCGTGTTCCTAGGTACTTGGAAACTCAGAGGTGAGAGAAACTTAAAAGTAATTGTGTCTATTCTCCCAAATTAGAGAATAGACACAATTCTTGGGGCCAGAATGTAGATTAGTTCTTGGGGCCAAAATGTTGATTAGCTCTTAGGATGAACTGTCTTTCTTACTCCCAAACACCAGTACATTTAACAAAGGTCCAGATATAGTGAACTCTAGGCATTCTAATTCTGGTGCTCATCAGAACATTTCCTCTCAAACACAGCATTTAGAAATAAACATGAGCTATTTACCTTTTTTTTTTTTTTTTTTTTTTTGAGACGGAGTTTCATTGTTGTTGCCCAGGCTGGAGTGCAATGGCACAATCCCAGCTCACTGCAACCTCCGCCTCCTGGGTTCAGGCAATTCTCCTGCCTCAGCCTCCCGAGTAGCTGGGACTACAGGCACGCACCACCATGCCCAGCTAATTTTTGTATTTTTAGTAGAGACGGGGTTTCACCTTGTTGACCAGGATGGTCTGGATCTCTTGACCTCGTGATCCACCTACCTCAGCCTCCCAAAGTGCTGGGATTATAGGCGTGAGCCACCGCGTCCAGCCCACTATTTACCTTTTAATCATTATTTATTTATTTATCTTTTAATTATTCAGAAATAATTCAGTGGTCATAATGAAAGACATTGCTATTTTCTAATGTGGCATAATAAACCAAAACTTGGAATCAGCAATACAAACAGGAAGCATTCACTTCAGACCAAAAAGACAACAACTCCAATTTTTTTTTTTTTTGGTAAATTATGAAAAGGACAAAGAAGGCTGGGAATCGTGAAATCTTGGAATTACCCTTTGGATAGAATTTCACTGGCTATCAGTCATGAAATCCCTTCTAATCAATTTAAGGCTTATTTTCACTTACATGTTCTTCCTTCAGTACATTTATTTTTAAAACAGCTATGTCCTGGTAGCCTCTCCTCATTTCTTATCCTTTTCCTCTATCCTTTGCTGTTATGATTATTTAAATAAATAAAGTAGCAATAAACTATGTTAAAAATGACAGGTACTTTACAATATAAGTCTCAGTCACACCCTTCAAAAACATGTGTATGAAATCAACCTAGATTCAAACAGTTCCACAGACCTTTACATCACACATGGATGATCTTGGTAGATAATCTGAGCGTGAAACTCTTGTCTGAGTGGCAATGGATTAGCTCATCTGGATTATTATTAATGGGGTGGTGAACCCTTTTCCCCTACAATGCTGGGCTCCAGCTAAAGCCCCAGATAAACTGTCACGTAAATCCACAAGGCATAAAGGCACACATGGAAAATGCCTATTAGAAGCTCTCATTAATATCAAGAAAGAGTACGTTACCACCAAGCCCAGGGCAAAAGTAAATGTGTGTGTCATCCCTTTAATTTTTTAAATTTTGTCTTTTTTTTATATAGAATCATAAAGCTCAACTAGCAAGGGATTGAGCAGGAACAGTAAGACATGTCTCCTCTCATAAAATCAGCAAAGGCACTCTATCACCACACAGAGTAGTCAGCACGTGTGTCATCAGGCAAAAGTGGAAGTTTTGATGTTGAGAATCCCAGCTGCATATTTCTAGCATGAGGGGCTTCCTGTCTGCTCAGTAAAACAACAGATTGGATCCAAGAAAGGAACACGGTCCTGTCTCAGACAGAGCTCCAAGTATGATACTCCATGCGTGTCAGACGGGTGTCTCAACAGCATCATCAGAGAAGGGCAAGGCACAGGGCTGAGTGGACTTCTTAAAAAAGTAAAGATGAACTTTCCCGTCATGAATGACGGTGCTGATTCGGTGTCCCTTTACAACATGTTCATTGAAACTATTTTTTTTTTTTGCCCTGCAAGTGATATTGGATATTTCCATGCATTTAGCCTATTAAATATAGTGGCAACCATACTAGATGTTTGACTTATGTGTTTCTCTTCTTCATAAGATTTTAAATTAGACTATTCTCTGCTTGTATCCTCCATTGTTTGGAGGATAAAAAATGTTAGCATTTTTTATCTCTCCCATTTCACAGACATCTTCTAATTAGAATTCTACCATACAACAATAAGTAATAGTATTAACAATACTTTACATGTGGAACCTTTTGCATCTATCTGCAAATCTGCGATGAAGGTCGGTATTTCTTTTTCTTAGAATCATTATAAAAATCCAGTCACTCATTTATTTAACAAATATTTACTGAGCACCTAGAATATCCAAAGCTCTCTTCTATAAGCTAGAACAAAACAAACAGTGAATAAAGCAAACAAAAAGGCTTATTTTTGTTGAGTTTACATTCTAGGGAAAAGAGATAAATAAAGAAATAATAAGTAAAACATATGGCATGTCAGGCCAGGCACAGTGGCTCATGCCTGCAATCCCAGCATTTTGGGAGGCCAAGGTGAGCAGATCACCTGAGGTCAGGAGTTTGAGAACAGCCTGGCCAACATGGTGAAAACCTGTCTCTACTAAAAATACAAAACGTAGTGAGGCATGGTGGCAGGTGTCTGTAATCCCAGTTACCCTGGAGGCTGAGGCAGGGAGAATCGCCTGAACCCAGGAGGTGGAGGTTGCAGTGAGCTGAGATTGCACCACTGCAGTCCGGCCTGGGCAACAGAGCAAGACTCAGACTCTATCTCAAAAAAGAAAAACAACACAGACACACACACACACACACACACACCCAAAAACAAAACAAATGGCATGTCAAATAATGGGGCAGATACCACCACTATTTCTTGATATCGGATTCCCCTCTTATTTCTGAGCACATGAAAATTGTATGCCCCCATTTCTTGAAATTAGATACAATCATGTAACTAATTCTAACCAGTAGGTTGTGCACAAAAGGGATATAAACCATCTCCAGGTCAATTCATTAAATTGTTGGTGCCAGACCCTCCAACTCTATTCTTCCCCTCCTGCAGGGAAGCAATTGACCAGACCGAGCCTGGGTCTTAGGTGGCTACAGGAACAGAGGCCCTGGTAAACATGTGATTGAGCAAAAATTATATGTTTGTATGTTTCTAAGCCTTTGAGATTTGGGGGTTTGTTGCTGAGACATAATCAAGTCTAACCTAATGAGTACAGAGGGAGATAAATGCTGAGGAGGGAAGTAAAGCAGGCAAACAGTGAGGAACAGTCAGGGTGGGAAGGAGCACAATCTTTGATAGACAGGGGAGGAGGCTTCACTTTAGAATAAAGCCCTGAAGGAAGGGAAGCAGATCGTAATCATGGACCATTCAGATATTTGGAGGAAGAAATTCTAGGCTGCTGGAACACCAAGTGCGAAGACCCAGAGAGAGGAACATGCCTGGTTACTGTGGCTATGGGAAGATGGGTGAGGAGAAAACAGGAAGAGGTGAAGCTAGAGGTAACTGGGCCAGATGGATAGGGCCTTAGAGGACATTGAGGGAGTCTGGCTTTTATTCTGTGATTGTAAGTTATTAGAGGTTTTTGAGCAGAGAAATGATTGAAATCTGATTTATATTTTTACAGAATTACTTTGGGTGCTGTGGGGAATATTCTGAGAGCCAAAAGCAGCGAGACGGTTCAGGAATCCCTGGCAATAACCAAGTAAGAGACGGTGATAGTTCAGTCAAGGTGGGAGATAATGCGAATAAGAAAGACAGAGAAAAAGCTTTCTGGATAAAACTTGAAAGCAGAGCTAAAAAATGTGTAGATGAATCAAAGGAGAAATTTATGAGGAGCTACATATGTCTCCAGTTTTATTGCCCCAGTAATGGAAAGAGAGAGTTGTCTTTAGTTGATTTGGGAAAGACTGGAGGACAGGCAAATATGGGGTAGAGGCATTTAGAAACTTGGTTTTGAACATGCTAAGCTGGCATGTCTATTAGAAAACCAAACAGAGATATTAAGTAGGGAGCTGGATAAATGAATGTGAAGTTGAGGGGAGTGGTCAGGGCTAGAGATATAAATTCTGAACTTGTTGGTGTTCAGATGGTATTTAAAGTCATAAGACTAGATGAGATCACCAAGGGAGGGACAGCAGATAGAAGAGATCCAGGAACTCAGTCCTGGGACACTCTAGTTTAAGAGACTGGTAAAATGCGAATGAATCAGCAAAGGAGAACTTAGCCATCTGTGTGAAAGAAGGAAAACCAGAACAATGAGGAAATGTGAGCCCAGAGATGTTAAGCTACTTGCTAAGGAGAATCAAACCTTAAATTTGACTCTGGCTCCCCCTGTTCACAGCTCCGCTCCTGATGCAGGGAAAGTGTTAGGTTCTTAGTGTAACTTCTTATTATTCTTTGTGGAATCGACCATTAAAATAGTCCAAGTTAGTTGATTCACGGATTGATATATGATAAAGATAAAGCATCCAGTTTTAATTCTTGGAGATACTTGATATTTAGAGCTGGAGGAAAATGATAAAACAAGTGACACTGAGAAGAAGTAGGTCATGAGGTAAGAGAAAAGACAATGGACATTTGGAATCCATAAGGAAGAAAGCATGTATTTTATGAAACAGAAAGTGGACACTATCAAATGCTGTTGACAGATTAACAAAGACAAGAACAGAGTTGGAACTCATCCCAAATGGTCTGCATTCTGAATATAAGACAGTGGGTTTGAAGATAGGAAATACACGTATTATTAAAAATAGTCCAAATTGAGAAATATGTGGCTGGTGCTAAAAACAGTAAGTTGACTAAGAAATGAGGAGAACAAAGAAGAGATAAAGTGAGTGAGGAGAGAAAAGGCAATGGTTGGAACAAATGTTTGCTTTGCTGTCTTGCTTCATTAGGGCAAATATACTTTGAGGATATATTTAACCAGAGGGACAAGCAACAGTATTTTACCTAGGACAATTTTATCATACAATAAACATCCTGTAATGTATACATTGGGAAACGAATAAAAGGAGGAAGGCAAACCTGCAGTTTTAAAACATAAATATATCATGAAAGTGTCCTAAAACTTCTGTAAAACATTGAACTTAGGTTTCCACTTAGGATGTAAACATTATTCCCACCTTTGCAACCAGCAAAAAAGAAAATAAACAAAAAGCCACCAAACAATCTTCAAATTTGTAATCTTTCTAAAACTGATCAAAGAGCAAAAGTTTCTGGGAAACGTGAAATCGACAGAGGCATATCTGAAGAGAGATGCCACTGGATTCTATATAAGCTACTAAGATAAATTTGGTTAAAATTTTTAATGAATTCCTAAGAGCCTGGAAATAGAGACTATCATTCAAATACAGAATCCCTGAGAACCAAGGACACAAAGGGAGTTTTCATCCACTTGTGGGCTCTTCACAGATCCTTTTAACTTTCTGACAAAGCATAAGCCTAACCCCACAGAGGGAGGAACAAGCATCTTGTGGCTTTACAGCACAGGTGAAGATCCACTGCAGCTGGAACAAGAGAACAGGAAAACATGCTCTGTTCCTAAGGGAGGGATAGGAATACCGTCTGGGCCAGACCATAAGAGACCTTCCACAGAGAGTGAGAGACCCCACTCCTAAGACCCAGAACATGGTGCCTGCTTAAGAATAAGGCTGAATCAGAACAACAAAAAGACCCCTCAGTGTGCTATCAATAGGTTAATAAGCACTGAATGACAAGTAACAGTAGTCTATTGCCAGAGGAGCATGTAAAGGTTGGAGAAAAAACCTTATTTGAGGTGTAGGCTCAAAGGGAAGATCCAAAGCCGAGGGTAGGCTAGAACGGACATTTAAAAATGCTGTCTCGTAAATCAGTCTTGACTTTATAAGATAATGCTAGAGACATGTGAAGCCTGTGGTGCACTCGGGTAACCATGGCAACAACACAATGCAAAGTCAGTTCAACTAATGATCCAGTTGTCTCAACCTACCACATTAAAGGCCTAACAAAAGAAAATGAATGCGAATTTTCAGGCATTAAAGCTATTTCCCTCAGTGTCTACTGTCCTACATAATGTCTACATGTAACTACACAAATGTCAGTTTTTAAAAATTATATTTGCAGAGAAGCCAAAGGAAAAAAGTTATAACACCATCAAGAGACAAATCAATCAATATAACCAGATTTTGATATTGGATGTTGTCAAACTGTCACATGGGGTATTTAAAATAACTATGATAAACATGTTTAAGGCTCTCATAGAAAAGGTAGACAGTATGTATGATCAGATGATAACTTCAAAAGAGATAAAAAAGGATAAGAAAGAGTCAAAGTGAAATGTCAGAAATGAAAAAATAGAGAAGTAAAGAACAAGGAATGAAGATATTTTAAAGTAGGGCATTCAAGAGGGGTAATAGGAACCAGTGCAACTTGCATGTAATTGGAAAATCAGAAGGCAAGGAGAGAAATGAACAGAAGAAATGTTTGAAGAGAGAAATAGTTTAAGAATTTTTAAAAATAAATGATGAGGCCAGGCATGGTGGCTCATGCCTGTACTCCCAGCACTTTGGGAGGCCAAGGCAGGCAGATCACGAGGTCAAGAGATCAAGACCATCCTGGCCAACATGGTGAAACCCCATCTCTACTAAAAATACAAAAATTAGCTGGGCATGGTGGTGCATGCCTGTAGTCCCAGCTACTCAGGAGGCTGAGGCAGGAGAATTCCTTGAACCCAGGAGGCGGAGGTTGCAGTGTGCCGAGATCACGCCACTGCACTCCAGCCTGGTGCCTGGTGATGGAGCGAGACTCTGTGTCAAAAAACAAAGAAATGATGAACACCAAATCACATATCCAAGAGGCTCAGAGAACATCAAACAAAATAAATACAAACAACAATAACAACAGCTAGGCATATTGTCTTTAAACTGCTGAAAAGACAAACACTGGAAGATGACCAGGGCAAAAAGACGTATTACAGACAGAATAATAAAGTATGTTAAACAGGAAGATTCCCAAGATTATCTGTCTAGGCTCAATCTAATCATGTCTCCTTAAAAGCAGAGAACTTTCCCTGGGTGCAAGCCGGAGATACGGTGCAGAAAGGAGGTCAGAGAGATTTAGAACATGGAAAAGACTCAACCCATGAGGAATTTGAGGATGAAGGAAGGGAACCCCATGATACGAAATGTTGGTGGCTTCCAGAAGCTGAGAATGACATCCAGGCAACAGTCAGCAAGGAAACAGGGTCCTCATGTAATGATCAGGTGAAATTTATTTCTGCAAAGAACCTGAATGAGCCTGGAAGTGGATTCTCACCCTCTGCTCCTCACAATATCCCAGCTTCCAGATAAGAGCCCATGCCAGCTGATGCTTTTATTTCAGCCTTGTAAGACTTGGAGCAGAGAAACTAGTCAAGCCCACCCAGACTTTTGACCAGTGGAGCTGTGAGACAATAAATTCCCGTTTTTTTTTTTTTTTTTTCAGACGGAGTCTTGCTCTGTCACTCAGTCTGGAGTGGAGTGGCATGATCTTGGCTCACTGCAACCTCTTCCCCCTGGGTTCAAGAATTTCTCCTTTTTCAGCCTCCTGAGGAGCTGGGATCTCAGCCTCCTGAGGAGCCTCCTGAGGAGTGGGTGGTGTGCACCACCACGTCCAGATAATTTTTATACTTTTAGTAGAGAAGGAGTTTCACCATAGTGGTCAGGCTGGTAAACTGCTAAGTTGGTGGTAATTTGTACAGCCACAATAGAAACCTAACATAGTGTCTTTTCACCAGACCACTCAAAGGCACACTTTATAAATAGCAAGTCACAACAAAGTCAGCCCTACTACCAACGAGGCTAAAGAAAGAGTTGGCTGGGGCCTGATTTTAGGAACTGAAATACTATCCCCAAATATACCTCACCCCAGCTGCTCACCATCATGCTTGAATTTCCAATTTGAAATCACAGAGTCAATTTTAGAGACACAAGCTACGTGTGTTAATAATAAACAGAAAATGAGCAAGAAATATTCTCTCCCATGGCGTGAAGGTTCACTGTTGAATGGGGTGAGGTTGACAGGAATAAACACTATTCAAAAGACTGAGAAACTAAATGATGCCCCATTTCAAAAGAAATAGTAGCATGAGAGGGAGGGTCGGAGAACATAATATGGGCAAAGGAGGAGAAAAATCCTAATTCATAATTATATCTACACCAAGTCATGAACTCAGATCCAGATATTATTACTGCTATTATGATGCAAAAAGTCACACACTTGTCCAAAATTCCATGTTACACAAATTGAACCATTAAGACATTCCTATGTAAGTCAGCCACAAATTACCTTCAATAAATCTGTTCCACTTCCAAAGGATCCCAGTCTTTAACCACAGTCTCTTCTTGCTTATTAAACTACTTTCATCACAGCCGCTCTTAGACATCATTGAAAAATAGCCTTCATGGATGTTTTTTACTTCCTCCTAAACTAGCAGCCTCTTCCATGGGACATGGTTAGATTCCCTGGCCCATCACTGAATTGATACTCTTGCCAAACCTCCAAACTCTTAGCTTACTTTTTTCCCGTCACATCCTTCTGAAGATATCACAACTGTGGGTAAGCCCAATAATCTGCTTTCATGGCACCTGCCGCCAAGTGGCAAACTCTACTAAAGAACATCACATAGAATAGATGGTATAAATATAAATTCATGGTCACTAATCCCAAGTGGATTCTCATTCCTCTTTCCAGGTCATTCTTGTCTCCTCCCATAACTTTGTCAAATTTTAGCCCTTTCCTCTGAATTTTGTTTCCTCACTTAGCAGACTGTCTCTTCAACAGAAAATTGAAGTCATTGGACAGAAAATCCCACAAATTCCCACTTTTAAACCTATAAACCTGTCTACATCAGCACCCATCCCTCTCCTCTCTTATCTTGCATAACAGCAATTCTCTATCCCTTTATCTAACTACTCTGTCTATATTATACTTATTCATTCTCCTTTTTTCCTAAGGAAAATTGCACTATTCAATGAGTTTCTTTCAACTTGATCATTATCTTTGACAGTTAAAACACTCAAACCTTACCTTAAAAAAAAACAGTATATTAAAAAAAAGATACTGGAATGCAAAAAGACTTCATATGAAACAAAAGTAACAAATGATGAAAGTTTATGCTGATTACATGTTGAAATATTATTTTGGACATATTGAGTTAAATAAAAGATTTTTAAAAAGCCAACAGTAACATACCATTGCCCTTCTCTGACCTTACATTCTCTTCCAGCTCTTGCTCCCTCTTCTTTCCTTCAGTCAACCTTCTCAACGTTGTGTTTACTCACTGGTTCTCTTTCCTTCTTCCCTCAATCCATAGGAAATACCTTCCGTGTCAATTACATAAATGAAACACTCTTTAAGTTCAGCAGTGACTTCACTAGATTCACTAGACACTCTTCCTTTTACTTAAAGATTAGCATTCAGCACTGTTGACCACACCCTCCTTCAAACATTCTCCCACTTCTCTGACTGGTCTTTCCTGTCTCTCTGTAAACTCAAACTCCTCTACCTGGTCGTTAAATACTGGAGGAGCTTGGGGCTCATTCTGAAATGTTTTCATGGTGATTGCATTGATTTTAGTAACTTGAACTATCACTTACCCACTGATGACTCCTAATTTGTAGCCCTAGTTCATCCCTGAGTTCTAGACTTTTCTGTATGAAACAGCCTGCTCAACATTATTCACTAAGAAGTCCCAAAGGCACCTCAGACTCAGTAAGTCTTAATACTGAAGCCATACTTTTTGGTCCTACGTCTGACTCTCTTCTAGTACAGGAAATAACCATCACTCATGTAATGATGGTGAAAACTACCCACTTGGTAATACTTATTCTGAGTCAGGTATTGTGTATGTATGTTAACCCATTTAATCTTTATTGTAGCTATGATGTGGTGAGTGGTATCATCTCCACCTCCATCTCAAAGACGAGAAATGGAGGCATACAGTGGTTAAGCCATCAGCCCAAGAGCACACCGTTAGTAAGTGGCAGCGCCAGGATTTGAACAAAGGCAAAATTATGATTCATATTCTCAGCCACTATATTTTTTCAGTGCTCAGTATATATGCAGGCTAGAAACCCAGGAGTCATCTTTGATGCTTTCTTCTTTCTCCCTCAATATCTTATTGTCAAATCTGTATATTTTCACTGCCTTAATATCTTAGAAATGTATTCCTTTTTTACTTAGCACCACTAAATTACCACTAGTAAGCATTAGTAGTTCAAGTCACCACCATCTCTTACTTTACTATGATAGGCTCTATGCTGGTAACCAGAGATATCTTTTTAAAATAAAATTCAGATCACATCACTCATGCTTAGAACAGTTCAACAGTTTTCCTTGTTCCCAGATGGGGACTAACAATTTCCATGTAGTTGACCCTCCAATGTGTGAGTTAGTCCCTCTTTCTGTCTCTCTCCAGCTTCAGCTCTCAGCCCTCGCTGCTTACTTGCTGTGCTCAAGTCTCACAGGCCAGCTGTTATTTCTACCCACTTTACCTGCTCCATCCACAGTAGGATGTCTGCTCAGAGGTGGTTCTTCTCCCAGGGAGACTCTGATTTCACTCCCATGAAGCCGTTCACTAACTAACCCTGAAAGTCCTCAGTTGGCTAATACCCACTCATCCTTCGGACTTGACACAAGAGTTTCTTTCTTATAAAATTCTCCTCTGACATCCCAGGCTCGAGTTGGATTCTCTGTTTTGAGCCTTCCTTCACAAAGAACATTCATCTTAGTTTGCACTATTCATTTAGTATACTTTTAATACAGGAGTTAAGAAGAAATCACTTAGGCAGAGAGTAAAGGTATGGGAGGCCTCGGTAAGACATTTTTTTAAAGATTTCTTTTTTATTATTATTATACTTTAAGTTTTGGGGTACATGTGCAGAACGTGAAGGTTTGTTACGTAGGTATACAAGTACTTTGGTGGTTTGCTGCATCCATCCCCCATCATCTACATTAGGTATTTCTCCTAACATTATCCCTCTTCCATCCCCCACCCTTTGCTATTCCTCCCTTAGCTCCCCCAGCCCCCGACAGGCCCCAGTGTGTAATGTTCCCCTCCCTGTTTTCATGTGTTCTCATTGTTCAACACACACTTATGAGTGAGAACACGCGGTGTTTGGTTTTCTGTTCCTGTGTCAGTCCACTGAGAATTCAGCCCCAAGTCATTTTCTAACAAAGAGCAGCCTGCAAGGTGGGAGCTTGCATGGGTGAATGCTAGCAAGAACTAAGAACTAGACACATTAAAGATGGCAGCTGCATCTTCCCTTTCTTTGTCAGCCACTTGTACAGTAAAGAGCAGACAAGATGGCACAGATCAACTGGAAAGCCCATTTGCATAAGATTAGGCTTGGGGGACCAGCCTTCCTGGGGCGCTATGTAACTGTCATACCTGATCAGACCAGTCTATGAGCCCTATGTAAATCAGGCCCACCGCCTCAAAGTGGACTATAAAATCCAGGGGATTCACAGGTCATTTGAGGCCAGCCAGTACTCTCCACTCAGAGACCCCTCTGCCTATGGAGAGAGCTGTTGCTTTTTCTCTTCTCTTCTGCCTATTATACCTCTGCTCCTAAACTCCTTGCATGTGTCCTATGTTCAAAATTTTCCTGGCACACAACAATGAACTCCAGGGTATATACCCCGGACAGCATAGTTGCTTAACAATTAGGTGATGAAAATCCTTTTGCCTTGTTAGAATGTAAGCCACCTGAAGACATAATTGTCCATTTTTTCTCTACTTTAGTATTTCTAATGCATGGGTCCTGGCACACAGGAGGCACCCGACAGCTCAGAAATTTCAATTAACCAAATAGCATCCCAGCAAACTTCCACAAGTTGGTCCTAGGGGATAAAATTCTATAGACAAAAATTTTGGCATCATCTATCTCTAATTTCTGCACATTTCCCTCACGTTCTGGCTCCTGCCAGCCTCTCTTCTTTAAAGCTTCGATTGGTTAGTTGTCACACTGGAAAATATCTGAAGAGCTAGTTCCTGTTAAGGTGTAAAGACTCATAAAGAATGAAGAAGTTTCTTATCTCATGGTAAATTTTTGTATTAATAAGGAAAACCAAACTGCGTTAAGTTCTAATCATATACATGGAGTGATCAGAGATAACTCTGGAGTGGGGCCTTCATTTGCTGCTCCCTTTTGATACCCAACTCCCCATCCACATATAAGCCAACTCTTTTCAGTAAGAGTTCAAACCCTGGACATCTGAACTAGCAGAATCATGAATCTACGGTAAATCGACATGTGGGGCCATGACCTGAACTCATCTCCAGGACCATCTTTGTCAAGTCCAATCTGCCTCAAGGACTAAAATAATTTAGAAACCTTATGGATATTGTGACAAAATTCTGGGCCATTCAAACCATTAAATAATTCCAGTTTATTTAAATATCAGTGTTCATAAAAGAAAATCAACTCTATAGTTTTAGCAAATGCCCTCTAGAATGGCCAATTATTGCTAGACCAAAGTCCATCCTATAAAAGTTGTTACAGCAATGATGTGAAAACGTGGAAAGCCTTTACTCTGAATAAAACAAACAAAAAATCGCAGAGGAAGCATTCAATTAGCCATCAGAAGAAAGGGTTTTAGTGAGGAAAGGACTGAGTTTATACATCATTCATTTTTTAAAAGTTTATGGAGAAACTTTCGTATGCCACATATTAATCTGGGTGCTCTGAAGAATGGAATTCTTGGGGATTGTAACAGATATGTGTGTGTCAGTGTGTTAGTGTGTGGTGGTATATTGCTGGTGACCTTGAGGATCATAACAGATGAGGTCAGCAGAAGCCAGATTGTGAAGTGACTTTGTCAAAATGCCACCGCTGGGGGTCAAACAAAATCCTTGTCCTCAGCCTGCTCAATTCATGTTTTAGATGATTTTTACAAATGATAAAGTGTCCATTATTTGGACATTTGATCCAATAATGATCTTTCCATTATTGTAGAAAGATGTGAAAAGCATGAATGCTTTAAAGGAGGACTTCAACCAAGGACAAAGATGGGCCCCAACAGTTCATGAATCAGGCCCAGTTCTGTGACTAGCTTAAGTTTCCCCTAATTTGATCTAGGAGAGCTACATGAAAGCACGATCCACTTCATATGCCTGAGAATCCCTCTTTTCTCCAACCTGAAGTGCTCACATTGGATTCATAACACTAATTGTTTCCATAGTGCACAGCTGTTATGCTGAAAATAGAGAACCATGACTTCATGTGTGGACTATGAATGCAGGCAAGAGATCTGTTATCAATAAACTCAGTCTCTCTAATTTGATCATCTAGCTAACAGGGTAAGACCTTCATCCATCACCTTAACTTTTGCCAACATTTCTCTGCTGAAGTGAAGGAAGTGAGGCAATGCTGTCTCTGAATTTCATACAGTAAAGGGCAAACTATGGCCCATGGGCCAAATCTAGTCCACCACCTGTTTTTGTAAAAACAGCAGAGTTGAGCATGACACATACCATATGGCTCACAAAGCCTAACGTATTTACTATCCAGTCTTTTACAGAAAAATTTTTCTGACCTCTGCTTGACAGTAAAATAATTAAACAGCAAAATGTAAGCAGGTTATCCACTGTCACAAGGGTGTATTACAAATGAGAAATTAAGACGGTTTGTAAAATACAGTTTCTTACTTCATTAAATATATGAGCTACAGCAAAGATTAAATTATAGGAATTTTTAAAATGTAAAGATTCAAAGCACCTCCCCTGATTCATCACACAAGAAAAAAGATTAATGTGAGAATGTTGTTCTTCTTCTAGATGTAAAGTATTATGTGAGATGTCAGGCTTGATGGCTTTGTATTCGTGATTATGTCCCCAGGAGACTACATGCTGCATCTCTGTACCACACCCCTGCGATGAGCATAGTGCCCTGCACAAAAGAACCCCACCTTGTTGTATGTGTGATACATTTGAAAGCTCTAGAATTCGTAAGGCTTTTTTTTTTTTCAAACTGAAGATTACTCAGATATGGGAGACTGACTTTGGCAGACGCAGTTCTGCTTTTGATTAGCAGTGTAATCATGGTTAATTGACCTTAGGTTCCTAAAGCTCAATTTTCTCATCTGTGAAAGGAAAGGCTAGAATATGTACCCTCTGGGGTTTCTGTCTCTGAATTCTGACTAATAAAGGTAAATCTCACTGGCTTCCTATCAATTCCAAGTGACAGTTCAAGTTTTACTGCATTAAAATTTTGTTAAACCAAATATTATTTGAGAACCACCACACATGGCTTACACCTGTAATCCCAGCACTTTGGGAGGCTGAGGCAGGTGGACCACCTGAAGTCAGCAGTTCCAGACCAGCCTGGCCAACATGGTAAAATCTCATCTCTATCAAAAATACTAAAATTAGCCAGGTGTAGGCTGGTGGGTGCCTGTAATCTGAGCTACTCAGGAAGCTGAGACAGGAGAATCACTTGAACCTGAGAGGCAGAGGTTGCAGTGAGCTGAGGTTGTACCAGTGCACTCCAGCCTGGGTGACAGAGCAAGACTTCATCTCAAAAAAACAAAGAAAGAAAGAAATATCATTTGAGATTGATGATGCTTCAGACATGTTGGGCCTCTCAACCTTTTGAAACACCAATATTACAAAGAACAATTTAACTTATGAATATGCAATAAAGATTATTCCAATTTTACGGTGATTTATCCATGTCTCTTTGCAATGTTTGATTTCAATCAATTCAAAAACAATTCAATGAGCTAGAATAATAACAGCCAGCTTGACCTTTAAGTTTTACTATATTAGCCGAAGAATAGAAATGTCCCAATGAATATTTTATGAAAAGTACAATTTTAATCTGCAAATGGTCAATAGTTTTCAGTTTGGCCTCGTCTTCATACAAATATACATTCCTGCTCACAAGGGGCACAGAAAAATAAAAAAATGAAAAAACTGCACACTTACGTGAAACAACTGTAGTCATTTAGGTCCGTAGCCACACAGTTTTTTAAAACATCACTGAAATGACTGAGATTAGGAGGGGGCCCACCATCAGATGGTTGAAACTGACATCAAAATGGGGCTATGTGACATCGGAGGACTCAGGCAAGTACTGCCATGGATGAGCCTGGGGAGCTCTAAGAGAACAATCTGGCCATATCTGCCCCATATTCTGTATATGATTAAAGTTACTTTCAGCCTTTTATTCTATTACTATAATATACAGCTTTGAATCCCAAAATCCTGTTAAGAAGGCAGCAAAACACACCACCATGTGTGTACCTATGCAACTATCTTGCATGTTCTGCACATGTACCCCAAAACCTAAAATGCAATAAAAAAATTAAATTAAAAAAAAGAATATGTTGAATAGTGAGAACACATGGACACAGGGATGGGGAACATCACAGACTGGGGCCTGTTGGGAGGTGGTGGGAGCTAGGGGAGGGATAGCAGGGGGTGGGGGGATTGGGGAGGGATAACATTAGGAGAAATACTTAATGTAGATGACGGGGGATGGATGCAGCAAACCACCGTGGCACAAGTACACCTATGTAACAATCCTGCACGAGCTGCACATGTACCCTAGAACTTGAAGTATAATTTTTAAAAAAAGGAAAAGAATTAAAAAAAAAAAAGAAAAATCCTGAACAATCCATTTCAGAAATTTCAAATATAATTTGCTGTCTTAAAAAAAAAGTACAGATTCTTCTTTGAATTAAGTTTCTCCTGCAGGCGTGGGCCCTTTGGGATTTGCAGAGCTCTTTCAAACCTGTAGAAGGAGTAATCTATTCACCAGTAAGGTCAGTGTTGCCTCATCTTACGCAGATCCAGTGTTTGACACCAAGGGCGGGGAGGCACAGACATGGTCTAAGTGATGCAAACCGTGAAGCAAGAAAGTCACAGATGAAACAGAGCCAAGACTTCCACACATACAGCCTGCAGTGAGCCATAAGGCAATTCTCAAAGTGATCTTACATATGGAGTACAGCATTCCGAATTTTAGAAGTACAGGAGAGTTTAGAGACTGTAGACCTAGCTCTTCATTTTAAAGCTGAGATGGCTGAGGCCAAGTGTGGTTAGATGACTTATGTAGGGCTCTAGGGCTGTCCAGTGGCATTGCCAGAATCAGAACCCTGGGCTCCTGCCCACCAATCCAGCCCCATGTCAGGCATCCCCTGATGCCTCACGCAAAGAGAGCAAGAGCCAAGTACTAAAGGGATGGGCTCGCCCAAGAAATGTGGCCAGCCGCAGGACCTTGACTCAGGATTTTATTATAAACTTGCAAAAATTCTCCATCAATTACAAATAATAAATGTTATATTCAGAACAGCATCTTATTCCAAAAGTGTGCATTTGAAAAGAAAAGGGGGGAAGAAAACCTAAACTATCTTTAAATCTTGAGGCATAGCTCTGAACAGATGTAAAAGCCAATCTATGTCATCAGGAAAAAAATCATGCTTTTTTGAAAAGGAAGAATGAATGTTGTTGGAATAGAGTCAGGGTGGGGTAGGAAGAGTCCACATCTAAGGGTGTTAACTCATTTTTTTGGTAAATCATTTGCCAAGAGCCAGAGGAAATCCCCAATAATCTTAGCAGAGTAGAGCCTTTTTTTTTTAAATGTTAGGGGAAATTGCATTTTATACTTTTTTCCTGCTCATGTAAAATTAGTCTAATCGACAAGCTACACATATTCTACAAAGGAAATCATTATTAAATGGCCTTCATTTACAAATTTCACGTTACACAGGAGTTACAGCATTTCTTTCAATAGAATATTCCCATGGGGCTAATTTCATAGGAACAGGCCTAGCCTAACCTTGGTTATTCCTCTAAGGTCCTGCTGCAGCCTAAAATCTCCTATAATCACATGCCCAGATAGCCTGTTTGGGTCTATGCCGTATTTTTTAAAATGAAAGGGCACTCTTATCCATACACATTCTCTTAAAGGTCTTGAACTATAATGAGCAATTAATAAGTATTTGTTGAATGAATGACTGGCTTTTGATTTGAAGCAGAAATTAGGCTCCTTAATCCTTAACGATGCTCAGCGGTAAAATCAAAAGCATCAATTTGACTTTGAAATATATTGATCTTTGTTCCTGTGAAAAATGGAGTACCCATTGGCCACCTGGGAAGTAACTATAGGTCCTTCCAAAGGAAACACCCTAAGAAATATGACAAACGACATGACGCCCAACTCACAGGTATCCAGTTGCAGAGTAATGTGACATATAGAGACATATGGACCCAGACTGGGATTTAAGGTCTTATTCTTGCCCTTCTCAAATAATAAAACAATTCAAGCAATTTTTATTTATGTGCTGCTTGCTCTTGAACACTCTAGAGAGCCCTAGACTCTCAGATGGATAGAACTCACTTCTCTACTCGTGGTTCTCAGGCTCGAGAAGGAGGAGAAAAGGCGGTCAAGTGGCAGCAGGGTTCCTGGCTTGTTACTTCCTCATAATAGGATAGCTCCCCCAGGAAAGCAGCTCTGCAGCTTATGCTGAAAGTTTTCTTCTGTATCTGCAGTGCCTATTCTCCCTCTCCTTACAGAATTGGGAAGCTGGAAACATTACAGTGCCTAAGAAGGAGGGGAGGGCCATGAACTGCCAGCTGACAGTAACTGTTACTGTCTCAGTATAAAAATGAAATGACTGAGTAGTAGTCTTCACAGGTACTCATTCACAGCTCCACGCCAAGGGTTGTTTTCTTTAAATCCTAATCAAAACTGAGTGACTCCAAGATGTCCAACAAACAAAGAGTTCTTAAAGCTGCTTTCTTGGCAGTTATAACTGCTTCAAGGAATTTTGGTGGCTGGTGATACCATTTTCTGGATTAAACATACAGCCTTTAAATATACAGCCTCACCCCAGCATGCCTCACAAGTGTCAGGCAAACATTTGTATTTCACTTAATACTTTCTGCAGTGAAGACATTGCTTGGTGCATTTTCCAGGACCCAGTTGACAGTTAAAGAGAAGAGGTAGGGCTGGGCGTGGTGGCTCACACCTGTAATCCCAGCACTTTGGGAGGCCGAGGCGGGTGGATCACGAGGTCAAGAGATCAAGACCATCCTGGTCAACATGGTGAAAGTCCATCTCTATTAAAAATACAAAAATTAGCTGGGCATGGTGGTGCGTGCCTGTAGTCCCAGCTACTCGGGAGGCTGAGGCAGGAGAATTGCTTGAACCCAGGAGGCGGAGGTTGCAGTGAGCCAGATCGCGCCATTGCACTCGAGCCTGGGTAACAAGAGCGAAACTCTGGCCCCCCAAAAAAGAGAGGAGGTGACCACTTATTTGACATGACTTTTAAGAGACATAGACAGGATCTCCTGCTTTAAGAAATTCTTCCATTGCAATGCTACCCGGTGGTTGAAATCTTCCCATTAGAGAAGACAGGCTTAATTCTCTCACATTGTCTTTACATAAATGTTGTTAGATAAAAAACATGTGTCCCAAGAGAATAAGAATGGCAGATTATTTTCAAGAGTAGGCTAGCAGGAATGAGGCACTGACTAGGGATATTTTGACCAAGATTGGTGATCGGATAGACCAGAGCTGACATCATTAAAAGAGAAGGCAAGTTTTGAATGGGGCAAAATGAGTCTTTAGGTCTTAGGGACTCCAGGTCCAGGAAGGAAAACACAGGGTGGGCCCCAAAGGTAAAACATGCTTCCATGTTTATGCTTACCACTTGTCCCAGAATTTTCCCCCTTACCTATCAAAAATGCCGGACCTAGGATTATATCCCACAGTTGAAATGAAAGCAGCTGGTAAGGACAGAGCTTTATATGTGGTGGGTGTTTAATAGATGTTGATGGAAGTTGGATATTATTCATCTGCTCATCAAGATGTTCTTTACTCTTTGTCCCAACAAAATCACAGCTTTTTAAAAAATCAGGATCAGGAACAAGGTCATTAAAAACATATTTTAAAAAAGGAAATTAAAACAAAAAGATGGTGTGAGGATTCTTGCCGGTCAAATCAACACGCACTTTCTCAGTGGAGGAATCGCAGAAATTTGGGCTGAGAAGGGTGTGTCTTCCTAAGAAGGAGCAGGGAGAGGGGCAGCTGGGAATGGAATGTCATCCTTCCCTTAAGCACGGGATTCTCACGAACACATTTCTGCCACCTGGTTATCTCACCTCAATAGCTCCATGCATCAATGTATTTAGACCCTCTTTAACTTCATAAAGCTAGCATTGCCATTAAAACAACATCGGCATTACATTTCAGAAATAAAACTTCCACCACAGAAATTAAAGTGAGATTAATTATGTGAAACCGTTTTTTAAATTAAAAAGCAAAATCAAATTTTTATGTGAAAAAAAACCTCTCTGTACTGAAAGGGATCTGTAAATAAACTGGTGCTAGCAAATATTTTTAAAGTACCTTTAAGATGTGAAAATTAATCTCTGGGCCAAGAAGAGAAGTGATGGATGACCGCTTAGTTTAAAAACAGTCCTGCGGGCATCTGCAAATGTGCACAAAACCGTCAGGTTCCAACAAGCCCTTACCCGCTGTAAAGAAACAATGCAGTTATTATTTTTGCCACTCAAGGCTCTCATCAAGCTCTTATCTTCGAACGTTAATACATATTTTTAAAGATAAATAAACATTCCCAAAGGCTCTCCAGTTTGTCTAATTTGCTCATGGTGTTTGAGGCCCAGTGAGTGAAATATTTAAGTATTGAGATTGATTTATGTTTTTTTTCTTCCTGAATGTTTTGGATTTCTTAGCCCCTGACTGGAGTAAACACCCCTGCTAAAACCAGCAACGACGGTACCACCACATCCTTTCACATTAACATGCATGACTTATCCTATGTAACAGAAGCAGCAAATCGCAGTCTAAGCTTCATTATTTGCAAATTTTTCTACTAATTAACATCTGTTTTTTTATCTCAAAATTAACACACAAAGCACTCTCACACTTATTTGTGGACGTGTGAAGAATGGAGAAGAATCTGTCACCCAGTGTGCCAGTTCCCAGCTGAGGCTGCACAAGGTGATGCTCTGCCTTGGGTGTCAGCTGTCAGACTGTAAAAAGTATCCTTTTCACGGCTGACGTAGCATCACATCTTTCCCACGTTTGTGCTTTTTGTTAGTGACTTCATTGTTTAAGCCTCCCCTAAGTGTAGTGCTGAAGGGCTGTCTAGAGTTTCTGAGTAAGGAAGGCCGCGATGTGCCCTGTGGAGTAAAAATGTGAGTTAGGTAAGCTGTATTTGGTCATGAACTGTACTGCTGCTGGCCGTGGATTCAATGTTAATGAATCAACAATGTATATTAAGTAAGACATCTTTAAACAGAAGCACACATAAAACAAAGTTATGTACTGATCCATTGCAGAAAATGTTGTGACCAGAGGTTCACAGGAATCTGACTCCATATTTCCCCATAGAAGCAATGGTCTGGCTAATTTGGTGTTGGCAGCAACTTTATAAAACATTACTACTGGAAATACGAAAACCAACTGTATTATGCTCTGTGTTTTTCAATTAGAAAACTGAGACCCTTGGAGGTTAAATTTTTCTTCCAAGGTTACTCGTCCAATTAGAAGCAGAGTAAAGGCTAAAATAGAGGTGTTTTATATCTAATCTCAGATCATTTTTCTGCTCCATTCCTTCTTTCACTGACACCTTCATTGTGAATGAAGATAGGGCTATAATTTCTGCAGAACACAAGATGCCCAGATTTAGCTAGCATTTTCCTCCCCAGAGCATTGTCTTTCAAAGTATTTAAAGCAGGCTTAAATTGATGCTTGAAGCCTCAAATGGCAAAAACTATGTGACAGTTCAATAATTTAAGTTACAGAATTTTAATGTTTGAGTTACAATGACTCATGAATACAAGACGTAGTCAGAAAAGGGGATGAGACTAAACGTTTTTGAATGTTCCCTCTGTGCCAGGCAAATGTAGTCAGTTTCCACATTTTATCTCCTCTGATAAGAAATTAGTGTGAGTTTCAGCAAATTAACTTGCCTACTACTATACCTTTTAAACAAGATGTGGTTTCTAAGAAAATGGGTCTCATATATATTATATATATGTATATATATATGTATACATATATATATATATATATATATATTATTGCATTTTAGGTTTTTGGGTACATGTGAAGAACATGCAGGATTTTTACATAGGTACATAAGTGGCAGTGTGATTTGCTGCCTTCCTCCCCATCACCTATATCTGGCATTTCTCCCCTTGTTATCCCTCCCCAACTCCCCACCTCCTGCTGTCCCTCCCAGTTCCCCCCAACAGACCCCAGTGTGTGATGCTCCCCTCCCTGTGTCCTCATTGTCCAACACCTGCCTATGGGTGAGAACATGCAGTGTTTGATTTTCTCTTCTTGTGCCAGTTTGCTGAGAATGATGGTTAGAAATATGCCTAAAAATAGAGGTATGGACTCAAAACTTATCTGATGCTTTCCTATTAGCAGCTAAAAATAAAAATACAAAATTTAAAAAATCAACAATATCAAGTTCTGGTAAGCATTTGGAACAACTGAAATCTTCGTACCTTGCTATTAAAAAAGAAGTTGTAGCCACTTAGGAAAAACAGTTTGACATTTCTTATAAATATACCGTTAATACATGACAAAAAGCAAACTCACTCCTAGATATTTATCCAAGAGAAATAAAAAGATATGTTCACACAAAGACCTATAAGCAAATAGCATATAGCAGTTTTATTCAAATTGCCCCAAATAGAAACAACCCAAATGTTCATCCGCTGGTGAGTGAGCAAACTGCTGTATGGCCTTACAATGAAATTCTACTCAACCAGTAAAAGGGACTAACCACTAATACCTGCAACAGCATGGATATGTTATGAAAGCACTATGCTAAGTGAAAAGAGCCAGACAAAAGAGTTACACACTATATGCTTCTATTCACAGAACATTCCGAAAAACGCAAAACTATAGGGATAGAAATCAGATCAGTGGTTGCCAGAGACTGGGGGTGGGGAAGGGATTGACTACAAAGCACAATGAAACATTCTAGGGAGATGGAGATGCTTTACGTCTTGATTGACACTGACAAAATGTAAAAATTTACTGGATTGAACATTGCAATCAGACAAAAATACTAGAAAATGTACCTTTTATGGTGCATTTAAACTCAGAAAAAAAATTTAAAGGTATTTGTTGCTTATTACTTAAAGTAAGCTGTAACTACAGAATAATATTTACTAATTATCTGAAGTAATATCAAAATAAGTCACGGTTAGCTTTAGGGTGTGACATGGAATAGCAGGTATCTCAAGAGAGGGGCATTCTAAAAAGTGAAACTAGCCCAAGATGCTGTTTGAGATGTTCTCTCTGTAAGAGACAGCAAGCAAGTTGTTTATAGACAGTCTAGGCAAAAAAGCTCTCCTGTTTGATAAGATGTTAGTTATTTTAATATATTACTCTGAAGGTTATTTAATAATTCCTTATATTAATAATAGTATAGGGAATTTTTTCAAGAGCATTTTTATTATTACCTTGTCTTAGAAAAGAGAGAAAGATATTGCAAAAGTCAAAAATGTTTACAAAAGCTTTTAATTATTAGAAGATGCCTCCTTGTATTGCCATACTGAAATTTAACTTTAGTAAACAAGGTAACAAAATTGACCCTCAAAGCAATATGCCTCTACTTCTAGTAAGGTAGCCCTAGGAGTGAGTGTGTCACCTTAGGAGGGAGCCTCAGCTGTGATCTAGCTACTTTGGAGGAGATGGGCTGGTAAGGATGAAGGCCCCATTTCCAACGACAGGATGGGAAATGGATTGTACAATAGCTGGTCTCCAGTCACAGTTGTGACTTTTCTAGTGGCATCCTCCCTGTTGGGATAATGCTTTCAGACCTGACTCATATTTTTCAGTCCTTCACAAATAGCATCAGCTTCAAAAACCTGAATGTTTTGCTTGTTTAATTAAGTGTGTGTATTGAGGGTGGATAATGGAGGGTTAGGAAATGACTGTTTTCACCATCAAAACAATCCCTCCCTGGCAACTATGGGATGCTCTGGGAAAGTCAAGTCCAAAGTGCCTTCAATCTGAGTGAGAGAAAGAGACCACAGGAGGCCTTGTGGTTCCCTGAATGATGATACATACTAACAAAAAATATAATAACCCAAAATATAAAAGGAAAAAACCCTCGGGATCCAGACTGGTATTTGGTCTGGCAAGAGCCACTAACCAGAAGAGTTCTTATTCCCTGTGACGTGTATTATCTAAGCAACCCAGATATTGACAGGTCGAGGGACTGGCCAATTGGATAGAAACTCCTTACCCAATTCTTATGTTTTGTTATGTGCTTTCTTAATAAGGTCTTAGCAACTGGTGATAAGGGTCTGTGATTTTTCCTCATACTCATTTTATAAACAACAGTATTTCTGAAGGGAGAAAATGTGTTCAGCTTAAAGCAATAATGGCATCCATTAATGAAGTAAACTATATGTAAAATACACAGTGAAAATGTCTTTAATGTTCTGAGAGAGCCCTAGTTTACAAATATGCTGCCTGCTTCTTCAAAAATATATTTATATTTACCATATATTCTGATTTGGAGTTAGAAAAATTTTCTTACCCTCTACAGATGGTGCATATACAATATTCCCTCCATGAAGCTTTTTCTTTATTAAATAAAACACTTGTGGAAATGCCATACAATTTTGTGAAATGGCAGGGAAGGTCCTGTTCAAATCCTTCCCAATTCTCCTAAGAAAAATAAAACTATTTTCTGGAAAGGAATAAAGCCCAGTTCAGCTTTGTTCCCTCAGTTCAGTATTTATTACATTGTAGTAATCCTGTTTAGTTTGTGTATTCCTCTTGTTAGTATATAAATTTCACCAGGTTGGTAACCATTTTTCTTCTTTATTCTATTATAATGTTAGATGCATAGAAAATGATTTTTTTTGAGACAGAGTCTCGCTCTGTCACCCAGGCTGAGGTGCAATGGCGCAATCTCAGCTCAGTGCAACCTCTGCCTCTCAGGCTCAAGTGATTCTCTTGCCTCAGCCTCCCAAGTAGCTGGGATTACAGGCATGCACCAATGCACCCAGCTAATATTTGTATTTTTTAGTAGAGATGGGGTTTCACCATGTTGATCAGGCTGATCTCAAACTCCTGATCTCAGATGATCTGCCTACTTTGGCCTCTCAAAGTGCTGGGATTACAGGTGTGAGCCACTGCATCCAGCCAAAAGTAATTTTTTAATAAAAGATGAGAAATTTCACAGAGCCTACCCTGGAGATATAATTACATGAGAATGCCATGGCATAAGTTTCAAGATAAGATCTAAGCTAAGGCCAAGGAGATGAAAGCCTGGCCTGATCCAGTTTTGCCCCAGGAGGCCCATTTCTTCCTCAGGAGAATTCAGGGATGTAGGTCACCTACAGCTACAGTAGCTGTAGGTGAGATCCAGCTACAGCGTGGATCTCAGATCTGGCTGTCTTTCAGCTATCTTGGGCACAGGTCGACTCTCCTAAATGATAGCAGGATCAGCACAGATCCATACCCCTGGCATAAGTCCAGTCCTGAGATGGCCTGTGGAATGAAAGACAAGGCCATCTATGAAGGCCTCAGGAGATGTGGTCTTTTAGCTGCTCTAAACTGTCAAACATTTTCTATGAATTTTCTTTAAAGGGACTATTGTTCATGTATTTTTTCAATCACTCTTTACGATTTATGCTCAGTTTTTTTGTGGTCCTGGAAAAGGTAATTGATACCAAAATTCTCTTCCTGAGTTTATTTCCAATATTCTTTTGCCCATAGGCAAAACTGCATTTCCAGAGCCATATGCCAACAGATAAGATTATTTACATTTCTCATTCTATTTTATTCCATTTAAATAGTCCTTTAAAAGTAAAAAGTCATCACATGTGCTCCCTACATTAATTATCTATTGCCATATAACAAATTAACCCAAAGCTCAGTGGCTTAAATAACAATAAGTATTCATCATCCACACAGTTTCTGTGGATCAGGTACTTGGGAGGAGCTGAGCTGGGCAATCCTGGCTCAGAATCTCTCTTGAGGTTGCAGTTAAGGTGTTGGCCAAAATTGCCATCATCTGAAGGCTCGACTGGGGCTGGAAGATGTGCTTCCATGATGGCTCACTCCTATGGCTGGCAAATTTATGCTGGATGTAGGTAGGAATTCTAAGCGTTTCACCATGTGGACCTCTCCATGGGTCTTCTTGAGTGTTTCATGACCTGTCAGCTGGTTTTCTTCCGATTGGGTGATCCAAGAAAATGAACAAGGTGTAAACTGCAATGTCCTTTATGACTTAGCTTCTGAAAGGTACATATTTTCACTTCACTTCTTCAATATTTAATGAGTGCACAGCCCAGCCTTGATTCATTGTGCAAGGGGACTATTTAAGAACATGAATAACAGTAGGTATGAATATTTGAGAGCCACCTTGGATACTACCATACTTAAATTTTTTCTACCACATCAAGAGAAATTACATAAAATAAACCATTCACATCTGAGTTACAAAGTATAAGATTTTTCATGGACCATCTCAAGGCTCTCTTTGCATAATCTATGCAGATAGTTGTAATTCTTCCAGCCTTTCACTTGACCCATCCTAATTCTTGTTTAGAAAAAGGCATCTGTCTAGACAGCTCTTAACTTTTATTGGCTCTTAGACTTCTTTAAGAAGCTAAATATCCAAAGACCAACACTCCTGAAAATGCACAGACCCAAAAGTGTACTATTCTACATGCAACTTCCAGGGTTTTATGGCTCCCCTGAGCTTAAGAAAAGAAACTCCAACCTGCAAGCTACACACACAATGTTTCCAGCTGGCTGCCAAGTGCAAATGTCATAGCTAATGCTCAACAACAGGCTGATGTCCAAAACTAGCTGAAGGACTGGCTAACACTCTGAGACAAAATGACAGAAAACATTCACACAAAGTATCAAATTCATCTTTAGTGTCACAATTGTGTTTTTCTTCATTGACCTAGTAAAGTAAACTGTCCATACTTTATAGTGAGTTTTCTTGAATCTGGGTTACACTTAACACATGCCTCTGGCTAATACTAGGTATTAACTTTAATATATATATACACAAGTGGAATGACTCCCACTAATAGCTCATAATGTCACCAAAACCTTTCAGCTGCAGTTTTAAACATTACTCACCACCAAACAAGGTTACTTTAAGTGAGCGCTGCCCAGGGCTCCAGATAGCTATGGTAAAAAATAGTTTCTAAGTATAAAAGGCAGCCAGCAAGATCATCTCAAGAACTAGAGGGTCTCACTGTATCAAGCTAATTTTTTTTCTACAGACATGTATCATATACTCAACAACAGAAAGCACAGATCCTCCAAATTTCTAGAACTAAGTATGTTAGCTAAGTTTCTGTTATCCACTTTCCTCAAAGTGGATTTGGTACTGATGATATACAGAGATCAGCATTATTTGTCAATGCATGGTTAACCTCATCAGAATCATCAGCGTTAGTTGTTTTACAGGCAGGTTACCAGAATAACTGAATCAGAATCTGATGTGAGTATAGTAAGTGTCAGGGGAGTGAAAGGTGGGGGTTAGGGGAAGCAGGACTCTGCATACTTAGCCGATCACTAAGTCAGTGGTTTCCAAAATGTGATCCCAGGACCAGCAGTGTTAATATCATCTGGAAACTTGTGAGAAATGCAAATTCTCCAAAACACCCCACCACCAATCTACTGAATCAGAAACTCTGGGGATGGGGCCCAGTGTTTTGAGTTTATCAAACCCTCTAGGAGATTGACACTTGCTCAAACTGAAACACCACTGCAATCAGTGATTCTTTGCTTCTCCATATACTGTGAGAGTCATTATCTCCAGGTTTGTTAAATAGACATATTTCAATAAAACAAAGTCAAGTCATAAGATTTATTTCCATCTAATCACCTTCCACAGCCAGAACTTATAGATGTAGGATGCAAGTAGGAAAAAGGAAAGTCGGAAAAATGCAAGTAGGATGCAAAAGGAAAAAGGGCAGGTGGGAGAGAGGCTTTAGATTCAGAGCTGACAAACAGAGGTAAATGTTTCTTCCCATTTTTAAAAAGAAAGAATCACTCTCACAAAATAAGAAAGTCACTGGAAAGAGATACCCTGAAAGGATCTGTACTCTGCTAGTGCTTATCCTTTAATGCCTTTTAAACAATTTGATAATTCACAGGAAATTTATTTAGTGTTAACATCTGTAGTCCCTTTGTGGCCTATCAACCTCCAACCATGAAAAGGAATGTTTGAAATGGATGTTTCTGGGACACCACAGGAACCTTACAGATGACATCTGAGTGTGGGTTATGATGACTTTGGAAAACACCACAGTAAACACTTGTCTTAATTTTCTGACATAAGTGAAAACAGATGCTTGGATTGAATGGCCAATTAAGAACAAGTGTTATATAATGCAATTCAGCTGAGGAATTTATGGGATTATAAGACTCAATGCATGTTTCTTGTAAACAACTGAGAAAGGCACCTGAGAATATTTGAAAAGGCACTGACGTGTTTTTGAAAATTTGTGAAAATGGGATTTATTGCCAAGAACATGTGGAGAAGGAATTTTGACTGACTTGTACTAAGAAATATTGTTAATTCTCTAAGTAATCCAGTAGTATTTCTTATTCTGGTAACAGTTGTAATATCAATATTTAAAATGTGAGTTGTTCACAAAACAGGATAATTTAAAAAATAATTTGTCTTGCTGAAAGACTATCTACAAAGCATTTTGCAACTAGATTGTCATACATTAGAACAAAACCCTAAACTATGGTACTTCCAATATATCAATCAATCAAAAATTTGTTGTGTGTCACACCAAACTTAGTCAGTTTGTAGGACTTTCATCTATTCCTTATTTGTTTTTTATTTGTATCACAAGAAGAACCAGCACAACAATCCAACATGGCACACACATGTGCAAACACATACACACCTGGATTTGATAGCTCACTTAAATACATTTTTACAGTATTCACTATTAATATGGGTTGTGGTTTAAAGATCTAAAAGCCAATAGAACATATAAAATTACGATAGCAGAGATGATGAGGGTCTTCCAACACAAGAATTAGAACTATTAGATATCCGTAGCAAAAATAAAGCTTGACCTAAATTTAAAAAAAAAAAGAATTAGAACTTGAGAAGACATACAAGTGGGAAAGAATGGGGTTGTAAAGAAAGAGTGAGAGGAAAATTTGGAAGTCATCCTCTGAGTATAGCAAAGAAGACAGCCAGCTAGAGAAATGGAGGTCCAAGAAAGAGGTTTATGTATTGAAATGGTAAATACCTGCAACTGTGATCTAGTTGCCAATTACAGGATCACCACTTCCTGGGTACACTTTACGCAAAAACTCAGTGTCGTGGAAATACTGGTTCCAAGTCAAATGAAGAAAAATACGGCATTTGAACTCAAGATCCAACTCAATGATCCACTGGAAAACAGCAGAATTCTCTGCAAGTTCTACAAAACATCAAACTCCAACTACAATAGAACAAACATCCAGAATAAATTGAAAGCCAGCTTTACAAAAGAACACTATAATATCTGACTGCTACCGTGCATATGTTGTGGCCACCCTTCAAGGGACACAGTGACTTATGTTATATCCAAAGCCATTTAGGAATGCTATGGTGTGAATATACAGTTATGGTTTGTCTGAGCTGATAAATGAATGTAAACCTGTGCTTTTTCAAGATTGCTGATGCCAAGATAAATGAACAGGAAGCAATAATATTTTTCAACCAAGTGGAATACTTTGCATGACATAGAAAAAACACTTTTGACTTGGAAAAAGAAAAGTGTGCATTGTCTTCCAAAGGATAATTCCTGCTGCATCCAAACAGATGAGGAGTCAGCTGTGAGGCAAGGACATAGGCCAAAGTGGTCAGCAGGAGTGGCTAGGGGTAGAAGCCAGGAGAAGGCTCTGAGGACTCTCACGGTGTTGAGAGAAGGAAGAAAGAGGAGGGGCATGAGAAGGAGGCTGAAAGTTTGGGAAAGGGAAGGATTAGGAACAAAAAGAGAGAGGGTAGAAAAAGAATCACTCCATCAAACTAATCCAGTATCTGCAGACTGACCAGACTGCAGCAGGCATCCAGCAGAAGGTCAAGTCAGGTGGAACTGTATCCCAAGGACAGGTGGAGAAGAAAATGACCAAGGACCACAACTTGTACTTTCAGATGTTTCACTGTAAAAGAACAAATATGCTCTGAGCAGGATATTCCAGATTCCTTCAGGGAGAGCTGGATGTGGGAACAGGAGTAGGATGCTCATGGCAAGAATTCTGTTGAAAACACTCCCAGTGTCCCAGCTCCTGTCTGCAGATCCTGTTTCACTATGCAGATGCCACACCACAGGCTCAGACACTGTAGCCTTTGACACCCAGCAAAAGTGTTCTTTCTGCTCAGCACCAGTGTCCAGGCTGATGGAATGACTAGATCTTTCCATCACTGCCAAGGCAAATGTATTAGTCCATTTTCACACTACTGTAAGGAAATACCCAAGGCTGGAAAGTTAATAAAGCAAAGTGGTTTAATTGACTCATACTTCTGCATAGCTGGGGAGGCCTCAGGAAACTTACAATCATGGCAGAAGGGGAAACAGGCATGTCTTACATGGCAGCAGGCAAGAGGGAGAACAGGTGAGGGTGCAGGAAAAGCTAGCATTTATAAAACCATCATCTCTCATGAGAACTATCACAAGAACAGCATGGGGGAAACCATCCCCATGTCCATTCACCTCTCACCAAATTCCACCCTCGACATATGGGATTATGGGGATTACAATTCAAGACAAGATTTGGGCAGGGACACAGAGGCAAACACTATCAATAGGTAGAGAGTTTTAAAAATGTACCAGGTCTTCACAAGTTTACTTTGGTTAAGAAAGTTACTATTAAAAAATCCATCAATGCCACCCTAATATTGCTTGTTAATGAAAGCTAAAAAAAGGGACTGATATTTTTATTATTTCTCTTTCTTAGAGAGAAAAAAATGCTGACTGATGTTAAAAAAGGTGAAGCATTACATTGGTGCAAAATTAATTGTGATTTTTGCCATTAAAAGCAATGGCAAAAACTGCAATCACTTTTGCACCAACGTAATGACTTACTCAGGCTTCCGTGTACTCCTGCACTTTATCCACTACCCCATGTTGCAAATTTTCAGTATTTATCTTTCCAGTTCATAATAAAGCTACAGATTAGATAAACCTGATATGGGAGAGCATGCCCAGCATCATTTTCCTTTTAATTCTTGTAAAAAAGGAAGAGTTAGGGAAGAATTCTATGACAGCAGGATCCTTGGGGAAGTTTACAGAGGATGGACCTGAAGAGGAATGGAAGGACTGTCTTCCAGGTCATCTGATACCTTGCTCTAAACTAACTGGCCGGAGTGTCTTAACTTCATCTGAGAAAGTGAAAGGAGAAGGAAATTGTCCTGCATCTCCTGCCGACATAGCTGGAACAGAACTGAATTCCAGAGCTCCCTGCCAGCATGACTTTGGCAGACACTCCAAGCCCCTCCTTAAATGACAGAATCTGCTGCTCTCAGAGAAGGCAGGCCTGTTAGGTCTTGCACACCCACACACGTGTGCAAAGTGGCCTCTCAGGAGGATCCTGGGAAAACCAGAATGGTTTCTTATCAGCTAACAGAATGGAAAAAAAAAATCAAAGAATTGTATTTAATGAGAAAGGATATCTGAAACTCCACTTTGGCATCATATTGTAAGCAAAGTGCCCCTGTTCAAAGTCTTAGCAAGGTTTTATTCACTGCTACTCAGAGAAGAGAGAACTTTGGTTACATTAGAGAAACAGTGGAACACATTTTAAAGACGTTTCAGATTATAAGACATGCTACATGCTGAAAAATAATCCTTAACATAAAGCACAAAAATGAGCTGGTATATGGTAATGTGCACAATTAAAGAAATCATTTTCAATATAATTTACATAACCTGTACTTTCTAAGTAGGGAAATTCAATGCACATTTGCTTAACTCCTATATTTTGCACTGAAATCATGAGGTGCTTTGTTTTTCTTAACAGATTATATTTGAATTCATTTTTCTCCTTCTTATGTATATCACTCAAAGCTAGTACATGGCAACACAGTGGGATAGCTTAGCTCCTGCAAATTTTGTTGTGACATGAGGATAAAGAATTAGCTAACAGTTTCATATAAAAGAAAATGACTGTGTGGCCAAATGTTTTTAAATACAACCAATTTCAAACCTGTTAAAGCAGGAAATGTCTTATTCATCTTTGTAATCCTAATATGATTATTTAAAAATATTAATTGAATGACAAAATGAATCAGTGTAAGTCCAGTCTTAAAAATTACAGTCACAGCTTCTCAGATCTGGCTTCTGAGAGTAGCAGTTATGTTCTAACCCTAAAAACAAATGTTCATCTCAATTTAAAACATTTACTTGTTTTATATAGCTTCAGGAGGAAGACTGACAATTTTTTCAATGTTTTAAAATCCTGGAACAAAGCAGCATAAGGGGAAAATCACTTTTAAATTTACAGAAATCAAAACTTGAGTAGTAGAGAAATGTATTTGCAACTTTTGAATTTTACTCTATACTATCAAGAAAGATTTACTTATCAAACACTTACAAATACGAATTGTCAAAAAGCTCTAAACCAGTAGTTCTTAACCTTGGCCATATTAGTATTACCTGAGGAAATAAAAAAGCATCCCACCCTAGATCAATTTAAAATAAATTTGATGGGGAGGCAGAGCATTACTGATATTTTTGAAAACTTCATTATTCTGATGTGCATCTAGGATTAAATATATTGGGCTACATGTTCTCACTCATAGGTGGGCATTGAACAATGAGAACACATGAACACAGGGAGTGGAGCATCACACATTGGGGTCTGTTGGGGGAAAATGGGGAGGGATAGTGGGGGATGGGGAGTTGGGGAGAGACAGCATGGGGAGAAATGCCAGATATAGGTGATGGGGAGGATGGCAGCAAATCACACTGCCACGTGTGTACCTATGCAACAGTCCTGCATGTTCTTTACATGTACCCCAAAACCTAAAATGCAAATACATATATAATATATATATATGGCTATAGTATATATTGGTGTATTGGGATATACATTATAGTACATACAGTCATAAACTTATTAAATGAAGAACATTGAATTGCTATGTCATAGGTGAGATGTGAATTAAGCCTCAATTTTCTCTAAAATGAATTTCCAGTTTGACCAGAAGATGCTTGAAGTGGGTGAATTTGCCCTGGTTTTCTAATGGGTGGGCTTTCAAAGTATGATCCTTGACAGGAGAATGACAAGCCTTCTGTGAAAATGTCACATCTTCTCGCTCCTTCTGTAGAATTCCACAAGAAGGAACATTAGCTGACTTCACAGCATGTGTACTGAGAGGGCCTTAAACCTTAGATCGGCTCTAAGCTTCCAAATGTTCATCAAAATCGCTGGGAACACATATCACGTCTTTAGAAGATGAGGGAAACCTACAATACGCTATAATAATCTCGCTGCGGAAGGCTCTTGGTGGGAAACCCGAGCTAACATTCTAAGGAGTAGAGTAAGTACTGAAGCTGTCTTGGTGTCTACAGAACTTAGCCAAAGGAGTCTGAGCCCTTGAAGACAGCCTTTCCTACCACGTGCCTCCTGGGCCTTTGGGAGCTTCCCAGCACGAGAGAAGACTGTAGGCTAGAGAAGAGACCCACAGGGTATCTAGTATTTAACATTCTATGAGATTCTGAGTATCGTGTTTAGAGTATTTATTGTGTACAACCTAAATTTTGTTTCCCAAGAGCATGTGAAAGAATTGTTTTATTAACACTCAGCAGGATCTGAGAGAAACTCCTTTGGTTTTTCTGGTTGCTTCTATCACATTCACTGATAAAAGTATATTTTCTTTCTCCACACATAAGTTTAATGAGACCTTACAGTAACTCCTCCATTTACTCTAAAAGCCACTCCACTCAAGTTTCAGGAAAGCACATTTTTATCAGGACTGTATCATCATGTTCATAGGTGTTAATTACTTAATGTGTTTATTTTTTTCTTACTTTTTTTCTTTTCCTTAAAGAGATGGTGGCAGGAATAAAAGCAGTTTTTCTATTCTGAGGGAATTCTGTGTGCCTCTCTACGTGATATCAATCACACTTGATGGACCACACAGGAAACCAGCAAAGGAATCTAGGCATTGACTGCACTCTTGCATACAGAAAACAAGGTCTACATTCGGCATTCAATATTTACTTGTGCACTCTTAAGATATTTATTTCAATTCTCAGAGATTTCTTATAATTAACTTCAACCATCGAGAGAGACAAATTAGCAGTTTGCCAATGTTGGCATCTGCCACAAAATGCTTAATTCTCTAGGAAGTTGATGGAGTTTTAATGCTCAAACCAATATATTCTCCGGCATTAGATTTCCCGTGCTCGTAGTTTTACCATATCACTCGCTAGCAGCCATTGAGCACTTTGTGGTGGATAGACTCTTACATAATCTAAAGTGTTCAATCAACTTGTGTGGTAAACCTGTGAATTGCTTCTAACCAATAGAATATGGTAGAAGTGATGGGTTGTCACTTCTGTGATCAGGGTACATAAGGTTGTGACCTCCATCTTGCCTGCAGACTCTTCTGGGCTTGTACATTTTGATGAAGCAAGTGGCCATAATAGAAAGGCCTATGTGGCAAAGACCCGTGGCAACCTCAAGCCAATAGCCAGTGAGGCCCTTCGACCAATGATTCTCAAGGAATTGAATTCTGCTAAGAATCATGTGAGCTCAGAAGTGAATCCTTCCCTATGCAAATCTTCAGATGAGACCTCACCTCTGGCCAATACCTCCACTGTGGCCTTGTAAGACATGCTGAAGGAGAGGAGAGTCTGCCCAGCTAAACCAGGCTCAGACTCCTAACTTACAGTAACTGTGAAATTATATATGTGTGTTATTTTAAGCTGATAATTTTGTGGACATTTGTTATAAGAAAAAGATAACTAACTTACTCTTTTTTTTTTGAGACAGAGTCTTGCTCTGTTGCCCAGGTTGGAGTGCAGTGGCACCATATCAGCTCACTGCAACCTCTGCCTCCCGGGTTCAAGCAATTCTCATGCCTTAGACTTCTGAGTAGTTGGGATTACAGCCACCTGCCACCACACCTGGCTAATTTTTGTATTTTTAGTGGAGATGGGGTTTCATTATGTTGACTAGGCTGGTCTCAAACTCTTGACCTGAAGTGAACTTCTTGGCTTGGCCAAGTGCTGGGATTACACTAATACACTCTTTAAGCTTAATTCTTACATGTGAAATTGATACAATAATAATATATATTTCATGTTTATAAGCACTTTGCTCTAAATACCATGCCTGATACATAGCAATATGATTATCATCTTTTTAAATGTTATTTTAACAGAATATATGTATATCAATTATTATTTTTCTATATTTTGTTTAGCATGTTTCTTCTTTAGCTGATACTATTTATTTTTGCTTTTTGAGGGTCATTTTAACAAACGTGTTTTTATTTGACTAGTAATCTCTCTAGATAATCTAGATAATCACAGTAGAGTATCCAATTTATTAATTTTATGTTTATTCTGAGATCACTTTTATTAATTCATCTATTTACCTTTAATATTCTGTTGTTTTTACCTACTTTTATAAATTACAGTCAGGGAACAGCAAAGGGAAAATTTTTCTGAGGGTGGTGATCCAGATAGAATGATTGGTCCCATCTCCTGAATGGGATTTCTTTCATTAGACACCTCACTTATGTCTTTAAAAAGCCTTCTGTAAACTCATGTTAACTTACAAAACATTTTAACTGTCTTTCCTATAATATTGTATTGATGAATTCTTCTATTTTCAAGTGTTCTCCTGTACTCCCACTTTCTTGAAGAGAGACAGGGGAAGATACTCAAATTCTTAAGAATATCTCATAGCCCAAAATAGCAGTCTATAAAACTACACTACATCAGTAAATGTACAATTAATATAAGAAAACTTTTTTTTTAAGTCTTGGGTTCCAAAATTTAGCATCAGAACAAATTATATTTGGTCAATTTTTACCTTTGTAATATAAGGTTCTTTCATAGGAGGGGCTGTATCTCATTCAGTTTCCCTAGTAGATGCTTAATGATCTGTATTTGATGTGTTGACTATTGATCATTATTATTAATAATTAATTAAAGATTATTGTGGAAATTTTTTATGCAGCAACAGATAGCTAACATACTCTTTAAGCTTCTTCATCTGTGAAATGGAAATAACAATAATGTATATTTCACAAGTGTGAAGATAAAATGAGATAATTTACATAAACACAGCATTAAAAATCATTGATATGTAACATGATGGTTATTACATAGTTTTAAGAATTATAAAGGACTACTAATAATTTGTGTGTGTGTGTGTCTGTGTGTGTGTGTGTGAGACGGAGTTTTGCGCTTGTTACCCAGGCTGGAGTGCAATGGAGCGATCTCAGCTCACCGCAACATCCGCCTCCTGGGTTCAGGCAATTCTCCTGCCTCAGCCTCCTGAGTAGCTGGGATTGCAGGCACACGCCACCATGCCCAGCTAATTTTTTGTATCTTTAGTAGAGACAGGGTTTCACCATGTTGACCAGGATGGTCTCGATCTCTTGACCTAGTGATCCACCGGCCTTGGCCTTCCAAAGTGCTGGGATTACAGGCTAGAGCCACCGCGCCCGATAGACAAACACATCAATAAAACTACCAAGAAACTTTAGAGCTATAAAAGATGCTAAAATAATTTTCCTGCTTTGTGGTTTTTTAATTTTTTTTTAGCAGCAGAACCATTTTTTTCTAATGTACTCTTTAATACAGTCCCAGAAATACGTAAATATATGTTACTCAAATAAAAGCAGAACCACACCAAGTAAGCTTTGCACTTCTCAACAGTATCCTATGTTCCATAACCTAAGATGGAAAGGATCCTCTGCAGCCTCCCATAAGCATCAACCACCCTTTGGAGAAATGGACTTAACTGCTGGAGTGACACATTCCTGTTTTGTCAAAGCGAGGTTGGAAGGGCTCCATGGTGAGTGAGAGCCAGGCCCCAGGTGAGCAGCTGGAAAGTTGACAGAGCAAGATGTAAAATCTTCCTCTCCAAAGACAACATTTTATTTCCTCTTTGTAATCAATCATGAGGAGTCAGGCCAGATAGACACAAGGAAAGCACGGTTGCAGCTTGTATGGATTTCTGTCTAGGCTTCCCTCTCAGTCCTTTAGCACTCACTGAGCTTTGTCCCCTGGAGTTGCCTGGGCTCTGGCCCAGCAGCTACCTTTGTTGAGAAGGCCCCTCACCTCTTAGCCATCCTTCTCCTTGTTCTGACTTGTGTTTATACTCCAGAACTCTAAATGGGTTTCTTATTCTCTCATAATTCTTCATGCCTCCTGTCTGGATTGGATCCTTCATGTTCTCAAAATGCTTTGTGCTTCACCCATTGAAGGATGACCCCACTCGATTGTAATTATCCCCTTCCACACCACTCTCTTATCTCCTCCACAAACTGATCAGCTCCCTGAAGACAAGTGCCAAGCTTTGTCCCTCCAGCCTCAGTGCTCTGTGTATACATCCAATACAATTTGCTACTTGAACAAATTAAGTATCTTTACATAGAGCAGGGAAGTAATATTGCATCGAAATTAAAGGTATAGTCTTTTGCCACTTTCTAGCTGTGTGACTGGGAGTAAATTAATACTCTGAGACACAATTTTATGTTCTGTAACATGGGAATAACAGGTTTACCTGTTTCAAAAGTACTAGAGCTTGAATGTGTTCCCTCCAAAATTCAGGTGTTCTAGTGCAATAGTATTAGGAGCTGAAGCCTTTAAGAGGAAATTAGGCCATGAGCACTTCCCTGTGAATGGGATTAGGTACCCTTGTAAAAAGGCTTATGGAGGAAGTTTATCCTTCTCTTGCCTTTCTGCCTTCTACAATTTGAGGATGCAGCAAGAAGGCCCTCACAAGATGCCAGCACGTTGATCTTGGATTTTTCAGCTTTCAGAACTGTGAGAAATAAATTTCTGTTCTTTGCAAATTACCTAGTCTCAGGTATTTTGTCACAGAAGCACAAAACAGACAAAGACAATGGTGGAGTTTCAAGAATTTAATTAGATTTTCCACACTAAAAATATGAAGCACTAAATTACCACATGTAGGATATGCTCCAAGAATGTTATATATGATAATAATAATGGTAATAGTTATCAATAGCTATGGCAGTTACTATTATGATTATCATCTGCTCTGTGTGTTTTGTTCCTAAAGTCAGAGATTTCTACCCTGTTAGGTAAGAACCCAAAGAAAAGGGCCAGCTGCCTCTTCCATCTGCCATATCCCAAGAGTCACACCCAAGATCCCCATGTCCTCTGGCCATCTGATTACACTTGCATCTTGGATGTTCCTCTGTGGTATTTCTCACACTTGCCTAAAAGTCATAGTCTTTGCCTTTGGGCTAATTACAATCTTCTGTATCCTGGAGCTTCCACACAAAGGTATGTCAAGGCCCTGCTGTCCGATTACAAGATTTTGTTGGCTCCTTTCATTACATATTGTTCTCACTGGTTTTTATTTTAACCTGTTTGCCAGGAGAAGAAAAAAGTTCAATGGTGCCAAGAATAAAGATTCTTAGAGGTAGCTGGAGCACAGGGGCTTCCAAAGGTATAAAACAATGTGAGAATTCTTCTCTAGTATGGTCTAATTCACCTCCTGAAAAACAAGCTAAACAGGATCTCACCTGGAGGGTCTCTGACATCTTACAAATCCCTATGGAAAAGCTGATCTTAAAGCAAAGGTGCAGCTTTCCACAGGGTAACGTTGGCCGTATGGCAGACAATGGTCAGGCTAGAATGCAGTAGAAGCCTTCCTTTGTTGCCATGTAGAACAATGCTGCAATCCTTCATCCCATCTTTCTGCCAAGATCATACCACCTCACGTTCTACCTCACAAGAGATTTGTCTTACATTTTGAATACAAGATCATGTGGTATTTGGTGCGCATGTTTTTCAATGTTGATCCCCTTTTCTATGACCTAATAAGGATTTATTGAAAATCTGTTATGTCTCAGACTTATTACTAAAGGTTTTGCATCTCTTATCTCATTTAATCCTGAAACACTATGAGATAGTTATCATTAGTCCCATGTTACAAATGAGAAAACTGAGGCTAACAAAAATAAACAGTTTGCCAAAAGTGTAGTCATTAAGTAGTGGGGAAGAGAAAATGTCCATTAATAATAGTCTCCAAGTTTTTAAAAAGTAAGCAAGAATCTTCTAATAACCTACTTTTATAACAAAGTATGTGGCTAGGTATGCAAATAGGTATACTACACGTAACAACTGACTTCATATAAATATCCACATATGTATGTATGTCATACATACATAAAAATGTGGGTGGTAGCATTCACATGTACACTGCAGGATGTCATTCCTAAGGTTGGGGTCAGGGGAGCCTGCCTATCTGGCAAGAAGCAGATTAGAACATGGATTTTGAATGAGAAGTGAGGTTTCAAGTCCTGGCTCCACATTAACATGGGAAAGTGACTAAATCTGCCATGCACTGGGGTATCTTCATTTGTAAAATAATTGGTTATGTTCGGTCAGTGGTTTCCAAATATTGGCTTGTGATAGATTTTTCATTAGTCTGTGGAAAATGAGAAAAATAACAATAGACTTACTTACGAAGGTAAATTTATTTATTTTATAAATCTGTTAAAATGGTTTACTTTTATAAACACTGGGCATTCTCCCCTGTTTCCTTGGAGCATCCTTACATAGCAAAATTCAAGTAAGCCTTCTATAATAGAACCCTGATATTAAAATACTTGTGTATCTGTGTTGGTCCATAAATCCAAAGGTCTAGGAATCACTAGACTAAGTGATCACGAATGTCTTTTCTAGCTCCAAAATTCTAACCACTTCTTATATCACAAATAGCATTTAACTAACTCTGAAGTAGAAGGAAGAATAAAGGTAAAAACTTTTACTCATTTTTTTCTTTTTTTTTAAACTCAGCATTTCCCTAAAGTGTCCTGTGACAGACAGACCCCTGCTAAAATATTATAGATCTTCTATGAAAAAGGAGATTCTTAGTCAAATGAGTCTGAGAAACAATGGCTTTGAAAAGTTGGACGGGATTTTTTTTAATGAGAATATGCAAACTGCTAACACTTATTGTGATTCCACCAAAAAGACTCCCCAAGTAATTGACAGGAATCAGCTGCCATCACCCCAAACTCTACCCATTGTAGAACAGACAGTGCAACTATGAGCTGAGCAGTTTGAAAAAGGTGACTTCAGCTAAACGGTCCTCAACAGCTTTCACAATAAAGAAAAAACATAGCATTAAAAACATAACTTGCCATTTCTTTTATAATTATTATAATTTGATGATTTTTTTCCTCCAAATTACCAAAAACTACAAATATTTTTAAAATTAACAAAAGACATCTGAATGAAAACATTTCAGATTAGAGTGCAATAAACAACAAAAGCTTTGTGGCCATTTTTGACAGCTACGTTTTTTTTTTCTTTGCCATTATAAATAAAGAAAAATTGTTGTCAAGAGATTTGTGTTTAGTGATTGCAACATAATAATTAAAGCACTGGGATTTTTGCAGAAGTTTGCAGTAACAAAGTTATGGCTAAATCAAACTATGTAAAAAATAAAAAGTAAAATAAAAGCCATCTGTAGGTATTAAGCCTGAGAAAATCCCCAGATTCTACTCAAATGGTATGCCACTGTTAAATACTCCATTAGTAAGAACAATGAGCTCTGAATGCTTGTGGCTCATAATTGATTTCTTTAAATCACAGTTTTATTGTGATCAAGGAGCAAAACTCTTGGTAGAAAAAGATCTAAGAGTGTTTTTTTTTTATTTTTCATTAATTGTTCGATCAGAGTTGAGAAGGTTTACTTAGTCTTTTCTATTACTGTTCACATCATCATGTGAAATATCAACTAGCCAACTGCTTCAGCCTTCACAGGCTGGATTCAAGTTTCACTTTACCCACCAAGGAAAGAACAGTTTTCACTTGGGACAAGATAATCCTGGAGCAAACTACCCAGAGAGAGGACCCAGGGATGATCTTTTGGCTATTCTGACACCAACAACCTTCCTTTCTGACTTTAGACACACCAGGTTCTTTACAAGCCTGCAGCTCGACAATACCTCTGATGTTTCCATCATGACTGTACGGTAAATTCCAGCCTGTTTTTCATAATCCTGCTGACTACAGCAGTCTGCAACCATAAAAAGCCTTCACAGACCTAGAGTTGGCTTAGAAAAGTGCCTCTGCAGAGGAACAAAAGTACATGCAACATTGGTGTTCACAGACAGGAGAGAGGCAGGAGCCTCTTGTTTTGATTCTGATGGGCTCAAAGGGTTGTTTTTAGGGTTTAACTTTAGAAATTTTAATTTTCTTCTGATAACATTTGTAAACAAAATACCAACACTAAAATGAGAGCAATTTAGCCAGGAAAAGGGGGAGTGTCCTGTCGAACAGATCAAGCTCTCTTCTAAACTCCTCTGGAAGGATGTGTCTGCAAAGCAGCACACAACCATCCTTTGGATGTGTGCACTCCCTCAGCCTCCTAGTCAACAGGTATTTTGAGGTTCACACCAAAGAGTCA
Source organism: Leontopithecus rosalia (assembly GCA_028533165.1). Taxonomy (NCBI): domain Eukaryota; kingdom Metazoa; phylum Chordata; class Mammalia; order Primates; family Cebidae; genus Leontopithecus; species Leontopithecus rosalia. Next base: position 80,469,351 of record CM052662.1, read on the forward strand.
AGGTTTCAGAATTAGCTTCTTTTGAATCTTATGCTAGTACTGATTCAGTCTCTGGGAAGGAGGATAAAAACATCAAACGACTCTTTTTAACAGACTATAATATCCATTTACATAACATGCTTCAATATACAAGTACTATAGTTTGAAACTATACAGTTCAAGCTCTGATGAACAGCTGCTCAATGCAGTAAGTTGGTTTTCATTTTTGCAATCAAGAGCTGTAATTGAAAAGTAAGTAACAGGAAGGGAAAGTAAAAGTTTAAGCGACCCCTTCACACATTTGAGCTTTGACTGCAGAATAACTCTATTCCCCCCGTCTGGTAAAGCAGATAATATTTAAAATCAACATTTAAAAATGACTAAATCTTAATATTATTTTTAAAACATAAAACATCAGGCTACTTGCCTTTTGGCAATTTCTGTGCATTTCCCAGGACTAGTGTAATACTTCCACAGAGAAGTAGACACCCCAAGCTGGAGAGCATGTTGCATTTGCCACCTCGCACAGGGAATGATGCTGGTGGGTGCCTCGCAACCCTGGAGCTGCATTTAAGTGGACTGTCTCCCAGTGACAGAGGCGGGCGGCTGCACTTAGCTGTGCCGTGGGCTTACTCACAGGGGGTGGAGACAAGATGACATCACACCCTTTCCCACACACACCAAAAAAAAAAAAAAAAGCACAACAGCAAAAACATATCATCACATTTCTTTCTTTCTGCTAAGTTATAACTGTGCCTTTTCCCTCTGTGATATAAAAATTGAAATTCTGGCAGATCTGTATTTATGAAAGAAGCATTTAGGCAGTTTTGAAGCATTTGGTGAACTATTTTACAGAATCCAGAAATGACATATTAAAAATTATTAAAATGTTAAAAATATAAAATAAAACCTTATTAAGAAGGAAACTGCTTTTGATTATCCAGTAAACCAACCCAAGTCTTTTAAATGGGAGTAAATTCATAAAAATATACTTTGAGCCATTCTGTAGTTCCTGTGTTCTAAAAAACATTTAAGAGTAAGTCTTTAGCTACAAAGCTATACATTATGTATAATACATACATGTATACACATATATTCTACAGATGTAGATGCAGAGATATAAAGCAATATTGCTATTTGAGCCTCAACTATGTACTGAGTTCTGTAATAGAGTTTTTACCTACTTTGTTGTATTTTAATCTTCATAGTGCCTCTGCAAGAGATACGGTATTAACCCCATTTTACCATTAAGAAAAACTGAGGCACAAAGGTTAAGCATCCTGACAATGCTGGTATATTGTACTGGTTAACGACGGATGCCACTTACTAATGAAATGCCCTTGAGCAAACTTCATCTCTATATTATCAGTATTGATGACATTTAAACGCTTACTCTGATTGAATCAGTTTACACATGTTAAGACACTTATTCCTCAAAACAGTTTATGAGGCAGGCATTGCCATCATCCCCATCTTACAGATAAAGAAACTGAGGTCAAAAGAAAGACAGAGAGGTCAAAAGCAAGCCCAGGGTCACAGTGCTGGCATTTTAAGCTGTCCAGTTAACTCTAGTGCTTCCATTCCTAATTACTAAATTTTAAATTCTAAAATAACGATGACAGTACCAATTTCATAAATTTGTAGCAGTGTTTTGAAAGTGATTGCCATAATGCCTGACACACAGGAAGCATTTACTAAATGGCAGTCACTGAAAACGAGAATAATGATGATGATAAGCCCCCAATTCAGTAGAAGCATAATTCCAAACTGGGTCTATTTACCTCTGAAGTCCACATGTGTGTCCTTTCCCCCTACATCACATTGCCCAAAATATATAGCCATGAGGGTGGAGTGGTTGGGTTAATGAGGTACTTTATTTATACTGATGCTTTAAAAAGAGCTTACCTCACTGGGGTGCTGTAGCTGAATCAAAAACAGTAAGAGAAAATTAAATAACACCGGTCAAATGAAATTCTAGTTCGAAAACTTACAAAAGAAAAAAAGAAACATCAAAGAGACAGCCTCATCTTCCAAATAAAGCGTGAGAGGGCACCTTGTTAAAGTCATTTAGAGCTGGCTGGGTCTGAGCTCTCACCGTAGGAATGCCTTGGCACTGACTAGAGGAGGGACGGGGTTATTTAACAGGTCTTTTTCATCTTTGATTTTTCACTTGAATAGGCAGCTCCCTCAACCCAGGTTAGGACATTTATCCAGCTGGCACCGCTCTTTCTGTTCCTATATGCCAGTGCCATCATGTTAAGCCAGTGAGGCCACTGTGTTAGTAGGAAATGACAGGTTTTCTAAGGGGAACAAACCCCGCAGAAATATTGAAAAGAAGGCTGGCTCTTCCAAACATTTACGAGGGGCTGGTGTAAGAGTTAGGTGATGAAATTCAAGAATTGGCCTCTGCTTGGCCAGCAGGCAAAGTCAAATCCACCTTAGCAATCGTTATTTTCAGTTTTGCAACTGACTGGAGGCTAATTAAACAAAGCACCATCTCTAATTATTGTGTCAGAAAAAATAATGGTTGCATTATTTTAGCTAGTAGGATGCTTGAGCATTCAGTGAAGATGTCGAAAGTATTAGGGCTTGTCTCAGACTAGGGAGGAGTCACGCAGCAGAAAGGAACCATGCCTTTTTTTATTACTCTCTTTAGTGCCTAGACTATAAGATTGCAATAAGTATATGATGAGTAAGTGTCAAATGAAACAGAATTCATCAATTCCTGCAAACAAAGGGTTAGTTTAGATTATACCAGAGAACACTTGAGTATGACCTACAATGTACAGTTGTTGGGAGACACTTTTTCAAAGGTCACTAATGTTTCTGTTCATCTTATGAGCAGAGGCAGTAATTCCCTGTGTTACAGACCATCTTGTAAAGAATATTTGCATATAAAATATCCTTGGAAGATAGAAATTTGTATTCTGTCCCATATAATAAAGGTACTATCTCCCTCTGGGGCAATGGGAATACGTGATCACATCCCTTGATAAAAGATTTCAATTCTCTAAGCTTGTCATTCCTCTTCTGTAAAATAACCTACGGCATATGTAGGTATCACCTGTACCTCTTTGTGTTGTCCTGTGAGAACTGGGGCTCCTTGAACTAGTGCAAATGCTGATATTCAGGCGACTGCAATTGCTGTAATAAATTGTCTTTTCCCTTGTCTTTGACCCAGGTGTTTTGGGTCTCCTGACAGCCTCTATGAACTGTGTGTTAGCTTGCACAGGGTAAAAATCTCAGATCCTTCACAGTTCCTGAAAACAGTAGTGACCCACGTTAAAATATTTTATTAAATAATGCTTTAGCATAGTGCACTTGGTATAACCCCTATTATAAGAAGTCTATTATCAGAATCAGCCATGAAACCCCATAGAGTACACAGTAAGAGTGTTGCTAGACATAGCTTACTAAACCATATCTTAAAAAACAACAACCCTGGAGAAAACCTCTGACTGCTGTGTCAAGTATGAAAATTTGTGGCTATTTTTCCTAAGCAACTGTATTTATTTTTTGGCACTGGAACCAGATTTCTCTTTCCATGTTGACTGGAGGAAACTTAGAACTGAATGCATCCCCCACCCATATTTAGTGTATAGGTCTTTGTGATGTGCATTTTTGGACATAATTCTTGGCTGTATTTCTTGTCCCCACCCTTATTTCTTGCTTATTTTACTTGGAGTCTTCATTTGTGTGATTTTATAAGTTGTTTCAATTTGTTTCTGGAGCAAAGTGAGGTAAAACAAACAAACCCCACACACAGATGTTGTGTCAAAAACCACGTGTCAGAAGCTATAAAGTGGGAATCTGGGAACCTGTTTACTTTTCTTTACTTTTCCAGCAGCAGTAGACTCTGATAGAATTTTGGTACAATGATTGTATGCTATCATTTTTAAGAAATACTTTCTCCTTGGGGAAGTCAGTGAAATCCATAAGACTAGAAGACATCTAGATCACTGCTCAAAATAAGTGTCAAAGTTTTCAGTCATGCCATGTTTGATTTTTTAAGGGCTCAACATTAATTTCATTATTTCAAATGAGATCTGTATAAAAACTCATACATCTCTCAAATCTTGGAAGTCAACTCTGTGCAGTCATTTAACCTATTCACCTACATTTTTAGTCTCTCCTCTATAAAGTATTATGCTAGGAGATTTTTTTTAAAGGCTTGTGTGTATGCAATTTCTATTTGAAGGTATTCTGTGGTTTTTCTAAGGGATGCTAATAAAAATAATTTTAATATGATTCATTTGACATAAAAAAAAACTCGGTGTTCCATGTTTTCATCCCAAATCTTCTTTCTTTTTTTTTTTGAGACGGAGTTTCGCTCTTGTTACCCAGGCTGGAATGCAATGGTGCAATCTCAGCTGACCACAACCTCCGCCTCCTGGGTTCAGGCAATTCTCCTGCCTCAGCCTTCTGAGTAGCTGGGATTACAGTCATGCACCACTGTGCCCAGCTAATTTTTTGTATTTTTAGTAGAGATGGGGTTTCACCATGTTGACCAGGATGGTCTCGATCTCTTGACCTTGTGATCCACCCGCCTCGGCCTCCCAAAGTGCTGGGATTACAGGTGTGAGCCACCGCGCCCGGCCCCAAATCTTATTTCTTTAATCACTTTCCTGAACCAGACTCATAATCCAATTGGACAAGTGTCCTGCTCCAGTGGAGGTCCATTTGGTCAGAGCATGAAGTTCTCCTCCACAATTCTTCTTACATCACGAAGATGTAATATCCCTTAAACATCCAAGTGATATTTGCAGGTCATTCTTCAGTTTGTCTAAGGCATCTTAACTTGCAAATTTTTGGCTTCATAACCTTGAGGTAATAAGCAACTTGTACTTATAAAGCAGTGTAAAGGATCTATTCATCTAGAAAAAAAAATCTTATTTAAGACCTAAGTTGTATGTCTCTAAGCTGTCAAATGTGCCTTCCTTGTTTTGTCTAGATTCTGCTTTCTTCATGGAGGTGCTGAGTACATAGGTCAACTTGTCCAGGTGAAGGGAATATGTTTTTACTTAAGTTTTAAACAATGTAAGAATTGATGGAGTCAAGAGCTGAGTGAGAAACATAAGTTAGTAAACCAGAGATGGGACTCTGAACAGGATATGCCACAGGAGGGTCCTGAAAGTTAGATTACTGCATCATGGAGTCTGAGAGCCTGGGGCATGCAAGTGTGCAGCAGCATGTTGAACAAGCAGGTGGATGGCGGTCCTGGGAACTTACCTAGGACCACTCCAATTCAACTTGTGCATATATTTGAGACATGCGAGGAAACCCGAGGACCCAGAGAAAACCCACGCAGACATGGAGAGAATGTGCAAACTCTACATAGTGGTACCAGTTATGAAACAATTTTATTCCAGGAACCACTGTACATAATTTGGTGAGCTTTAACATTTGTTTTGGCATATGTGTTCACCCAGGTAATCCTTACCATAATCACAATAAATATATCCCTCACTTCCAAGAGAATTCTTGTGCCCCTTTTCAATCTCACCCTCTTCCCTCTCTATGCCTACCACACGATTCCTCACCATCACTGATCTGCTTTCTAGTACAATGCATTACATTGCATTTTCTAGAATTTCACATAAATGAAATCATGCAGTATTGCTCTATTTTTGACCAGATTCTTTCACTCAGCATGGTTATAATTCGATTCACTTATGGACATTTGGGCTGTTGCCAGTTTGGGCTCTTACAAATAAGGCTGCCATGAACATTTGTATATGTCTTTGGCTGGCTGGCTGGATTTTATATCTCTTGAATAAATATCCAATATTCCAGGGAGAGTGAACTACTGAATCAGGCGTATGTTTAAATTTGTAAGAAACTGCCAAAATCATTTCCAACATGGCTGTGCAATTTTACATTCACACCTACAACATGGAGGTTCCAGTTCTCCATGTCTTCACCAACATTTACATGCCAGACGTTTTAATTTTTGACATTCTTATAGGTATAGGGCGCCAGATTTGGGGTTAATTTGCATTTTCCTAATGGTAAATGATGATAAATATATTTTCATGTCTTATTTGCCATTTGCTTATTTCTTTTTAAGTGAGTTGTCTGTTCAAAAGTGTTTTGTCCACTTTTGAGGGAGGAGGATGTTTCTTTATAATAGAGTTTTGTGAGTCCTTTACATACTTGGAACATAAGGTTTTTTAAATCAGATATATACTTTGCAAATATTTCCTCCATATCCTGGCTTGCTTTTTATTCCTTCAGAGGTGTCTTTTGAAGTGCAGAGTTCTTAATTTAGGAAAAGTCTGGTTTGTCCTACTTTTTTGTTATAGATTATACTTTTGGTGTCATAGCTAAAAATCCTTTGCCAAATTCATGAAATATTCTAAATTTTACATTTAAATCTCTAAACCATCCTGAATTGATTTTTACATACACTGTATGCTATGAATCCAAGTTCTTTTTACTTTTATATATATATATATATATATATATATATATATATATATATATATATATATATATTTACATACAGACACCCAACTGGGCTAGTATCATTTCCTGAAAACACTGTTCTTTCCCCACTGAATTACTTTTGTACCTTCATCAAAAATCAATTGTTCATATACCTGTGGGTTTTTTTCTGGAGTCTCTATTATGTTCTATTCCTCTATTTGTCTGTCTAAATACCAACAACCTACTGTCTTGAAAACTAAAGCTTTATAATAAGCCTTAAGAGCAGATAATGCTTGCCTACCTATTCTCTCTCTCTCTCTCTCTCTCTCTCTCTCTCTCTCTCTCTCTCTCTTTCTTTCTCTTTCTTTTTTTCTTTTTTTCCTTTGGAGACATGACCGCAGCTCTGTCACCAAGGCTGGAGTGCAGTGGCATGATTATGACTCACTGCCCGCTTGACCTCCCAGGCTCAAGCGATGCTCCCACCTCAGCCTCCTGAGAAGCTGGGACTACAGGCACACCCCACCATACCCAGCTATTTTTTTTCAGTAGCATTGGGGTCTCATTATGTTGCCACAGTTGGACTAGAACTCCTGAGCTTAAGTGTCTGCCTACCTTGGCCTCCCAAAGTGCTGGGATTATAGTCATGAACTGACTATAGTACCTGACTGACTTTTGTATATCCACAAAATTTTAGAATTAGCTCATCAATTTCTACCAAAAATGCTGGAATAAATTTTGATAGGAATTGAATTGAATCTGAAGATCAGTCTGGGGAGAACTGATATCTTAACAATTGAGTGTTAAAACATAAACTAGGTATTTCTCTCCTTCATCTGTGTCTGCTTCAATTTCTCTCAGCATTTTTTGTAGCATTTTTTTGTACAGGCCTTGTAAACATCCTGTCAAATTTCTCTCTTAGCATTACTTGTATTTTAACGCTATTGTAAATGATATTTTTCTAATTTCAATGACCAAATTTTTACTGGAGGAACACAGAAATACAATTGATTTTTGCATATTGGACTTATATCTGCAACCTTGTTAACCTCACTAATTACATCTAGCAGTTTTTTGATACATTTCACGCAGATTTCTGGATAGACAATTATGTCATCTTTAAATAAATACAGTTTTACCTTTTTCTTTCCAATTGGATGCTTTTTATTTCTTTTTTTTTCTTTATTGAATGGTCTAGAATTTCCAGTATAGTGCTGAATAGAAGTGGTGAGAGTCCTGTGCCTGATCTTAGAAGCATTCCAATTTTCATAATTAAGTTAATCTGATATTAGCTGTGAATTTTTTACAGAAGCTTTTTATAATTCAAAAGGTTCTTTTCTATTTCTAGATTACTGAGAATTTTTATCAGGAATGGATGTTAAATTTTTTTAATTTCTTTTTTAATTTTTTTTTAAATTTCTTCTGCAATATTGAGGTGATCATGTTTCTTCTTTTTTAGTTCATCAATATGATGAAATACATTGATATTTGAATGATAAAATGTATATACTTGGGATAAACCCTGCTTGGTCATAATTTATGGTTCTTTTATATATTGTTTTATTCAGCTTGCTAAAATTTTGTTTGGAATATTTGCGTCTATGTTCACACACAATAGTGGTCTGTAGATTTCTGTGTGTGTGATGTTGATGTCAAGTTTTAAAAAAAAATAATTTTTGTGGGTACACAGTAGGCATATATATGGGATACATGAGATATTTTGATAGGGCATGCATTGCATAATAATCACATAATGCAGTATTTATCACCTCAAGCATTTATTCTTTGTGCTACAATTTAATTATAGTTTGTTATTTTTAAATGCATATTTCAATAATTATTGACTGTAGTCACCCTGTTGTGCTATCAAATATTATGTCTTATTTATTCTTTCTAACTACTTTTCGTACCCATCCCCATCCCCACTTCCCTCTCACCTATCACCAATAAGCCTTCCCAGCTTCTGGTAGCCATTGTTCTGCTCGCTGCCTTCATAAGATCAATTGCTTTAATTTCTAGTTCCCCAAAATAAGTGAGAACATGTAAAGTTTGTGTTTCTGTGCCTAGCTGATTTCACTTAACATAATGAATTTCTAGATCCCCAAAATAAGTGAGAACATGTAAAGTCTGTGTTTCTGTGCCTGGCTGATTTCACTTCACATAATGAATTCTAGATCCCCAAAATAAGTGAGGATATGTCAAGTCTGTGTTTCTGTGCCTGGCTGATTTCACTTAACATAATGAATTTCTAGATCCCCAAAATAAGTGAGAACATGTAAAGTTAGTCTTTCTGTGCCTGGCTGATTTCACTTATCATAATGACCTCCACTACATCCATGCTGTTGTAAATGACGGAATCACATTCTTTGTTATTAGACCTAAAGTTCTGGGGCACATGTACAGATCGTGCAGGCAGAATCTCCTTCTTTTCTATGGCTGAATAGTACTCCATTGTGTACTTCATCTGCAGTATCCATTCAGCTGCTCATGGGCACTTACATTGCTTCCAAATCTCGGTTATTGTGAATAGGGCTGCAGTAAACATGGGAGTTCAGATATCACTTTGATATACTGATTTCCCTTCTTTTGGGTATATTCCTAGCAGTGGGATTGCTGGATCATATGGTAGCTCTATGTTTAGTTTTGAGGACCCTCCATGCTGTTCTTCATAGAGGTTTTACTAATTTACATTCTCACCAACAGTGTATGTGGGTTACATTTCCTCCACATCCTCACCGGCATTTGTTATTGCCTGTGTTTTAGATAAAAGCCATTTTCACTAAAGTGGGTTAATATCTCATTGTAATTTTGATTTGCATTTCTTTGATGATCAACAATGTTGAACACCTTTTCATATACATGTTAGCCATTTGTATGTCTTTTGAGAAATGTCTATTCAGATCTCTTGTCCATTTTTCAATCAGATTATTCTATTTTTTTCCTATTGAGTTGTTTTAGCTCTATATATCCTAATTATTAATCTCTTGACAGATGGATACTTTGCAAATATTTTCTCTCACTCTGTGGGTTGCCTCTTCACTTGACTGATTGTTTCCTTTGCTGTACACAAACTTTTTAACTTGATGTGAGCCAATGTGTCCATTTTTGCTTTGGTTGGCTATGCTTTGGTGGGTAGTTTCATGGTTTGAAATCTTAGATTTAAGTCTTTAATCCATTTTGATTTTGGCATATAGCAAGAGATAGGGGTCCAGTTTCAATCTTCTGCATACGGACATCCAGTTTTCCCAGCACCATTTATTGAAGAGACTGTTCTATTCCCAATGTATATGCTTGGCACCTTTGCTGAAGAGTTCATTTTAGATGTATGGATTTGTTTCCACGTTCTCTATTCTGATCCATTTGTTCATGTGTCTGTTTTTATGGCAGTGCCATGCTATCTTGGTTACTATAACTTGGATGTATAATTTGAAGACAGGTAATGTGATTCCTCCAATATTGTTCTATTTGCTCAGGATATAGGTTTGGCTACTTTGAGTCTTTTACAGTTCCATATATATTTTAGGATTGTTTTTTCTATTTCTGTGAAGAATGTCATTGGTGTTTTGATATGGATTGCATTGGATCTGCAGATTGCTTTAGGTGAGATGGACATATTAACAATATTGATTATTTTAATCCATGAATATGAAATATCTTTCCCTTTTTTTGGTGTCCTCTGCAATATATTTCATCAGTACCTTATAGTTTCCATTGTAAAGATCTTTCATTTCTTTAGTTAATTCCTAAATATTTAATCTTATTTTTAGCTACTGTAAATTGGATTACTTTCTGGATTTCTTTTACAGATTGTTTGCTGTTGGCGTACAGAAATGCTACTGATTTTCCGATGTTAATTTTGTATACTTCAACTTTACTGAATTTGTTTATTAGTTCTAATAGTGTATTAGTGGTGTCTTTAGATTTTTCCAAATATAAAATCATATCATTTACAAATAAGGATACTTTGACTTCTTCCATTCCAATTAAGATGCCCTTTATTTCTTTCTTTCTAGTACTATGTTGAATAACAGTGGTAAAGTGGACATCCTTGTCATTTTCCCGATCTTACAGGAAAGTTTTCAGTTTTTTTCCATTCAGTGTGAAAATAGCTGTGGATGTGTCATATGCGGCTCTTATTATGTTGCAGTATATTCTTTCTATACCCAGTTTTTAGAAAGCTTTTATCATGAAAGGATGTTGAATGTAATCAAATGATTTTTAGCATCAATTGAAATGATCATATAGTTTTTGTCCTTCATTCTGTTGACGTGACATAACACAATTACTGATTTATGTGTTTTGAGCCATCCTTGCATCCCTGGGACAAATCCCACTTTGTCATGATGAATGCTCTTTTTAACATGCTGTTGAATTCTGTTTGCTAGTATTCTGTTGAAAGTTTTTGCATGAATGTTCATCAGGGAAATTCACCTGTAGTTTTTCTTTTTTCGATGTGTCTTTGGTTTTCATATATGTGTCTTTGTCTGGTTTTCATATCAGGGTAACACTGGCCTCATAGAATGAGCTTGGAAGTACTCCCTCTATCTGTATTTTTCACAATAATTTGAGTCAGATTAGTTTTAGTTCTTTAAATGTTTGGTAAAATTCAGCAGGGAAGCCATTGGGTCCTGGGCTTTTCTTTGCTGGGAGACTTTTTTTTGAGACTGAGTCTCACTCTGTTGCCCAGGATGGAGTGCAGTGGCATGATCTTGACTCACTGCAACCTCAGCCTCCAGCTGGGACTACAGGCGTGAGCCACCATGGCCAGTTTTGTATGTTTAGTAGAGACAGGGTTTCACCGTGTTGGCCAGGCTGGTCTGAACTCCGGACCTCAAGTGATCCACCCACCTCGGCTTTCCAAAGTGCTAAGATTACTGGAGTGAGTCACCGAACCCAACCTGGGAGACATTTTATTAAGGCTTCAATCTCATTACTTATTGTTCTGTCCAGGGTTTGGATTTCTTCATGGTTCAATATTGGTAGGTTGTATGTGTCCAGGAATTTATCCATTTCCTCTAGAAATGGATAAATTTTCCAATTTGTTGGCATACAGTTGCTTATAGTAGCTACTCTTCTGTCTGATATAAGAATAGCTACTCCTGCTCTGTATTGATTTCCATTGGCATGAACTATCTTTTGCTATCCCTTTACTTTCAGTCTTTACAGGTGAAGTGTCTTTTTTGTATAGGCAAAAGACCATTAGGTTGTTTTCATTCATTCGGCCATTCTATGTCTTTTCATTGGAGTGTTTAGTCCATTTATATTCATTACTCCTGCCATTTTGTTCCTTGTTTTCTGTTTTTTGTGGTCTTATCTTCCTCCTTTCCTGCCTTCCCATCTTCCTTTTTGTGAAGGTGATTTTTCTCAGGTGGTATGTCTTAATTTCTTGCTTTTAATACTTTGTGTGTCCATTCTATGCTTTTTAAGGTTATCATGAAGCTTGCAAATACTATCATATAACCCATTATTTTAAACCGATGACAATTTCACGCTGATCACATAACCCAACAACAAACAAGTGAAAAGAAAGCTAATAAAAACTCTACACTTTAACTTTGTACAACCCTTACTTCTTAACATTTTATTGTTTCTCCATGTTATATTGTACTGTCCATATCTATGTTCTGAAAAGTTGTTTTACTTATTTTTGATTGGTGCATCTTTTAGTCTGTGTGCTTGAAATAACAGTTTACACACCACAATTAAAGTGTTATAATATTGGTGTCTGTCTGTGTACTCACTATCAGCAGTGAGTTTTGTTATCTTCAGATGATCTCTTATTGATCATTAATGTCTTTTTCTTTCGGATTGAAAAACTCCCTTTAGCATTTCTTGTAGAACAGGTCTGGTGTTGACAAAATCCCTCAGCTTTTGTTTGCCTAGGAAAGTCTTTATTTTTCCTTCATGTTTGAGGGATATTTTTACTGGATATACTATTTTAAGGTAAATTTTCTTTTTCTTCAGCAGTTTACATGTCATGCCACTCTTTCCTGGCCTGTAAGATTTTCATTGAAAAGTCTGCTGCCAGATATATTTGAGCTCCATTGTATCTTATTTTTTTTTCTTTTCTCTTGCTGCTTTTAGGATCAATTCTTTATCCTTGATCTCTGATTAATGCCTTGAGGCAGTCTTCTTTGGTTTAAATCTTCCTGGTGCTTGATAACCTTTTTGTACTTCTTTCTCTAAGTTTGGGAAGTTCTCCGTTATTATCCCTTTGAATAAAGTTTGTACCCCTTTCTCTTTCTCTACCTCCTTTTACAAGACCAGTAACTCTTAGATTTGCCCCCTTGAGGCTATTTTCTAGATCTGTAGGTATGTGTCATTATCTTTTATTCTTTTTTCTTTTGTCTTCTCTGACCATCTTCAAATATCCTGCCTTCAAGTTCGCTAATTCTTTCTTCTTGATAAATTCTGCTGGTGAGAGATTCTGATGCATCCTTCTGTATATCAGTCGCATTTCTCAACTCTAGAATTTCTGCTAGATTCTTTTGAATTACTTCAATCTTTTTTGTTAAACTTTGATAGAAGTGTGAATTCCTTCTCTGTGTTATTTTGAAATTCTTTTTGCTTCTTCAAAAGAGCTATTTTGAATTCTCTAAGAAGTCACATATCTCTATTTGTCCAGGATTTGGTCCCTGATGGCTTATTTAGTTTTTTTTTGTAAGGTCATGTTTTCTTGGATAGTCTTGATGCTTGTGGATGTTAATTGGTGTCCGGACATTGAAGTTAGGTATTTATTGTCACTTTGCAGTCTGGGATTGTTTGTACACATCCTTCTTGGGAAGACTTTCCAGGTATTTGAAAGGACTCGAGTATTGTGATCTAAGCCATATCTGCATTAGGAAGTGCCCGTGTGTGTGTGTGTGTGTGTGTGTGTGTGTGTGTACTGAACTATGTGGAGCTGAGTGTATCATGACACAAGCACCCCTGTGGCTACCAGCACTAGGACTGCACTGGGTCAAACTTAAAGCCAGCACAAAACTGGGTCTCACCCAAAGGAACCTGGCTCCTACCTATGTTCACTTAAGGCCTAGGTCTCTATAATCAGCAGGTGGCGAAGCCAGCCAGGCTGTGTCCTTCATTTCAGGGCAGTGAGTTGCCCCAGGCTAGGCCAAATATGCCATTCAGAAACCAGGAACTGGAGTCCATGGTCGATGACCACAGGCCCAGGGGGACTGTTTTCAGGCTACCTCTCATGTTCAGTTAAGGCCAAAAAGCTCTTCTACCAGCTTGTGGTTAATGCTGTCAGGTCTAGAACTCACCCTTCAGGGCAGGGGGTTCCCCTCTGGCCCAGGGCAGGTCTTGAAATTACATCCAAGAGCCAAGGCCTGGAATTGGGGCCCCAAAGCCCCGCTTGGTGCTCAACTCCACTATGGCTGAGCTGGTACCTAAGGTGCAAAACAAAGTCCCCTTGACTTTTTTCTCTGCTTTCCTCAAGCATAAAAGGTCTCTCAACATAGCCACCATAGCTGGTAATGTGTTGGGTCTTACCTGAAGTCAGCATGTCTTGGAGTCTCACCCAAGGCCCATAACAAGTACTATCTGGGTGTTGCTGCTGGTTATTCAGGGACTAAGGGATCTTTAGTCAACAGGTGATGAATCCTGCCAGAACTGGATGCTTCTCTTTAAGGCAGCAGATACCCTTATGGCCCAGGTGTGTTTAGAAATGCCATCCAGGAACTAAAGCCTATAATGTGGGCCCTATAGCTCTGCCCAGTACCCTATCCTGCTGTGGCTGAGCTGCTATCCAACATTAAAGACAGCTTCCTTTACTCTTCCCTCTCCTCTCAAGTATAAGGAAGAAGTCACTTTTGTTGCTGCAAGCTGTGCTACCTGGATTTGGGGGAGGGGTGCCACAGTCCTCCCTTAGCCATCTTGGCTGGTGTCTTACTAGGTCACATGCCTCCAAAGTTTACTGGCTCCCAGCTCAGCATAGCACTAGGACTTGACCAGGAGTTCCAGTCTCTGCGCCTAGACTGCCTTTCGAATTTGTTAAGGACTCCAGAGACCTGTAGGCCACAGGGGTGAGGCCTGTCAAAATTCAAGTTCTGAATGCTGGGACAAGTAATTCTCCTCTGGCTAGGGCTGGTCTAAATGCTTCTTCCAGGGGCAGGCATTGAGTGGGTCCATCACAGCTTTGCTTTCTGCTGTGACAGGGAAGCACTGAGTTCAATGTAAAGTCCCCAAATCTCTGTGCTGTCCTTCCTCCAAGCACTCAAACTCCATCTCTGTCCCATGCAGCTGCTGCTGGGGGACTGAGGAGCAGCAATATCTGCAGTTCAAGACTATCTTTTTTACCCTCTGAGTGCCTCTTTCAGTGACATGAAATTAAAACCAAATACTATGATTACTCATCTGATTTTTGGTTCTTTTGAAGGGTGTGTGTGTGTGTGTGTGTGTGTGTGTGTGTGTGTGTGTGTGTGTGTGTAGATAGTTGCTAAATTTGGTGTCCTCTAGGGGTTAGGCGAGTGTTAGGAGGATGATTAGCATTAGGAGGATGATTAGGATTCTATTCAGCCGTCTTGCTTCACTCCTCTTTGTCAAATTCCTATATTAGGGCAATGTAACCCTCACAGAATGTGTTTAGAAGTATTAACTCCTTTCCAATATTCTAAAAGAGGTTGCTTTCCTTAAAAGTTTGGTAGAATGTGCCTGTGAAGTCATGTAGGCTTAGAGTTTTCACTGGGTGAAGTTTCTGTTTCTGTTTTAACTAAAAATGTAATTTCTTTAACATACACTGAGATATGCATACTATTTCTTCATGAGTGAGATTTATTAGTTTGTGTCTTTCAAGTAATTTGACTATTTCATCTAAGTGGTTGTATTGGTCCATTTTCATCCTGCTGATAGACATACCCAAGACTGGTCAATTTGCAAAAGAAAGTAGTTTAATGGAAGAGTTTCATATGGTTGGGGAAGCCTCACAATCATAGCAGAAGGCAAGGTGGAGCAAGTCACACCTTACACGGATGACAGCAGATAAAGATAGAGAGAGTTTGTGCAGGGAAACTCTCATTTTTAAAACCATCAGATCTTGTGAGACTTATTCACTGTCAATGAGAACAGCGCAGGAAAGACCCACCCCTGTGATTCGATTATCTCCCACCCAGTCCCTCCAACAACACATGGGAATTCAAGGTGAGATTTGGGTGGGAACTTAGAGCCAAACCATATTGTTGTGCATCTGGTCTCTCCCAAATCTGATGTTCTCAGATTTCAAAACCAATCTTGTCTTCCCAGCAGTCCCCCAAATTCTTAACTCATTTCAGCATTCACCCAAAGTCCACAGTCCAAATTCTCAAGTGAGACAAGGCAAGTCCCCTCTGTCTATGAGCCTGTAAAGTCAAAGGCAAGCTAATTACTTCCTAGATACAATAGGGATACAGGTATTAGGTAATCATAGCTGTTCCAAATGTGAAAAAAAATGGCCAAAACAAAGGGGCTATAGGGCCCATACAAGTCCAAAATTTAGCTGGGAAGTCAAATCTTAAAGCTTCAAAATGATCTCCTTTGATGCCGTGTCTCACATCTGGTCACACTGAAGCAAGAGGTAGGTTCTCATGGCTGTGGGCAGATCTGCCTCTGTGGCTTTACAGGGTACCGCCTCCTTCCCAGCTGCTTTCATGGGCTGGTTTTTAGGGTCTGTGGCTTTTTCAGGCCCACAGTGCAAGCTGTAGGTGGATCTACCATTCTGGGGTCTGGAGGACAGTGGCCCTCTTCTGACAGCTCTACTAGGCAGTGCCCCAGTAGGGACTCCATTTGGGGATTCTGACCCAACATTTCCCTTCCTCACTGCCCTAGCAGAAGTTCTCCATGAGGGCCTTGTCCCTGCAGCAAACTTTTCTGGACATCCAGATATTTCCACACATCCTCTGAAATCTAGGTGGAGGTTCCCAAACCCAAATTCTTGACTTCTGTGTACTCACAGGCTCAACACCACATGGACGCTGCCAAGGCTTGGGGATTACATGGCAGGAGGGGCTGCCGTGAAGACCTCTGGCATGCCCCAGAGGCATACTCCCCCCTGTCTTGGGGATTCACATTGAACTCCCTGTTACTTATGCAAATTTCTGCAGCTGGATTGAATTTCTCCTGAGAAAATGGGTTTTTCTTTTCTATCACATTGTCAGGCTGCAAATTTTCCAAACTTTTATTCTCTGTTTTCCTTATAAACTAAATGCCTTTAACAGCACCCAAGTCACCTCTTGAATGCTTTGCTGCTTAGAAGTTTCTTCTGCCAGATACTCTAAATCATCTCTCTCAAGTTCAAAGTTCTACAAGTCTCTAGGCCAGAGGCAAAGTGCTACTAGTCTTTTTGCTAAAACATAACAAGAATAACCTTTGCTCTAGTTCCAAACAATTTCCTTATTTTCATCTGAGACCACCTCAGCCTGGACTTTATTGTCTGTATCACTAACGGCACTTTTATCAAAGCCATTCAACAAGTCTCTAGAAAATTCCAAACTTTCCCATATTTCCCTGGGTTTTTTTTTTTGAGCCCTACAAACTTTTCCAACCTCTGCCTGTTACCCCGTTACAACATTGCTTCCACATTTTTGGGTATTTTTTCAGGCAGTGCCCCACTTTCTGGTACCAATTTACTGTATTAGCCCATTTTCAAATTGCTGATAAAGACATACCCAAGACTTGGCAATTTACAAAAGGAAAAAGTTTAATGGACTTAGCATTCCATATGGTTGGGGAAGCCTCACAATCATGGTGGAAGGCAAGGAGAAGCAAGTCACACCTTACATGGATGGCAGCAGGCAAAGAGAGAGAGTGTTTGTCCAGGGAAACTCCTGTTTTTCAAACCACCAGATCTTGTGAGACTTATTCACTATCACAAGCATGACACAGAAAAGACCCACCCCCATGATTCAACTATCTCCCACAAGGTCCCTCCCACAACATGTGGGAATTCAGGATAAGATTTGGGTGGGGTAACAAAGCCAAACCATATCAGTGGTCAAATGTGTTGATAAAAAGTGTTCATTTTTTTAAATGATTCCTTTAATATCTGTAGACTTCAGTGATGTCACCTCTCTCATTCCTGATATTAATTAATGTCTCTTTTCTCCTGATTATACTGGCCTGAGGCTCATCAAATTTATTTATTTTATCAAAAGGCAGCTTTGCTTTCAATGATTTTCTCAATTTTTCTGTTTTCTATTATACTTATCTTTTCTATAATGCTTACTACTTTCTTTCTTTTACTTAATAATTTAGGTTTAAATTGCTGTTCTTATTTAAATTTCTTAAACTAGAAGCTGAGGGCATTGATTGGAGACTTTTTTTAAATCTAATACACATGATTAGTGCTATCAATTTCACTTGAAATACCTGATTAATAGGAATCTAAAATTTAGAGATACTGTAGTTTTGTGTTCATTCAGTCCAAAATCTACATTCTCTTTTGATTTCTTCTTTACTCATGGGTTATTCATAAGTATGTTAATTTTTTTGGAATATTTGGGGGATTTTTCAGAGATCTTTCTGTTATTAATATAATTCCATCATGTTTGAATAATACGCTTCAATCTCTTTATATTTAGTGAGACTTATTCTATGGTCCAGAATATATTCTATCTTGATAAATATTTCTTGTGCCCTTGAAAAGAATATATATTCTCTTTTTGGGTAGGGTGCTCTAGAATTAGGACTTCTGTTAACTAGAGTCAAAAACAAATAAGAAAAGATTGGCCAGAATGGGATGATCAAAGCAGAATTTAGCAGCTGTCTACTTAGGAAAATGATGACAATAATTATGACAGCAATTTAGGTAAATAGCTGTTACTGTTTACACTGTATAATGTCCAACACTGTATAAATACCACATATTCAACATCTCAATGCTCAAATAATTTAAGGAGAGTCACTATATTTCTAACAGATAAAACACTGACATTCAATAAACGTAAGTAACTTCACGCAAGGTCAAACAGCTAAATCTGAATGTGATTTCAGGGCCCTGGCTCATGATGGTGTATGACGTACAAGTTGACTTTTGCTTCATATGTAGCTGAAATGTAACTGAGCCTCCTTGGCTAGCTGTGCTCTCACCTAGTGTCTTCTATTGAATCCTCCCCTCCCTACCCTCAACTCTAAGTGCAAAAGCATTGATGACATGGACCGTATTAAAGGTTTCATACTGAGACAAGGGAGGAGCCAGCACGTAGCAACACATCCGAAATATCCACTTTTAAAAGAAGATCTGAACACCATTTCCTCACAACAGTTTTCAAATATGTCTTTTCTCTCTTCTTTCTAAAGCTTTTCCTCTTTGTTTTTCCCAGAAGAGCTGGTCTTTCTCTCTTCAACATTTGCAAAACCCACTCCAAGAAAAAAAATTAGAAATGATTCATTAGTCTTCTAGCATTCCCTTGGTAGTGCTCAATTTTTAAATTGTTTCCCAAAGCATATATTTCACATTGCCTGATCCTCATTAACAATCCTGTGAAATTTTTCAGATGGAAATGGGGAAGGCATGACTCAGACAGTTTAAGAGACTTGCCCAAGAACTAGTCAATGGTGCAGCTCAAAACTTTAGTGTGTATCATCTCCTAAAAACTTAAAGCACAAAATTTCTTCCCTCATTCAATATCTTAGATCTCAAATTATATTTTAGAGAATTATTTTGGCTTGCATATAAAATACAAAGATTTCTTAGATGGGTAACACTGTAAGCTAGTATATGACCAGTCATTATACCTTAAAGTTCATGAATATATTCAGGACAGACCAAAGGATGGAGCAAGAGAGGAATGGTAAGATGATGAAATGGTATATAGGAAGTTGAAACCTAGATTATCTTCAGGACTTGAGTGAAATCCAGGCCTGGGCGTATCCTGTAGTACTTCAGAATCCACAGAGGGCCTTACTTTTCATGTTCTTCTCTTTTAGAAGCCATCCATTCATCTAACAATTTATTTCTTATGACTTGTTTTGAGTTCCTTATTCTTTTACTAGCATCAACCCTGAGAACCACAAGAACTTAGTGGACAAAGAAGTCACCTAAGCATCCCTGAATTATCTCTAATTCAAACCATCTATAGACCAAGACTAACCTTCTGAAGTCCATCAGCTTGTGATGGTTCATGAAATCAGTTTCCCTGAGACCACATGGCCTCATTACGAAGCAGGATCTTATGCCTAGTAGAAGAAGGGAGTAGAATCCTACAGAGAATTTTTTCTCAAGTGCTGTCTCAGGCAAATGATGACAAAATCTTTTCCCCCATTTCTCCATGCTAAAGTGAAAGAAAACAGCCTTCCTTGAAATTATGTGAATCACCAGAAACATCTGACATTAATTCCAGGAATGAGGTTTGAAATATGAAAATGTGTAGAAAGCAACAGGGAGGGTCTCACAGAAAATCCATGGGATGAGATGTGGCAACTCCTTGTTCAATGTATCATCAGCTATCACTTCCTGAACTAAAAATTGGTGGTCTTTGACTTATGAAATGTCTCGTCCCCAGCACTAGGGTGCAGAGAGGACATTAAATCAGGTCAAAGAATGTCAATCACATAACATGGTGCTGATAGGGCTCTGAATGCTTTTCAGAAGACCGTCAATTCTCATTTCAAATGGCCTAGCCCCTCTGTGAAAACAGGATGCACTGCATCACCCAATCCCCTCAAGCCAGTCCGGTCATTAGCCTGGTACCTGGAGCACCATAAGCTAGACTCTCATCATCTAGAGTCATCCAGTCCTGCCACCCAGCTTGTCATTCCTAGGCAGATAAAAACAGAACTCTCAAGTGCAAAAATCGTTCTACTATAAGGACACATGCACACGAATGTTCATTGCAGCACTGTTTACAATAGCAAAGACCTGGAATCAACCCAATTGCTCATCGATGATAGACTGGACTGGGAAAATGTGGCACATATACACCATGGAATATTATGCAGCAATCAAAAATGATGAGTTCGTGTCCTTTGTAGGGACATGGATGAATCTGGAGAACATCATTCTCAGCAAATTGACACAAGAACAGAAAAGGAAACACCATATATACTCACTCATAGGCGGGTGATGAACAATGAGAAC
>CM052662.1:80489902-80533452 GCA_028533165.1 Leontopithecus rosalia
CGGGGGAGGAGCGGGGGAGGGATGGCATGGGAAGAAATGCCAAACGTGGGTGAAGGGGCAGAAGGCAGCAAAACACACTGCGACATGTGTACCTATGCAACTATTTGCATGTTCTGCACTTGTACCCCAAAACCTAAAATGCAATAAAAATTTTAAAAAAAATTGCACTTGTATATTTCATTCATTTGACCAATATCTATGGAGAGCCCAAGGCTTGCTAGACCCTCTAAAGCATTGAGGGTCCAGAGAAGAGACCATTCCTTGCCCTAGATGAAGGCCTTTAGGACATGAAGAAGAGCAACCCAATGGTTACTAAATAGTGTACTTAGAATTATGGATAGTGGTGAACACAAGAACATATGAAAACCCTAGAAGGTCTCTAACCCTACCTAATCCAGTGGGGAGAAGAGGAGGGTACAAGAAAACTTTCTGAAGGTGCTAGCTTCTGATAACTCCTTAAATGGTAAGGAAGGTTACATATCATAATGAAAGGGTAAGGAAGGTCTTAGCCTCTAACAAAATCAGAACAAGGTCTGTTTGATTAATCAATAAATTGAAAGTAAAATAAAATGATGTAAAATAAAAAGCACAATGATGAAAGAATATATTTTAACTCTATTTCAAAGTAAAAATTAAGTGTAATCATTTCCTATGGTTGCCATAAAAATTATCACAGACTTAATGGCTTAATACAATACAAATTTAATATCTTATGGTTCGGTGGTTCAGAAATCTGACATGAGTCTCATCAGAATAAAATCAAGGTATGGGCTGGAGTGCATCTCTTTCTGGAGGCCCTAGGAGGTAATCTGTTTCCTTACCTTTTTTCAACTTCTAGAGCTCATATTCTAGCCTTGACCTCTTCTTCCACCTCCAAAGTCAACCACATAGCATCTCTCTGAAACTGCTTCCATCTTCACACCTCTTTCTCTGTCTTTTCTTTAGCTCCGTCTTCCATTTTTAAGGAATCTGTGATTACATTGGGCCTACTAACCAAGATTATCTCTCAGTTTTATGGTCAGTTAATTGGCAAGCTCAAATCCAACAGCAACCCTGATTCTCTTTTGCCGTGTTACCTAACATTCAAGTTTGGGAAAATTAGGATGTGAAAATTTTTGTAAATTTTCCTGAAGAAGCAAAGTGTTTCCAAAATCACAGTGACAAGATGGTTCAGAGAACCTAAGGTGTATGTGAATGTTAAATAGAAGTATTTGGCTGGGTGCAGTGGCTCACACCTGTAATCCTATCACTTTGGGAGGCCAAGGTGGGTGGGTCGTTTGAGGTCAGCTCAAGACCAGCCTGGCCAGCATGGTGAAACCCTGTGCTACTAAAAATACAAAAATTAACCAGCCATGGTGGTAGGCGCCTATAGTCCCACTACTTGAGAGGGTGAGACAGGAGAATCACTTGAACCTTGGAGGTGGAGGTTGCAGTGAGCTGAGATTGTACCATTGCACTCCAACCTAGATGATAGAATGAGACTCTGTCAAAAGAAAAAGAAAGGAAGGAAGGAAGGAGGGAGGGAGAGAGGGAAGGAGGGAGGGAAAGAAGGAAGGAAGGAAGGAAGGAAGGAAGGAAGGAAGGAAGGAAGGAATAAAGATAAATTTTCCTTAGATTGTTTTTGTTCTCTCCTACTTCCTTCATGCACTGAAGGAAGAATGGGATATAAAAGTGTATGTATGTTTACTGTGGAATCAGCCTGGTAATGACCATAAAAGGCATAATTGGGATCAGAGCAGAACACCTCACAGTGGAAAGCTCTGGCCTCCATCGCCTCAGTCTACTGAAAAACACTGGCATTTAGTCTAAGTCCTCATTTAAATGTGAATTTACTTGGAAAGGAGAGTTTTTAGCTATTTTTAGTCAGTGTGAGTGGATTACAAATACTTTCTTCGTAATCCATTTTGAAAGTAGGGAGAAAAGATAAAGATGACATGTTGGAAGCCTGAGGGAGGACTGAAAATGGCACCGGGAAGAGAAGCAAGAGGCAGCAAAGGGACACATAATCGACTGCCCCGTTGTGCTTGTAACTGGTCTTAGACATAGTTGTGCCTCAGACGTTTGCCAATTCAAGACTTACGCATTTTAACATGGCCTCTCACCTTGGCACTCAGGAAATTACAATCCAGCTGAAAAAAAGAGAGAGCATTCCAGAGTATATAGCACATGAACTGAAGTGTCTGCAGAAGATGTATTTTCCTTCTCTGTCCCCAAAGTGTGAAACCTGAGGCATCTCTAACTAAGAAGGATTGTGGAGCACATGACTCTTTGCTCATAAAAAATCTTGGAAGAAACTAGTGCTATACTTTTGGCTCCAAGTTGCAGATGAAGCAGGAAATGTTAAAATATTCTGGACTCCTACACAAAGGCTCTCAGTCTAAAGCAGAATAAGAAACTCTTTTGGAAAAGATAGGGATTAACAGCTGTAGGTTTTAAGTGTGTGCATTCTCCTTAACTGACTCTTGAAAGTGTTCCCAAGGCTCTGTCTTTGGGAGATGGAAAGAGATGAAGCCTTAGGCAGGCTGATGAACAGATACAAAGATACTTATGTTTGTCAGGAGCAAAAAGGAAACCATGAGTCACACAGAAAAGAAGGATTAAATACATAAAAGAGTTTTTTGCTTTTCCAGCAACTTTTATTCCCTTAGTGCAACAAATACTATTTTTTCAGTGTAGAGATGAGCATGTTTACATGTGCAAAATTAAGTGAGTTTCCAATTTATACCCCTCCTTCTCTTTCATTAAGGTCAAAATACCTTCTAGCAGATGAATTGCTACTCTTTCAGACAAAAATATCTAGAGAATGTAAGTGTATAAACCTGAATTTTACGTTTCTGTGCCATTAGAGGCAAGGGTACACTTCTAGTAAGTTATAGTTCTATACTACCGAAAAATATGGCAGCTTAAAAGCGAAAGCTCTTACCTTAGTTTTCCTTAAATTTACCAAATTTACTGAACTTTATCCAAAGCATTACACTATCAGCAAAATATGTGACAGATGGTGGGGAAAAGAAATTTTTAAAAAGTCTCACAATTCTTATCTGTCTTCTAGCCTACAATACTTACTGTTTTTAGTGGAAGATACACAGTAGTGTGCTTTAGTGCGTAAGCAAATGTACACTGAATACCAAATGTGCAATGCATACCTAAAGGAGGCTGTGTCTGTTGCTTCATGGGGTTATCAAAATATGGGCAATGAGGTTGGCGGGCATGATGTAAAGAGCCTGCCAAAAAGAAAGAACTACCGTATCCCTTAACCAGAATGATTCGGACCAGAGGCGTTTCAGATTTTTTGAATTTTGCAATATTTGTGTTATACCAATTGAGCATTCCAAATTCAGAAATCCTAAATTCAAAATGCTCCATCACACGAATGTTCATTGCAGCACTGTTTACAATAGCAAAGACTTGGAACCAAGCCAAATGCCCATCGATGATAGACTGGACAGGGAAAATGTAGCACATATACACCATGGAATACCATGCAGCCATAAAAACAATAAGTTTGTGTCCTTTGTAGGGACATGGATGAACCTGGAAACCATCATTCTCAGCAAACTGACCCAAGAACAGAAAATCAAACACCGCATGTTCTCACTCATAAGCAGGTGCTGAACAATGAGAACACATGGACACAGGGAGGGGAGCATCACATACTGGGGTCTGTCGGGGGGGAACTACAGGAGGGACAGCGGGGGGTGGGGAGTTGGGGAGAGATAGCATGGGGAGAAATGCCAGATATAGGTGAAGGGGAGGAAGGCAGCAAAACACACTGCCATGTGTGTACCTATGCAACAATCTTACATGTTCTTCACATGTACCCCCAAACCTAAAACGTAATAAAATATATATATATTAAAAAATGCTCCAATAAGGATTTCTTTTCAGCATCTTGCTAGCACTCAAAATGTTGCAGATTTTGGAGCATTTTTAACTGTCGACTTGCAGACTGGGATGTTCAACCTGTATTACATAGGAAAGAAAGGCCAAGCTCATCTCCTCAAGCTCATCTCCCACTTTAGCAAAGTGGGAACCATATATTCCAGAATCCTTCAGTTTTGAGTTTCCCCCACTGAGGGGTTTTCATGGATTTAAGTGATCAAGAAAATAATGTTTCTGGTGGAAGCTGATGGCTGGAGTGATCACCTCTCCTGTGTAAACACCTCAAGAGCCACTGTGTCCAGATTTGGACTCTGGCCAATAAGAGGTAAATTTACCTGGACTAGCCATGAAGGAAGTACAGTTGTAGTAAATAAGGAGT
The DNA here is from genome assembly GCA_028533165.1 of Leontopithecus rosalia. Classification (NCBI taxonomy): domain Eukaryota; kingdom Metazoa; phylum Chordata; class Mammalia; order Primates; family Cebidae; genus Leontopithecus; species Leontopithecus rosalia. The sequence continues at coordinate 80,494,164 of CM052662.1, forward strand.
TGATTAAGGAAGTAGAGTTTGAATGGATTGTCAGCTTAAAGGAGGAGAAAAAGATGCTTACTAAAAAGCATCATTAAATAATTTGCTACAAGGAAACGTTCTATTTGACACAATGACTAGGTGAATGATTTTCACATTCCTCCCTCAGCACTGACAAGAAATATATCACACACAAATTGTATCAATTGTACTTGCTTTTTTGATGTCTGAATTCCTTCCCCCATTTTCCCTTTGTGGGCAGAAACACTTTCATGTCATCTTTGTATCCCCCCTGCCTACCATGGCCCCTAGAGAGATGAAGTGACTTTTGATTAATATTACTGGATGTAATAATCATGAGAATTACTGAAATTAAGGCAAAATGTAACAAAAGAAAATCTGACAGTGGGAATTTGTCCACATTCCCAAGACTGTCTAGGGAGGAGAACACTTGTTCAATGCAACTATTCCAGGTCTTTGAAAGGAACTCTCAAATACCTAATATATTAAAGAGGTTAAAAAACAAAGAAATAAAAGAGCTATATAATCATTACAGTCTGGAAAATGTCATGAACTTTTTTGGGAGCCAGGTCACAGTCAAGAGTTGTCTACGCAGAGGGGACATAATCAGTTGTGCATGCTATTGCAAATGTACTACGTAAACCTTGGACCTTCAGTTTCTTACCAATTCAAAAGTCAATAGTTGGCCTATTCATTTGGCTATGTACCATGACTTGTTGAACACATCCCATAATGACAGTTAGCATCCTTGCCTACCTCTATATTGACTGTGAAGGAGGATCCTTGGTAGTTTTGTTGGCTAAGGCGATTTTCCCAGTGAGAAGGAAACAAGTGCCCTAAGATAAGTGAGCTTGATTTTAAGGTCAGGTACATGTTTTATAATTCATAAATTGTCTATATGGCACTAATCAATCTTTCATAGATTTGGTCAGCATTACGTAAATTTTTTTTTTTTGAGACGGAGTTTCGCTCTTGTCACCCAGGCTGGAGTGCAATGGCGCGATCTCGGCTCACCGCAACCTCCGCCTCCTAGGTTCAAGCAGTTCTCCTGCCTCAGCCTCCCAAGTAGCTGGGATTACAGGCACGCGCCACCATGCCCAGCTAATTTTCTGTATTTTGAGTAGAGACGGGGTTTCACCATGTTGACCAGGATGGTCTCGATCTCTTGACCTCGTGATCCACCCGCCTCGGCCTCCCAAAGTGCTGGGATTACAGGCGTCAGCCACCGCGCCCGGCCGCGTTACGTAAATTTTACAAGGATTTAATAATAACCACCAACCAAAACAGCATTGCTCATGACGTGCCAGTCAAAATGTTGGTATGTGAGTCCTCTTGCTGATATCCTTCCCTCTAGTCTTCTTCTATCTAACCCACTATTCTCTCCGATGCAAGAGTGACCATCCTAAAACGTAAACCTAAACGGACCACCACACCCCACTCCCTAAGACCCTTTAATGTCATTTAATCACCTTCAAAAGAAAGTCTAAACAGCCCTCAGTGATCTTTCCCTTGCTACCTCTTCATCTCAATCCCAGATACTCCCTCCCCTCTCTCTATGTTCAGACATTGAGAAATTTAGTCCCCAGTTATAACAGTGCTCTGTCTTCCCTGTCACTGGAGATCAGCAATTCTCACAGGGAGCAATTTTGCCCCTCGAGGGACATTTGGTAATGTCCAGAGACATTTCTTGGTTATCACAACTCAGAAGATGCTACTAGCATCTAGTGGATAAAGGCCCAGATGCTGCTAAACATCTACAATGCATAGGATTGTACACCCATCGCATCAAAGAATTAACCAGCCCAAATGTTAATAGTGCTGTGGCTGACAAGCTCTGTTTTAGATAAATGAACGACAGCAACCTATATGCACCAAATCTTAAGGAAAATCCCTTTAAACAGTTCCTCTAAGACTGAGTTGGCAAACTGTGACCTAGAGGCCAAATCTGGCTCACTGTCTGCTTTTGTAATTAAAATGGTACTGGAACATGGCTATGCCCACTTGCTTATGTATGGCCATTTGATCTATGGCTGCTTTTGCAGCAGAGATAAGCAGTTGCAAAAGAGACAGTCTGGCCCACAAACCCTAAAATATTTTCTATCTGGCTGTTTACAGAAAAACGTTACCAACTCTGCTGTAAAATGCCCCTACTATTCCCCTGATCCTAAGATTTCAGAAAATGTATACAGTTATGACTTGTACATGAGAAAGAAAATAAATTTTCCCAACTGCCACACTATTTCTGTTTTGGAACAGTAAACATAAATATAGAATAACTTTAAAGTTGTTTTCTGGGTGTCCATTTAGTCTTCTGGGAAAAGCATTTCCTGGAAACAAATGCTGAGCTTTGCTGGCAAGATATCATTAAAGAGAGGAGTTCAGGGCTTGGCAGGAGCAGATGTGGGGAGGGGTGGGGTGGAGTAGTGTAAGAAAAACTTGGCAATCATATCTTAGTTTTTCCTCCCTAGATGTCTCTCCACTCAACATATTCTGAACACAGCCTGGCATACCCTCTGAAGCAAGTAGACTCTGTCATGTCTCAGTTTCAGGCGCTTGCTAAAATTTGCATCAATAGGTGGTAAGAGACTGTGAGGCAAATGGCTGTTAGGAGGAGAACAGCTAATGTCTCAAGAACTTGTTTTGTTGAATCTTTCTCTAACATTAGTAGACTGCTAATAAAATGAGAGGCATACAGAGGCTGCAATAGAATACATGACACTGGAAATGTCCGCTAGGGTTTCCCCATATGGGTATTGTTGGCAAATGCAGCAGTTGAGCAATACAGATATATTTCAGATGCATGAAATATCAATTCAGTATATAAGTTCTTTTTTACATAACCTTCAATTTATTGTGATCATCATGTAGGAAACAGGTTCCTTATTACCACATGTGTATGTACCCTTATGCACATACATATGACACTTTGTTTCTTACTTACTGAGATATTCATAGTTTGGGTGGCATCCCAGAACTATAGGAAAGGGAGAGGAATTTCTGTGACTGTCCACACAGGATATCTTTTCCCTGGGGGCAGAACAGAGGAAAGAATGGCTCCTGTAATTGGACCATCTACCTATCAGGCAAATCAAAATAGGGATCTTCCCAGATATCTCTGAAAAAATCATGTTTGCAAGCAGCCAGAGAGCTAAGGATTGTAAAATAAAACAGGTTTTCCTGAGAGCAAATGCCAATATCAGAAATGTGATCTGTAAGGATACTGCAAAGATTTCAAAACCACCAAACAGTGTCTTTGTGCAAATTATTTTTAAAAAGGGTTTTCTTGCCAGGCGCAGTGGCTCAAGCCTGTAATCCCAGCACTTTGGGAGGCCGAGGCGGGTGGATCATGAGGTCAAGAGATTGAGACCATCTTGGTCAACATGGTGAAACCCCCGTCTCTACTAAAAACACAAACAATTAGCTGGGCATGGTGGCATGTGCCTGTAATCCCAGCTACTCAGGAGGCTGAGGCAGGAGAATTGCCTGAACTCAGGAGGCGGAGGTTGAGGTGAGCCAAGATCGCGCCATTGCACTCCACCCTGGGTAACAAGAGTGAAACTCCATCTCAAAAAAAAAAAGTGTTTTCTTGACAGGATTAGCTCTGAAAATAGTACATGAAGCCTTGGACCAGCAACAAGGCTGGGAAATCAAACCAAGAAGGCCAGGAATGCTAAAGGGGAGCTTTTCCTAGGGGAAAAAAATACAACTTAAATAAAATCATATCAAATAATAATAGGAACCCTAAATATACTATAACCATGAAAGAAATTCAATCAGTAGTCTAAAATCTTCTCCAGAAAGAAAAAAAAAGATATTTTATGGACAATTTTTTAAAGGCTAACATATGTAATTATTCAATTATATATGTTTAAAATTCTATACAATAAAACACCAGTTACCAAGTCAAAAAAATCTGTATCAAAGGTTGGGCATGGTGGCTCACGCCTGTAACCCCAGCACTTTGGGAGGCAAGATGCGTGGATCACGAGGTCAGGAGTTCGAGACCAGCCTGACCAACATAGTGAAACCATATCTCTACTAAAAATAAAAAAATTAGCCAGGCATGGTGGCATGCACCTGTAATCAAAGCTACTCAGGAGGCTGAGGCAGGAGAATTGCTTGAACCCAGGAGGCAAATGTTGCAGTAAACTGAGATTGTGCTATTGCATTCCAGCCTGGGTGACAGAGCAAGACCATGTCTCAAAAAAAAAAATGCATAAAAAATACAAAGTATGTGAAGTCTATAATAATCAAATTAATATGCATAATCTGTAGATAACTCCTAAAATAGAGTAAAAAAGTTATAAACAAGAAATTTATATGAGATAAAATATAAATGGCCAATTTTGTATAAAGAGATATATATTTTCCTTCTCTAATAGAAAAATGTAAACTAATATTAAATATTATTTGGGGTCTATCTGTACTCGTTTTATTTTTTAAAAAATTTCAATAGCTTTAGGGACACGTGGTTTTTGGTTATATGGATGAATAGTATGGTGGTGAAGTCTAGGATTTTAGTGCATCCACCCCAAGAGATAGTTTTGCATCCCTCACTGCCACCATTCTATCCCTTTCTGGGTCTCCAATATCCATTTTTACCAGTCTGTATTCCTTTATATACCCATAGCTTAGGTACTACTTACAAGTGAGAACATGCAGTTTTTGGGTTTTGACTCCTGAGTTAATTCACTTAGAATAACGGCTTCCAGTTCCATCCAAATTGCAGCAAAATACATTGTTTCATTCTTGTTTATGGCTGAGTAGTATTCCGTGGTGTGTATGTGTATACATACCACATTTTCTTTATCCATTCATTGGTTGTTAAGCACTTAGTTTGATTCCATATCTTTGCAATTGTGAGTTGTGTTGTGATAAACATATGCATGCAGGTGTCTTTTCGATATAGTGACTTATCTTCCTTTGGGTAGATACTCAGTAGTGCGATTGCTAGGTGAAATAGTAGATCGACTTTTAGTTCTTTAAGAAATCTCCATACTGCTTTCCATAGAGGTTGTACTAATTTACATTCTCACCAGCAGTGTATAAGCATTTCCTTTTCATCACACCCACACAAATATCTATTGTGTTTTGACTTTTTAATAATGGCTATTCTGGCTTGGTTAAGGTGGTTATCTCATTGTGGTTTTAATTTGCATTTCCCTGATTATTAGTGACACTGAGCATTTTTCCTTGTTTGTTGGCCATTGGTATATCTTCTTTTGAGAAATGTCTCCTCATACCCTTTGCCCACTTTTTAACAGGATTATTTGTTTTTGTCTTGCTGATTTGAGTTCCTTGTAGATTTTGTATATTAGTCCTTTGTTGGATGTATAGTTTGCAAATATTTTCTACCATTCTTTGGGTTTTCTGTTTCCTCAAATGATTCTTTCTTTTGCTATACAGAAGCTTTTTAGTTTAATTAGGTCCCATTTGTTTATGTTTTATTTTGTTGCGTTTGCTTTTGAGGTCTTAGTCATAAATTATTTGCCTCCTTCTTGCCCAGAAGAGATTTTCCTCCGTTTCTTCTAGAGTTTTTATGGTGTCTGGTTTTAGATTTAAGTCCATCTTTAGTTAATTTTTATATGTGGTGAGAGATAGGGATCCAGTTTTATTCTTCTACATGTGGCTGGCACCATTTATAGAACAGCGTGTCCTTTCCCCAGTTTATGTTTTTGCATGCATTGCCAAAGATCAGGTGGTTCTAAGTATTTGGCTTTATTTCTAGATTCTCTATTGTGTTTATGTATTCTATGTATCTATTTTTATACCAGTACCACACTGTTTTGATTACTATAGTCTTATAGTATAATTTGAAGTCACACAATGCCTTCAGATTTACTCATTTTGCTCAGAATTGCTTTGGCTATTCAGGCTCTTTTGTGGTTCCATATTACATTTAGAATTAATTTTTCTAATTCTATGAAAAATTATATTGGTATTTTGATAGAAATTGCATTGAATATGTAGATTGCTTTGGGCAGTATGGTCCCTATCATGATATTGATTCTTTCAGTCAGTCACCACGAGATGTATTTCCATTTGTTTGTGTCATCTGTATTCCTTCAGCATTGTTTTGTAGTTCTCCTTGTAGAGATCTTTCAGGTCCTTGGTTGAATATATTACTAGGGTTCATGTGTGTGTGTGTGTTTGTGCAGCTATTGTAAAAGGGTCTGAACTCTTGATTTGATTCTCATCTTGGTCATGGTTGGTGTATAGCAGATCTGCTGATTTGTGTACATTGATTGTGTAACTTGAAACTTTATTGAATTCATTTATGAGATCTAGAAATCACTTGAAGGAGTCTTCAGGGTTTTCCAGGTATAACATTATATTTTCAGCAAAGAGAGATAGTTTGACTTCCTCTTTTCCAATTTGGATGCTCTTTATTTCTTTTTCTTGTCTGATTGCTCTGGCTAGGACTTACTATGTTGGCTAAAAGTGGTAAAAGTGGGCATTTTTGTCTTGTTCCAGTTCTAAGGGGGAAATGCTTTCAAGTTTCCCCTATTCAACATGATCTTAGCTGTGGGTTTGTCATATATAACTTTTATTATTTTGAGGAATGTTCCTTCTATGACTACTTTGTTAAGGGTTTTATCAAAAGGGGATGCTGGATTATATTGAATGCTTTTTCTGTGCCTATAAAGGTGATCTTATGGATTTTGTTTTAATTCTATTCATGAGATGAATCACATTTATTGACTTGCATTGAACTATCTCTGCATCCCTGGTATACAACCCACTTGATCATGGTAAAAACTTTTTTGGTTGTGCATTTGGATTCAGTTTGCTAGTATTCTGTTGAAGATTTTTTAAAATCTATATTCATCAGGGGTATTGGTTTGTAGTTTTCTTTTGTGTTATGTTCTTTCCTGGCTTTGGTATCGGAGTGATGCTCGCTTTGTAGAGTGAGCAAAAAAGGATTACCTCCTTCTTTTGGAATAGTTACTGTAAAATTGGTACAGATTCTTTGGTAGAATTGGGCTGTGAATTCATCTGGCCCTGGGTGGTAGTGTTGTTGTTGGCAGTTTTAAAGTTACTGATTTAGCCTCACTGGTTGTCATTATTCTGTTCAGAATTTATGTTTCTTCCTGAATCAGGCTAGGAGGTTGTATATTTCCAGGATTTATCCAATTCTTTTAGGTTTCCTAGCATGTGTGCAAAGAGGTATTCATAGTAGTCTCAAATAATGTTGCACATTTCTCTGGCATCAGTTGCAATGCTTCCATTTTTATTTTTAATTAAATTTATTTGAATATTTTCTTGGATAATCTAACTAGCAGTCTATCAACTTCGTTTATCTTTTCAAAGAAGGAGATTTTTGCTTCGTTGGTCTTTTGTATTAGTATTAATTACTATTATTATTATAGATAGGGTCTTGCTCTGTTGCACAGGTTGGACTGCTGTGGCTTAATTATGTTTTATTGCAGCCTCAACCTCCTGGGCTTAAGAGATTCTCCCACCTCAGCCTCCCAAGTAGCTGGGACTACAGGTACACACCACCCTGTTGGGCTAATTTTTGATTTTTTTTTTTTGTAGAGAAAGTTTTTACCATGTTGCTCGGGCTGATTTTGAACTTTTGAGCTCAAGCAATCCTCTGGCTCTCAGTGAAATGCATTGAGGAATTCTCAGGGTGAAGGGAGAGAGCCCCCACAGCTCTCCCTTTAGGCCAGCAGGAAAGCAGTTTGCCTCTCAGTTATACTCCTTATCCAGTCTTCCAGCTATTCAGATCAGATAGGCACCTCTTTTCATCTGCATGGATGCTAATATTCGATGTACAGAGGGACTGCAACTCTACCTCTCATGTAAGCCTAAACCTGGAGGGCACGTCTATAGGGATACAGTCACCCTACAGTGTTCCACAAAGGCTGTCTACAGATGCTCCCATACCAAGCTCCTAAGGGAGAAGCTGCAGATGTGTCTGCAGTGAATAGCAAGAGGGAAAAGAAGTCACCTTCTCTAAGACCCTTCACAAGCACCAGGGGCTCCTGACTGTTGAGATAGAGCTGCAGACTTTCCCCATGGAACCTAGCACTGCACCTGTGTCTCTGCTGAAAGAAATTTCCCACAAGTGGAAATTTCAGGGACTCAATGCCTGTATTCTAGTTTCTTTTGTTCCATGGGGTGCTCCTTTAATGTGGTGTACCCTCTCTTTTCCTAGGAGTAGCAGTCTCTGAGAGCCAGACAACTGTGAATCCTGCTGCTCCTCTGGGTCTAGGCACCCAGTGGGGCTGCTATGCTTCAAGCTGGTGCCAGGCAATGTCTGCAAGGGATCCAGTGACATGTGACCTCTCTTCCTGTCTTCCAGCACCAGCTCTGATGAAAATGGGAAGACAGCAATGTAGACTCTGATATTTTCTTCCTTATAAATAGCCTTAGTGTGTTGGCTTTCTCAAATGCCAACTTTGGTAGTAATGTACTGGTCACACAGATAGACCCAGGATTTCCTAGTTCCTGTATCTCAGGGTGATACCGGCAATGGTAATAGCTGAAGTCATGCAAAAGCTGTCTTCTTTCTGAGTGCTGTGTTATTGTGCCTGCAGGTGTTGTAATGGGCTGTGTTGATTGGTCACTAGCCAGGAGGTGGCACTTGCTTTACGTTACCCAGGGGAAGGTGCTCTGGTGTCTCAAGCAATGGACACCAGAAAAGGGTAGTGGGGCTTCAAAATGTCCCTGTCCACTGTGTTAAGCTACCAGGGCAGGTGGAGGGACAAAGCCAGGCAGGGGCTGGTTCATGCAAGCCTGCATTCTGGTTCCCTACATGCAGATTCAAGCAGCAGCCTCAATGGGGATCAGTTCCCTGGCCTCTGGGGTAATGTTCCAGAGAGAAGCACAATTGCCTCTGCTATACAAAAGAATCCATAGAGGGAGAAACCAGTTGTGAGCACCCCATTCACCTCCCACAAACTTGGTAAGGCAGGTCTCACACTCACAGAGTTCTAGCAGCAGCTAACTGCATTCTAGGAGCCTGCACTCAGAACTCAAAACTGCCCCAGGTCATAAGCCTTCCTGAGAGGAAAACCCTGGCCTTACGACACGTCCCTCCTGGTGGTCTACTCATGAAGCAGGTGTATCCACCTCTTGTTGTGCCCATGATTATATCACACTTTCTGTGGTTCTGGCCAACAGGATTTGTCCCCACTCAAGATTAGATTGCAGATCTTAGTTGGGAGCTTCTTTCTACCTGTGACTACCACCTGAGTTAACTGAGAGACTTCCATGAAGTACCTTGTGAGGTAGGATCAGGAATGGCTTTCCTTCATCCCTGCTGGAGCCTGGGAGTGCATGCAAAGCACGTTTCTATCCAGCGCCAGCTGTGATGGAAATGGGAGGAGAGTAACGTAGACTCTGAGATTTCCTTCGTTATCAATAGCCTTAGTGTGTTGGCTTTCTCAAATGCCAGCTGTTGTAGTAATGTACTGGTCACATGAACAGACCCTTCTCATATACTCCCCACTGCTAACTAAATTAGCTCCAGCACTGGGTAGAATTAAGGGCCTCCCCTGTGGCCTGGATTGCCCAGCTCTCCAGTAGGAGAGCATGTCACAGCAGCAGTCTCTCCTCTTCTCATGGTCTGCAAAGTCACAGGTTCACAGTACAGGCTGCTGCCTTCCACTTCTTTAAAGGGTCAGTGATTTCTTTCAGTTTTCTGTTAAGTTCCTGTGTTGCTTATTAGAAAAAAGTTCAGTGTGACTCTTGATACCCTATTTTGTCTTTCCAAGTAGGGGAGGCATGCTAACATTGCCTACAATATGCCATCTTGGAAAAAGAATTAAAGATTATTTCTGTGAAATATCCAAAGAAGAGATCATCCCAAACTCTTCTACAGAAGGGGAAAAGAGAAACTTCCCAATGCCTTCTTTGAGATAAATATAACATTAATGCCCAAACCAGAAAAGGAGAGTTGAAAAAAGAAAATCAAAGGCAAATTTCTCTCTAAAATACAGATACAATAATCCTAAAAATAATATTAGCAAGCCAAACCTAGCAGTTAAAAAACATGTATAACATTATAACTGAATTGTTTACCCCAGAATTTCAAGGGTGGTTTAATAGTCTATAAATATCATTTATAATATTAACAAATTAATGGTGAAAAACCATATGATCTCAACTTCACAGAAAGAAGAAATACTTGAAAAATAGTCAACACCAATTCAAAATGTGAGATTTTGGTGTTTTTTTTGTTTATTGTACTTTAGGTTCTGGGGTACATGTGCAGATCATGCAGGATTGTTGCAGAGGTACATACATGGCAATGTGGTTTGCTGCCTCCATCCCCCCGTCACCTACATCTGGCATTTCTCCCCATGCTATCCCTCCCCAGCCTCCACAATCCACTGCTGTCCCTCCCCTGGCCCCCAAAACAGACCCCAGTGTGTGATGCTCCCCTACCTGTGTCTATATGTTCTCATTGTTCAACACCCACCTGTGAGTGAGGAATTGCAGTGTTTGATTTTCCGTTCTTGTGTCAGTTTGCTGAGAATGATGGTTTCCAGATTCATCCATGTCCCTACAAAGGACACGAACTCATCACTTTTTATGGCTGCATAGTATTCCATGGTATTTATGTGCCACATTTTCCTTGTCCAGTCTATCATCAATGGACATTTGGGTTGGTTTCAGGTCTTTGCTGTTGTAAACAGTGCTGCAATGAACATACATGTGCATGGGTCTTTATAACAGAACAATTTATCATCCTTTGGGTATATATCCAGTAATGGGATTGCTGGAATTTCTATTTCTAGATCCTTGAGAAATCGCCACACTGTCTTCCACAATGGTTGAACTAATTTACATTCCCACCAACTGCGTAGGAGTGTTCCTATTTCTCCACATCCTCTCCAGCACCTGTTGTCTCCAGAAATTTTAATGATCGCCATTCTAACTGCTGTGAGGTGGTATCTCAACAAGGTTTTGATTTGCATTTCCCTAATAACCAGAGATGATGAGCATTTTTTCATATGTTGGTTGGCCTCATATATGTCTTCTTTTGTAAAGTGTCTGTTCATATCCTTTGCCCACTTTTGGATGGGCTTGGTTGTTTTCTTCTTGTAAATCTGTTTTAGTTTTTTGTAGATTCTGGATATTAGCCCTTTGTCAGATAGATAGATTGCAAAAATTTTTTCCCATTCTGTTGATTGCTGGTCCACTCTAATGAGTGTTTCTTTTGCTGTACAGAAGCTCTGAAGTTTAATTAAGTCCCATTTGTCTGCACATGGCTAGCCAGTTTTCCCAACACCATTTATTAGACAGGGAAGCTTTTTAATGGGATTTTTTTTCTTATAAATTTGGTCACATGTACGCCTTCTTTTAAAAACTGTTCATGTTCTTTGCCCACTTTTTAATGGGATTTTTTTCTTATAAATTTGTTTAAGTTCCTTATAGATGCTGGATAGTAGATCTTTGTTGAATGCATAGCTTACAAAATGTTTTTCCCATTCTGTAGGTTGTCTGCAGGACATAGGCATGGGCAAATGCTTCATGATGAAAATGCCAAAAGCAAATGCAATAAAAGCCAAAATTGACAAATGGGATCTAATTAAATTAAAGAGCTTCTGCACAGGAAAAGAAACTACCATCAGAGTGAACAATCCACCTAGGGAGAAAAGTTTTGCAATCTACCCCTCTGACAAAGATCTAATATCCAGAATCTACAAGAAACTTAAATGAATTTACAAGAAAAAAACAAACGGCCCCTTCAACAAGTGGGAAAAGGATATGAACAAATACTTCTCAATAGTTTTGGATTTTACCTTTAAGTTTTTAATCCATTTTGAGTTAATTTTTGTTTATGGTATAATAAAGAGGTCCAGTTTTAATCTTCTGCATATAGCTTGAGTTTACAATTTAACAAAATGGGCACAACCTAAACATTCAACAGGAAATAGAAAAATGTTTGTATAAACAGAAAGTTTTAAAAATATACCAGATGAAACTACTTTATAATGCAACATTAGAGCTGCTTATTTACTTGGATAATTGAGGAGATAACTTTCATAATGTCCTAAAGGTTGATATCCATGTTTTGTTTCACCCCCAATTAAATGTATGTAACTATTTGCAAAGGGGGAGAGAAAGTGAGAACATGAGCAAGATCAAATGGGCAGACATCAAAGAAAATATGTACCTCAGTCAAAATTTGGAATTATAGTATCCCTCATCCAGGTAGCAGGTTTTGTTGCTACTGAGAGAAGATATTAAAGCTCTCCTTTTCCACTGAAGAATCCCAAAGGCCTAGTATGATGATCTGGGAGCCTGGCCTTACCTGGTAGCACCTGCCACATACTCAGAATTTTCTAGCCTTTTATTTTGCATCTGATAAAGGTCCAATATCTATCAGCTATAAAGAATTAAACAAATCAAACACAAAACAAACCCATTAAAAAGTGGGAAAAGGACATGAACAGATAGTTTTCAAAGAAGACATACAAGGGGCTATCAAGCGTGGAAAAACGCTCTACATCACTAATCATTAGAGAAATGTACATCGAAACCACAATGAGACACCATCTCACACCAGTCAGTATGGCTACTATTAAAAAGTCAAAAAATAACAGATGCTGGTGAGGTTGCAGAGAAAAGTGAATGTTTATACACTGCTGGTAGGAATGTAAATTAGTTCAGCCACTGTGAAAAGCAGTTTGGTAATTTCTCAAAGAACTCAAAGCAGAATTAACATTCAACCCAGCAATCCCATTACTGAGTATATACCCAAAGAAATATGAATTATTCTACCAAAAGGACACATGTACATGTATGTTCATCACAACACTATTCACAATAGCAAAGACATGGAATGAAACTAAATACTCATCAATGTTTGATCGGAAAAAAAGATATGGTGCATGTAGTATTCATGGTGTCATGGAATGCTACACAGCTATAAAATAATGATATCAGTCAGGCATGGTGGCTTACGCCTATAATCCCAGCACTTTGGGAGGCTGAAGCAGGCAGATCACCTGAGGTCTGGAGTTCGAGACCAGCCTGGCCAAGATGGTGAAACCCCATCTCTACTAAAAATACAAAATATGCTGGGCATAGTTGTGCATGGTGCATGCCTGTAGTCCCAGCAATTCAGGAGGCTGAGGCAGAAGTATCACTTGAACCGGGGAGGAAGAGGTTGCAGTGAGCCAAGACTGATACTGTTTCTCTCAGAGCCAGAATTCACAGGTCCAAGCAACAAGGGGTGAAGATGGGAGAGACACCATTTCCTATTTACTTATAGTAACCCACAAACAAAGTGTATGCTTCCTGTTCATTAGATTTTAGGCTCTGTTGGCTTAGAGATCTTAGTCCCAGAGGTAAGAATGCTTCCACCAGGAGATACAACAATACTTCCATTGAACTAGAAGTTAGGACTGCCACTTTGTGCTCCTCATGCCTCTGAGTCAACAGCCAAGAAGGGAGCTATGATGTTGGCTGGGGTGATTGATCTTGACTACCAAGGGTAAATAGGACTACTACTCCTCAATAGAGGTAAAGAAGAGAAGTCTGAAATACAGATGATCCCTTAGGGCATCTTTTAGTATTGTCATTCCCTGTGATTTAGGTCAGTTGGAAACTGCTACTACTCAACCCAGGTAGGATTACAAATGACCCAGACGTCTTAGGAATAAATATTTGGATCACCCCACAGGTAAAGAACCATGGCAAGCTAAGGTCCTTGCTGAAGGCAAAGAAAATACAGAATGGGTAATAGCAGAAGGTCGTTATAAATACCAGTTACAACCACATAACCTCTTATAGAAACGGGAATTGTAATTTCATAAGTATTTCCTCCTTATTTTGTTATGAATATATTTGGCTGTACATAGATATATATTAAGCAAATATATTTGCTTATATCCTTATCATGTAATATATGTATTAACTTTATATCACTATTTAACTATTGTTCATTTTACATCATAGTATTCAAGTTATAGGATATCAGAAGAGTAAATTCACTGAAAGCCTACCTTCTCTTCTGAGGAAGGGATTGATATATTCCATGTTGTACACAGCATCCTTGTATCATTGTAGGTGGAATTATGGCCTTGGTTTTTTTCTTTATTTGAAGGTTAGGTATGGTTTAAGGAGATTCAGATGGGTGCCAAGTTTACAAGAAGTAGATTGTAATGGTTAATTTTATATGTTAACTGGACTGGGCTAAGGGATACCCAGATTGCTGGCAAAACATTATTTCCAACTGTGTCTGTGAGGGTGTTTCTGGAAGAGATTAGCATTTGAACAGGTAAACCGAGCAAAGAAGATTGCTCTCACTAAGGTGGGTTGAGGTAATCCAATCTGTTCAAGGTCTAAATGGAACATAAATGTGGAAGAAGGTGAATTTGCTTTTTTTCTTTGTTTGAACTGAGACATCCAAGTTCCCCTGCTTTTGGACATATATAACCCTGGTTCTCAGGCTTTCAGACTCTGATTGGCACTTACACTACCAGCTCCCCTTTTTCTCAGGTTTTCTAGCTTTCCTGGTTCTGCACCTTGATAATGACAGACTTTGACGCTTCTCAGCCTCTATAATCACATTGGTTGATTGCTGTAATAAATTTCCCCATATATATCTATATTCTTGTGGGGCTTCTTGGCCCCCATAATCACATGAGGCAGTTCCTATGATAAATCTCCTCTTCTATCTATCTATCTATCTATCAGTCAATTTATCAATCAATCAATCATCTATTCTATTGGTTTTATTTCTCTGAAGAACCCTAACATCCCAGGGTAAGAAATCTACTGAGATGTAAAAGACTTTTCCCTATTAAAAAAAAAAAAGCATCAGCTACTAACCAGCTAGTACCTCAGCTACCAACCAGCTGGTACAGAATTGAGTGGGTCCCTAAATCTTAGTAAGGTCTAGGTTCAATGAACTTGGAAAGAGAAATCAAAGCTAAAGGCATGTCTACAGTTCATTTGCATGAGCAATAACTATTGTTGACATGGTATGATGATGCTGTAGTAATCAGAGACAAACTTGTTCACAGGTTTCCACCTGGATTTTCAAATATTTCAATGGAAACAACTGAGTGTCAGTCTTTCAGCAGCTGACTGCTTGCAACACCTTTCTTTCTTTCTCCAGCAGTCTACTTTGGATCTTTCACTAACCCTTAGCAGCTCCCCCAGCCTTCCGAAAATCATGGATGAAATTCAAATCAAGCCATTTTGCCTTCAACTACCAGTTAGATAAGGCAAGGACCCGGACATACTGCAAACTTATTTTTATAGTATTTATCCAAAGAAGAATTGTAATTATCCCCACATTCATGGTAGTAACATCTGCTCATTACACCACTATCCTTTTCCGACCATTATACTTGTAATCCATCACTTCCTGAATGTGAAAGTAATAATCTATCCCAGAGGAAAGCAAGAATTATTATTGCCATTCTTTGTTTATTTAGACCAAGGAACTCAGCCAAACTCCAGTTTTTGCCTAAGGGTAAATCCTATGGGATTCATGAATATGGATTAAAAGTAGTATGTGGTGAAGTCTCCAATGATCTCTGGTCTCCTGAGAGTAAAAGATAATTTGTTCCAAGTCAGTGACTACCTGGGACTTTCATATTCCCTTAAGTATTATATAGCAAAAAGAGCAGTGGATTAGGAGTTAGAGACCCAGGTTCTAATCCTGTCTCTGCTACTCCTCCTGCATCTTGCAGAAGTCATATAAGCTCTTCAGACCTCATGTCTCTTTCTGAATTTTAATTTATACTCTAGCTAAGGTCTCTCCCAGCTGTGACCTTCTTTGAGTCCTTCTCTCTAGCAGCTCTATGCTTTCACTAACCAAAACAGAAAAGTACAAGATTCAACTTTGGAGCCTTAAAGGCGATTGCAACCTCTGCCAAGTTGGGAATCACCTACAGCTGTTATTCTAGCCTTGAGCCTCTAGGGAGACAGTCAGAAAAGTTTCTTAATAAACAGGGCTAGCCCTTAGCTAAGCAGTCAGAGAGGTGAAATTTGTGTTTTACACTCCTCCCAATTTCTATTCCAGAGTAGCCGTCATGCCAGGCAATTTTCTTATATACCGCAGAACCAGCCTTTAGCAGTCAACTAAACGATAGGAAGTAGGTGGCCAATAAGCCTAAGGTAGGATTCCTTCCAAAAAACTATGTTGGAACAGAAGATTCTTAGAGAATGAAAAACTTCCCAACAGTTCCCAGCATGTGCCTCTCCTTTAGTCTTCCCTTCCGCCCTTCCAGTTGCTGAAGTCCAATTCTGAAGTGCTATCCTGGGTTCCTCTTTCTTTCACACCCGTCATGTAGTCCACCAGTAAATCCTGTCAGCTCCACCACTGAAATAGATCTAAAATCCAACTATTCTCCATCACACACATTACTGTTTTTCTAATCAGAGCCTTTGCATTTGAGGGGTAGTATATACAGGGAAATAAAGAATAAGCAAAGAGAACAAGCTTGATCTAATGCAGAAGTCAGTAGACACTAGAAAGAATTGTTTTCTGAGAAAGAATGCCATTTTTTTAAAAACAACTTAGCAACCAGTACTGAGGGGAACATGCTTCTCAACTAGCTTCGGCAACAGCCTACTAACCAGTCGTTCTGTTTCTGCCCATGCCCCCGAGAAGGTTCTTTTAGTCCCAGCAGGCTGTTCAACAATGGCTGCTAGAGTAATCCAGTTACCAGGTAAACAAGATTACGGTCAAAACTCCCCATGGCTTCCCATCTCGCTTGGATTCAAAGCCAAAATCTCATCCATTGTATACTTATCCCTGTGTAGTGGCCCCACCACATCTCTGAGCTCTCCTCCTCCCACTCACCTTCCCCAGCTCCCCTGCACCAGCTCCGTCATCCTTCCTCAGATACACCAGGCCTGCAGCTGAGGACCTCCATGCTTACTGTCCTTGCTGCCTTCTATGCTTGGAAACTAACTCATCCCTCAGGAACCTGCAAGGCTTGCTTCCTTGTGACATTCAGTCCTCTGTCACTTCTGGAGACTTTTGCAAACCACATTATGTAAGAGTGCACCCCCCCCCACACACACACACACACTCACACAAACACAACTTCTCTATCCCCCTACTGTTTTTTGTTGTTTCACTTACCACTACCTGATGTCACATATATTTGCCTATTCCAGGTTGAATATCCCTTATCTGAAAATCCAAAATGCTGCAAAATGTGGAGTGTTTTGAGTACCAATATGATGCTCAAGTAAAATACTCATTGGAGCAACTCAGATTTTGGATTTTCAGATTAAAAGCAAATAGAAATGAAAGTTTGGGTGTGTTTGAGGTGACTGCATTTGCATTTTGAAATGCTCTCCCTGGTTGCAGTGTATAGAACACACTGAAGGATGCCCAGAGAAAGCAGAGGGAGACGTAAATCATTTATTGCAGCGGTCCAAATGGCCAGTGATGGTACATGGCTTGAATCCAGGACAGGTGTATGCAATATGTAGAAAGCAAAATTGACAAACCCTGAAAGAAAACTGGATGTAAGAAATAAGGAAAGGAAATCCAGCTTCAAGGATAACAGTCTAGCTTGCACATCCTCATGGATGGAGGTGTTGTTAACTAATCAGAAAATACAGAGGAAGAGCAGGTTTGGGGTTGATTATGTTAGTTGAGTCTTCATTATGTTAAGTTTGAGGTGCTCAGAACATCCAAAGGATCTGCTGAATAGGCAGAAGCATAAAAGGGAAGTATGGGTTGAATTGAAGACATTGAAGAAATTTCTAGAATGTAAATTGGTTGAAAATTCATTCATGAATATTATATTAATACTTCTTTCCCTGTGATAATGTAAGGTATTCTTGGGAAGCTGCTATAAATATTTGTTAATGCACTCAAAGTATTATGTACAAATAGAATACACCCAAGGCAATGCAATAATTACAACAGTAGTTTAAATGGGAGATCAGAAAGTATTCAGAGATGGAAAACATTGTTGAGGTTAATTCATAAAATTTTCGTAAGACTAAAACTTCCTAAAGAGATGGGGAAGAGAGCATGATAAATTTACATATAGCAATGCTCAATGCAATTAAAGAGGAACAGGAGAGATGGAAAAGATTCAATTCAAGATGAGGTCTCAGAGAACTCAACTGAGTTGTTCTCTAGAAGAGAATAAAGTAGCTCACATATAATAGACAGCAATGAATATACAGGGAATTGGGACAAGTGGTAGTGATCATTAACAGTGGTAGGTACTGATTTTTAAATTAATTTGATTGGTTTCTGCTTATGAGTGATGTTTATATTTGAAGACAGAATGAATATTTAATAAGAAATGATTCCACAATACAATTGAAAATACAGATTGAAAAGTCACTCAAGATTTTCATCCTATTACCACACACTGTTTACATCTTAGAAGGATGTAACTTCAAATTGGTGGGGAAAAGGGGCTCATTAGTTTTAAATAATCTGTTATCAGCTAGCCGTGTGCATGACTTGTTCATTTGTCTTCCCATCAGTCCATTAGCTGAAGATCAAATTCTTCCATTGAAAAGTCCTCCTACATTACTTCTGTGTCCATAGGCTAAGATCAAGTGTAAATGTCCTCCAACTGAACTACAGATTAAGGGAGCAATAAAATATAGAACCTGGGTATGATTACTCCAGTCAACAATTCTATAACTCGCCCTGAAAATCACAAAACTAAGAATACAAATCTCCATTCGTCCCCGAAATAGTAAGGAACTATGTCATCTGTAGTTGAAATTCTTGGAAATGTGTTCAGACACAAAAGGATCTGAGTCTAAATCAAATCAGAATTTAAACAAACATTCAAGTACTTCAAGCCAAGACATTGTACTTGTTCCTGCTACTTCCACTCACCCAGTCCCATTCCCATCCCTTCCTACCTGGAGGCAGCCACTAAGAGGAATTTGACATGTCCCTTCTGATCCAAGCTTTTATACTTTTGCTATATTTATGAACATAAAAACATCATATACAATTGTGTTAGGCTTAATTTATTAATTACTATTCTACAATATGAATTATTTTGAAGCTTGCTTTTTTGTCTTCCACCTTTGATTTAAAGATTTCTCCAGACTGATATGTATCGCTTTGGTCTGCATTAACTGCTGTTATTTTCCAACATAGGAATAAACCACATCTTAGGCATTTTACGATTGATTAATATCAGACTATTTCTACATTTCACTATTACAAACATGTAGCAATGAACAACTTTTACGTATCTTCCCATGTATATGAGCAAGAGGTTCCAGATCTACATCAACCTAGATCTTGATCAAGTGGTCTTTAAACTGCTTAAACTATGACTTTATTCAAGATTGGCAAATGTCTCAACAGGTGACGGGAACCCTTGATACTCTTAGTAGTGGTGGGTAAGATCTTTTTTATGCACGTACTTGAAAATGCTTTCCAACTTTTCGATGTTTGCCAGTCAAATGGGAGTGAAATGGTACCTCATTTTAATTTTTTCCCTGGTTACTAGATAAACATTTTTTTTTTTGAGACGGAGTTTCGCTCTTGTTACCCAGGCTGGAGTGCAATGGCGCGATCTCAGCTCACCGCAACTTCTGCCTCCTGGGTTCAGGCAATTCTCCTGCCTCAGCCTCCTGAGTAGCTGGGATTACAGGCATGGGCCACTGTGCCCGTTTGTTTGCCTCTTCTTTGAACTGCTGGCTTAGATCCTTTATCCAGTTTTCTAGTAATCTGTCATTTTCTCCAGAGTTCTTTATATACTACATATGTCAGAACATAAGATGGCCTCAAATATAAGGCTATCTCCCAGTGTTCTAAATGAGGAGATACAAAACGTTTTGCATAACTTGAATATAAAAATAAATAATCAAATGTCTGTGATCACACTTGATATTACTGTCATTTTCAAATGCACTTTAAAATCATGTATTTCATAATTATTTTATGAATATTGCTTTCCCCCTCACTCATACTTCCTTAAATACTTTCATTCACTCTTTCAATGGGCACATCCTACATCACGGTGTCATCATGATCTACTTTTTGCATCATTTGCATTTTTTAGAGCAGTCCACCTTCATTTCTGTCCAGATACATGTTGAATCTGTGCTTGATACACTCACATTGTTCTAAGCCACCAAGTACCCTTTGCAATTCATGAGCTTCGCAATAAGATTGTGCAGTATATTGCTTTGCTTTTTGTGCCAGTTATCTTTCATTTGCCCACTGAGATCCACGTTCCTTCCCTCTTCCCCCTGCTTTCTGCCTTGGAAAGCTGACCTCTAGGGACTTTATCACCAGATGCCCTGGGTCTAGCTTCCTTCTAGGATCAGTCAGTGGGCGGCTCTAGCAGGAGATGAGGGGAGGCAGGAGACTGAAGCTGGGATATTTATTTCTCCCATTCCCACTCTCAGAGGTCACCTCCAACTGGTTGCATCACTAGGCAGAAGGTCATTGCATCTCATGACTCTTTTGTCACTTCCAGAAACCTCAGGCCCCTCACCTATCCTTGCAGACCTATGAGTGGTCAGAGTCCGGAGCCTACTGGCCCTGGGTTTCTGCGATACTCCTTGCACTCCCCCCACAGCCCAACCACACCTTTGTAATCAGTCTTTTGATTAATAAACCCTCTATTTATTATTCTAATTTACCATTGGGAAACTGTTTCCAATATTTTAGCAATAATCTTTAGAAGGCTCATTCATCACAATGTCTAATCCTTGCAGCTTCAAGTCATAATAAATAATCTGTATTAACTTCTTTTTGTCCTTTTGTGTCTGGTTTTTTAGTTGTTGCTGCTTTATCAACTCTAAGTTGGGGCTTTTACAGACATGCAAAAGTAACAGTGACTGGGTGGTTTTAGGCTGCCTGCACATTTCAGAGACTTCTAAGACCCTAGTGAGTCCTCTTTCTAAGTCACCATTTTTGGAGAAAACATATCTGCTTTTATTTCACTGTATGCAGTATTCTAGATCCTAAGCCTCTGCTATTTGTGTTGTAAATCTCTTCTTCCCATCTATCTCTTCACTTTACATATGTTTATAATGTCTTTTGCTTAAAAGTGTTTATTTTATTCTAGACAAATTTATGTCTTTTATATTTTGGCTTCTTTACAGCTTGTATCTTCTTTAAGTAATTCTTCCCTACCCAAAGTTAATAAACATATTACTTATGTTAATTTCTAAATATTTTAAGTTTCTTTTATATATGTTTTCATATGCAATATGACATAGTTATCCACTTTTATATTTTTTCATATGGAGAGCCAATGGCATCCCCATTCACTGAATACTCTACCATTTCCCAATCACTTAAACGCCACCTCTGTCATAAGATTGTTTGTAGACGTGCAGATCTTCTCTAGGTTCTTTGTTCTTCTCCATCGTATATCTCTACATCAAATCTACACCAAGTTTCTGTTAGTCCAGACATCTAGCAAGAGAGACGCTCCCAGCTGTTTGCTTTTGAAATGTTCTTGATTTTTTTTACCCTGTACTGCAAAAATAGACAGCATCTCCACAGAACAAACTATGAAGTATGTCTCAAAATTGGCCATTTATTCTTTCACTTGAATTTTATAATGTAACTGTCTCATTCCATAAAAAATCTTGCTGGAGTTTTAAGTGGGATTGTATTGCTTTTATAAGTTAATTTTTGGAGAATAAGCATTTTGAAAATAGTGTCTCCTACAGCAATGTGGTCCAACTCCCAATTCATTTACATTTTCTTTTTCTTTTTGTGGTGAGGGGGATGGAGTCCTATCTCTGCCACCCAGGCAGGAGTGCAATGGCACAATCTTGGTTCACTGCAACCTCTGTCTCCCCAGTTCAAGTGATTCTCCTGTCTCGGCCTCTCGAGTAGCCAGGATTACAGGCGTGCACCACCACGCCTGGTTAATTTTTGTATTTTTAGTAGAGACCGGGTTTAACCATGTTGCTCAGGCTGGTCTTGAACTCCCAGCTTCAGGTGATCTGCCCACCTTGGCCTCCCAAAGTGCTAGGATTATAGGCGTGAGCCACCAAGCCCAGCCTATATTTTCTTTTAAATTTAAATATTTTCTTTATAAATTATCTTTTTACATTGTTTTGAAGCGTTATTGCTAGGTATTTTATGAGATTTTTAATATGTCTTAACTGGTTATTCTTGGGTAGGAATTCTAATTTTGAAAACACAGAAACAAAAACTAGCCACCATGTTGAACATTCAAAGCTTCATAATTTGGATTGGATTTTCTATATATACACTCAAATTATTACATATAACAAAAAATGCCTCTTTATTTTTAATCCTTATATGTCTTATTTTATTTATTTCACTGGAAGCAGTGACAGTGGGTGTCCTCGTTTTTTTCACATGAATGGGAATGCTTCTAACACTATTTCATTTATGTTCACACAATGACTTCCTTCAGCTCATGGAAAGAATAAGACTACTTCTAACAATTTTTAGTGTTCTAAGACTTTATAACATGGATGAGCACTGATTCATCACAAAGGCTTTTTCTGTATCTATTAAAATATAGAGATATATCCATATACTTTACATATATATATAAATTTTGTATCCATAATTTTTTGTATATTCACTTAATCTGTTAATATAGCACTTTATATAAGTAAACTCTGAAATAGAGCTACTGCTACATTCTTGGAGAAACCCTAACATAAACTGCTGGATTAGTTTTATGCTAGCACTTACTATGTTTATATTTATCTTCATAAATAAGTTGGTCTATATTTTTTTCTGCATTGTCTTTTTCTAATTGGGGCACTGAATTAGTTTCCTATTGCTGCTACAACAAATAACCACAAATTTGGTGGCTTCAAACAATGCAAATTTATTCTTATAGTTTTGAAGGTTAGAAGTCAAAAATGGGCCTAATTGGGCTAAAATGAAGGTGGCAATAAGGCTGCTTCTGTTTCTGAAGGCTCTAGGGAAAAGTTCATTTTCTTGCGTTTTTCAGCTTCTAGAGGCTATCTGCATTCTTTGGCTTGTGGTTCTCTCCATTTTCAAAGCCATTAGTGGCTGATAGAGTCTTTATTGCATCATACTATTCAGACGTTTTCTTTGGCCTCTCTTACCCACTTTTAAAGACCCTTGACACTTCACTAGGCTCTCCTGGATAATCCAGGGTAATCTTATTTTAAGGTCAACTGATTAGGAACCTTAATTCCATCTGCTACTTGAATTGTCCTTTACCATGGAACATAACACATCCACAGGTTCCAGTGAGTAGGACATACATATCTTGGGAGGCCATGATTCTGTCTACTACAAACATCTAGGATATGTTGGTATTTAAATTCACTGGGATATCTTCTTTCTCTTTTCTGAGACAATTATTACAAGTTAGAAGTTATTTGCTCCTTAACATTTCAATAAAACTAACATTTCTCCTCTCCCTGCCCAGTCTCCAGTTTTATTGAGGAACAATTGACAAATATAAATTGCATATATTTAAAATGCACAATGTGATTATTGATATATGTGTAAATTGTGAAGCAATTACCACAATCAGGCTAATCAACATATCCTTCACTCAAACATACACGTGTGTGTGTGTGTGTGTGTGTGTGTGTGTGTGAGCGGGGTAAGAACACATAAGATCTACCCTCTCAGCAAATTGCAAGTATTCAATACATTATAAGTAAGACTAAACACTATGCTGTGCATTAGGTCTCTACAACTTATTTACCCTATAACTGAAAGTTTGTACTTTTTGACCAAAATTTCCCTATTTCTCTTACCCCCTAAACCCTGGGAACCACCATTCTACTCTGATACTATTAGTTTGACTTCTTTAGATTCTGCATATGAGAGATCATGCAGTA
Organism: Leontopithecus rosalia; assembly: GCA_028533165.1. NCBI lineage: Eukaryota > Metazoa > Chordata > Mammalia > Primates > Cebidae > Leontopithecus > Leontopithecus rosalia. Next base: position 80,517,912 of record CM052662.1, read on the forward strand.
TTTGTCTTTCTGTGTCTGGATTATTCCACTTAGCATAATGTCCTTTAGGTTTATCCATATAGTCACAAATGGCAGGATTTTCTTTTATCATATAGAGGAACAATATGTCATTGTGTCATTGTGTATAGCATATTTTCTTTATTCACTCATCAATGGACACTTAGGTTGATTCTTTTGTTGTTGTTTTATTATACTTTAGGTTCTGGGGTACAAGTGCAGATCATGCAGGATTGTTGCACAGGTACATACGTGGCAAGGCCGTTTGCTGCCTTCATCCCCCCATCACCTGTATCTAGTATTTCTCCCCCCATTATCCCTCCCCACCCCACCCAGCTGTTCTTTCCCTAGCCCCCCCACAACTGACAGCAGTACATGATGCTCCCCTCCTTATGTCCATGTGTTGTAATTGTTCAACCCCCACCTATGAGGGAGAACATGGGGTGTTTGGTTTTCTGGTCTTGTGTCAGTTTGCTGAGAATGATGGTTTCGAGATTCATCCATGTCCCTATGAAGGGCACGAACTTATCATTTTTTATGGCTGCATAGTATTCCATGGTATATAAGTGCCACATTTTCTTTATCCAGTCTATTGTTGATGGACATTTGGGTTGGTTCCAGGTCTTTGCTATCGTAAACAGTGCCGCAATGAACATATGTGTGCAAGTGTCTTTGTAATAGGACAATTTATAATTCTTTGGATATATAACCAGTAATGGAATTGCTGGGCCAAATGGTATTTCTATTTCTAGATCCTTGAGGAATCACCACACTGTCTTCCACAGTGGTTGAACTAATTTGCACTCACACCAACAGTGTAAAAGGGTTCCTATTTCTCCACATCCTCTCCAGCATCTGTTGTCTCCAGATTTTTTAATGATCGCCATTCTAACTGGTGTGAGATGGTATCTCAATGATTTTGATTTGCATTTCTCTAATTTCTTGCCTGATTGCTCTGGCTGGAACTTCCAATACTATATTGAATAGGAGTGGTGAGAGATGGCATACTTGTCTAGTGCCAGATTTCAAAGGAAATGCTTCCAGTTTTTGCCTGTTCAGTATGATATTGGCTGTGGGTTTGTTGTAATAGCTTTTATTATTTTGTGATACATTCCATTGATACTGAGGGATTTTAGCATAAAGGCTGTTGAATTTTGTCAAAGGTCTTTTCTGTATCTATTGAGATAATCATATGGTTTTTGTCTTTGGTTGTGTTTATGTGATGGATTATGTTTACAGACTTGCCTATGTTGAGCCAGCCTTACATCCCCGGGATGAAGCCTATTTGATCATGGTGGATAAGCTTTTTGATTTGCTGTTGCATCTGTTTACAGTATTTTATTGAAGATTTTTATGCTGATGTTCATCATGGACATTGACCTGAAGTTTTCGTTGTTGTTGTTGAGTCTCTGCCCGGTTTTGATATTAGGATGATGTTGGTGTCATAAAATGAGTTGGGGAGGATTCCCTCTTTTTGTATTGTTTGATACAGTATCAGAAGGAATGGTACCAGCTCCTCTTTGTACAACTGGTAGAATTTGGCTGCAAACCCGTCTGGACCTTGGCTTTTTTTTTTGTTGGTAGGCTATTAATTGCTGCCTCTACTTCAGCCCTTGTTATTGGTCTACTCAGGGTTTCAACTTCTTCCTAGTTTAGTCTTGGGAGAGTACAAGTGTCCAGGAATTTATCCACTTCTTCCAGGTTTACTAGTTTATGTGCATAGAGTTGTTTGCAGTAATCTCTGATGGTAGTTTGTGATCCTGTGGAATCGGTGGTGATGTCCCTCTTCTCTCTTTTCTTCTTTATTAGCCTGGCTAGTGGTCTATCTATTTTGTTGATCCTTTCAAAAAACCAGCTCCTGGATTTGTTAATTTTTTTTGAAGGTTTTTTTGTGTCTCTATGTCCTTCAGTTCTGCTCTGATCTTAGTTATTTCTTGTCTTCTGCTAGCTTTTGAGTTTTTTTGATCTTGCTCCTCTAACTCTTTAAATTTTGATGATAGGGTGTCGATTTTAGACCTTTCCTTCCTCCTCATGTGGGCATTTATTGCTATGAATTTCCCTCTAGATACTGCTTTAAATGTGTCCCAGAGATTCTGGTACATTGTGTCTTCATTCTCATTGGTTTCAAAGAACATCTTTATTTCTGCCTTCATTTCATTGTTTATTCAGTCTACAGTCAGGAGCCAATTGTTCATTTTACACAAAGTTTTGCAGTGAGTTTTTAATCCTGAGCGCTAATTTGATTGTATTGTGGTCTGAGAGATTGTTTGTTATGGTTTCTGTTCTTTTGCACTTGCTGAGGAGTGATTTACTTCCAATTATGTGGTTAATTTTAGAGTAGGTGTGATGTGGTGCTAAGAAGAATGTATATTCGTAGATTTGGGGTTGAGAGTTCTGTAAATGTCTATTAAGTTTGCCTGGTCCAGATCTGCATTCAAGACCTGGATTTCCTTGTTGATTTTCTCTCGTTGATCTGTCTAATATTGACAGTGGAGTGTTAAAGTCTCCCACTATTATTGTGTGGGAGTCTAAATCTCTTTGTAGGTTGTTAAGGACGTGCTTTATGTATCTGAGTACTCCTGTATTTGGTGGATATATATATTTAGAATAGTTAGCTCTTCTTGTTGTATTGATCATTTTACAATTATGTAATGCCCTTCTTTGCCTCTTGTGGGTTTTGTTGATTTAAAGTCCATTTTATCAGAGACTAGAATTGCCACCTCTGCTTTTTTTTTGCTCTCTGTTTGCTTGGTAAATCTTCTTCCAACTCCTTATTTTGAGTCTATATGTGTCTTTTCACGTGAAATGGGTCTCCTGAATACAGCACACCAATGGTTCTTGGCTTTTTATCCAACTTGCCAGTCTGTGTCTTTTGATTGGGGCATTTAGTCCACTTACATTTAATGTTAATATTGTTATGTGTGAATTTGATCCTGCCATTTTATTACTGGTTGGTTGTTTTGCCCTTTGGTTGGCATAATTTCTTAAATGCATCATTGGTCTTTACCATTTGGTTCTTTTTTGCAGTGGCTGGTACTGGTTTTTCCTTTCTGTGTTCAGTGCTTCCTTCAGGAGCTCTTGTAGGTCAGATCTGGTGTGACAAAATCTCTCAGCAATTGCTTGTCCATAAAGGATTTTATTTATCCATCACTTATGAAGCTTAGTTTCACTGGATATGAAATTCTGAGTTGAAAGTTCTTTTCTTTAAGGATGTTGAATATTGGCCCCCAGTCTCTTCTGGCTTGTAGGGTTTCTGCCAAGAGATCTGCTGTGAGTCTGATGTGCTTCCCTTTGTAGGTAACCTGACCTTTCTCTCTGGCTGCCCTTCATATTTTTTCCTTCATTTCAACCCTGGGGAATCTGAAGATTATGTGCCTTCTGGCAGAAGGAGTTGCTCCTCTGGAGGAGTATCATTGTGCTGTTCTCTGTATTTCCTGTATTTGAATGTTGACCTGCCTTGCTAGGTTGGAGAAGTTCTCCTGGATAATATCCTAAAGAGTGTTTTCCAGCTTGGATTCATTCTCCCTGTCATCTTTTGGCACACCAATCAAGCATAGATTAGGTCTTTTCACATAATCCCATATTTCTTGAAGGCTTTGTTCACTTCTTTTCACTCTTTGTTCTCTTTTCTTGCATTCTTGTTTTGTTTCATTGAGTTGATCTTCAATCTCTGATATCCTTTCTTCTGCTTGATCTATTTGGCTACAGAAACTTGTGTATGCTTCTTGAAGTTCTTGTGCTGTGTTTCTCAGCTCCATCAAGTCGTTTATGTTCTTCTCCAAACTGGTTATTCTAGTTAACATTTCTCCTAGCCTTTTTTCAAGGTTTTTAGTTTCTTTGCATTGGGTAGAACATGTTCCTATAACTCAGAGAAGTTTGTTATTACCCACCTTCTGAAACCTGCTTCTGTCAATTCATCAAATTCATTCTCCATCCAGCTTTTTTCCCTTGCTGGTGAGGAGCTATGATCTTGTGGAGTGGGTGGAGAGGCATTCTGTTTTTTGATGATTTCATTCTTCTTGCACTGGTTTCTTCTCATCTCCTTGGATTTATATAGTTTTGATCTCAGGAAGCTGCTTGGGGAGGCAGCCTTTCCTTTGCCTGCAGAGGTGCTGCTGGGCTGCCTCAACTTGCCCTATTTAGTTTATACCCACTGTCCGACCAGACCCACAAAATGAACCTGGTACCTCATTTGGAATTGTGGAGACCACTCCATTTCTATGTCTCTCTCACTGGGAGCTGCTTTCTGGAGCTGCCTCTTATTCAGCCATCTTGGGATCCTGGAAACTACGTTGATGCTTTATCCTGGCTATTGCAAAAAATGTAAACATGAAATTATAGATATCTGTTTGAGATCCTAATTTTAATTCCTTTAAATATGTACCCAGAAGTGGGATTTCTGGATCATATGGTAAAAAACTATTTTTAGTTTTTTGAGGAACCTCCATACTGTTCCATAATGGCTATACTAATTTACAATTCCATTAACAACGTGTAAGAGTTCCCTTTTCTCCATACTCTTGCCATCACTTGTTATCATTTGACTTTTTTGACAACAGCCATCCTAACAAGCATGAAGCGATATTTTACTGTGGTTTTGACTTTCATTTTCCTTATGATTAGAGATGTTGGGGATCTTTTCATATACCTTGCTGGCCATTTGTATGTCTTCTTTGGGAAAATGTCTAAACAGGTCTTTCACCCATTTTAAATTTTTTTAGTGTTTTAATTTTTTAGCACTATTTTATTTGGGTTACTTAAATATGTTATTCAGGGATTTCTGAGATTTTGGTGCACCCATAATTTGAGCAGTGTACACTGTACCCAATGTGTAGTCTCTTATCCCTCACCCACCTCTCACCCTTTTCCTCAAGTCCTAAAGTCATTGTAACATTCTTATGCCTTTGCATCCTCTTAGCTTAGCTCTCACTTATGAGTAAGAACATATGATGTTTGGTTTTCAATTCCTGAATTACTTCACTTAGAATAATGGTCTCCAAATCCAACTAGATCACTGTGAATGCCAATATTTCATTCTTTTTTATGGCTGAGTAGTATTCCAGTGTGTGTGTGTGTGTGTGTGTGTGTGTGTGTGTGTGTGTGTGTGATATCACATTTTCTTTATCCACTCATTGACTGATGGGCATTTGGGCTGCTTTCATGTTTTTTTGTTTTTGTTTTTGAGATGGAGTCTTTCTCTGTCATCCAGGCTGGAGTACAGTGGCGCAATCTTGGCCCACTGCAACCTCTGCCTCCTTGGTTCAAGTGATTCTCCTGCCTCAGCCTCTCAAGTAGCTGGGACTACAGGTGCATGCCACCACACCTGGCTAACTTTTTGTATTTTATTAGAGATGAGATTTCATCATGTTAGCCAGGATGGTCTCGATCTCCTGACCTCATGATCCACCCACCTCGGCCTCCCAAAATGCTGGGATTACAGGCATGAGCCACTGCACCCAGCCTGCTTTCATGTTTTTGCAGTTGCAAATTGTGCTGCCATCAACATGTGTGTGTACAAGTATCTTTTTTGTATAATGACTTATTTCGCTCAGGGTAGATACTTAGTAGTAGGATTGCTAAATCAAATTGTAGATCTATTTTTTGTTCTTCAAGAACTCTCCACACCATTTTCCATAGTGGTTGTACTAGTTTATATTCCCACCAACAGTGTAAAAGTGTTCCCTTTTTACCACATCCCCAACAACATCTATTGTTTTTTGATTTTTTAAATTATGGTCATTCTTGCAGGAGTAAGGAGGTATTGTATTGTGGTTTTGGTTTTCATTTCACTGATCGTTAGTAATATTGAGCATTTTTTCATATACTTCTTGACCATTTGTATGTCTTCTTTTGAGAATATTCATGTCCTTAGCCCACTTTGTGATGGGATTTTTTTTCTGATTTGTGTGAATTTCTTATAAATCCTGGATATTATTCCTTTGTTGGATTCATAGATTGTGAAGATTTTCTTCCACTCTGTGGGTTGTCTGTTTACTCTGCTGATTGTTCTTTTGCTGTGCAGAAGCTTTTTAGTTTAATTAAGTCCCATCTATTTACCTTTGTTTATGTTGCATTTGCTTTTGGGTTCTTGGTCATAAATTCTTGGCCTAAGCCAATGTCTAGAAAGGTTTTTCCAATGTTATCTTCCAGAATTTTTATTGTTTCAGGTCTTAGATTTAAGTCTTTGATCTATCTTGAGTTGATTTTTGCATATGGTAAGAGATGAGGCTCCAGTTACATTCTTCTACATGTGCCTTGCCAATTATCCCAGCATCATTTGTTGAACAGGAGGTGCTTTCTCCATTTTATATTTTTCTTGCTTTGTTGAAGATCAGTTGGCTACAGTATTTGGTGTTATTTCTGGGTTACCCATTCTGTTCCATTGGTCTGTATCTTTTAAGTGGTGCATTTAGACCATTTACATCCAATGTTAGTATTGAGATGTGAGGTACTATTCTGTTCATCATGCTATTTGTTTCCTGAATATACATTGTGTGTGTGTGTGTGTGTGTGTGTGTGTGTGTGTGTGTGTGTGTGTGTGTCTTATAGGTCCTGTGTGATTTATGCTTTAAGGAGGTTCTATTTTGGTGTGTTTTGAAGAGTTATTTCAAGATTTAGAGCTCGTTTTAGCAGTTGTTGTAGTACTGGATTTGTAGAAGTGAATTCTCATATTTGTCTGAAAAAGACTATCTTTTCCTTCATTTATGAAGTTTCTTTTTGCTGGACACAAAATTCTTGGCTGATAATTGTTTTGTATAAAGAGACTTAAGATAGGACCATAATCCCTTCTTTTTTGCAGGGTTTCTGCTGAGAAATCTGCTGGTAATCTGATAGGTTTTTCTTTATAGGTTACCTGATGCTTTTCCTCACTGCTCTTAAGTCTTTCCTTCACCTTTAATTTAGATAACTTGATGACTATATGCCTATATGATTATCTTTTTGTGATTAATTTCCCCGGTGCTCTTTGAGCTTCTTGTATTTGGATGTCTAGATCTCTAGACACGCCAGGAAAGTTTCCTTGATTATTCCCTTAAACATGTTTTCCAGAGTTTTACATTTCTATTTTTTCTCTGAAACACCAACTTTTCTCAGGTTTGGTTTTTCAACACAATGCCAAACTTCTTAGAGGCTTTTTTCATTTTGTTTTGATTCTTTTTTCTTTGTCTTTGTTGTGCAAAATCCAAACCACCTTTGTTGGATTTAGTTAATTTGAAAGCCTTGTCTTTGAGCTCTGAGGTACTTTCTTCTATTTGTTTGATTCTATTGCTGAGACGTTACAGTATATTCTGCCTTTCTATAAGTATGTGCTTCATTTCCAGAAGTTGCAATTGTCTTTTATTTATGTTATCTATTTCTCTGAAGATTGTTTTGTCCATATTCTGTTACATTTAGAAAATTTCTTTAAGTTGGTATTCACCTTTCTTTCCTGCCCCATTGAGTAGCTTAATAAACAACCTTCTAAACATTTTTTCTGGCAATTCAGGGATTTATTCTTGTTTGAATCCATTGCTGGTGAGTTAGTGAGATATTTTGGGGGTGTTTTGTTTTGTCATATTACCAGAGTTGTTTTTCTGGTTTCTTCTCATTTAGGTAGACTATGCCAGAGGGAAGATCTGGGACTCAAAGGCTGCTGTTCAGATTCTTTTGGCCCATGGAGTGCTCCCTTGATGTGGTTCTCTCCCCCTTCCCTTAGGGATGAGGCTTCCTGAGAGCCAAACTGTACTGATTATTTCCATTCTGGACCTAGCCACCAGTGTAGCCACCTAGCTGTGGGCTGGTACTAGGGAGTGTCTAAAAAGAGTCCTATGATGTGATCCAACTTCAGGTCTCTCAGCCATGGATATCAGCACCTGCTCCAGTGGAGGGAGCAGGGGGAGCGAAGCAGACTCTATGATGGTCCTTGGTTGTATTTTTGTTTAGTACTCATTTTGTATTTTTTTATTGCATTTTAGGTTCTGGGGTACATGTGAAGAACATGCAGGATTGTTGCATAGGTATATACATGGCAATGTGGTTTGCTGCCTCCATCTCCAACACCGATATCTGGCATTTCTCCCCAGTTATCCCTTCCCAACTCCCTGCCCCCCACTGTTCCTCCCTAGTCCCCCCCCACACAGACCTCAGTGTGTGATGCTCCCTCCCTGTGTCCATGTGTTCTCACTGTTCAACACCCACCTATGAGTGAGAAAATGCAGTGTTTGATTTTCTGTTCTTGTGTTAGTTTGCTGACAATATTATTTTAGAGACAGGGTCTCACTCTGTTGTTTAGGCTGGAATGCAGTGCCTGAAGCTCCTGAGCTCAAGTGATCCTTCTGCCTCAGCCTCCGCAGTAGCTAGAACTACAGACATGTGCCATCACACTCAGCTAATTAAAAAAAATTTCTTTGAGATGGAGTCTCATTGTATTGCCTAGGCTGGTTTCAAACTTGGCCTCAAGCAATCATCTCACCTTGGTCTCCCAAAGTGCTGGGATTACAAGCATGAGCCACTGCACTAAGCTTATTTGCTGCCATTCTGTAAGCTGCCTTTTTATTTTTTTGATTGTTTCCGTTGCTGTGCAAAAACTTTTTTAAAAATTCACCTTTTTTGTGTAATTCTTTTTCAGAGATGTTGATACCTGAGTTAATGAATGATTCTCCTCTCCTCAATAGTTTTCTAATGACCATTATTAGTTTAGACCCAAACATTCCACTGGAGCCATGAAACTTCCCTCAACACATTGGGTGATTTATTCACTGATTTTTTTATTCCAAAACTAGACTGCTCTTTAGGTAGAGCTGTCACTCTGAAGTTCTCCTTTATTGTCATCCTGTGAATTGGTAACTGAAGAGTAAAGTCTCTTTCTAGCTCTCATGTCAGGCCCTAGTCTTATGGACCATTTAGATTAGGTGCACCCTTTGGCCATTTAGTGTAGCTTTGTTTGTCTCTCTCATTTTAGGGTGTTTTTCTTTAATTTTGTTAACAGGGAATTTCCATTTAATGTTTGAACTTTTTATTTAAAACTTACTTTTCTTTTAATTTTTACCAAATATTCTATGGTTAGGAGCTGGGGGAGGCACTTTTCCTTATTACCTAGTTTGTCAGATGTGAACCATCTCTAAAAGATGGCCTTTGGAAAGATGTCATTGATTCATTTACTGATTCACTCAGCAAACTCTGTGAGTGCCAGGTGTGTTAATATTTTTTGTTCCCAGAAATGCAAAGATTTTTCTCTTGGTTTAAGATAACCAGTACACACATACACAAACATATTAAAAATAAATTGTCATATTTTCCTCAGATTTACAATAGAAACAAGAAAACAAAGAGGAGCAAGGTTATTTCAATAGTCAAACTCTGATCTTGATCCCTCCTGTAAACTGGTTTTGGAAAGAACACTAATTCACTTGGAATTCTTCACATTTCCCATAATTTGATGCAATAGTGTTTCTCTTCAGGGTGATTCTCTCCAGCTGTAATGAATGCAGACTCTAAATCTGACTGCTTAGTGGAAATCAGAGTAAACAGATTGTATTTCATTTTATTATTTTTTTATCTGATCACATGAATAAAACACTATGATTACTACTTTTTATATATCTATAGCCTAAAAGTTCCACATTTAAAAAGTGTTCAAAGATTCCACATTTAATCAGAGTTCAAAGTATTTTAGGAATATCATTTCCTTTTAAGCTTGGTAATTTTTTAACTGTGTGGAATAAATTAAAATGTTTCATTAACTGACTTGAATGAAAATACATTAAAAAGGTTAAGCACAGTCATAAAACTATCCTCTTAGGACTTATATAAATCTATAATAGGTTCTCAAGTTATACTGGGCAGCAACGGAGTAGAAATTTAAATCAAAGAGTAAAACCAGGCTTAGTACCCCAGTCCTTCACAATCTTCAGACATCAACTGCATATATCACTCTCATATCTATAAGAATTTGGCCAGTTTATTGTATTATTTATGAATACCAAAAGTCACAGAGGGTCCACCCTAACGTCAACTCTGCCGTCATCTGGAAAAGGAAACAGACTAGCTAATAATATAAAATCTGATCTGTGTTGCAATATGTCTCTGTTAAACTAAAAGATGACATATTGAAGCTAGATTGATTAAGATACCTTCGACTGAGTTCTCCCCACTTATAGTCTAGGGCAGCCTCTGCTGTTTAAATGATTGAAAAAATTGATATCAGTGACTAAATTAAGTGTTCAGAAGTTTGTATGAAAAGTTTCTGATCAAGCCCAGCTCCATGGGGTGCACTTATGTGCTGTAATATATGGCATGTTCTAGGCTTATAATAGAAGCATTAAAGTTAAGAAGAATGAAGCCAAGGGGCATAAAAGCAACTAGCAATTGAGACTCAAACACAATTTGAAATCTACAATCCTGTTTCAAAATTTAGGGCTATTAGTCTATTAACCCTACTTATTTCATCCAACTTTAATATCAGGTTCTTATAATTTTTCTCACATCTAGTGTACATGTAAGAAGTTTTTTTCTAAAGAACAACAGATGGAAGTAATCAAGGCTAAAATTCCCACCCCTTCTTCTCTTCTGCTGACCCAATTTTTTCCAAGGGCACATCTGGACCTGGGATGGGTCCTTTTTATAGTTTTCTCAAGAGCATGTGATTAAAACATTTCGTGTGTTTAATTAAAGGCTTTTGTGTGGACTATGTGCAGTGAGGACCTCACATCTTTCCAAGATCACATATCTGAACTGTGACACCGTGAACCATTAATATCTCAATCTGAAATCAAGTTCACTAAATCTGAATGAATGGGTGGTTAGAGAAAAGGAGGAAGAGGAGGAGATGAATCGCTATAAATTAAGAATCTATTATAGAACATGAGCATTGGCAGATCTATTCATGTCAATATACAAGCCTCTCCTCTTAGAACAGTCATCTTTTATAATTGAATGAGCCTGAGGAAGCATCTAGTCCAAACTCCTCACCTAACAGATGAAACCAAAACACAAAGAAATGATGTGTTATACCCTGGATTATATAGCCTAATATCAACTGACCTAGACTAGAGAACACAAGGCTCCTAATTTGCCTCTAGGACTCTTCTTATTGTAGCCTTAAACACAAGACTGAAATTTTAAAGCTGATGTTTTAAAAAAAGCAAATAAAACAGTGAACTAAAATAGGACTCTAACGTGGAAGCCCTCACCTCCTGAATGACTAGGATGGATCATTTGTATTGCAAAAATTAGCCTCAGGAATCTTTCATGAGACTTTTCCTTTCTCACATTGCTATACCCTAGTTCCCACTTGGCTCTATCCCCCATACCTCCTCAAACTGGAAATATTATAAACATGGATTAATGCATGTAATATATGAATGTCCCAAAAGAATCTGATCCCTGAAATGACATGAAAGTTACTAGTATTTAAATCCAATAAAATAAGAGTAGGAATAGAAGTAATAATAACAGCTAATATTTAGGAACATTTTCTTTGAACCAAGAGTATACTGATTGTATTCTGTTTTGTAGTTTGTTCTTACAATAACTATTTGAGCAGGGTGCTACTATCATACCAATTTTACCACCGAGAAAGGTTTCAATGATCTTTCTATTAGTGGGTAGCTTGAAAGTGGGATTACCAGTATTGAAGCCAAAATGCCAGATATAAGTGATGGGGAGGAAGGCAGCAAACCACATTGCCATGTATGTACCTATGCAACAATCTCGCATGTTCTTCTCATGTACCCCAAAACCTAAAACGCAATTATATATATATATAATCTGCTGTTTCCTCATCCCACACTTGGCAGTCATTCCTTTACAATACAAGAATAACTTTTAAGACTTTCTTCTTCTAAAACTCTCATTGAATATAACCCTTCATAATCCAAGGGAGCTGGGGCTTATAAAAATACACATATAAGGCATGTTCTTCTGATGTGAAGTCTTTAAAAGAGGCAGGTGAAATGATGGAAGAGGCAAGGAAACCAGTGCCTTTGGGATTGTTACTGGTCAAATACTACCCTTGTGAAAGAACTGCAGTTGTTCTCAAATGATTCAGGAAAAAAAAACTCCCTTCTGAGTCAGTAAATTTGGCTGGAAAATGAGAGAAAATCAAGCAGAGTCATTCTAAACCAATGAATCACAGACCTTGGAAATCTGGCTAGTAGATGCCTAATAAAAACAATCCCTTTCTGTTTAAGGGATGAGATATTTACTCCATAACCTAATCAGAGGCACAGAGAACTTAGAGAAAGTATATGTTTTTTCTAACACAAAGCCTGGACAGATTTCTTTTTTATCAAAGATAAGTAAAGCAATATTAAGTAACACAAAGAAAGGAAGTACTGCCTTAGGGATATACATAAAATGATTAACCATAAGAAACTGAAGATATTTTTAGAAATTATCTACCTTGCATTTCTAACAAATTAAAACAGCCTTTTCTGAAACATAAGAGATGAGTTTAACATAGAGTAGAATAAAGGCTAAGGTCAAAATCAAAAAGGATCAATACGAGGAAACACTACATTAAGTTAAGAGAGAAATTCTGTTCTCTGGTCATCACCAATTCTCCTGCCACAAACAATTACAAAAGCTGCATAAAAGATAAAGAAAAATGTTTGAATGCAATAGTGAAGGGGTCAAAGAGCAACTGAGGCTTTCAGAAGCTGAAGGGCAATTATCCCATAAAGAAGAGAGACAGACTAATATGAACACACTCTTATGGCTGTTTTCCTCAGATGTGTTGGTGATGTAGACCACCATTTCCAAGCAGAAAGTGGTAAGCTGGCACTGACAGCAGCCTCACCCGGCTGTGGAGACACAGACCAAAGAAAGCAGAATGGAAGAGGGAAAAGGGGACACAGAAAGGATAGCCCAGAACACGACGGTGATTTGCTCTTCAGGCATTTGCCAACGGCTAAGTTTTACTCATACCGATTGAGACTTGGAAAAAGCCTCAGCTAAGATGCCAAAGAGTGAAGCCAAGATTTCAGCAGTCTATCAGTCTATCAGAGAGACACAGGTTTGAATTCACAATCTACGACAGTGGGGGGAGCCTTAGTAAAAAATTCCAGGCTTTCAACTGAGACATAAGAGAGAACGTATATCTATGTCTATATATCTATATACACATACACATATATATCCCTATGTAGTTAAAATATTAACAGTTAAAATCAAATATACTAAAGATTAGATAAGAAAAATAAAATTCAGATTCCTATAGGCCAAACTTATGAGTTATAGCTTTACAAAGCTGCTATTAGTAAAAGTATTGACCTTGAAGAACAAGAATAAATGAATTAAGCATTAAATTATAAAATTACAACTAGATTAAAAGCAGAAATGTATAAAGACAAAGAGAAAAAAGGGAGAAAGCAATGAAATATTTAAAAAGTAGAAAGGACAGACATGTAATTGACAACTAAAGAATTAGTTCTTCTGATAAATCCTATTTAAAAATGTCTAGAATATAAACAACAGGATTTTTAAAATTGAATAATCAGTAAATCAGTAATTAAAATCAGTAATTTTTTAAATACTGATTCTAAAGTTCATTTGGGAATAAAGCCAGTTCAAAAAATGAATACAATTTTGAACAAAAGAGTAAAAAATATCCTGACCCAGCCAAATATTAGAATATATTCTAAATCTCTAATCATCAAAATACTTCTTTGACAATAGTTTTAATACTATTATGTTATATATTATATGATATAGCATTATGTCACCTAAGAACAAAGATGCTGAAAAGAACATAGAGATTATAGTATATGAGAAATAAATTTCTGATTAAGACAGTAAAGATTGGGGGAAAACATTCAATCAGAATAGTTAGGTTTTGCTAAAGAAACAAAACCCCCCAAAGCCTCAAAGTGTTTATTTTTGTTGTTTAGGCCACATGTCCTTCATATATTGGAAAAAAGTCTCTGTTATTCAGAGATCCACAGCAGACAGAACAGCCACTGTTTCGAACATTACTGTTATGCCAAGGAAAAGGGAAAGAACGATAAAGTATCCTACACTAGTATTTAAATACTCGACTTAGAAATGAAAGACACTCATTTAAGCTCACAATACAGTGGTTAGTACAAATGGTAGTGGGTTATGAGTTGAATTGGCAGATGATAAATCAATATAACCCATATTGAAACATTTTGATCCATTCTTTAGGCTATCTCAAGCAAATGATCAAAGATTTCCAAAGATCCTCATGTCAATGTTATTAAAACAGCAAAACCTTAGAAATAACCATTCCAATGGTCTTAGATACACAACATATATATTTAATGAGATAGTAGGGAATTATTGAAATATTTATAAAAATTATTGTGATTTCATGATCAGAGAAGACAGTTTAAAATAGTTTAGAAAATGATTTACAAAACATGCTACTACATGTTTTTCAAAAATGCAGACATAGAAAAGACTATCGAGACCTATCTTAAAATAATAATTATGACATTTATTTCTACATGGCAAGATTATGGTGTTATGCTATTTTCTTCTTTATGCTTTCTTTGAAATTTTCTATAAGTATATGATCAGAAAAATATGTTTAAAATAAATAAGTATTGATCATTCTCACATTGTATAGGTACTTAAAAATAGTTATCACCATCATTCTCAGCAAACTGACACAGAACAGAAAATCAAACACCGCATGTTCTCACTCATAGGCGGGTGTTGAACAATCAGAACACATGGACACAGGGAGGGGAGCATCATACTCTGGAGTCTGTAGGGGGGAAATAGGGGAGGGACGGCAGGGGGTGGGGAGTTGGGGACAGATAGCATGGGGAGAAATACCAGATATAGGTGACGGGGAGGAAGGCAGCAAATCACACTGCCATGTGTGTACCTATGCAACAATCTTGCATGTTCTTCACATGTACCCCAAAACCTAAAATGCAATTTTAAAAAAGATAGTCATCACTATGAATCCGTGAAAGGATACTGGAGAAAATATGATTAAGTATATGGTATTTGCTTATACTTCTTATATAGGAGTTTCCCATCCTTTGTTTATTATCTGTTTGCTAATGCCTAAAGAGGGTGTCCCAACTTCTAGGAATGGGAAGGGAAAGAAGAAACAAGCTACCTTCTACAAGTGTGAACTTGTCTACCTATGAGGCAGCACATCAGCCACTCAGAAAGCAGCTACTGCAAGAAGCTCAGAGAGAGAAATAACACTTTCACTTGCAGATATTACTACAATCTTTCCCAGTGCCTCTCACATTCCAACTATCATTTTTAAAGGTATATATGGTAATCATCTGAGCATTTCATCCCAGAACACAATTCTATCACCTGCACTAAAAATGCTAATACGGTAACTAAACACAAAGGGGGTGTCAATCAAAAAAGAAAAATTTTCTGCAAAAGTTTTTTCCCATTCTGTTGGTTGCCGATTCACTCTAGTGACTGTTTCTTTTGCCGTGCAGAAGCTGTGGAGTTTGATTAGGTCCCATTTGTCTATTTTGGCTTTTGTTGCCAATGCTTTTGGTGTTTTGGTCATGAAGTCCTTGCCTACTCCTATGTCCTGAATGGTTTTGCCTAGATTTTCTTCTAGGGT
>CM052662.1:80533952-80566652 GCA_028533165.1 Leontopithecus rosalia
AAAAAAAAAAAAAAAAAAGAAAAATTTTCAAGACATGTTTTTCAAAATCATAGTTACTCTACTAATGAGGCCTCTCCCACCCTTCACTAACATCTATTGGATTTGTGATATGTATACATTATTTCCCATTCAATATTTGTCCTAACTTAAGTACTAAGGGTTATGAAAATATTCTTGCTCCATTACTAAGTAACTTCTTAAAAATTCCATTTTAATCTCTCTATATGTTAGTTACTTCACTGGTAAAACTAAGATATGAGCAACCTCACAAGGTAACTGTAAAGGTCGAATGTGTTTGGATCCTAGTAATTCTGATCACCACTCCCACTGAAGATGAGACAAAATGTTTAAAAATTCTGCATGAATTTATTCCAGACCTAACAAGGCAATAAAAATGATAAGACCAAGATATAGAGAAGAAGAAAGACAGAAAAAAAGATAAGCCATGCATTTGGGCCCTGTTTTCCATAAAGACTGATTCTGTATGAGATGGCTAAGAGTCTGAGTTAGGCAGAGCTTTTGATAGCTTCGAAGGGCCAGTGAACAAAAACTAGTGTTCAGGAAATGCCAGAAACAGGAGAAGTCTAGTGAGAACCTTTGAACTTTGGGTTGGGACACTAAATTCGACATGCAGAATATGTGAAAATACTCCATGCGATGCTAAAATGGTAGAAATATGTCATCATATACCTGTTCAAACCCATAGAATGTACAATACCAAGAGTGAAACCTAATGTAAACTACAGAGTATGGGTGGTTATGATGTGACAATGCAGGTTCATGACTTGTAACAAATGTACCACTCTAGTGAGGGATATTGATAATGGAGGAGGCTATGCATATGTGAGGGCAGAAAGTACACAGCAAATCTGTATCCTTCTTCTCAACTTCTCTGTGAACCTAAAACTGATCAAAAAAAGGTCATAAGAAACTATAGATGCCAAAGTTTTCAACCAAATGTTACTAAGAGATACAGAAAGAAGAGACTGTATGTTAATAGAAGACAGAAAGAGGGTATTATGATTAAGCCTACAGAGTCAATAAAATTATAATTACAACCTAACAGAATTTTGTGTATATGTGTAAATATATATTTACACATATACAGATTCTAAAATTCATATAAAAATACAAAGTGCTAAGAATAGTCTAGATGCTCCTGAACAAAGTAGGAGAATTACTCTATCATATGAAGATGTAATGAATCTACATCATTAAGATCAGGTAGAACCAAATAAATGTCATGCAAATGGACAGGAATAGAGAACTCCAAAAAAAGTGGTTCTGCAGAACAGTGGTGGAAGCAGAGCATTGTTAACAAATTGTCCTGGGGCAATTCAAAATCCATATGGGAAACAATTTGAACCTGACTCATGCCATACCATGCAAACACACAAAATCAACCCCAGCTGGATTATAGCTCTAAATGTAAAAGACAAACTCATGAACTCCTAGCATTGCTCTGTTCAATACGATAGCCACTGGCCATACCTGACAATTTAAATTAATTTAATTTAAATTAAATTCACAATTCAGTTTTTCAGTCACACTGTCCACATTTCAACTGTTCAATAGCACTTGGAAATAGTATTAATGACAAAGATACAGAACATTTTTATCGCTATTGAAAGTTCCTGGTGCTGTTTATGATCTCAGTGTGGAAAGATTACTTAAAAAGAACACATAAAAAGAACTATCCATAAAGAAAAAGATTGATCGATTGAACTATATTAAATATAAAAAGTTCTGTTCATCAAAATACACCATTAAGAGCATGAAAAAGCAAGGTACAGATGGAAGCAGATATTTTTAATACATATAATTGACAAAGGGCTCATATCCAAAATATGTACTAACTCATACAAATCAGTCAAGAAAGAACTCAGCGGTAAAATGGGCAAGAGATTGAACAGGCACTTCAAAAGAGGATATTCAAGTTATTTACTTTTTAGTAGCTAAGGAAGTAAAATGTAAATTAAAATGAGTTATTACAATGTATCCACCAAGGTGGCTAAACTAAAGAATACTGAAAATATCAAATACTGGTGTGAAGAAGAATAATGGGAAGAGAATGTATGCACACACTGCTGATGAGATTGAATATTGCAATAATCACATTAGAAAATTATTTGGCCATATCAAATAAAGTTGTTATTTATCTCCATATTCAACAACTAGCAATTTTACTCCTAATTATAAACCCAACAGAAATGCATACACATGTACATCAAAAATAGGAACAAAAATATTCACTAACAGTAGCATTATTTATAGTAGCCAAAAGTTGAAAGAACCCAAATGGTCATTAATCAGTAGAATGCATAAATTGTGGAATTTTCATTCAATAGAATAATACCTAGTACTGAAAATGACTCAAAACCACGTGGAGTCATTTCAAAAACAATGTTGAGTAAGAGAACTACACACAAAAAATTATGCAGTCTGGTTTTTTTTCTTACGACATTTTTTTAGACAGGCAAGACCAGAATATTGAAAATCAAGATACGGTTACCTTTGGGAAAAGAATAAAATATTTGAGAGGGCACATGAAAGAGGCTTCTGGCATCGTGACTGTCTTCTACTTCCTGACTTCAATGTTTACATGGGAATGTGCTTTGTGTTGCAAATATATTACATTGGTTTTGCATAGTTTTGTGTATATGCATTGCACTACATAATTACATAATTCCAAGGTTAAAAATGTTTGTTTTATTCTTTAAAATAAACATGCAGAAGAGACATAATTTTAATAGAAATGTCCCTCTGAAATAGTACACATTAGTGACTATCAAGCTTTAAAAATAAATTGAGAACACTCATAAATAGGAAGAATCAACATCATTATGCATATTGAAGAAACTTTGGCATGACCTGATGCTTTCAGGTATTTATATGCCAGATCTCTTTATAAGTATTTCTTTATTCATTCCACCCTATTTGAGGGCCTATCATATGCCTAACACTTTATAGAGCCTTGGAAGTACACAGCAGAGAATAGCACAGGGATACTCCCTATATTCAGAGGGCTTACAGTGAGGGTAGGACAGATGTTAAATAACGAACACAATCTGTAACTGAATTTAAGGAAAGAATCAAGATTCAATTAAATACTATGCCGCCTCTTACTGACTGATGACTATATTTGATTATGATATTAATAACATTATAAAATACCTAGAGAAAGTCAACCAATTATAGTACACTTCAGTCGGTCAAGTAGTTTTTTTTTTTTTTTTTTTTTTTTTTGAGACGGAGTTTTGCTCTTGTTACCCAGGCTGGAATGCAATGGTGCGATCTCCACTCACCGCAACCTCCACCTCCTGGATTCAGGCAATTCTCCTGCCTCAGCCTCCTGAGTAGCTGGGATTACAGGCACACGCCACCGTGCCTAGCTAATTTTTTGTATTTTTAGTCGAGACGGGATTTCACCATGTTGACCAGGATGGTCTCGATCTCTTGACCTCGTGATCCACCTGCCTCGGTCTCCCCAAGTGCTGGGATTACAGGCGTGAGCCACCGTGCCCGGCCCCAAGTAGTTTTGTATAAGGCAGCTTTAAAAAGTACTGATGTCTAGGACACAACCAAGAACAGGTAAGTCAGACTTTGGGGTGGTACCCCAGGCCTCAATATTATGAAAGCTTCCCAGGTGATTCCAATGTACAGCCAAGGTTGAGAATCACTGATTTCAGGGGAAGTTTACCTGCTTTTAATTTCTCTTGTATAAACTTATAAACTTGTTTTTTATTATATCAAATAACTAAAGGCCTTCTATTCATATGCTCGCTTAGTCACAGAAAATAGTTATGCCTCATCACCAAGTATAAAATTTCTGGGTGGGAACATAACCTGAACTAAGTAGCTGGACTATAAAACTGGCTATTTCTATGAGTAATCTCAAAAAAGAAAAAAGGAGGCAAGTTGTTTATTTAACACTTATTTTGGTTATTACTTAATTCTATGCTTAAAAGTCCAATATCATTACATGTGAGGCTAAACAAGTCATGTGTACCTGAGTGCGGCATCAGTGAGGGTAACTGCCTCACCTCCCTGTACTTACAGGCTATGTTCCTACCTAAAGCAAAGTATTAAACTGATCCTCCACAATTCTTCTTATGTTGCAGAGTTTATCTAACATGTAAATGCACAGGGACAAGCATCTGGATTCAAACAACCACTCCAAACACTATAAACAGAATATTAAAAATCTTATTATTACCAAATCGGCAAAAGAAAAATAACATAAGCAAAGACTAGAGGTTTTCCAAAGTGTTCCTCCGTTATTGTATTCTTTGATTATAAGACCATCTCAGGCTGTGATGTTTGAAATTTGGCCTGTTGGCCTCTGAAACCAAGGGCAAGCCATCTGGCTTCAAGCACAATGACCTTCAATTATGGCACCACAGGGTTTTTTCCTTTGTGGATAAAATTAAGTTTTGCTATTTTGTTCTCAAGTTTCTGAGTTTTATTTTGCTTTCAGACTCACCCCGCAGCAGCAATTCTACGTTTATGTTCTGAACTCACAAATCCTACAAAAAATACTCCCTTATCCCATGTTAATCACTCAAAAATCAAACCAAAATAAAAAGTTCAAAGTAGCAAAGGATTTTCTGCAAAGCAGAAGATACAGAGGGAATTCCTCACAGCTCCATCCTACTTTATAATCAAGGTGTGATTTTACAGCATTTAGAAAGAAATAAACAAAAGATACATCATTTGTTCACAGATACATCACTCTGTGAAACCTTATTCTGTCACATTTCCAAGAGTCAAAAAAAACTACAGAACCACAAAAAATTGACTCAACAAATCCTACAGCAACGCTTCTTTGTCAGGTCTCACGTTAGAACCAGATGGTATAACATAGTATAAGAGAAGCAAGAAACTGCCATCATGGATTGTAAAGCCATAAAGTAAATAAGAGAAATTGAAATGACTTTACATGTAAAGAGAAGTCCTTAAGCAAACTTATGGCTCCAAATTCCATTGAGTTTTACCCTGCTCCCGAGCTCCTACATTATCACACAAGATCGCATTCTCTCTCTCCCCGTTCTCCTTCCCTTCTGCTCTGTAGTTTAAAGCTCAACTTAATTTTTAATTCTTTAAACTCCATCCTGTTATCTTCTTTAGGGGCTGAATGGGCTGAATGGGAGAAGGGGGTGTGATTCCCTTGTGTATTGGTGAGGTGTAAAAGAATGGGAACAAACTCTACCTGATTTAAGCAGGAAAAAAAGTGACATGAAAGAATATTGGAATTTCACATTCATTGGGAAGTTAAACAAGCAGGAACAAAGGAAAGCTTTGTAGCCATGATCACAGCCGGAGTTGCAGCACAGAGCCTTCAGGGGAAAACACACTGCCCTTACCCCTGACACCTGCACCCAGCACTGAACCCACCACCAGGGGGCACTTCTGCTGCTGCCCTCCAGGAACTCCTCCCTGTTTATGCCTCAGCAGCTTCTCTAACTCCAGACTGAAAAATTCCAAGCACTACATTAGATAGATCTAATTCCATTGGAGCTAGAATTTTCTGTTTTTATGGTGGTAAGGAATCTTCTGTATCTATAGCTGGTGGACTCTGCTTCCCATCAAGACTTTTATGGCAGGGAATTAAAAAAAAAAAAAAAAAAAAAACAGAGAAAAACAGGTAAGATGCTGGAGAGTTTTGTTTTTGTTTTTTAGGGACAAACCAGCACTGTTTCATGACTTTCTCAGATAATTCGTTCAGAAAATGTCTTGTGGGCATATTCTTCTCTCCTGATTCCCCTCTAAGGGAATCAGATTTTTATGGTCATCCCTAAGGAAATAGCCTGTCTAATTTCACAAAGAAGTCTAAACTTCCTGTTATCCAAATGCCACTCTCTGGAAGTCCTCTACCTCACCCAAGGGTCAAAGGGTAGAATATTTTTCTGGGTAATTTTCCCCCACACAACCCTATCCACTACACAACGGCACCCACTTCACACTCCACTTCCTGCATTATTTTGAAATCTAGCTCAGGGAAAAAGTACACTGGGTTTCATTACTGGGTGAGACACCATCATCTTCCTCTTCCCTTCCTTTGCTGGCTCAAAAGCCATGTCTAGCATATTTTGAGTTTTCCTTCTTTCTTCAGACTTCTGACCAATTTCCCCCTTCCATGAGTACAGTTTCTAAGTAGTCATGATGTTATATGCAGATAGATTCACCAAATAAGGAAAGGCCACCTAAAACAAAGTCTACAACTTTATAAAGTAAGCAGCAATGGTCTTGGTTAATTCCAGAAAATAGTTGATGTCTGAGTTCTTCCCAGGTCTTCCAGGCCACCTGCTTTCCTCCCACATCGGGTACTCCTCATTCCCAACCCCGTTTGTTCAATATCCTCCAGAAATCATCTGAAACTCAATAATACTAACATGTGAATGATTGACACTAAAAGAAATTCATCTTTGAGAACTCCTCAAGTGCTTTAGGGCTTTTCTGAAGAGTATTTTCCCTCCAGCAGTGAAGATTCTAAACTAATCAAGGATCTCTGCATTTCTTTTTTCTATGTGTCCACAAGTTACTTTACTTCTAATAAAAGATCCAAGATAAGAATCTAACACCAATGACAGATATTTTGAATTAAATCTATAATTACATTATTGGATGCTGAAATTTTGATTGACTGTTTCCCTCAGTCATGATTTTATTACAAACTTTCCCCAAAGAGCTATCAGTCCTTACAGTTAAGAGTTACATACCAAGTTACTTTAACAAAAAATCCTAGAACAAAAGTCATCGCAATTTCTGACTAATTTAATCAGTTAGGTATATGATGCCCAATAACCTGATCCCCTCACTCAACACAATAGCCTAATTAACCGTACAAGCTCAGCCAGGCACGGTGACGCATGCATGTAATCCCAGCACTTTAGGAGGCCAAGGTAGGAGGATCCCTTGAGTTAAGGAGTTTGAGAACAGCCTGAGTAAAATAATGAGCTCTATCTCTACACAAATAATAATAATTACCTACATGTGGTGGTGCACACTTGTAGCCCCAGCTACTTGGGAGGATGAGACAGGAGATTTGCTTGAGCCCAGGTGATTGCAGCTGCAGTGAGTTATGATCATATATCACTGCACTCTAGCCTGGGCAACAGATCTGAAAAAAAATAATAAAATAAAAATTAAACAGTACAAGTTCATATTCATGTTAGAACTTATTCTGATAATGAGATGCACTATCTTATCAAGAAAAATCCCACTGCTCTCATTAAGATTATTTAGACAAAAATATAAAGCCATTGATAAGCCTCAACTACCAAACGGTCATCAAAATGAGTCCACCATCGTAGAAAAACACAACCGAATTATTTATTTAACATTTCCCATTATTTAATGAGTAAACTGTATGTTGATCTAGTAAGAACAGGGAGTGGAATGGGGTGTATCATTTACTGACTCAGACATTTTTCATAGCTAGCAGGAAACTAGATGTCATTTTCTCCAGAGGTCTCAATTTGGCAGCCTGTGCCACGATTGTGTTTCTTTTTTTGGCAGTGTTTTGATTTAATCCATTGCTAATATTAAACAGTAAACTTCATGTAAAAATGTCCAGACTTTCAATTCTTTTTAAAGAATTAGAATATCTAGCCACTGATTCCACAGAAATACAAACTACCATCAGATATTACTGCAAACAGCTCTATGCACACAAACCAGAAAACCTGGAAGAAAGGAATAAATTCCTGGACACTTGCACCCTCCCAAGCCTACACCAGGAATAAGTTGAAACCCTGAATAGACCGATAACAACCAGTTCCTGGATTTATTGATTTTTGAAGGGTTTTTTGTGTCTCTGTCTCCTTTGCTTCTGCTCTGATCTTAGTTATTTCTTGTCTTCTGCTAGCTTTTGAGATTTTTTGATCTTGCTCCTCTAGTTGTTCCAATTTTGATAGGGTGTTGATTTTAGATCTATCCTTGCTTCTCATGTGGGCAATTATTGCTGTAAATTTCCCTCTAGACACTGCTTAAAATGTATCCCAGAGATTCTGGTACATTGTATCTTTGTTCTCATTGGTTTTGAAGAGCATGTTTATTTCTGTCTTCATTTCATTGTTTATCCAGCCAACATTCAAGAGCCAGTTGTTCAGTTTCCATGAAGCTGTGCAGTTCTGAGTTAGTTTCTGAATTCTGAGTTCTAGCTTGATTGCACTGTGGTCTGAGAGACTGTTATGATTTTCATTCTTTTGCATTTGTTGAGGAGTGATTTACTTCCAATTATGTGGTCAATGTTAGAGCAGGTGTGATGTGGTACTGAGAACAATAACAAGGGCTGAAGTTGACGTAGCAATTCATAGCCTACCAACCAAAATAAGCCCAGGTCCAGATGGGTTCACAGCTGAATAGTACCAGACATACAAAGAGGAGCTGGTACCATTTCTTCTGAAATTATTCCAAACAATACAAAAAGAAGGAATCCTTCCCAAATCATTTTATGAGACCAACATTATCCTGATACCAAAACCCGGCAGAGACTCAACAAGAAAAGAAAACTTCAGGCCAATATCCATGAGGAACATAGATGCAGAAATCTTCAATAAAATACCAGCAAACCGATTGCAGCAGCGCATCAGAAAGTTTATCCATGATGATCAAGTAGGCTTCATCCCAGGGATGCAAGGCTGGTTCAACATATGCAAGTCTATAAATGTAATCCACCAAATAAACAGAACCAAAAACAAAAACCACACGATTATCTCAATAGATGCAGAGAAGGCCTTCAACAAAATTCAACAGCCCTTCATGCTAAAAACTCTCAATGAACTAGATATCAAAGGAACATATTTCAAAACAATAAAAGCTATTGACAACAAAGCAACAGCCAATATCATACTGAATGGGCAAAAACTGGAAGCATTCTCTTTCAAATCCGGCACTAGACAAGGATGCCTTCTGTCACCACTCCTATTCAATATAGTATTGGAAGTTCTAGCCAGAGCAATCAGGCAAGAAAAATAAATAAACGGTTTATTTATTTTCCAAATAGGAAAGGAGGAAGTCAAATTGTTTCTATTTGCAGATGACATGATTGTATATTTAGAAGAGCCCATCGTCTCTGTCCAAACTTTCATGAAACTGTTAAGCAACTTCAGCAAAGTCTCAGGATACAAAATCAATGTGCAGAAATCACAAGCATTCCTATACAACAATAACAGACTAACAAAGAGCCAAATCAGGAGGGAACTCCCATTCACAATTGCTACAAAGAGAATAAAATACCTAGGAATACAGCTAGCAAAAGATGTAAAGGACCTCTTCAAGGAGAACTACAAACCACTGCTTAAGGAAGTAAGAGATGACACAAACAGATGGAAAAACATTCGATGCTCATGGTTAGGAGGAATCAATATTGTGAAAATGGCCATACTGCCCAAAGTAATTTATAGATTCAGTGCTATCCCCATCCAGCTATCTATGACTCTATGCACAGAACTGGAAAAAAGCACCTTGAATTTCATAGAGAACCAAAAGAGAGCCTGCATAGCCACGAGAATTCTAAGAAAAAACAAAAGAAAAACAAAAAAACAAAGCAGGAGGTATCACAATACCTGACTTCAAACTATACTACAAGCCATAGTAATGAAAACAGCAGGGTACCAGTACCAAAACAGAGGTATAGATGAATGGAACAAAACAGAGGCCTCGGAGGCAATGCCACACATCTACAACCATCTGATCTTCGACAAACCTCACAAAAACAAACAATGGGGAAAGAATTCCTTGTTTAATAAATGGTGTTGGGAAAACTGGCTAGCCATGCACAGAAAGCAGAAACTAGACCCCTTCCTGACACCTTACACTAACATTAACTCCAGATGGATTAAAGACTTAAACATAAGACTTAACACCGTAAATACTCTAGAAGAAAACCAAGGCAAAAACATTCAGGACATAGGCAGAGGCAAGAACTTCATAACTAAAACATCAAAAGCATTGGCAACAAAAGCCAAAATAGATAAATGGGACCTAATTAAACTCCAGAGCTTCTGTACAGCAAAAGAAACAATCATTAGAGGGAACCAGCAACCAACAGAATGGGAAAAAGTCTTTGCAATCTACCCATCTGACAAAGAGCTAAATTCCAGAATCTACAAAGAACTAAAACAGATTTACAAGAAAAAAACAAACAAACCTATTCAAAAGTGGCTGAAGGATATGAACAGACACTTTTTGAAAAAAGACATTTGAGGCCAACAAACATAGGAAAAAATGCTCATCATCACTTCTCATTAGAGCAATGCAATCAAAACCACATTGAGATACCATCTCATGTCAGGTAGAATGGCGATCATTAAAAAAAATCTGGAGACAACAGATGCTGGAGAGGATGTGGAGAAATAGGAACACTTTTACACTGTTGGTGGGAATGTAAATTAGTTCAACCATTGTGGAAGACAGTGTGGTGATTCCTCAAGGATCTAGAAATAGAAATTCCATTTGACCCAGTAATCCCATTACTGGGGATATATGCAAAGGATTATAAATCTTTTATAAAGACACATGCACA
The DNA here is from genome assembly GCA_028533165.1 of Leontopithecus rosalia. Taxonomy (NCBI): domain Eukaryota; kingdom Metazoa; phylum Chordata; class Mammalia; order Primates; family Cebidae; genus Leontopithecus; species Leontopithecus rosalia. Next base: position 80,544,481 of record CM052662.1, read on the forward strand.
CATATGTTCATTGCAGCACTGTTTACAATAGCAAAGTCCTGGAACCAACCCAAATGCTCATCAATGATAGACTGGACAAGGAAAATGGGGCCCATATGCACTATGGAATACTATGGAGCCATAAAAAAGGATGAGTTCATGTCCTTTGTAGGGACATGGATCATCATTCTCAGCAAACTAACACAAGAACAGAAAATCAAACTCTGCATGTTTTCACTCATAGGCGGGTGTTGAACAATGAGAACACATGGACACGGGGAGGAAAGCATCACACACTGGGGTGTGTTGGGGGAGACTAGGGGAGGCACAGCGGGGGTTAGGAAGCTGGGGACGGATAACATGGGGAGAAATGCCAGATGTAGGTGATGGGGATGGAAGCAGCAAACCACATTGCCATGTATGTACCTATGTAACAATCCTGCATGTTTGCACATGTACCCCAGAACCTAAAGTGCAATAAAAAAATACATATATATATATATATATATATTTTAAAGGTTCCTCAAAGAACTATAAATGAATTATGTTCTCTAAACAAAATGTAAAATTCTTTATTCTCTAAGGGCATTCAGTTTATGGATCTAGCAATTTTTAAAGATCACTCTAAGGATATTTGTTCTGTCTTGGAAATTCATAATGGCATCATCACCTAAGCCAACATCTAATGTTGGTATGTTTATTTGACTCCAGTTTTTATAGAAGTACATGACTTATAGCTACAAAAATGAGTGAAATCACATCTTTTGCAACCACATGGATGAAACTAGGATCCATTAAGTGAAATAACTCAGAAACAGAAAGTCAAATACCACACATTCTCACTTAGAAGTGGAAGCTAAAAGATATGTGTGCATGGACATAGAGAGTTGGAAGGCTAGGAGGGTGGGAGCCGAGTGAGGGATGAGAAATTACTTAATGGGTACAATGGACAGTATTCAGGTTATGGCTATATGAACAGCCCTGACTACACAATATATCTTTGTAACAAAACTGTACTTGTACCCTCTAAATCTATAAAATTTTAAAAAGAGTAAGAAAAAAAATCCCCCACAATTTTCTCATATCCAGTTTTTGTCCCAGCAAAGTCAGTTTTCCTTCTTTTCTACTTTCCAGCAGAAACTGAGGGAAAGACTAACTTGTGCAAATCACCCAACTAGTTAATAGCGAAATCAAGTCTTCTGACTTTTAATCTGGAAATCTTTATATATTCTCACCATAGCCCAAAACTGTGCAAGATAGAACACCATGAAAAATAGCACACATTATCAATCTATATCCCCAATAACAATTCAGGAACTGGGGGTCCAGGTCAAAGAGTTTCTCAGACCACTGCTGACCAGGTAATCTGGTTACCACTATGACTGACTCACTATACTTTGGAGAAGGAGGTGAGGCATATCCCTATTTCCATAAAGAACACATATAGATTTTCCTTGTAAAGTTGTATGTTTGTAAAATATAAAAGTAATCAAACCATCATTCTCAGCAAACTGACCCAAGAACAGAAAGCCAAACACCTACATGTTCTCACTCATAGGTGGGTGTTGAACAATGAGAACACATGGACTCAGGGAGGGGAGCATCACACACTGGGGGCAGTTGGGTGGGGGTAGGGGAGAGACAGTGGGGGATTGGGGGGTGGGGAGGGATAACATGGGGAGAAATGACAGATATAGTGTGCACCTAAAGTAAACAAAATAAAACTAAATAATGAACAACAAAGTAATCCATTGCTGAATCAGTACAGATGAGGATCTGATTTCTATATAAGAAAGCCAAGGGACAATATTTAAATGAAAACTGCCCTCAATTCAAACCAGCAATCTGTGCAGTAAACATCTCTTCTCACTTGATATATTTACATGACTACCCTCCTCACTTCCTACAAAAAAAGTCCAAGAACTTATTTCCAGATTGCTTATTTTAAGTTAGTCAAATTTAAACAAAGATTAATCGGTCTCAATTGTTTTAAACTGGGCTACAGATTTTGTTTTCCCTTAAATGAAAATGTCTCATGGCTGTTGATGTGAGAATACAGAAATGTCACCAGGCTTTTCCCTTTGCTGCTGAGAACCAACAAGACAGTTGAGAAAATGGCTAACTAATTTATAGAAAATTATTTACATAAGCCTAGGATTGTAAATATGGAGAATCCTTCCAATATGCCATTGTTTTTCTCAAATTATTTTATACCCATGTATCTCCATGTAAAAAGCTGCTAAGCTATAACACTGAGACGCTGCCAAGAATGGTGTAACAGCTTCATGCACTCAAGCTCTGTGTTGTGAACCATGGGAAGTAGATAGGGCCACTCAGAGTCAATAGTGTGAGCCCAGCTGGAGATCAACAGTCTACAGGTTAACTAGAGGCTTCATGAGAGGTTTTACTTCAACGTTTAGTATGAACCCAGTATATCGTCTTCAATTCAGTTATCACATAGCTATATCACCCTGAAACTTAGAACACTCTGCTATACTATTTGGAATGTTTTCTATTTCTAACATGTAAATATGACACTAGATTTGAATTAATTTGGTGCTTTGCCTTTCTAGTTTAATTCTACTAACTTGAGATTCTATAATGTAGTCCGCACACACATTTCTTTATATCTCACAGGAACAAACATAACAAAGAAATCTTTGAGATATCAATGTATAGACTTGGATTAGCTATGATATTTAATATATTGCAAATAAGAAGACATTTAACATGTTTTCTTACGGTCACAAAGGGCTATACATGAAGGATCATGTGTCTACATGTACATTAACATACTCTCAGAGTGGGCACAGACCCTTCAAGATAGCAAGGGCTCTCTTCTCACAGGAAACAGTCTCAATTCTAACATTTTGCCCTCTCCTCTGTGCCTGGGCAAGACACTGTGCTAAGCAGTGAAGACAGAATAAGGAAGATTGAAGGTCTATTCTTCTGGCACCCATTTAGGCTAGACAGCAAAATCAACAGCAAGATATAATGTAACTAGCAGAATGTGTAGTATACAAAGGAATTGGTCCTGGGAGGAAGGTGTGAAAAGGGGTAAAGGAAACATCAGTGGTAGCTGGGGGTGGGGGTTGTTTACAAACTTCTGTGGTCACTGTAGAGATTCAGGATGTGTAACTCCCCTTACAAGACTATTTAAAGAACAGGAGGATCACAGGCCAGAGTAACAAAGAGTAACCATAGTTGGGGGAAGGCCCAAGGGAAGAGACAGATGCTGTCATTCCAGCCATGATATTCTCTCACCTTTTTCTAAATAAAAAACTTAACTCATAGAAACACAATTGTGTCTTCAGAATCATCTACTTATATTGTCAATCAGTAGCCACATTCTATCTATTGCAATGGCATAAAAAATAAGTTATTGGGAGACCTAACATGGGTCCGAGAAATATGGATCTCTACCCCAACCCCACCAACCACTTCAGGCACACTATGCATGTGCCTTAACTGTACTCACGGCCAGGCTAAGAATCTAAAGTCCCTGGACTTTGCTAGCATAACAGCCAAGCAACTTTTGGATAGAGGGAAGAAAGGAACACAAGATGGGAAGAACCTCTCCCTCTCCCTCTCTCTCTCTCTCTCTCTCTCTCTCTATATATATATATATATATATATATATATATATATATAATTTTTTTGAGAGGGAATCTTGCTCTGTTGCCCAAGCTAGAGTGCAGTGGCGTGATCTCAGTTCACTGCAGGTTCAAGTAATTCTCCTATCTCAGTCTCCTGAGTAGCTGGGACTACAGGCACATGCCATCATTTCCAGCTAATTTTTTTGTATTTTTAGTAGAGACAGGGTTTCACCATGTTGGGAGGGCTGGTCTCAAACTCCCAACCTCAACTGATGCACCTGCTTTGGCCTCTGAAAGTCCTGTGATTACAGGTGTGAGCCACCATTCCCTGCCAGTAAAAACTTCTTTCCAAGGATGTCAATCAAGGAGCTGAGGTTAGAAATGACATGAGCTTCAGGCTGCACTTTCTGTCTCCTAACTACTACTTTAGATTATCAAGGGGGGAATTCACCTGTTTTAGGATACCTTATTCTTTGAGAATAATAGATACTCGTACTAAAGCTCCCTTTCTCACTCATTCTTCCAGTAGAAAAATAATCTTTTATATTTAAAGATTCTTTATTTTATTTTATTTTGAGACGGAGTTTCACTCTTGTTACCCAGGCTGGAGTGCAATGGCACGATCTCGGCTCACAGCAACCTCCGCCTCCTGGGTTCAGGCAATTCTCCTGCCTCAGCCTCCTGAGTAGCTGGGATTACAGGCACGCACCACCGTGCCCAGCTAATTTTTTGTATCTTTAGTAGAGACGGGGTTTCACCATGTTGACCTGGATGGTCTCGATCTTTTGACCTCCCGATCCACCCACCTTGGCCTCCCAAAGTGCTGGGATTACAGGCTTGAGCCACCGCACCCGGCCTTAAAGATTCTTTAATATGTCACTACAAGGATCAAGTTTTATGTTTAAGGTTTTTTCTAGAAGTTATTTTTAAGTGATGCTTACCATCATCATTATTGAAGTTCTTTTTCGCAATTTATTTATAATCCTGTGCTGATCAAATGCTATCTGGTAGAAATGTACTGGCTTGGAAGCCGGGTAGCAAAACATGGAAATTGAGAAAGAGATTGGTATAGGATTTTTTTAGATGTTCAGTAATGCAAAGGATCAATCAAGGTAGGGTACATTTTATGGGGAAAAAGGATGCTGTAGTTAGTTGAGGATATGAGGCATGAAATTGAATAAGAAACTACTGAGGCAAAGTCCAGTAGTGAGAAGAGAAATATCCAGGGAATTAACTAGTAGTTAAGGAACAGAAGTGAGGCCACATTATTTTCCTGCATGTTTTACATCCATTCTGTAGGGTTACAGTAAGGGCTGAGTGCTGAGTAAGATACACCACATCTCATATGCACACACATAGAACCTGGCGCAAAGTAGATGCTCAATAAATATTAGTTGAACCTGAGTCTGATGAGCAGCAAGCAGTAGGAAAGTCATAGTGGGAAGTTGAGAGTACAATTGTTATTTAAGTACTAGCTGCACTGGAAGAGTTCCGGATAAACAGAACAGTCTAAGGGGCAACTAGAATAAATTATGTTTGTTTTTGTGATATACACACACTAAAAACTTTTTTGTGTTCATTATCATTTTAAAACACTCTGGTTTTCCAAGTTATTTATGTCTGAATTTCCCTGTTAATAATATTGACCAAATAGAGCAAAACTTTTTAAAAAACAAAAGGCAAATTGAACAAAACATTTTAAAAGTAAAAGCCAATAAAATGTAGCAACATAATCCCATAAGCAACATATGAAAATCGGTCTTACCAGTGCTAAAATCTGAATCAAGAGAACTTTAGACAAAATTGTCTCTATCATTAATTAGCTGTGTTACCTTAAATATACTACTTAAGCAAGACCGCAGGTTTAACATACATAGAGCTAGTACATGGCATTTCTAGTTATATTTCGAGATTACTTTTTTTAAAATGCTTCAATATAATACATTTACAAATGTTTATTGGTTCCCTCATGGTTTGTATGTAGGGGAAGCAACATGGCTCAGAAGAAATAGTGCAAAATTCTGAAATGGAATAGACTTTAGACCTCTTAGCCCCAGAGTAAGCAGTCTTGTTGAGTCTGATCACTTTTGCATATGACCTTGCATATTAACTTTGTCAGTACCTATTTTACAAGGTTGTCATAAAACTTAAAATAAGCATACTTAAAAATACATCACACCAGCCGGGCAAGGTGGCTCACGCCTGCAATCCCAGCACTTTGGTAGGCCAACAAGGGCAGATCACCTGGGGTCGGGAGTTCGAGACCAGTCTGACCAACATGGTGAAACTCCGTCTCTACTAAAAATAAAAATTAGCTGGGTGTGGTGGCCCATGCCTGTAATCCCAGCTACTTGGGAGGCTGAGGCAGGAGAATTGCTTGAACCTGAGAGGCGGAGGTTGCAGTGAGCTGAGACATTGTGCCATTGTACTCCAGCCTGGGTGACAAGAGCAAAACTCAGTCTCAAAAAATAAAATAAAATAAAATCACACCAGGAACTCATTGATTGCTGGCAGGAATATAAACTGGTACAGCTACTTTGGAAGGCAGTTTGGCGCTTTCTTACAAAACTCAACCAACTCTTACTGTACAATCCAGCAATCACACTCCTTGGTATTTGCCCAAATAAACTGAAAACGTATGCCCACACAAAAGCCTGCATATCATTTTTTATAGCAACTTCATTCACAATTTCCAAAATTTGCAAGCAACCAACCTTCGGTAGGTAAGTGGATAAACAAACCATGACATCTAAACAATGCAATATGATTCAGCACTAAAAGGAAATAGGTATCATGCCACTAAGAAACATAGAGCAACCTTAAATGCCTATTATTCGGTAAGGAAAATCAAGCTGAAAAGGCTGCACACTGTATGACCTCAACTCTATGACATTTCTGAAAAAGGCAAATCTATGAAGACAGTAAAAAGGTCAGTGGTTACCAGAAGTCATGAGGAGGAAGAGAGGAATAAGTGGAGCATAATAAGGTGACAGAACATTCTGAAGATTCTACAATGGCAGACATGTCATTATACATTTGTCAAAGCCTGTAGTATATGCAACATCAAGAATGAACCCTAATATCAACTACGGACTTTGGATGATAACGATGTGTCCATGTAGGTTCACTGACTATCACACATGCACCGCTCTGGTGTAAGATGTTGATAGTGGAGAGGCTGTGTGGGGATGGGAGCAGGGGGGATCTCCTTCCTCTGTACCTTCTGCTGAATTTTGCTGTGAAACTAAAACTTCTCTTTAAAAAATAAAGTCTGTTTTTTTAAAAAAAAAATCACACAAAAGAGTCTTTAAGTATTCTAACTCAAGCTCTTTTCAGAGGTGAACATAAAATCTTACAAAAATTGCATCCAACAAAACAATTATGTTGATTGCAAAAGGATATGGTTCTAGCTGCTTCCATTCACTTACAATGAATGAGAGATGGAGAGGAAAAGAAAAACTGAATTCATCCAACTAAGTACTGAAATATTTTTAAGATTAACCAAGTCTTTGTAATTATCAGATAAGTCATCTAATAAAAAATTCGATGGCACTTAGAGAAGGAAGAGACAGAATAAGCAGCTTTACCCTTGATTAAGCTCTTTATTTTGTCAAATAACCACAAACATCCTTTTAAATAACCATGACAAGATCCACCCCATTCTGTCAACTGCACTTGGAACTGTGCAGCTGTGCTATAACGTGGGTTACTGGAAATTCTCAAAACTGTGATCTTATAGCCTATGAAAAGTAAACTAAAGAGTTGGAGAAATTCCACTGATTTCCAGCATGAGCAAAAAGTACCTTGTATTTGCACATGGTTAATCATGTACATATTTCTTCTTCAGAAAAAAAAATCTCTCCAGTATTGTTTTGAAATTTTAAAAAGTCTCAGCTATGAGTCTGCAGAATGTCCTGGTGTCATTAAGGAAGCAGGTTACAGGCCAGCATATCTTCAAATAGCTACACAGGTGTTAGAACTGCATGGCCTTGTAAAGAAGACAAGTGTGATTACAGAATCTTACATATCACGTAATCATCTCTCTCAAGTCCCAGTTCTTAGCCAAGAGCAGGTACAATCACTGCGTCCATTAGTGTGTAACCAGATTACCTTCCAATCACACAAGTCACTGCAGCACAAGTCAGAAAATATGCAGGGGCAGAAATACAAATGCTCAAAACTCAGCCTCAAAAGGAGATGTGAAAAATTACAAAATACTTACATTTTTAAAAACAAATGTCTTCTAACCATTTGAAATCAATCAAGTCTCTTCAGCTCATCTACTTGAGTCAAGAACAATGAGGCACCTACAACATTTTTGGATAACTGTCATATGAGGCCTCTCTAATTTCCTTTGTTCCCTCCTCAAGAACCAATATAGGTATGTATCATCTTCTTCACCAAACAAAAGTAATCACTAGTACCTCTTTGATAAATGTTTGTCCGAAAACACTGAATAACTTTCTTAGCAGCATTGTTTATTTCCCATCTAGGATTAAAGAGGTAACAGGACTGATCGAAGGTATAGTAGATTCCTGCTTGCATGACAGATATACTCAGGATCAGTAGATGGTTGTTTAAAGTAAAAGTTTGTCAATACAGACTATTAAAAATTAGTTAGTATTTTAAATGTTAATGAAAACAGATAAATATACATTTAATATAGGGAAAATTATCACAATATCACATTCAAATTTCCAGTTAGTCTCAGAGCAAGAGTGAACACAAAGTCCCTTGTCAAGCATGTCAAGTGCACTTTCTAGAATGCTATGATCCCTGCTTCTAATCTGTCTCATCCACACCTACTTAGACAGCAAGCCTAGTGCCATGTCCTTATCAACCCTCCCCAAGCCTTCACCTTTGCTTTCAGAGAAATAACTCTCATTCAAACATTTCATTGATTTATATAGTGTCTAATTGTTTTATATAATTATAATAAACATATATTAGATTTACAATAAAAAATAACTGGAGTAAACAGATTTTTTTTTTTGAGCAGAGTCTTTGCTCTTGTTGCCCAGGCTGGAGTGCAATAGTGCCATCTTGGCTCACCATAATCTCCACCTCCTGGGTTCAAGTGATTCTTCTGCCTCAGCCTCCCGAGTAGCTGGGATTACAGGCCTGTGCCAGCCACAATGCCTGGCTAATTTTTGTATTTTCAGTAGAGACAGGGTTTCTCTATGTTGGCCGGGCTGATCTCAAACTCCCGACCTCAGGTGATCCGCCCACCTCAGCCTCCCAAAGTGCTGGGGTTACAGGCATGAGCCACCTCACCCAGCTCAGATTTTTGAAATAATTTAACTAGTGGTAGCATAAGCACGAGGATGTGCTAGAAAGTAGCCTACAGTTGTGTGAACTCCAGGTTTAGTGTGCTCTGCATATTAGAAACAGGCTTTAAGAGGGAAAAGAAAACTTCAGCAAATCCAGAAAGTTGATGATTGAAGGTCAGCTAGGAGAGTTTCTATCAAATTAATTGCAGCACTGGATTGTGTCCATGATAAAAATAGGCCTAAGGAATGCCTTTCACAAACACAGTTGCAAAACCACATCACCTGGGTATTTCCAAAATCATCTTAGTTCTGTGGTGGGGAGGGGGGGAGTGCTCAGAGATGTTTTTAAACCTTTTAAAAATTTTATAATTTAAAAAGTGTATGTGAATATATTTTATGCCATCTAGAAAGCCACCTCAAAACCTCCTGCCTCTGCGAGTATTACAGAATTTAATTTTGCATGTGATGCTAAGCATGACTGCTATTAGGTCAGTACCATCTAATACCAAACTAATTGTTCTGCACTGTATTTCTATGAATTTATGTTTTTCAGTAATAAAGACAATTTCCCTTTGCCAATATAATCTGTAGTTGAAAGGTCTTTCATTACCAAAAAAAAATTTAAGATATTTTTAAAGATATTAACATATTAAGATATTAACAGTTTAAGATATTAACATTGAAATCAATTTGATATAACAGCAACATGGTATAGTGGAGAAATACACTAATTGTCACAAATTAATAAGAAATAGTACAAATATATACTTAATGTATAAATGTACCCACACCAAATGAAGGACAAATCATAGCTGTTTAAGAGTTTAACAGTTCAAATTTTCTAGTTAGAGATGAAGAGAACATGCCGGGCGCGGTGGCTCACGCCTGTAATCCCAGCACTTTGGGAGGCCGAGGCGGGTGGATCACGAGGTCAAGAGATCAAGACCATCCTGGTCAACATGGTGAAACCCCATCTCTACTAAAAATACAAAAATTAGCTGGGCACGGTGGCACGTGCCTGTAATCTCAGCTACTCGGGAGGCTGAGGCAGGAGAATTGCTTGAACCCAGGAGGCGGAGGTTGCAGTGAGCCGAGATTGCGCCGTTGCACTCCAGCCTGGGTAACAAGAGCGAAACTCTGTCTCAAAAAAAAAAAGAGACGAAGAGAATAAAGAAATCTGAGCTTCAGTCTTGTTCAGTTAAATCTGGATGACCTTAGTTTGAGAGCAGAATTACTGTTTAAAGTATTACTATTTTTCACCATCAGCAAAAATAAAAAACTTCAGATATTTCTCTTCCATTAGAATTACATTAGATACTACTTTACTTTAGAATTCAATAACAATACAATGATAATCTTATCCTGAATAGACATGGAGCCTTTAAAGTTAAAGTCATAGCTCATTGAGAAGGCATTCTGGTATTGTTCATTGGCACAGTTTCAGTTTAGGATAAAGTCTAGTTATGCCAAGCTAGCAAGCAAACCCTCAAAAGTATTGATGATATACACAGCATACTTATATAAGCAGGCATTCTCTGCATTTTCAGAACTGAAGTTCAAATACAGGACTATGTGCATATAGCAAAATATAATTTAATTTCAACAAGTGTGCATATTAAAATAGTTCATTTGAATTGTATTGGATTTGAAAATATTATTTGATTATTTATAAATTTGCTTTTCTTTTATAGCAACAAAACAGCTTCATCAGATGTGGTAGTGCATGCCTGTAGTCCCAGCTATGTGGGAGGCAGGAGGATTTGCTGGAGGTCAGGAGTTCAAGGATACAGTGAGTTATAACCACTCCACTGCACTCCAGCATGGGTGACAGAGCCAGACCCTGTCTCTAACGGCAATGACAAAAAGGTTACTTTTTAAATATTTAAACCATTACTACTTAAAGTAAGAAATAAGAAGAAAAATGATTAAGAAGAGAAGCTGGGCATAGTGGCACATCCCCAGAATCCCAGCATAATTTGGGAGGCCAAGGCAGGAGGATTGTTTGAGGGCAAGAGTTTGAGGCCAGCTGGGGCTACATTGCTACATCCCGATTGATATGGTTTGGCTATGTCCCTACCCAAATCTCAACTTTAATTGTATCTCCCAGAATTCCCATGGGTTGTAGGAGGGACCCAGGGTGAGGTAATTGAATCATGGGGCTGGTCTTTCCTGTGCTATTCTTGTGATAGTGAGTAAGTCTCATGAGACCTGATGGGTTCATCAGAGGTTTCTGCTTTTACTTCTTCCTAATTTTTCTCTTGCAGCTGCCATGTAAGAGTGCCTTTGCCTCCCACTGTGATTCTGAGACCTCTCCAGCCATACGGAACTGTAGGTCCAATTAAACCTCTTTTTCTTTCTAGTCTCAGGTACGTCTTTATCAGCAGGGTGAAAACGGACTAATACATCCATCTTTACACATGCAAAAATATATTAGCTGTATGGTGGCACAGGTCTGTAGTCCCACTACTTGGGAGGCTGCGGCAAAAGGACTTCTTGAGCCCAGTAGTTCAAGGCTGCCATGCGTTATCATCCTTCCACTGTGCTTTAGCCTGGAGGACAGTGAGACCCCATCTAAAAAAAATTAAAAATTTAACAAATTTAAAAACAGAAAAAAAAATAGCCGAATGTGGTGGTGGGTGCCTGTAATCCCAGCTACTCAGGAGGCTGAGGCAGGAGAATCACTTGAACCTAGCAGGTTGAAGTTGCGGTAAGCCGAGATCGTGCCATTGCACTCCAGCCTGGGCAACAAGAGCAAAACTCCGTCTCAAAAAAAGAAAGAAGGAAAGAAAGAAAGAAAAGTTTTGTACTTATTTAATGTCTATTATTGAACATTTCACTTAAAATGGCATAAAATGCTTAGCTGCTTTTGGATCAGAGAATAAAGCTTGCTTTAAATATTAAAAATGCAGCTACAGATGCAAAAGGCTGATAAATACACATGAATATAAAATATCTAAGTGATAGTAAGATAGTCTGGCAGCTCCCACGTCTGCAGGTGGCTCCACCAGTCACTGAGCACGCCTTTATTGGCACCACATGATGTTCCAGGCTCACCTGTGCCTGCCTCGCTCAGGACTCTAATCAGGCACTTATCCAAAGAAGGAACTGGGAAAGCAAGATCTATCTGTTCACCATGTATAGTCATAGCTGCTGTGGTGCCACTGTTTATATACTCTTCCAAGAGACAGAATTGATAAATGTATTTTTAATAGATTATAAATTCATATTGATCAGTTCATACTGATATCTCCAGTTCAAGTCCATTAACACAAGATTCTCCCTCACCTTTTCCATTCCATCTTCATTTTTCCTTTTTTCTTTAGTGAGGACCCTCATTCCTAAAGCCAATATTTGTACACATATGCTCTATCACGTCACACACAGAAAAGTTTCAGAATTAACTAAGTTAATAGTTCAATTCTACAACTAACCTCAATATATAAAAGTAAAATTTTCTTTACTTGAAAAAAAAGATTTCTGTCCTGCCTGCACCTGTACCTTCCTGACAATTCAGGCCCAAAGCCACTCAGGGAGACAGAGGCATCTGCATGTGATGGGGAGAGCCAGGAGGGTTCAGCGTGGGCAGTGGAAGCTCACCCAGGGTCCCTGAGACCCCTTCAGGCAATCTACAAGGTTAAAACTATTTTAAGAATAACACTAAGGTTACTTGCCTTTTGCATTTACATCATCTTGTAAGTATACTGTGGAGTTTACCAAAATCTTCAGGCCATCATAACTGTGTGAGGCTGGGTTTTCTCCCACCAAAGTAATATAATGGGATACTTGAATAGAATCTAGCTGCCTTCTATTTAGCTAGACATCTGAGGTTTATAGAAACATAAAACAAGTCCACACTTCCCTCTAAATTATTTGTTTTGGGAAATAATTACTTTTCATAAAGATATTTCATTTATGTTAACACGTAATGGGTTTATTACTACTACTTTCAATGAGTTAATTTTTATTTAAAAAATTTTAATAAATATTTTTAAATTTTTGAAGTTTTTTTCTTCTTTAAATGTGATTATAACAATTATTTTATAAAGTTAATAAGTGCCATTTTGTTACATGGATATATTGCATAGTGGTAAACTCTGGGCTTTCAGCATAGCCATCACCCAAATAATGTACATTTTACACAATAAGTAATTTCCCATATTCTTGACATCTCCAATGTCTATGATCCCACTACGTTCCTTTGCACACATTGGATAACTATAGGCAGAAGAATGAAACTGGATCCCCGTCTCTCACCATATACAAAAATTAACTCAACATGGGTGAAAGACTTAAAGATAAGACCTGAAACTATACAGATACCAGAAGAAAATCTAGGAAACACTTTTCTGGACGTTGGCCTGGACAAATAATTCATGACTGAAACCTCAAAAGCAAAAGTAACAAAAACTAAAAAAGGCAAATTAGATTTAATCAAACTAAAAAGCTTCTGCACAGCAAAAGAAGTAATCAACAGAGTGGACAGCCAACCAGCAGAATGAGAGTTTTATTTTCTAATATGGTAAATATCAATAGATCCGACACACATAAATTTATATAAAATTAGTAATTAACTCACATAAATTAAAGTTATTTGGAGTCCACTATAATTTTTTTTTGAGATGGAGCCTCCCTTTGCTGAAGTGCAGTGGTGCAATCTCGCCTCACTGCAACCTCCACCTCCCAGAGTCAAGTGATTCTCCTCCCTCAGCCTCCCTAGTAGCTGGGAATACAGGGGCCTGCCACCACATCCAGATACTTTTTGTATTTTTAGCAGTGATGGGGTTCCACCATGTTGGCCAGGCTGGTCTCAAACTCCTGACCTCAAGTGATCTGCCCACCTCGGCCTCCAAAAGTGCTGAGATTAAAAGTGCCAGGAGTCCTTCCTAATTTTTAAGAGTGTAAGGAGTCTTGGAAGCTGGGGAAGTGAATTCAAAACTAATTATTTAATACAATGGCAAATAAAGAAGGGTGAGGAAGAACTGTAACAGATGAGAGATTTACATAATAACCAAACATAATGAACGTGTCTAATTTTTAAAAATCAATCATAAAAAGATATTTTTAGCAAAGACTTGGAACCAACCCAAATGCCCATTGATGATAGACTGGACAGGGAAAATGTGGCACATATACACCATGAAATACTATACAGCCATAAAAAACGATGAGTTTGTGTCCTTTGTAGGGACATGGATGAACCTGGAAACCATCATATTCTCAGCACACTGACACAAGAACAGAAAATCAAACACTACATATTCTCACTCATAGGCAGGTGTTGAACAATGAGAACACATGAACACAGAAAGGGGTGCATCACACACTGGGGTCTGTGGGGGGTAACTAGGGGAGGGACAGGAGGGGGAGGGGAGTTTGGGAGGGATAACATGGGGAGAAATGCCAGATATAGGTGATGGGGAGGAAGGCAGCAAACCACATTGCCATGTATGTACCTATGCAACAATCCTGCATGTTCTTCACATGTACCCCAAAACCTAAAATGCAATAAAAAAATTATGAGGTACCCTTATGATTTTTAAAAATATAAATTATAAAATTTAAAAATATATATTTTTGAGATATCAGGAAAATGTAATCATGTACCAAGTACTATTAAAGGTTATTAAGGGGTTTTAATCTTTTAGATATGATAGAGGCACAGTAATTATGAGAGAAAACATGTTTTTGTCTGTTGTGTACGCCTTGTGAAATAGTTTCAGGTGAAGTGAAATGATGCCAAAAGTTTCTTTAAAACACCTCAGAAGAAGAAAAGTAGATGAAACAACACTGGCAACTATTGAGAATGTAAAATCTGAGTGATGGATATATGAGTTAATGATAATGTCTCTACATTTGTGTATTATTGAAATTTTCCAAAATAAACTTTACAAAAAAGACAAACAACAAAAACTTAGAAGGTACTTAGTTTAATATTTCCAACGTACATATTATATAGAGGCTCAAATTTCATTTTTAATTGATAAATGTCAATTTCTACTTTCTCCTGAAAGCCATGTTTAATTAAAAGGATATCCATAGGCAAAGGACAGTTTGAAAATAATGAGAATTTCAATAGATGGTCATGTAATCCTTCTTCTACTTGACTTCAAAAATTGTCCCAGATTATTCTACAAATACTCATAACTGTATGAAAAATCCCAAGAAACTCTGAAGTTACAGAATAAATTTAGCACTAGAATAGAGAATGTGTAAACTAATTAGGGAGATCCTAGTAATGAAAATAATTTAGAGCAAACTGGAAGTAAGCCCTTTTATTCTTAACCAAGTAAGATCAGTAATATGTTTTCTTGACAAATCCCAGAACTTTGGGAGGCTGAGGCAGATGAATCACGAGGTCAAGAGATTGAGACCATCCTGGCCAACATGGGGAAACCCTGTCTCTAATAAAAATACAAAAAATTAGCTGGGTGTGGTGGCATGTTCCTGTAGACCCATCTACTCAGGAGACTGAAGCAAGGGAATTGCTTGAACTCAGGAGGTGGAGGTTGCAGTGAGCCAAGATCGCACTACTGCACTCCAGTCTGGCGACAGAGCAAGACTCTGTCTCAATTAAAAAAAAAGAATCAGACAAGCATGAGACTTCACATCAGCAACAATACATACTAAAACACCGTGGTAAATTAAGCATATTAATGGCCCCAAATAAAGATCTCCCTGTATCCACCCTTACCTTGTAATGGCAGTTTTCTCTTATCTGACGCTGAGCTCAACCATGTGACTTGCTTAGGCCAATGGGATGTTGTCAGCAACAGATATTAGAAAAGGTGCTTATGTAGTTCCGCTTTTTCTCTCATATCCCTGCCACTATCATGGGAACATACCCAGGCTAGGCTGCTGGGAGAATAAGAGAACTACATGAGAGACAGCTGAGTCATTCATGGTGATGTCATCCTATACCATTCTATAACTAGCCAATTCTCAAACGTATAAAAATCCCATAATGATCAGCAGAGTTGTACAGCTACTCTTAACTGACCAAAGAGTCATGAATAGTCCAACTGAAACCAAAGGAACCATCCAGGCAACTCTCAGAATTGGAAGCAATGGTTGTGATTTTTGAAGCTACCATATTTAAGGTACTTTGTTGTACATCATTGTTGTGACACTAGGTAACAGATAGAAATGCAAAGGATCAGTGCTCTCAAAATTTTGAGGGAGTTTTAAATCTAAAACTCAATACCCAGACCACTATCAATCAAGAGTGAGGCCAGAACAAGACATTTTGCAAATGTAAGAAGTGTGTTTCCAATCTCTTCTCACATACCCTTTTTTGTTTCCAAAAAAAAAATTACTTGAGAATGTTTTCCCGAAAAATACGGGATAAAGAAACAGAGAATGAGGTGCTGCATTTAGAAAACAGTGAATTCAATCCAGAGTGTTCCAGGATAAATCTGTGCAATAAACCCAAGGAGAATGTCAAATGATTAAGGGCCGCAGGTTCTGAGAAGGAGATGCCCAGAGAAAAAAATAGACTCACTAAAAGAGTAATATGACTGAGAGATTATAAAAGAGTGAGGATGTGTTACAATAATAGGATAGGAGGGCCATCAGTGAAAACGGCAAGTAAGGATATCTGAAATGACTGTCCTCTGTAAAAGCAGTTAAGAGTACTGGTAAAACATTAGAATCAACTTTTTCACAACTCTGAAAATGAATAAAAGGCTTGTGGCAATTTGGGAAATTTATTTAAGGAAAGCAGGTAGATCTCAGAAATAGGAAGTTTTATGGCACCTTTAGTTGCTCTAATTCTATCCCCCACTCCTTACCTCTGTAATAGTTTTGCAAACAAATAACCCACAATCACAATACAAAACAGCAGCCTGGAAGCCACATGAATGTATGGGGCCATTTATTCCCAGAGGATTGTCACTGTTTGACTTGCCTGGGATTCCCTGGATGACCCTTCTCACAAAGATGCCCTTGTTTAACCTGACTCAGATTAATAAGTTAACTTTGTTTAACTTATCCAGCGTAACAACTGGATATCTATATGCAAAAAAAATTAATAAAGCTGGACATCTATCTCATGTAATATTCAAAAATTCACTTAAAACAGATTAAAGACCTAAATGTAATAGTTAAAAGTATAAAACTCTTAAGCAAGAATGTAAATATAATTTTGTGACCTTGCATTAGACAATAGTTACATCAGTATTACACCAAAAACACAAGCAATGAAAGAAAAAGTAGAAAAATTGGACTTCATCAATATCTAACATTTTGTGCTTAAAAAGACATTATGAAGAAGGTGAAGAGAAAATCCACAGATTAGCAAAGAAATCATATCTGATAAAGGTCTAGTATCTGGAATACATAAAGTACTCTAAACAACTCACCAGTAAGAAGAAAACCCATTTTTTTTAATTGGCAAACAATCTAAATAGACATTTCTCCATAAAGGATATACAAATAGCCAACAAGCACATGAAGAGATATTCAAAGTTATTAATCACTGGAGAAATACAAATTAAAACCACAAGGACACACATGAACACAGACTATGGAATAATAGAGATCAGGAGGGTGGGACAGAGGTGAGGGCTGAGAAATTACTTAATGGTGACAATATACACTATTCAGTTGATGGTTCACAAAAAGCCCATACTTCAGCACTACACAATATATCCATGTAACAAAACTGCACTTGTACCTCTTAAATGTGTACAAATTTTTAAAAATAAATAAGAAAACAATGAGATACCAATTCACACTGACTAAGGTGACTATAAATTAAAAGAGACAATAACAAGTGTTGACAGGATATGGAGAATGGAACCCTTGTTGCTCTTGGGAATGTAAAATGATACAGCCTCTTTAGCAAATACTTTGACAGTTTCTCAAAAGGATAAGCATCAAATTATCATATGATCCAGTAATTCCCTTTTTAGGTATATACCCCAAGAAAATGAAAAGGTATGTCAACACCAAAACTTGTGCATGAATGTTCATAGCGGCAAAATTGTTAATAGCCACAATTTAGATAAATTGGAAGTAATCTAAATTTCCATCAACTGATGATAAACAAAATGTGATATATCTACATAAATGAATATTATTTAGTCACAAAAAGAAACGAGATTGGGCGTGGTGGCTCATGCCTATAACCCTAGCACTTTGGGAGGCCAAGGCAGGTGGATCACCTGAGGTCAGAAGTTTGAGACCAGCCTGGCTAACATGACAAAAGCCCATCTCTACTAAAAATATGAAAATTAGCTGAGTGCAGTGGTAGGGGCCTATAATCCCAGCTACTCAGGAGGCTGAGGCACAAGGCTCACCTGAACCCAGGAGGTAGAGGTTGCAGTGAGCCAAGATCACACCACTACACTTGCTCTGGGTGACAGAGCAAGACACCATCTCAAAAAAAAAATGAATAAATACTGATTTGTGCTACAATATGAATAAACATGCTACAACCTCGATGAGAACATTATGCTAAGTCAAAGAATTCAGATGCAAAAGGGCGTATAGAATATGATTCTATCTATATGCGGTGTCAAAAAATAGTCAAACCCAAGTAGACCAATAGTTGCCAGGGCCTGGGTACATGGAGAAATGGGACGTGATGGCAAAAGAGGTTTCTTTTTTGGGTGACAAAAATATTCTGGAATTAGAGATAATGGTTGCACAACTTTGTGAAAATACTGAAAGCCACTGAATTGGATATCTTAAAAGTTTAAATTGTATGATATGTGAATTATAGCTCAAATTTTTTTGGAGACAGGGTCTCATTCTGTTGCCCAGGCTAGAGTGCAATGGTGCCATCACAACTCACTGAAGCCTCAACCTCCTGGGCTCAGGCAATCCTCTCATGTCAGCCTTCCAAGTAGCTGAGACTACAGGCACATGCCACCATACCTAGCTAATTAAACAAATGTTTTTTGGTAGAGATGAGGTCTCACTATTTTGCCCAGACTGGTCTTGAACTCCTGGGCTCAATCAATCCTCCTGTCTTGGCCTCCCAAGGTGTTGGGGTTATAGGCAATAGCCACCACACCTGGTCCATAGCTCAATTTTAAAACGTAATAATGAAGGATATGAATCACAAAGTTTCCTCCTCACAAAACATCACATTCTAAATACTGACTGAAGTGGAAAGTGACATTGGGCGATTGGTACAATATAAAAAAAGAGACCTGGAAACAAAGAACTTGTTCCGACAGCATCTGGGGACATCAACATTAAATTTGGGGAAAGAAATGTAATGGGGACCCACATGACACAAATTATAATGTTACAGTGATTTAGGCAATATATTTTTGGTTTTCAACCTGTAGAGATGATCAAATGCAGCAAACATGGAAAGTGGTTGCCGAGAGAAGGTAACTATGGCCTATAATAAGGAGAGAGCAGAGGCACCGATGTTCTTATTTTACAAAGAGAGATCAAGAAGTAATATGAGGAACTGAAGAACAAGAAATAGATGCTCACATAGAATAAAGTAACAAAGCAAAAAATAAAATAATTAAGACCACAAATACAATATCAAAACTTCAGAAGAAGATGAGAGTAAAGAGTCTAAAGGCTCATCTTTTATATTGGGGCATAAATAGAAATGATCTGAAGTTGAAAGATAAATAATTAAATAAAGGTATAAGCACATTGCCTACAGTTTTTGAAGTAATCACTAGGACAATAAAAACTGATGAAAATATTTCCTGTGAGAGTAGAAGTGCAGATGGGAAAGGGGGAAGCAGAAAACTGCTGATTTTTAGAAGCTCTTCTCTTCTTATTCATGCCATGTACCTGTTTTTGTTTATTCGAAAGTAGTTCATTAATAATTTTATAGAGCAGAGGCCTCAGAAGTAACACCACACATCTACAACCATCTGATCTTTGGCAAACTGGACAAAAACAAGCAATGGGGAAAGGATTCCATGTTTAATAAATGCCACTGGGAAAACTGGCTAGCCATGTGCAGAAAGTAGAAACTGGACCCCTTCCTTACACCTTATACAAAAATTAACTCCAGATGAATTAAAGATTCAAACGTAAGATCTAACACCAAAAAGCTCTAGGAGAAAACCTAGGTAATACCATTCAGGACATAGGCACAGGCAAGGACTTCATGACTATGGCAACAAAAGCCAAAATAGACAAATGGGATCTAACTAAACTTAAGATCTTCTGCACAGAAGAAACAATCATTAGAGTGAACCAGCAACCAACAGAATGGGAAAAAACTTTTGCAATCTACCCATCTCACAAAGGGCTAATATCCAGAATCTACAAAGAACTTAAACAAATTTACAAGAAAAAAAAACCACCAAAAAAATGAGTGAAAGATATGAACAGACACTTTACAGAAGAAGACATTTATGTAGCCAATAAACATAAGATAAAATGCTCATCATCATTGGTCACTAAAGAAATGCAAATCAAAACCACACTGAGATACCACCTCACCCAGTTAGAATGGTGATCATTAAAAAATCTGGAAACTACAGATGCTGGAGAGGATGTGAAGAAATAGGAACACTTTTACACTGTGGGTGGGAGGGTAAATTAGTTCAAGCATTGTGGAAGACAGTGTGGAAATTCCTCAAGGATCTAGAAATAGAAATACCATTTGACCCAGCAATCCCATTACTGGGTATATACCCAAAGGATTATAAATAATTCTATTATAGAGACACGTGCACACATATGTTCATGGTTGCACTGTTCACAATAGCAAAGACTTGGAACCAACCCAAATGCCCATCAAAGATAGACTGGATATAGAAAATGTGGCACATATACACCATGGAATACTATGCAGCCATAAAAAAGGATGAGTTCACGTCCTTTTCAGGGACAGGGATGAATCTGGAAACCATCATTCTCAGTAAACTGACACAAGAACAGAAAACCAAACACCATATCTTCTCACTCATAAGTGGGTATTGAACAAGGAGAACACATGGACACAGGGAGAGGAACGTCACACACAGGGGTCTTTTGGGGGTTTGGGGGCTAAGGAAAGGATAGCAGGGGTTGGGGAGATTGGGGAGGGATAACATTAGGAGAAATGCCTGATGTAGGTGACAGGAGGGTGGAGGCAGCAAACCACCATGGCATCTGTATACATATGTAACAATCCTGCAAGAACTGCACATATACCCCAGAACTTAAAGTAAAATTAAAAAAAAAAGTTTTCCAGCTTATTTGATTGGTAACAAATGATAAAGAAATGAAGGCTGACCTTATCTGAACCCAAGCAACTAGAAAAATGATCTCACAGAAACAGAAAATTGAAAAGAGAAGACACTGAAAGATGCAATCAGAAGAACATAGCAGGTACTAAAATAAGTGTCCAGAAAAATTCTAGGGTAAAATAGAAACTCTGACGTTTACATGAATGTAAGAGTTGAACTGACACAGACAAAAGTTGAAGAGTAAAATAAAAAAGGGTGAAAAAATTTAGAGGAATTCCAGACAGTGAAACTTAGAGCACCCATGGTGAAGTCATAGAAGGAAGAAAGAGAAAGAAACAGTGTCTTGTACATAGGTCAAGGAATGAGAAAGCTTACCAAAATATTTACAAAGTCATAAACACTGGCCCTATCAATTATAATTAAAAAGGTAGAAAATACAAAGAAAGGAACGTGGCATTGAATGCCCTACACCCCAGGGTAGCTAAATCCCCTGTGGCATTCACAGATAATACTTAAAATAGACTCATGGAAGTTGAAAGTTGATCCACAATTTTCCTATTTATAACTGGCTCTCATAACAGAATAGAAAAAATTACTGCTTGTTATACTTTTAACTGTGGAATGCATGTAAAAAAATGTTCTGCCAACTCTAGTCTAAATTTTCTCGTCCATTGTGTCCTGTCCCAAAAACATAACCATTCAGGGAAAATACATGAAATCACAAAGAGCTTAAAGTCAATTTTCCCTCAAATTCAGTGATGCAATCTTTGAGAATTATGTCAGACAACATTACTAGACGAAGACAATAAGAAACATTTATGTTTTGCTTATTTTTATAAGAAACTTACATTAACCTTGGGTCTCCAGAAAAAGGCCTGCAATCATGAGGGTCATGGAGATGATATTAAAAGAATGCTGATTATGGGAGACATCTAAAGTTACAATCTAAAGTTTGAAGGAAAGGGAGGTGGATTTGCAAATGAAACCAATGGGGCTTCTGCATAAATTACAAACATGCACCTCAGTGACAATATCCAAACCTCTATGTCTGCCTCATCAATCTAACCTATACCAGTTTTTTATTTTTTTATTTTTTAATTTTTATTTTATTTGTTTTTTCATTTTTATTGCATTTTAGGTTTTGGGGTACATGTGCAGAACATGCAAGATAC
>CM052662.1:80566752-80586572 GCA_028533165.1 Leontopithecus rosalia
TCCTCCACAATGGTTGAACTAATTTACACTCCCACCAGCAGTGTAAAAGTGTTCCTATTTCTCCGCATCCTCTCCAGCATCTGTTGTCTCCAGATTTTTTAATGAACGCCATTCTAACTGGCGTGAGATGGTATCTCAATGTGGTTTTGATTTGCATCTCTCTAATGACCAGTGATGATGAGCATTTTTTCATATGTTTTAAGCTATACCAGTTTAAAACTCTGCCATGAACACCCTGCTCTGCTGTTGTCTCCTCTTTTCTCTCCATAACAGCCACATGTATTTTGAGATGCCTCCAGCGATCACCATTTTCTTATTTCCAACTCACTCCCAATCCTCCCAATTTGCTTCTGTTTCATCACTTCATTCAACTGATTCTGGCTAATATGAATAGGACCCTGACGTTTCTAAAATGGATATGTATTTTTCAGTGCTCTTCCTATATCCTGTCGAGAGGCTACATTCAATACCTTGAACCAGTCCCTTATTTTTGAAGCACTTTTCTACTGGTTTTCAAGAGACAGCCCTTTTACTGTCTCACTTGTAAGAACATTCTCATTTCAATTGCCTCTCTGTTAGCCCAACACTACAAATTCCTGTACGCACCCAAATGTACAAGTATCTCCTAAGACTTACTCTTGGATGACTGGGGCATCTCAGAATTGATCTCATGATACCTGCCTCTCAATATGATTTCCTTTATGTTTTCCATTTCATTGAAGGGACCTACAATCTATCAAGGTATGTGAGCAAAAAAACTTGAAATTGTCTTTGATACCTTTTCCACCCCTCTCCTATATTCAACTCATCATTATAATTTTACTATCTAAATGTCTCTTAAATCCATACAACAACAGTTGGTCCACACCATCACCCATTAGTCAGGCTGCCATAATTTTTTGTTGTTGTTGAGACAATCTCCCTCCGTCACCAGGCTGGAGTGCAATGGCATGGTCTTGGCCCACTGCAACCTCTGCCTCCCAGGATCAAGCAATTCTCTTGCCTCAGCCTCCCAAGAAGCTGGGACTACTGGCAACCACCACCACACCTGGCTAATTTTTGTATTTTTTAGTAGAGATGGGGTTTTACCATGTTGGCCAAGGCTGGTCTCAATCTCCTGACCTTGGGTGATCCACCCGCCTTGGCCTCACAAAGTGCTGGGATTACAGGCATGAGCCACCACACCCAGCAAAGTCAGGCTCCGTGATCTCTTACCTGAACTACTGCTCTAGTCTCCTAACAGGTCTTTCTACATCCACCTTGGACTTTTCAATCTAATCTCCCCATTGCAGCTAGAGTCATCTTTTACAAAGAATGCATTTCTTCTTACACATAACCCTAGTTCTTTTGAGCCCTTGCTTAAATTCCTTCCATGTCTTCCCATTGTTCTTAGATTACCATCAAAATTCTTCACATGGTCTAACAGGCCTTGCACAATCTCGTCCCTGACTACCTCTCAGTCTCATTTCACAGAACCCTCCTCTCATTCTCTGAACTCTGATACACTGACATTCTAATTCTTCAAATGGGCAAGCTCCCCACCACCACAGTGCCTTTGCACACGCTTTCCCCTCCTTAACCCTGTTCACCTTGTTGCCCATTGATTCTTCAGCTTTTGTTCAGCCACTATCCTTAGGGAAGTCTTTCCTGGTTTCCTAGGCTAAGTTAAGTTTCTTTGTTATCTGCTTCTATAGACTGTTTCTTTCACAGGACTTATTCCAGTTGGTTTAAATTCTATCGCATTCAATGATGTGGGTTTTTTTTATAAACGCCCTTCTTGCACGTTATTCTGAAGCTTCATGAGTCATGAGCCACATCTTCTTTTTTTTTTTTTAATTCTTTCTGTCCTATCTCAAGCTCCTAGAAAAGTTTCTAGCATATAGGGTAATCAATAAACATTTGATAAGTGAATGCATGCATGAATAAACGGCAAATTTGCTTTAAAAATACCTAAACCCATAAAAACCCTAGAAGAAAACCTAGGCAATATCATTCAAGACATAGGCATGGGCAAAGATTTCATGAGGAAAACACCAAAAGCAATAGCAACAGAAGCCAAAATTGACAAATGAGATCTAATTAAACTAAAGAACTTCTGCACGGCAAAAGAGACTATCATCAGAGTGAACAGGCAACCTACAGAAGGAGAGAAAAATTTTGCAATCTCCCCATCTGATAAAGGGCTAATATCCAGAATCTACAAAGAACTTAAACAAATTTACAACAAAAAAAAAACCGTATCAAAAAGTGGGAGAAGGATATAAACAGATACTTCTCAAAAGAAGACATTTATGAAGGCAACAAACGTATGAAAAAAAGCTCATCATCATTGGCCATTAGAGAAATGTAAATCAAAACCACATTAAAATATCATCTCATGCCAGTTAGAATGGCAATCATTTAAAAGTCAGGAAACAACAGATGCTGGAGAGGATGTGGAGAAATAAGAATGCTTTTACACTGTTGATAGGAGTGTAAATTAGTTCAACCATTGTGGAAGACAGTGTGGCGATTCCTCAAGGATCTAGAAATAGAAATATCATTTGACTCGGAAATCCCGTTACTGGGTATATACCCAGAGGATTATAAATCATTTTACTATAAAGACACATGCACACATATGTTTATTACAGTGCTGTTTACAATATTAAAGACTTGAAACCAACCCAAATGCCCATCAATGATAGACTGGAAAAAGAAAATGTGGCACATATACACCATGGAATACTATGCAGGCATAAAAAAGGATGATTTCATGTCCTCTGCAGGAACATGGATGAAACCAGAAACCATCATTCTCAGCAAACTGACACAAGAACAAAAAACCAAACACTGCATGTTGTCACTCAAAAGTGGGAGTTAAACAACTAAAACACGTGGACACAGGGAAGGGAACATCATATCACACACCAGGACCTGTCAAGCGGTGGTGGGCTAGAGGAGGGATAGCATTACGAGAAATACCTAATGTAGATGATGGGTTGATGGGTGCAGCAAACCACCATGGCACATGTATACCTATGTAACAAACCTGTACGTTCTGCACATGTATCCCAGAACTTAAAGTATAATAAAAAATAATAAATTTAAAAAATAGTATATGGCTTATAGCCAATCCCTCATGCCAATTCAGACCTGATTTTCTCCAACTTTTAGCTCAGAGTATGTTGTTTATTCTTATTCTTATACTTCTGCAAACATAAAGATTGTTCAAAGTATTGAAATGCTGTAGTGCCTATGAAGATATTCATTTCAGATCCACAGGGAGTAGTAACAACATGAATGCAGAATTTTTCATACCAAATAAGTATTTTATACAATACCAAATGGACTCCATAGCTAGATTCCATAGCTAGACTAAAGGTGTGTTCAGATGACACTCAATAACATCTGGATCAACTGATCTTTATTCTGGCTCTACCTCATAGAATTTAGGGAAGTACTTGTGCCAGGTCTTTTTAGCCTGGGGCGGGAGAAGGGGAAGGGAATGGAAAAGGCTGCATAAAAAGAGTGAGGAGTCTGTTGAGACTTGTATATACTTCAGTCTAGCAATCAAATGTATAATTCCAAAATAGATGACCTATATGTGGCCCAGATGCAGAGCCAGCAACGTAATCTGTGGGACCCAGTTCAACATGTAAATCCAAGGCCCTTCATTCAAAAAGCAGAAGAAAAAAACTTTTCTCTGCCTTCTGCAGTCCCTTAATTGATCTGTCACGGTGGTTTTATTTTTATTGTGATGATTTTGCTATTTAATGTTACCATCCCTTGCACATAAAACAAACACGTACGGAGTGAGTGCTGATAACCCATACCTTGATGCTTGCCCTGTGACTTGCAAGGTACAGGTATCCAAAACTGACCTTTCCCATGCCTGGTCCTTCACAGGATATGGAGGACCACAGCAATCAACGAATGGGGCAGAGGAGCAGATGGCTGGGAACACAATTTGAGGAGTCAGGGGGGCAGCAGGAGGCAGGACCACTTGCAACCAAGTCTCCATGTTCCCATTGTGTGTTCTATTGTACCATCAGACATTAGTTATAAAGTGCAAATTCAATGATTCAGTGTTAAGAATTTCAAAACGTTGCCAGCAGAGCATTAAACCCTCTGAGCGTGGACCCTATGCAACTGCACATGTCACACACTTGTGAAGCTGGCCTTGTGCAGATAAGAGGGTTTCTAGTGGACCACAGTGAAGACGGTATAACCTATTTTTACGCACTAAGACATCGCCATCTGCAACTATGTACTTACAGGTGTCTCCTGTCATGGAAAAGGTAGATTCGTGCACTCTTTGGAAAATCTTGCTTTCTGCTGAGTAGCCTAACTGTACTAAGTTCATTCTGTACCACTCGGATAAGTGCATCTTGTGTCATATTTCCAAGTGTTGTCAGTGCCTGGTATTTTCTCAAAGCCAGCAGACAAGTATTAATCTAGAACATATGCTCTCTTACAACAGGAATCAACATCTTCCTATCTCTAGTATAATCAACAGTACCTTGCATTGGCCAATGCTCAATAAATCCTTCTTGAGTTGAAATAATAAACTCCATACCCTCTTCCAATTGCCCTACTCCCAAAATAAAAGCCAACTGTAAAAATGAATGAGGAACTTTAACTATCAGCCTATTTGGTATATGTATGTATGTGTACACATACAGACACACACATACAGAGTCTTAATTCCACACATTTCTTCTCAAGAATTCAAAGTGCATATCAGGACGAAGCCTACAAATAAGGAGATTGAAATTTCCACAAAGTTATCACTTTAACCAAAAGGAAGTCTTAGTTAAAATGCATAAACCGAAACAGGCCAGGCACAATGGCTCACACCTGTAATCCCAACACTTTGGGAGGCAAGGTGGGCAGATCACCCGAGGTCAGGAGTTCAAGACCAGCCTCATTAACATGGAGAAACTCCATCTCTACTAAAAATATAAAAATTAGCCAGTTGTGGCAGTGTGCACCTGTAGCCCCAGCTACTTGGAAAGCTGAGGCAGGAGAATTGCTTGAACCCGGAAGGCAGAAGTTATGGTGATCACACCATTGCACTCCAGCCTGAGCAACAAGAGTGAAACTCTGTCTCAAAAAGAAAAAAAAAACTCCATCTCAATATTACAACGAATATTTCAAAACATGGAGAAGAGCTTATGTTATAATTAAATTTAAAACTAAGAGGAAAAACATAATATTGCAAATCTTCAAAATAAGAACATGTACTTATACGCATAAAGTAAAAAGATTGGAGGGAATCATTATCCAACATTATTAGTATTTATAAGTACTATAAGATTATGAAGGATTATAGTTTTTTTAATTTATTTTGTGTATTTATTGAAATTTTCTTCTATTCCAAGTATATGCTGCTTCTATATTCATAAATAATTTTTGAAAAGCAAACATTTGGAAAGAATAAATTTTAGTCATTTAAAGTGGTATTTAAAACTATTTTTTAGTAACAAAGTCTTTTGGCATCAATATTATGGCATCTGAATATATATATATATATTTTTTTTAAGTGAGGAACAGCTTCCTTAGGCCATTTAGATATTCATCACTAGGCAGATAATATTTCATTGCTCAAAGGAGCTTTTGAAGTGCCACTCAGAAAGTCAATGAGTCAAATCCAAACCCCATCCAGTTGTTGTGCAAGAGGCATATAAATGGCCTTTCATCTCACTTCTCTGATTCATATTTTATTCAAGATATTGGTGTTAGTTAAGCAATTCTTGACTATGCCACAGTAACAAATAAATCTTGAAGTTTCAGTGTCTTAACTACAAGGGTTTATTTTTCACTCAGATCAATCCAATCAAAACCAGGTGGCCAAGTAATGAGTTAGGATCCTGGCTCCTCAATTCTGCAGCTCCATCATGTTATACCTCTTCACTCCCAGTTACACAGAGGCACATATACAAGTGTGTGTGTGTGTGTATATACTAGGTCTGGCTCTCTTCTTCACTTCCAGTTACACAGAGGCATATATACAAATGTGTGTGTGTGTGTGTGTGTGTGTGTGTGTGAGAGAGAGAGAGAGAGAGACTAGGTCTGGCTCTCTGTGTGTATACACACACACACACACACACACACACACACACACACACACACACAGAGAGAGAGAGAGAGAGAGAGAGAGAGAGCCAGACCTAGTCACTGGCCCCAGCCTAACTTCAATGCTGCAGCAGTGACTGAAAAACATACAGAAATGCAAAGAATATTTGGTTTTTACTACTAGTGACTGTCACCAGATTTTAAAATTTCAAATAACATTAAAGAAGGATCTGGATTTATCAAAATGGGACAAAAGTTAAACTAGGATAGAAGACACTATATTAGCAGAAACCATTTTTTTCAAAAGGTTGATGTACCTGAAAAAAAACTTTGAGAGGATGTGACAGGACAGATCATTGACATGAAGAGGTGTCGAAGATGAGATTAAATAGAGCTGAAGGCATGAAACGGTACCCTGAGGTGTCAGATAACTCTGCTCACCGGGCTCAGATTTCCTGAGGTTCTATATTGAGACAGGCAAGGGGGGCTTTTAAAATGTCCCAGCAGAAGTAGAAAGCTGCCACAACTTACTCATTTCTCAAAGTGTGATTTATGTTGCTTACAATAAACTTCAAAGAGGTACATGCTGATGGTTTCTAACTGCCATATAAACACAACTTCATATAAACATCAGCCTGGAACTCCACCAACCCGTACAGACCAGGTGGACGTTCAGCAGGGCAAACTAGCAAAGGACTATTTTTAAGCCTCCACAACTGAGGATAACTTGGTTCATTTTTCTACTTATTTAGTAGAGCGCCCAGTTGATGTTTCTCTTTCAGGCAGCAATGCATGCTCTTCTTGGTTTTATGTGTCAGTTTATATTTCTCAAGAAAGATGTCTACAGATTTAGGGTAAAGAATGTTTACCAGTCATGTCCACTGTCCCTATGATTATACTCTGTGTATTCATGGGTCCCTTAAGTAAATGTTGGTGATTGACTTACAAATGTAGTAAATGAAATCAATGGAAGATACATCTGAAATATAATTCTAATAACATATGTACATGAGATAATTCTACAAATGTGACCTCATTCCTGTAACATGGATTAAGTACATTAATGCCAAAATGCGGGATAAATTGTTTTCATGCCGTATTTTCCTATAAATGGCCATGAAAGATTTAAGGTAAACTAATGCTTAGGCAAGCTATAGTTGTCAGAAATTTATAAAGGATAATTCTTGCTCATTCAATTCAACAATAAGAAAGAAGAGGAGAAAGGAAAGGAAAGGAGAAAATCTATTTGAAGCATTTAAAGAACATCCTGTACGCTCTTTGGATAAATGCATTTAGTTTTGTTTCATTGGCATTCTTTATTACTTCGTTTCTTTATTATTTCTGATTTTGTAATAAATGGAAGGTAAAATACAAAATTTCTATTGGCTTCTAAATAGACAATTGTGAGATCTGTGGTCTTCTACATTAAGGGATAGAATCTCTGAGTAAATAATTTTGACTGGCTCTTACTATCTTGATAGCTTCTTCTTCATTAAACTGAATAAATCATCAGTTTAATTCATCAGGAAATCTCCAGAAGAAGTTCACAAGTATAAAAAGCTTTCAGCACTGGATGCGGTGACTCACACCTGTAATCTAAGCACTTTGGGAGGCCAAAGCGGAAGGATCATTTGAGGCCAGACGTGTGAGACCAGCCCAGCCAATATGGCGAAACCCATCTCTACTAAAAACATAAGAAGTTGCCAGGCAGGGTGTTGTACATCTGTAATCCTAGTCACTTGGGAGACTGAGGCAGGAGGATTGCTTGAACCTAGTAGGTGAAGGTTGCAGTGAGCCGAGATCACATCACTGCAGTCCAGCTGGGGTGACAGAGCGAGACTCTGTCTCAAAAGATAAAAGAAAATAAAAATAAAAAGCTTTTGGCCAGAGTATGGTCAAAGAAATAAGCCACCTGAGCATATCCTTCAGTAACTTTATCTTGGTTCAGAGAATTGATCCTTCATTTCAACTCCCTTATCTTGGAAGCATGACTGAAACAACAATTAAACTTAACTTTCAATCATGGGGAATTAAACAGGTATGATTTGGTAAGAGGCTGCTCCATTTTCCTCCTAGAATAAATCAGTATGGTTTATAAACGAAAACAACCTCAAGGGACTTTTGACTCTGTCATTTCCCCAAAATAAATGGCTCTGCTGCTAATGCTTCCAGAACAACATAACATGCCACTCGGGGTCCTTATGCTTCTGAGCCACTCATATGTGTGCATCAGAATCAATCTGACATCCTAAAACCAGAAAATGTAACTGGGCTGTTACATTGATGTGAGCCTTCTGTTTACTAGTCTGTTTTCTATATTAAACTGTGAGCAACAGGAGAGGGTCTCTCATAAGCATCACTGCAGGAAGGGAGCACCACACACTGAGGTCTATTGGGGGAAATAGGGGAGGGACAGCAGGGGGGGGAGGAGCGGGGGAGGGATGGCATGGGGAGAAATGCCAAATATGGGTGAGGGGGCAGAAGGCAGCAAAACACACTGCCACGTGTGTACCTATGCAACTATCTTGCATGTTCTGCACATGTACCCCAAAACCTAAAATGCAATAAAAATTTAAAAAAAAAAAAACATCACTGCATTTGTTTCCAGCACAAATCTCAACACTGACAAGTGTTCAATTCATTTTTTAAATGTGTTCATAGAATACTAAATTTTAGTGAAACCAATATAGTCAGTAGTGCTGAAATAGACACTAAGTGTGTAATTAAGTTACTTGCAGACTCTCTTCTTTCCAATAAAAGGGCCTTTCCTTGTATTCTTAGCCTTAACTAATATTGAAATTACGTGGCTGACAAACATGATAAAATGCTCATCACTGGTCATTCGAGAAATGCAAATCAAAACCACATTGATATACCATCTCACACCAGTTAGAATGGCGTTCATTAAAAAATCTGGAGACAACAGATGCTGGAGAGGATGTGGGGAAATAGGAACACTTTTACACTGTGGGTGGGAGTGTAAATTAGTTCAACCATTGTGGAAGACAGTGTGGCAATTCCTCAAGGATCTAGAAATAGAAATTCCATTTGAAACAGCAATCCCACTACTGGGTATATATCCAAAGGATGATAAATCGTTCTATTATAAAGACGCATGCACACGTATGTTCATTGCGGCACTGTTTACAATAGCAAAGACTTGGAACCAACCCAAATGCCCATCGATGATAGACTAAAGAAAATGTGGCACATATAAACCATGGAATACTATGCAGCCATAAAAAAGGATGGATTCATGTCCTTTGTAGGGACATGGATGAATCTAGAAATCATCACTCTCAGCAAACTGACACAAGAACAGAAAATGAAACACCGCAAGTTCTCGCTTACAGGTGAGTGTTGAATAAAGGGAACACATGGACACAGGGAGGGGAACATCACACACTGGGGTCTGTTGAGGGGTGGGGGACTAGGAGAGATGCCTGATGTAGGTGACAGGAGGATGGAGGCAGCAAACCACCATGGCATGTGTGTACCTATGCAACAATCCTGTAAGATCTGCACATGTACACCAGAACTTAAAGTATAATTTTTAAAAAATACAAGGAAAATAAAGTAAATTTGAACCATCAAAAAAGAGAGAGAGATTATCTCAAATAAACCACTGCCATGAATTTTTGTTACATGAAGAAAACTAAATGGAGATATTACTTATTTTCTAAGGTCTATGAAAATTTATTTATTTTCCTTAAAAAGAAGTAGAACTGCTAATATATGAGCTACTCCAAGAATGCATTCAAATCTAAAATTCCCATTCACATTTTCAATCTCAATCTAAATTCGTATTTTTGCAAATCAGCCCTCTCCCTCTAGTCTCTGTTTCCTCTCACCAGTTTTCCTTGATAGAACAGGATTTCTGTTTTGAAGTTCACTATTGAAGAAACTAAGTTCAGTGAGTGAGGGTATTTTAAAAAAGAAAGAAAAGGAAGAAAAAAGCGTGGCATAACACAGGGGAGTTTTAAAATTTTTTTCCCATAGTAATGGAAATAAAAAATGAAAAGCAGCCTACAGAATGGGAGCAAATATTTACAAACCACATATTCAATAGGGTGCTCGTATTCAAAATACATAAGGAACTCAAACATCTCAAAAGCAAAAGAGCAAATAACCTGATTTTAAAATAGGCAAAGGATCTGTATAGACGATTTTCCAAAAAAGACATGAAAATACCAAGCAGGTATGTGATAAAGGTGCACCAGTAAGATGAAAATCAAAACCGTAATGAGGTATCTCACACCTGTTAGGATGGCTATTATTAAAAAAAAGTCAAGTGAATACAAATGTTGGCAAGAGGGTGAAGAAAAGGAAACTCTTACACACTGATGGTGGAATTGTAAGTCGGTACACACATTATGGAAAACAGTATTGAGGTTTCTCAAACACTAAAAATAGAACTACTATAGGATGAGGCAATCCCACTTCTGAGTATATATCTAATCAAAATTTCAAAGGGGTATGTGCACTCCCACAGTAACTGCAGCATTATTCACAATAGCTAAGATACGGGAGCAACCTAGTTGTCTATTATTGAATAAATGAATAAAGAAAAATGTGGCACATATACACCATGGAATATTATGCAGCAATCAAAAATGATGAGTTCGTGTCCTTTGTAGGGACATGGATGAATCTGGAGAACATCATTCTCAGCAAACTGACACAAGAACAGAAAATGAAATACCGCATGTTCTCGCTCATAGGCGGATGATGAAAAATGAGAACACATGGACACAGGGAAGGGAGTACTACACACTGGGGTCTACTGGGGGGAATAGGGGAGGGACAGCGGGGGGTAGTGGGGGAAGGATAGCCTGGGGAGAAATGCCAAATGTGGGAGAAGGGGAAGAAGGCAGCAAAACACACTGCCATGTGTGTACCTATACAACTATCTTGCATGTTCTGCACATGTACCCCAAAACCTAAAATGCAATAAAAAAAAAAGAAAATGTGGTGGGTGTGTGTATATATATATGTATATATGTATATGTATATATATATATATGCATATATATATATTATTTAGCCATACATACAATGGAATATTATTCAGCCTTAAAAAAGAATGAAATCCTGCCATTTGTGGCCACATGGATGAACCTAGAAGATACTATGTTAAGTGGAATATGCCAGACACAAAAAGACAAATACTGTATTTGTCTTTCTCACTTACATGTGTAATTGAAAAAAGTCAAACTCATGGAAGCAGCGAGTATAATGGTGGTTGCTAGATTCTGTGGGGGGAAGGCCGAATGGGGAGATGTTGGCCAAAGGGTACAAAGTTTTTGTTAGGATGAATAAATTCTAGCAATCTGATGAACAGCATGTTGACTACAGTTAATACTACTATATTTTATACTTGAAATTCACTAAGTGAGTAAATCTTGAATGTTCTCACCACACCACCAAAAAAAAGTGACACAATGAATATGTTAATGAGCTTGACTGGGTAATTATTTTACAATGTACACATATATCAAAACAACATGCTGTACATGTTAAATATATTCCATTTATATTGGTCAGTCATACCTCACTAAAGTTAGGGGAACATAATATACTTTTTAACACATTTGTATAAAAGGAAAATAATTGTCCACAAGCTATTCAACTGAAAATAGGGAAACTCATCTATTAAGAAGCTGTTGTAGTAATCTAAGCATGGAGTAAGGCCAGTCTAGACTCAACCCTGGACCAGTGTTTATTAAACTTTACCACCCATTAGAATCACCTGGAGAGCTTGCTAAAACACAATTTAAAAAAGATTCTAATCCAGAAGGACTGGGATATGACCAAGCACTTGCATTTCTAATAGGCTCCTAGGTGGTACTGATGCTGTTGATCCATGGACCATGCTTTGAGTAGCACTGCTTTAGAGTTCTGAGGTAAAAGCAACAAAACCAAAAACCATTTTGCTAAGAATCAAATTATCTAATAAAGCCTAGGTGTAAGGAAAAAGATACTACAATTTCTAGCATGTTTGTGGTGTTGACCTGCATGGGAATTGGAGGGGAAGAAATAAACTAGTTAGGAGAGTAAGAAAGAAGGTTTGTTTTTATAAATGCTGGGTTTGAGACGGCATCAGGATATCGATGTGTACATGACTTGAAGGGAGCAGGAAATAAATGGGCACATAGTTAGACTTCAGATTTAAAGGTAAATATTTACAAGTTCATGAACACAGTAGTCAAACTCAAGAGAGGATAAAGACTCTGAGTTACGAGAATTAATCAAAAAGCCACTCTCAGAACCTCAAGGAACTCCCATATCATGTGGTAGGAGAATGAAAGACATCAAAAGAAAGAGAAGGACGGGTTACAATTATGATGGAAGAGAAGCTAGTAGGTGTTGCAGTCAGTTAAAGAAGAGAACATTTTATTTGTTAATAAGCTCTCTGTGCTGAATACGTTAAAGAGATTAAGGAGAATGAAAACCAAAGAAAGATGCTCCGGGATCCGTAGCTCACTGTAGTCACGGACAAACTTTCTGACAACCTCAGTAGTCACTGACAAACTTCGGAGATCATTGTTCCAGTAGCATGGAGCAGAAACCAAACTGGAAATGGTTAAGAACAAAATGGGAAAAGAAAGAGTGAGGCAGTTAGTGTGAATAAAATAGGAGAATAACATTAAATTTTGTTTACAAAACTAAGCTTCAAGAACATCCATGATATTCACACCCTCCATTTTCTTTTCATATTTCCAAAGAGTCATGCATAGGTTACAATAGGCTGAAAAATGGTTCCCCCCAAAATATCCATATTCCAATACCTGGAACCTCTGAATGTTACCTTTACAAATGTGATTAATTTAAGGATCTTGAGATGGGGAGTGAATCCTGAATTATACAGATGTATCCTAAAGGCAATCATTTCCTTACAGCCTGGTTTACTGAATATTTTAATCCCACTGTTTT
Organism: Leontopithecus rosalia; assembly: GCA_028533165.1. Lineage (NCBI taxonomy): Eukaryota > Metazoa > Chordata > Mammalia > Primates > Cebidae > Leontopithecus > Leontopithecus rosalia. The sequence continues at coordinate 80,579,743 of CM052662.1, forward strand.
ATGGGGCTTTTTTTCTGTAAATATTACACTAGGATAGACCACTGTTGAGACTCACCACTTGGAAACAAAAAGATTCCTTATTACTTCCACATTGTTACTCAAAGACAAGAAATAACCAAAATTAGAGCTGAAGGAGACTGACACTTGAAAAAACCATTTAAAATATCAATGAATCCAGGAGTTGATATTTTTAAAAACTTAATAAAATAGATACACTGCTGGCTGAATCAATAAAGAAGAAGAGAAGAGAGGAGATGCAAATAAACACAATCAGAAATGACAAAGAAGATGTTATCAGTGACCCCACAGAAATACAAACAACAATCAGATAATACTATAAACACCTCTATGCACACAAACTGGAAAACCTATAAGTGATGGATAACTTCCTGGACATATACACCCATCCAAGACTGACTAGGAAGAAATTGATTCTCTGAACACACCAATAACAAGCTCCAAAATTCAATCCATAATAAATAATGTACCAACCAAAAAATGCCCAGGACCATATGGATTCATAGCCAAATTCTACCAGAGGTACAAAGAAGACTTGTTACCATTCCTACTGAAACTATTTTAAAAAACTGAGGAGGAGGGACTCCTCTGCAGCTCACTCTATGAGATCAGCATCATTCTGATACAAAAACCTGCCAGAAACACAACAAAAACCTGCCAGAAACACAACAAAAATGAAAACTTCAAGCGAATATTATTGATGAACATCGATGCAAAAATCCTCAGCAAAATACTGGCAAACCAAATCCAGCAGCACATCAAAAAGCTTATCCACCATGATCAAATAGCCTTTATCACTGAAATGCAAGGTTGGGTCAACATACACAAATCAGTAAATATGATTCATCATATAAAAAGAATTAAAGACAAAACATAATTAACTCAGTAGAGTCAGAAAAGGCTCTGAATAAAATTCAACACCTCTTCATATTAAAAACTCTCAATAAGCTAGGTATTGAAGGAATATACCTCAAAATAATAGCAGCCATCTATGACAAACCCACAGCCAATATCATACTGAGTGGGCAAAAGCTGGAAGCATTCTGCTTGAAAACCAGCACAAGACAGGGATGTCCTCTCTCACCAGTCCTTTTCAATATGGTATTGGAAGTCCTGGCCAGAGCAATCAGATACGTGAAAGAAATAAAAGGCCTACAAATAGGAACTGAGGAAGTCAAACTATCCCTGTTTGCAGATGACATGATTCTATATCTAGAAAATTCCATAGTGTTGGTTCAAAAGCTCCTTGACTGATAAACGACTTCAGCAAATTAAAATCAACATACAAAAATAACTACCATTTCTATACACCAACAACAGTCAAGCTAAGAGCCAAATCAGGAACACAATCCCATTCACAGTTGCCACAAAACAAATAAAATACCTAGTAATACAGCTAACCAGAAGGTTAAAGATCAATACAATGAGAATTAAAAAGATATTCCTCAAAGAAATCAGAGAAGACACAAATAAATGGAAAAACATTCCATGCTCATGGATTAGAAGAATCAATATTGTTAAAATGGTTGTACTGCCCAAAGCAATTCACAGACTCAATGCTATTCCTGTCAAACTACCAGTGACATTTTTCACAGAACTAGAAAAAAAACTATTTTAAAATTCACATGGAACCAGAAAGAGCTCAAATAGCCAAGACAATCCTAATCAAAAAGAACAAAGCTGGAGGCATCAGATTACCTGACTTCAAACTATAGTACACTACAGGACTGCAGTAACCAAAAGAGCATGGTACTGATAAAATTTAAAAAACAAAACAAAACAAAACAAAAAAAACAGACACACAGACCAATGGAACAGAATAGAGAGCCCAGAAATAAAAAATAAGGATAACTGGCTTGCCTGATGCAGAAGATTGAAACTGAACCCCTCCCTCATACCATATGCAAAAATCAACTCAAGATGGATTAAGAGACAAATCTAAAACCCAAAACCCTGGAAGACAATCTAGGCAACCATTCTGGACATAGGAATGAGCAAAGATTTCATGATGAAGATGCCAAAATCAATTGTAACAAAAGCAAAAATTGACAAATGAGAGCTAATTGAACTAAAGGGCTTCTGCACAGCAAAGGAAACTATCAACAGGGTAAACAGACAACCTACAGAATGGGAGAAAATGCTGCATCTGACAAAGGTCTAGCATCCAGCACCTATAAGGAACTTAAACAAATTTACAAGAGAAAACAATCAACCCCATTAAAATACGGACAAAGAACACAGACACTTTTCAAAAGATGACATACATGCAGCCAACGAGCACAGTACAAAAAGTGCAATAGCACTGATTGGTAGAGAAATGCAAATCAAGACCACAATGAGATACCATCTCATACCAGTCAGAATGGCTGTTATTACTAATAAGCAGTCAAAAAAGAACAGGTGCTCATGAGGCTATGGATAAAAGAGAATGCTGATACTCTGCTGGTGGGAGTATAAGTCAGTTCAGTCATGGTGAAAGCAGTGCTATGATTCCTCAAAGAGCTAAAAACATAACTACTATTTGACCCAGCAATCCCATCACTGGGTATATACCCAAAGGAATATAAATTGTTCTACTACAAAGGCGTATGCATGTGTATTTTCATTGCAGCAGTATTCACAATAGCAGAGATACAGAATCAAAGTAAATGCCTATTAATTTACTATTAATGGATAAAGAAAATGTGGTATATATATACACTATGAAACACTACATACCCATATAAAAGAACAAGATCATGCCCTTTGCAAAAACACATGGATGGAGCCAGAGGCCATTATCCCTAGCAAACTAACTCAGGAAGAGAAAACCAAATACCACACGTTTTCACTTATAAGTGGGAGCTAAATGGTGAGAACACATGAATTCAAAGAAGTGAACAACAGACACTGGGACTTGCTTGAGTGTGGAAGGGTGAATGGAGGGAGAGGAACAGAAAAAATAACTATTGGGTATGAGGCTTAGTACCTGGTTGATGAAATAATCTGTACAGGCTGAAAGTAAGAGGCTTTGTCTGGAGCCTTTACTTTGAAGACAAAGCAAGCATGATAGCTGTATTTGGAACAGTATATATCTTGATCAGCTCAGGCTGCTATAACAAAATACCATAAACTGAGTGTCTTAAACAACAGACATTTATGTCTCACAGTTCTGAAGCTGAGAGACCCAAGATAAAGGTACTGATTGGTCAGGTTCTGGTGAGGGTCCTTTTCCTCATTTGTAAGCAGTGTCCTCTGACAACGTCCTCACATGGCAGAGAGGAAGGGGAATCAAGTTCTCTGGTGTCTCTTTTTATAAGGACGCTAATTCCATCATGGAGGTCCCCCTCTCATGACCTCATCTTATGACCTAATCACTTATCAAAGGCCTTGCCTCCTAATACCATTGCCTTGTGGGTAAGGATTTCAACATATGAATTTAGTGGGGACACAGTCAGCCCATAACAGTATGTAATCCCAGAGGTGCCTGGAATAAGAGATGTGTTCATGCTTCTCCTGGACTAGGGATGGTCAGGGGTCAGAACCTGCCTGCCTGGAGGACTACGTGGAGGTGTGGAAAACCAAGCACATAAAAGATAAAGTTGTATCACCAGAGGTTTGAAGACTGAAGAAGGGGTTTTAAGTAACCAGCTAAAGAAAGTAGTTATTGAACTATAGATAGGGGCTACTGTAGTTTGGTGGGGAAGAGGTCCCTGAAGACAAACAAAGTCTCACATGAGGCTCAGCTTTAAATATGCGCTAAGGGTAGAAGAAGACAAGGTCTTTATAAATTAGGGCTAGTCATGAAAACCTTTACTGGTTATTACCCATTTCCCCTCTCCCTATGGTTCAAATCTGGAAGATCAGAAGTCTAGGATAGAAAGTAAGAAGGGAAAAGGAACTGGCACAGAAAAGAGAGGAAGGAAAAGAAACCGAACCTGGACCTATCCCTCCAAAAGAAGACAGAAACTAAAATAGAAGGTTTAACTTATTTTTGACTATTTCATGTTTTTCAATGTTTTATTCACTGAAACTAGACTTGATTAGGAGTAGAAGATTTAATATCTGAGCATTGAGATTTTAGCCAAAGGCAAAGAGAAAACTATTTTTCATAGAAAAAATCTGAACGAGAGGTGGTGCATGAATAAAATAATTTCCAAGTATGCCTTAAATGTTTTGCTTCTTCAACATACTTGAGGAGTAACTAGAAATTCATTTTTATTCCTCACCACTTTTAAAGACCAACTGCCTCTGTTTCCTTACTACTCACTTAGTCCTTGTATGCTTGAAACTCAATATCTACAGCAATGGCCAATACAAGTTACTGGTAGCTTCCATCAAATAACTTTTTAAAGAAAGAATCCCATTATAATGTAAACTATTTTAGAAAAATCAAATCCAGCCTCATGCTAGAGAATAATATATTATGTCATATTTGGTTTTATCCCAAAACACAGGAGTTTCCTACTAGGGCACTATTTTTTATTTTTATCTTTTAATCGCATTTTAGGTTTGGGGGTGCATGTGATTAACATGCAAGATTGTTGCAAAGGTACATACATGGCAGTGTGATTTGCTGCCTTCCTCCCCATCACCTATATCTAGCATTTTCTCCCCATGTTCTCTCTCCCCAACTCCCCACCTTCCACTGTCCCTCCCCTATTTCCCCCCAAAAGACCCCAGTGTGTGATGCTCCCCTCCCTGTGTTCATGTGTTCTCACTGTTCAACACCCACCTATGAGTGAGAACATGCGGTGTTTTTCTGTTCTTGTGTCAGTTTGCTGAGAATGATGGTTTCCAGGTTCATCCATGTCCCTACAAAGGATACAAACTCATCGTTTTTTTATGGCTGCATAGTATTCCATGGTGTATATGTGCTCGGACATTATTAAAATGATTCATCACATTGGTTAGTCAAAGGAGGAAAACGATGTGATTATCACAAAATTCATAAAATAATTACTGATTTTAACAAATCTTAGAAAACCAGTAAGACTAATGCCTTCTTGTGATAAGGATCCTCTTAGATTGAACATTCGACAGAATTGTGCATCTGAAGCTAGCCTGATGTTTTGCTACCTGACTATACCACCCACCTGTGATGAGGGGTTTGTGTCTAGATTACACAACCGTAGATGTTGTGATAAAAAGCTGGCAACAGAATACCTTAATTGCTTCCAAGACAACCAAGTAAACACAGTGCCATCTCATGGTATCGTTGGAGTAGGGCAAGGATTCTGTATCCTAGCTGTACATTAAAATGACCTGGTAGACTTTTTTTTTTTTTTTTGAGATGGAGTTTTGCTCTTGTTACCCAGGCTGGAGTGCAATGGCGCGATCTCGGCTCACCAAAACCTCCGCCTCCTGGGTTCAGGCAATTCTCCTGCCTCAGCCTCCTGAGTAGCTGGGATTACAGGCATGCTCTACCATGCCCAGCTAATTTTTTATATCCTTAGTAGAGATGGGGTTTCACCATGTTGACCACAATGGTCTCGATCTCCTGACCTCGTGATCCACCCAGCTCAGCCTCCCAAAGGGCTGGGATTACAGGTATGAGCCACTGTGCCTGGCCCACCTGGTAGACTTTTAAAACATACTGACTCAGAAAGTACAGGACTCACCTCAGAGATTCAGATTTAATTTACCTAAATCGAGGACAAGGCTTTATTGCTTTTAAGTTTCCCAGGTACTACAGTACAACTGACTCCTAAACAAGGTAGGGATTGGGGCACTAACTCCCCACAGTTGAAAATCCACATGTGACTTTTGACTCTCCATATAAACTTAACTAATAGTCTACTGTTAACTGAAAGCTTTACCAATAACATAACTCAGCACATATTTAATATGTTATATGTATTATATACTGTATTATTGCAATAATCTAGAGAAAAGAAAATATATTAAGAAAATCATAAGGAAGAGAAAATATATTTACTGTTAAACGTAAGTGAATCATCATAAAGATCTTCATCCTCGCCATCATCACACCAAGAAGGGAAGGAGGAGGAAGATGGTCTTGTTGTCTCAGGGATGGCAGAAGTGGAAGAAAATCCACATATAAGTGGACCCAGGCAGTTCAAACCTGTGTTGTTCAAAGGTCAACTGTATTTCAACTTTAAACAAGGGGATATGATGGATTCCTTGTCAGCAGCGAAGTCGTGGCATGAGAAGCCTTTTTTAAACTAATGGTAATTTGTCCTTCATCACAAAATAGAAAGTCTTCTAAACTGTAGGTCCTGCTCAATAATTCAGAAAGTAAAGAAACACTTTTGGAACGATCCAAGATGGCCGAACACTAACATCTCGGGATTGCAGCTCGCAGTTAAAGCTCATAGAACTAGAGGACGCCACACTTTCAGACAAATTCTGGTCGCTCAAGAGCAGAAGATTCCCAGTGGAGGAGACACGCAGGGCAGAAGTTTCGCTGGCACTGCGGCGTAGCGGTCTCGCTGGCACCTCCGCACGGCTCCGAGCTGACTAGGCGGGGCTGGCTCCCCTTCTGACCGAGGTTTGGAGGAACCGCACGGGTTCCCAGCGCTGACTCCTGAGGCCGGTGCAGAAGCTGTGCCGGCACCTAGGCGCAGAGTAAACGCGACTGATTCCCCTTCTGACCGAGGTTTGGAGCTCCGGGAAGGCAGACTCACCTATTACGGACACAAGAAGGAAGCCGGACAGGAAAAGCCTGGGCAGAAAAACACCATCAGTCTTAACGCCGATGTTCCTGGCCCTGGGAACTAATATCTCGGACGTCCACTCAAGAGACCTACTGAAAGCTGGTAATTTCAAAGACGACAGGAGGATAAATTTACAATGATGGGAAGAAACCAGCA
>CM052662.1:80600581-80621922 GCA_028533165.1 Leontopithecus rosalia
TGTTCATGTCCTTCGCCCACTTTTGAATGGGTTTGTTTGTTTTTTTCTTGTAAATCTGTTTTAGTTCTTTGTAGAGTCTGGACATTAGCCCTTTGTCAGATGGGTAAACTGCAAAATTTTTGCCCATTCTTTTGGTTGCCAGTTCACTCTAATGATTGTTTCTTTTGTTATACAGAAGATCTGGAGTTTAATTAGATCCCATTTGTCTATCTTGGCTTTTATTGCCATTGCTTTTGGTGTTTTAGTCACATTTCTTAGTGGGGATTAATTTGTCAGACTGCAGCTTTTGTAAAGACTTGCCTAACTGTTCAGATAATATCTGGTAAGCATGTCACTGTCTTCAGAGGAAGAGTGCAATATAAATGCCAAACTGCTGGTATGGTTGTTTCCTCATTGTCTATATTCTCACTCTTTAAGTTCCCTTTATTGGAGTTTTTGCGCTGCCAGGATCCTGCATTCTTGCTGTTGGCATTTAATCTGTATGCAGAGCTGGGGGATGGGGTACAGAGAAGGGTAGAAATGGTGGCACATTTTGCCATCAGGCAGAAACCCAAATGCTCTCAGTGTTGGGATTTCTTCCAGTTCTGTGATTTGAACAAGAGCAGACTGAATACAGGAAACTACGTGTAGCTAAAGCATTCTTTAATCACATCTGTTATCCCCTCAGGGGACCATAGCTCAGGCCCAACAGGACGCCAGTGGGGTTCTGGAGTCCAGGCCAACAGGTACACAGAGTGACAGTGCCTCAGGTGAGTTTAAGTTCCACCCAGAGAAATGGCTCAAAACCAGGAAAATGTCACAAAAAGACAAATACTATATGATTCCACTCATATGAGGTACTTAGAGTAGCAGATTCATAGAGACAGAAAGCGGAATGGTTGATGTCAGGGCCTGTGGGGAGGCAGCAGTGTTTAATGGGTTCACGGTTTCAGTTTTGCAAGGTGCAATGAGTGCTGGAAATTGGTTTCATGACAGTGAGAATGTACTTCACACTGCTGAGACGTACACTTAAAAATTATTCACATGGAAAATTTTATGCATATTTTACTACAATTTTAAAAAACAGAAAGGCCAAGTATGCTGGTAGATTTAAACTGCTTTAGTGACATATGTTTATCGCGGCACTATCTATGACAGCAAAGATAAGGAATCAACCCAGGTACCTATCAACAATGGACTGGATAAAGAAAATTTGGTACAGATACACCATGGAATACTATACAGCCATAAAAAGAATGTCCCATTGGGTACACCTGGACAGACAGATGGGAACAGTATACACTGGGAATTTTATTTATGTTATTTTAAGTTCTGGAATACATGTGCAGGACATCCAGGTTTGTTACATAAGTGGGAATTTTTTTCTATTTTTTAAAAATTTATTTATTACACTTTAAGTTCTGGGGTACATGTGCAGATCGTGCAGGTTTGTTACATAGGTACGTGCCGTGGTGGTGGTTTGCTGCATCCATCACCGTGTCATCTACATTAGATATTTCTCCTAATGCTATCCCTCCCCAATCCCCCCACCTCCTGCTATTCCTCCCCTAATCCCTTACCCTGCAACAGGCCCTGGTGTGTGATATTCCCCTCCCTGTGTCCATGTGTTCTCATTGTTCAACTCCCACTTATGAGTGAGAACATGCAGTGTTTTGTTCTGTTCTTGTGTCAGTTTGCTGAGAATGATGGTTTCCAGTTTCATCCATGTCTCTGCAAAGGACATGAACTCATCCTTTCTTATGGCTGTATAGTATTCCATTGTGTATATGTGTCACATTTTCTTTATCCAGTCTATCATTGTTGGGCATTTGGGTTGGTTCCAAGTCTTTGCTATTGTGAACCGTGTCACAATAAACATAGGTGTGCATGTGTCTTTATAGTAGAATGATTTATAATCCCCTGGTTACATACCTAATAAAGGGATTGCTGGGTCAAATGGTATTTCTATTTCTAGGTCCTTGAGGAATTGTCACACTATCTTCCAGGATGGTTGAATTAATTTACACTCACAAGTGGGAATTTTAAAAGCAGAAAGGGAAACAAAGGGGCAAGGGTTGAAAAACTACCTACGAGGTACTATGTCCACTACGTGGGTGGCAGGATCATTAGAAGCCCAAACCTCAGCATCACACAATATACCCAAGTAACAAACCTGCACCTGTAGCCCCTGAATCTAAAATTTAAAAATTTTAAATGCTTAATGAGGAAAAAAATGGAAAGCAAAGCCCCAAACAGTCAGGATCAGGGTACTCATGGGATGGGAGCAAGGACAACAGAGAAGAGACACTGCCCAGGACTGTTTTTCAAAATCAAGGTTTTATGTTCAAAATATTCTGTTATTGGGAGCCGACCATTCAATACTATCTGGCTGTCTTGGTTTGGAGTCACCAGTCACAGTGGGCATATTAGACATTATTGAACATCTCCAGTCTGCATTAGAGAGAAGAGGCATGTACCTCAGAGACACGTGGTTTCAAGTTTTAGTCCAGCTTCAGAACAGAGAAAACCTTTTTAAATTATGCATAACACATTGTTCCTTTGGACCTCACCAAATTGATCAGGGACTTCAGAAAGCAAAGCATTTCTTCCTCGGTTAATTTCCTCCAGGAAGCAGAAAGAGAAGGAAAGGATTAAAATGACATGACAAAAAAGAAAAAGAAAAATAAACAACAGATGCTGGTGAGGATGTGGAGAAAAGAGAACACTTAATACACTGCTGGTGGGAATGCAAATTAGTTCAGCCACTGTGGAAATCAGTGTAGCAATTTCTCAAAGAACTTAAAACAGAAGTAACATTCAACCAAGCAATCTCATTAGTGGGTATATACCTGAAGAAATACAAATTGTTCTTCTATAAAGACATATGCATGTGTATGTTTATTTCAGCACCATTCACAATAGCAAAGACATGGAATCAACCTAAATGCCCATCAACCATGGACAAGATAAAGAAAATGTGGTACATATGTACCATGGAATACTATGCAGCCACACACACAAAAAATGAGATCATGTCCTTTGCAGGAACATGGATGGAATTGAAGGCCATTATTCTAAGCAAATTAATGCAGGAACAGAAAACCAAATACTGCATGTTCTCACTTACAAGTGAGAACATTATAAGCTAAGCATTGTGCACTTCAGGATGGAAGACAGAAAGAGGGAGAGAATCAAACAACTACTTATTGGGTACTATGTTTATTACCTGGATGATGAAATAATCTATACACCAAACACCTGTGGCATGCAGTTTACCTGTATAACAAACCTGCACCGTAACCTGAACCTAAAGTAAAATCTTAAAAAATAAATTAAATTAAAAAGAAATATTGGGTGTTACGTTGTTCCATAAAATTTTTACTATTTATTTAGACATTATTTGCAATATTTGCAATTTTGCTTCTCAGAAATAATCTGGTCACTCCAGATTTAGACCAACAAAGATTTTTCAGGCTGTAAACTACTACACCACCCTCTTCAGAGTGCAGTAAATGTCCCTCCTGGACTTCAAGCTCAACCTTTGCAAAACTGATGATAGACCAAACATACTGTCCTCCGGAGTTCTCTTTCTCAGAAATGGCACCAGCATCCTCACAGCCACCCTTGAACTTGAACTATTGGAGTCAAAGAACTTCTCAACCCACACCAATTTGGCTGCCTAAGCCCTTCAACTGTGCCCTAGGGACACTTGCCACATCCATCTCCTCTCCACTGCCTCTGATCTAATTCAGCTCTCAACACCAATCTTTTGTTGGATGCTGCTAAAGCTTCCTAAAGGGTCCCAGCTTTCACTCTCCTAGTTTCCACTCCAACTTTTTCATAGCCACACGTGGTGCATGCTTGTACTTCCTCCTCAAATGCCTTCGGTGATTTTGTTTGGACGATCAAAATCCAAAGTCCTTCGTCTCAATTTTCTGTTCCCACACAATGTTTTCAAAACTTCTCTTAGCTCTGCCTTCTACTATATCCCTTTAGGTACCTATGCTTTGCCATATCCAACTACTCACCATTCCCAAACATGCTAGGAAATTTTACACATCTGTGCTTTGAGGATGCTGTTCCCTCAACCAGGATTTTTTATCTTCCCCATCTTTTTCACTCATTGAAATTCTACCCATGTTTTATAGTGTATCACAAGCACTACCTCCTCCATGAAACTTCTAAGATTTCTCATTGGAATGAATCATTTCTCATTCACACTCAACTGTTATTAAATGCCTAATATGATATTCTGGGTACCAAGTCACAGGTCCTGTTTCAGAAAGCTTACAGTGAGTCATAAAGAAAACATACCATAGTCTTTCAGTTTTTCTTGCCTGTATTTGTTGTTTACATTGTTATCTCCCCAGGAAGATGTTAAATTTCTTTATGTTAGAAGACACATCTCATTAACTTCCTTTAAACCACTATTGATATAGTAACAGTGTTTTGAATTTAATAGGCACTCAATAAAAATAAATGGAATAATTCATCTTTGCATGCCAATTACTATGTCATTACATTTTAGCCTTTAAAAGCAAAAAAAGAAATAATTTCACCTTTGTGTTTTATTCTCACCAAGGAATTCAAAGTTACTCATTTTCATATTTTTAAGGCCAGTGGCTAGATACAAATTAGTATACAATAAGTAGTAGCATTTCTCTTTTCCAGAAACATCTAGTCTGAAGCAAGGGGAAAAAAATGTAATTCACATTAGCTACAAAATTTTAAAATATTTGAAAATAAATTTACCAAGAAGGATACAGTACCAATATGAAAACATAACTGTAACACTTTATTGAAGGGCATAAAACTAATTTTTAATAAATAGATATACCATGTCTCTGGAAAGAAATAATTCAAATAGTAAAAATATAACTTTTCAAAATGAATACATAAATTTAAATCTACTCCACTTGGCAAAAAAAAGTTCAGTGTATATGCCAAGTTATATAAAATCAAGCCATATATGCATCTCAAAAATGTTACATACATTCCTAAAAGTAATACTTAAATTTTAAATACCAGTGCCACTAGGCTTATGTGCCAGAATATCCTATACAATCATATGGTATGGACATTTTCTAGGCATTTCCAAGACTGCTTTAGAAAAAGGTTACATTCCTCCATAGTACTCTCTAGAGATGCTGAATGTGCAGAAATCAGCAGCAAAATCTACAGTTAATAATATATTCCAAATTCTTTTTTGTTTAAGGTAAGTAACTCTATAGCTTTGAAGGACAGTGCTGGAAAGAATTCCACAAGATCCATCAAAGAATCTTCTGCCATTTGTGAGCATTTTTCTTAACTAGTGCTTAAAAGATGGTAGGAAGAAAGATGCAGAAGGGTCTTTGGTGGGTATCACAGATTATTATTCTGAAATACTCACACTTGCTCTCTCAGACTTGGCCATGTGACTTGTTTGGGCCAAGAGAATATTGGCAAGTGCAATATGGCCAATAGCTTGCAAATTAACTTGCATAACTGGTCTTGCTCCCTTTCACTTCCACCATTTCTATGAGAAGAGCATCCATGGGTAAGGTGAGGCTAAGGGTCCAGGAAAATGAAAGACATTTCGGAAAAAACTGCACCAGCAAGAACACCCAACTGAGTGCAACCTAAAAAATCCCACAGACGTGTGAGCTGAATAAATGTGTATTGCAGTATGACTCTTAGATTTGGGGCCTCTTTGTAGTACAACGATATAATACAGTAAGCTACCTCTCCCACATCACTGTAATCTGGCAAACAACCATCTTTATCCTCACTTTTAGGCTTAGTCCCACACCGAATATCTTGTGCTAGATATCTTATATTTGCCCCTTCAAATCCATGCTCCATCATTCTCCAGCCTACTTTCTTCTCTGGGACACTGACCTGGATGAACTGTGTTGACAGACTCCCTTTCCTCAGGTTTCCAGTAGGGCTCAGCCAATGGGAAGCCAAAAAAAAAAAAATAATAAGACAGAAATTGCTAAGAGGGTTGAGAATGAGGTCTGACATTTACTCCCTTGACTTCCTGCCTGTGATATCACCTTAGACTTGCTGTGTCTCCTGACCAAGCATCATTTATTTCAAGGTGACTTCCTCTGACTCCTTCAGCAGCTCCCTGGCTCTTGTCTACATGGGCCTAGAATGGTAATGGCTCTGTTGACATGAATACTGCACCAATTCCTGGGATTTCCTATTGCCCAGAACATTCACTTTTGCAGATAGTCCCCTTGCAAATATGTCTTCCTGGAAATGTCTTAATTTGTGTGTGACCCCTCTTTCCTGCTAGGATCCTTACTGATACATGTCCCCTCTTATCTCTCACACCTCCTGCCTAACATCACTTTTCATCCTTTTTCAGAAGGATAGCTACTGTATCCTTCCTCTCATTTAGACCTCAGCCTTATCAATCCACCTTGTCTGATTTCACATCTCTTATGGTGGACATGGTCAAAGAGTCAGTCATTGATCTAACTTTAATTAAGTATTTACTAACTGTTACTAGGCATTAGAGATATAGAGACTCCGCCTTCAAGGACTCCATCATATACTCAGAGAAACAGACAAATCAAATTAAAATACAATGTGGCAAGAACAATAATAGGGATATGTACAAAATGCTATAAAAACCATAAAAGGGTATGTAACACAGGACATCCATAAAAAGTGGGAGCTATGTTGGTAATGATGAGAGAGCATGTAATAAAGTGTGGGAATCGCAGAGTCAACTAACCATCAGGGAAATGCAGGGCTGTGTGTTTCTAGGTATGTACATTGGACCAGATACAATTTGTTTTACACATTGGAATTCCGTAAATGATCGCTTTTTCATTGATACGTTGTATTTGTACATATTTATGGGACACATGTGCTATCTTGAAACATGCATACAATACCTAATGATCAAATCACGGCATTTAGGATATTCATCATCTCAAACACTGATGTATTTGTGTTGGGAACATTTCAAATCTTCTCTTCTAGTTATTTTAAAATGTACAATGTATTGTTGTTAACTGTAGTCCCCCTACTGTTCTATCGAACACTAAAATTTATTCTTTCTATGTAACTGTGTTTGTACCCATTAACCAACCTCTCTCCATTCCCCATCTCCCCACGTACCCTTGCCCACCTCTAGTGACTATTGTTTTACTCTGCCTCCATGAGATCAGAGTTTGGCTTCCATACTTCTCTTTCTGTGTCTGGTTTATTTCAGTTAATATAAAGATCTCCAGTTCCCTTTGTGTTGTTGTAACTGGCAGGATTTTATTTTTTTATGGCTGAATGTATTCCATTGGCTGTATGTGTATGTATATATATGTGTATGTGCATATCACATTTTCTTTATCCACTCATCCACTGATGGACATGTAAGCTAATTCCATATCTTGGCTATTGTGAATAGTCCTATAATAAACAAGAGGGTACAGGTATTCCTTAAACATACCAATTTTCTTTCCTTTGAATATTTATTCAATGGGATTGCTGAGTGTACATCCTTGCCAGCATGTACTTTTTGTCTTTTTGGTAATAGCCATTCCTACTGGAATAAGATAGTATGTCATTGTGGTTTTAATTTACATTTTCCTGATTAATAGGATTTTGAGCATTTTTTATATATCTGTTGGCCATTTGTGTATATTCTTTTGAGAAACACCTATGAAGATTCTTTGCATACTTTTTACAGTGACTAAACAATAATTTATTGTACATTTTAAAATAATTAAGAGTATAATCAGAACATTCAAAACTCAAAGAAATGATAATGCTTGAGGTGATGGATGTCCCCTATACCCTGAGATAATTATTATAAATTATATACCTGTATAAAAATATATCATGCTCCCCATAAATATATACACCTACTATGTACTCATACAAGTTAAAAAAATTTTTATAAGTTCTGGGGTACATGTGCAAATTGAGCAGGATTGTTATGTAGGTATACACATGCCATGGTGGTTTGCTGCATCCATCCCATTAGGTATTTCTCCTAGTGTTATCCCTCCTCAATGCTCCCACTCCCTGCTATCCCTCCCCTACTCCCCCACCCCACAACAGGCCCTGGTGCATGTTGTTCCCCTCCCTGTGTCCATGTGTTCCCATTGTTCAACACTCCCTTATGAGTGAGAACATACTGTGTTTGATTTTCTGTTCTTATGTAAGTTTACTGAGAATGATGTTTTCCAGCTTCATCCATGTCCCTGCAAAAGACATGAACTCATCCTTTTTATGGCTGCATAGTACTCTATGGTGTATATGTGCCATATTTTCCTTGTCCAGTCTATCACTGACGGGCATTTGGGTTGGTTCCATGTCTTTGCTATTGTAAACAGTTCCTCAATGAACATATGTGTGCATGTGTCTTTATAACAGAGCAATTTATAATCTTTTGGGTATATACCCAGTAATAGGATTACTGGGTCAAATGGTATTTCTATTTCTAGATCCTTGAGGAACTGCTACACTGTCTTCCACAACAGTTGAATTTTTTTTTTTTTTTTTTTTTTTTTTTTGCTGCTGAGTTGTTTGAGTTCCTTGTATATTCTGGATATAGTCCCTTCTCAAGTAAATAGTTTTCAATATTTTCTCCCACTTAACAGGTTGTCTTTTCTCTCTGTTGATTGTTTCATTTGCTGTGCAGAAGCCTTTCAGTTTAATATAATCCAATTTGTTTATTGACTTTAAGTTTTTGTGCCCTCTGCTTCAGAGGTCTCAGCCATAAAATCTTTGCCTAGGCCAATGTCCTGAAGCATTTTCTCTCTGTTTTCTTATAGTAGTTCTATAGTTTGGGTCTTATGTTTAAGTTCTTAATACAAATAAATCATTTCTTTTGAACAAAATTTCAAAGGCTTTGAAGTCTGAAAGCCTATAAATTAAAGAATAAGTGAAAAGAAGTTGGAAAACTGGAACTGCTAAAATTTATGAATAGTAATAAAATAATAAAATCAGAAGAACTATACAATGGAACAGAAAATGATGAATATTTATGTTGCTTGGAAATAATAGCATTAACTAAACTAGCTGTGAAAATGAAGAGTAGCTTTCGGCAACTGCATACAGTAGAATGCAGAGGCAAAGGCAAAAGAAGCTCTGTTTTGTTAAAACAAAATCAAGAATACATGTAGTTTAATAAAACATGTGCTCTAATTACACTGGAAAAGATTTATCACAAAAGTGTTTTCTTTGCCTGAGTTTTAAAGACTGTATTGTGCATAGAAGTATAATTAACACATATTTTTTAAAAACTATTAAAAAAATCAATGGCATTACTGCTCCTGTAATTTTGAAATGATTGGGGAGAGGTATATAGAAGCAGTAGATGGTTTGAGGAAGGGATTCAAACATATCTCTGGCCTAAGGAGAAGCAGTCCTTAGCAGAGAGGCAGAGAGTGTGTAGGAATTGACAGGACTCAGTAATTGTCAGGTGACATTACCTGAGCACCTATTCTTTTGTGCTTTCTGCTATGGAATTCTGTTTAGTCATATTCAGAGTTTACATTTATTCTTATTATGGCCCAGGAATTATGCTATGAAATTTATTAATAAAAGTAATACAAAATTGATTACTAGTAAACAAAATTATTAGTTTTAAAAGGTAATTATTGAACACTTGCTATGTGTCAGGAATTGTGCCAAGGGTTTTATATACTTATTTTCTCTTTGAAATTAACCATCTGGGTTTTCTATTTATCCACTCATTAAGTGTTTTACTCTTTCTTCCATATACATTTATATTATGTGACCTGTTTACAAGCACATTGAGTTTAGTAAATGGACAAAAAAATGCACAGACCCATACTAGTAGGAGACATTGAAATACCTGTGCTCAACCTGGAGAAAGAACCATGAGCAAAATAGGCAAGAGGATTTTCCTCATGAAGCTCTAATAAGGAAGACAGACAATTACAAATAAGCAAGTAAATACCTAATATATCGGATGGTGGTAAGTCAGGAAGTGAAGATAGATGGAGAGTAGGGAAGGCAGATAAAGTCATGGAATGGGGGCTTGGGCAGATGGCTAGACAGACCCTTTTATACAAGGGGTATGAAAGGTCTATCTTTATGAAAAAGAGACATTTTAGCAGAGACCTGAAACAGGTAAGGACAGAATTGTTCCAAGCAAAGGTAACAGAGGTAGATCTATTAGAACTATTTTACAAGTGAGGAATCATTAGAACTATTTTACAAGTGAGGAATCAGGACTGACAGAGAGAGGCACAGACAGCAATGTTCATCAAACATTCCATTTGTCCCCTACATTTCCCTGTCCCCTCTCGGTTATAAAGCATAATGACAAATTAACTGGAAGATGGTTACAGTACAATATGTTAACTTTGAGCAACTTGTGTTTTATTTTCAGAATTCTATGCCTTTTATTACAAAACTAACAATGTTTTGTAAACCACTCAAGCAATCGAAGCATGCTAAGAGAAAGTAAAATTCTCCCTTAATCCAACTTTCCAAAGGTTACTATAATTAATAAGCATGAGTCCTTCCAAATATTTTGTTATACCAGCATATTATTATGTAGAAATAAGTATGTCAGTTTCCTAATATTTCTTAAAATTAGCTGAATATCAGTGGAGTGGCAATTGAAGTCAGATGGACATTCTGGGGTAGGAGATGTAGCAGTGCTGGTTTTGATGAGTGTCAGCATCTGTGGTCCCTCTAATAGAGATTCAGAGTTTAGAGTTTGGGCCTGCTGATGGTGAAAACATCTCACTGAGCCTCTTTCTGGGACATAGGTTTTGGGCACTGTTTGCTGCTGAGCCTCCAAGCCTGGTTCTCTAATCCTCCATGCAACTCTGGACGATGCCCAATTTCATTTGTAAATTGAAATGTTAAATTGAAAGTAGAGACTGAAAAGCACCAGAATCCAATTCTCAAAATATTCCTAAATGAGGAGCCAAACCAAATTGCAGAAATTTCCAAGCACGTGGCTAAGAACCAACATGCTGTTTATGCTTTAAAGAAATTGTTTTTCTGCTTGAATTAACCAGAGTTCATTTCTACTCTTTGCAACTAAGCTATCTGACAGACACAATGACCTTAATTAACCCCTGGCCAGAGTTGATTCGTTAAAACATGGAAACCTCAACCCAGCTTGACTCTTATTATCCAGTTCTGCATTACATTTAGTGTTCTAAAAATGATAATTTGTTATCTCCCCATGTTCAGCAGATGGCTGGACTCAACTAGAAACTGTCACTTGGGGTCTCTCATGTACTTACAGTCAGGTATCAGCTGGGCCCGCAGTCATCTGAAGGCTCAGCTAAGCTGGATGTTTAAGAGGGATTCACTCTTATGCCTGGCAGCTGTTGCTTGCTGCCCGCTAGGATCTTGGTTCAGGCTATTAACCAGTGATTGCTACATGACATCTCTACATGGTGTGAGCTGCTTGCAACATAGTGAGAAGTTCCAATAGAGAGCATCTAATAACTAGAATTCCAACAACCCCAAGTGGGAAGCTGCAGGGCTTCAAAATTCACACAACATCACATCCCATTCAAGATAGAGCCACAGAAACAGCTGAGATTTGGGGAAGGGACCTGTATAAGGGCATGTGGCCAACAGAAAAATGGTCCTCCAAAGATGTCCATGTTCTAATCCACAGAATGTTACCTTATATGGCAAAAGGAGCTTTGCAGATGTGATTAAGTGTATAGACCTTGAGATGGGAGATTATCCTTGTGCCCAATTTAATCATATGAGTACTTAAAAGTGGAAAGACCTTCCCAGCTCCAGAGAACCAGAGAGATGGCAACATGAAGACTCAGCCCGTCATTGCTAGCTTGAAGATGGAGGAAGGGATCTTCAAGCCAAGAATGTGGGCAGCCTTGAGAAACTAGCAAATGCAAGTAAATGGATTCTCCCCTAAAGCTTCCAGAAAGGAATGCAGCCCTGCTGACATACAGATGTTAGCCCATTGCTACCTGTGCTGGACTTAGGACCTACAGAACAGTAAAACAATTCATGCTAACCCACAAAATCTGTAGCAATTTGTGATAGCAGTGATAGGAAACTAATTTATTAGAAGGCATGGCTCACTGGGATATTATCTTTGAACACTGGGTACCACACCTGACTTATAAGAGCCATTTCTTAAGAGTGCAGAATTACAGCTAAAAGATCAATCTCTCAGGTGAAACATTTATGCCACACAGAGTCTACCCATTAGCTACTGATCAGACCAAAGGAAAACTAATCTCAAATGAAAAGATCAACAAAATCAATGCTATTCTTTTCGCAATTTTTATTTCAAAACATTCATTCTATGATCCCAGGACTTTTCCAAGGAAAACCTGAAGGACTGGCTGAAACTGAGTCATGGTGTCCACATGCGTTATCTTCAGCATACGCTCCATAGTAATGCAACCAGAATCTTCTACTCGCATGCTATTAGCTACAGAGAACCTACCTGTGACCCAGTTGCAGTGGTAAGAGTGAGGTTTGAAGAAGCTGGGGTCACTGTGTGATGATATCGACAGTTTCTTAACATCTACAAAAACATCATGCAGGAAATTGATTCTATTTATTAATGCCCTCTGCCAACACCCCTGTGAACCACCCCAGTATGCTAACAGACAATACACCAGCCAGAAATAAGATATATCATGTTCTCTGCCTATGAGTGAGCTACGTCACTATGACACAGTGATGCAGAGAACAGGTTTTGGATTTAAAGCCTGACTGTACCTTTTACTAGCTTGGGAAAATTATGTAAATGATCTGTGTCTCAGTTTCCTCACCTTTTAAATGAATATAATAATAGTCTCTACCTTTGTTTCCCCCACCATTGTAAATATCTTACATATACTACCTAATTTACATATGCAAAATAAGATTATTACTGGCCAGAGTAAGCTCTCAAGAAATATTATTGGCTTATTTGCTGGATAAACATATAAGAGATAATATAGCCAAATCAATAATAAAGGGGAGAAAATGGCATAATTCATATTTTTATTGGTAACATCTCACACATAATTATAAAAACCCCCAAAAAATAATGAAATCCAGATCTGTACTCATCAGATTTATCTGGTAAGAATTCCAAATGTCTTTATTTATGAAAGTTAATGTATGTCTTTTCATCTCACTCACAAGGAGAGCTCTTAAAATTTAATTGATCGAGTATATTTACCCTTTTCTCCACCAAACTCTAGGTGGGTTAATATTAGCACCAGTTGTTGGCCTGGCACATTCTTCTCCATCCACCAACAGTCTCTCAGGGAAAAGTGAAAAGGTTAGAGGAGCAAGATAGGGGTTCACATTCAATGGTAAATATGGGCAAACAATGAACACCCAGAACCACGCAAAACCCCAAACTGTCACTTGACCATCACTTTCTGAATATTTATGCATTGATTTTAGTAAACCACAAAATGATGATGTGTTTGGAACTACGCGTCTCCAGAAGCACTTCATAAGTAGTGATTTAAATTTGGTATAGTTGGATTTCTCCTGCTCTTGAGACTATATCTTTATGCCCAAATGGTAAAATAATCAGCAGATTCCATAAAATAGTATTACAAATAGTCATTTGATTTCTAGAAAAAAAAATCTTGGCTTTCACAGTGGTATTTTGGAAGGCTGTTTTAGAATGAATTTTATTAGCCTGAAAAAGACAGTAAATGAGCATCCCAGCTGTTATTCCATGAAATAGAGCAATGTGATTGTCTCTGTTGGGTTTTTTCCTGCTTCATTATGTATATTTAACTATTAAATGCCAACTAGCCATTCCCAAAATTTAACTTTTAAACTACATTAACTTTAAAGAGTTAGACTAAAGGAGAAGGTGGCAGTGTTCCAAAGGGAAAAGATACACTAATATGTTTTATTGATTGTCTTTGCATGTTTGATGTCCAGAACTATTGTTTTTTCTATTTCCGGAATTCATAATAAAAAATTTGTATATCTACAAACCACAGTGCTTAAAGCTTGTATCTTCTTCTAAAGCCATTTTTAAAATTATTTTTTAAATTGACACATAATTGTATATATTTATAAAGTGCAGGGTGATGTTTGGATACATGTATGCATGGTGCAATAATCAAATGAGGGTGTTTAATGTATCCATTACCATATATTTATCATTTCTTTGTAGTGAAAACATTCAAAATCTTCTCTTCTAGCTATTTTGAAATATACAATATCGTTAACTATAGTCCCCCTACTCTGCAATAAACACCAGAACTTATTTCTCCTGTTTAACCGTGACTTCGTACCTGTCGACTACTCTCTCTCCATCTCCTCCCACCCTCCCATGAAAATGTCTAGGTATCTCATAGTCATGTTATGGTCTCTGCAGTGAAATGAACAATAAGGTAAACTTGTTTTGGGCCATGAAATAATTCCGTGT
This sequence comes from Leontopithecus rosalia, assembly GCA_028533165.1. NCBI lineage: Eukaryota > Metazoa > Chordata > Mammalia > Primates > Cebidae > Leontopithecus > Leontopithecus rosalia. The sequence goes on from CM052662.1 coordinate 80,614,917, forward strand.
CTTAGTACTCATGTGCCAGAAATTAGAGATAACCAAACACTTATCAGAAAAAAAAAAAAAAAAAAACACTTGAAAACCCACAGTCCTTCCTTTTTTTTTTCTTTTTGAGACAGAGTCTCTCTGTCACCAGGCCGAGTGCAGTGGCACTATCTTGGCTCACTCTGCCTCCCAGGTTCAAGCGATTCTCCTGCCTCAACCTGCTGAGTAGCTGGGACTATAGGTACATGTCACCACATCCAGCTAATTTTTGTATTTTTAGTAGAGATGGGGTTTCACCATCTTGGCCAGGATGGTCTCGATTTACTGATCTCATGATTTGCCCACCTCACCCTCCGGAAGTGCTGGGATTACAGTCAGGAACCATTGCACCAGGCCAATAGCCCCATTTTTTATGCATTTTCAGAGCTATATAACTTCTATCCCAGAAAGCCATAGGAATATGAAAATACAAAGAAGTTATGTTATAATTTCATTATTACTCAAAGGGATATGAGTTCTATTTCCTCCTTGTAAGTATAAGACGTTATAAGGATGAAGATGTGTACCAGGACACAGATTTTTCTCCAAGCCTCCGCTACTGGAAAAGGCAGTCTTATTCATGCACTCTTTTGATCTCCACTTGGCTGCATAAGAATGAGCCTTGGGCCTGGAACACCTCCTTACCCAGATATAAAGAGTCCCCACAGCTCATGCTGGGCTGTTATCTATCCTCTGCAGGGAGGAGACAGGGCCCTTCATTCTGCAACACTAGAAGAATATGTGTGGCCAATGGCCCTGTACTGGTTGCCAGGAGGGATCTGTTGGACATGGGGGACCAGGCCCACTACTAAAGCTGATCTTGCTCTAACACTTTGTGAGTTTTTTTTCTTGGTGACTGTAACACCAAGGTGCAGCCGGCAAAAGTGTTAGACTTCTCATGACAAACAATACATGCACTTGCTTATAAAATCCTCATGGTTGGGACTTTGTCTTACTCTCTATGCTGCACTTCGGTGTAAGAGGAGCTCAATCCCAGCATCTCTGAACATGATCCACAGCAAATTGTTTAAAAACAGTGAGAAGTGAAAGCCCATTAGTTTTCTGACTTTCTAATGCCTAATGGTAAGAAACTGAACAATTTATTTATGCTTGTCTGGGTACTTTAATTTTTTTCAGGAGGAAGATAATAAGACATGTTGTGAGAGCTGGTAAAAGCATGGGAATGTTTATGAACCGTCCCTCTATAATCACAAACATTATATCATAAAAGACAATACTTGCTGTGTTGCATAAAACAATAAAAATGTCTTGAAGTTAGTAAAATTTGTTATCTGTAAATATTTTCCTAAAAACAAGATGCTCAGCCATAACTGTAATGGTGGTCAAATGATTTTGTTATTGTGAATGTTGTCTGTGAACACTTGAAAACATTCTGGGATCGGAATTTCATCAGAAATGACCTCAAATCCTCTCCTCTGTTTCTAGGAATGGGACACATGTGTGTGGATGTGTTAGGGGTCATGATGCTGTACTGTCAGCACACAAGACAGTCTGAGAGTTCATAATTTTACTGAAATGTAATCTTCATTTAGAAAAAGATGGGGAGGAGAACACAGTATTCAGTTTTACCACTAATCTTCTTGTTAACCAGCAAAACACCTCTGCATTAGAACTTTAAGTTCCCTCGTGAGCTCATAAACTCCTTCTAAGATGTGGCGATTGTTCTGCAAAGCATATTATGAAACTTTCCAGGGCAAAGTAGTAATGATATTTCAATAAGTCAACATCCTTAGACATTTCTAGCAGGAAAAATAATTGAAAAAGTCAAGCCCCGCATTGCCAGACTTTACATATGGGCTTAAACCTTTGTGCCAATGTCAGAGTTACTTACTGAAGCTGAGGAATGAAACAACGAATCATCTACATGTATCTAATGGTAAAAATTCTCAATATCATGAAATGCAAATTCCCACCCAAAATATAAAAGAGGTATATTGAAAACTACCTTGTCTGATGTACGTTTGAATGATCATTACATGCAGCAATTCTCTATAAAACTATAAAACACTGTATTGAGTCGTAATAGATTAGATAATAAAATACATATTTTCTATCCCCAATGAGTTTGCTAAGTTTTTTTAAAATTTTACTCAAATTGTGTTTGTACCAAATTCTAAAACACTTCTAGTGCCATATTTTGGTTGGGAAAAAAAATATTTGAAGAAACCTGTCTTCCACCTTGAAATAAATACTTTGTGAACCAATAAATGAAAAAATAAAACCTAAAAATGAACCTAAAAAATCAGAAACTTTAAAATAACAGAATTTTTATATTTGTTCAACTAGTTTAAAAAGCAAATGTTACAGTAACTTATTAATACATCTCATAACTTTCCTTAGTCTTCAGAAGCTGTGAAAGAGCTAAAATCAGAGAAGGGAGGGCATATGCAGAGGCAAGAGGCTACATCCAGAAAGCCGCAGTGTGGAGTCTGAGCAAGTTCCCGAAACCAAGGACAGGAAATAGATACAGTATTTCAATCTAGAATAATTCCAGAATCTCTAGAACTGCTAGAGATTTCAGTGATGAGCAGTCCTGACTCATTGTACCTGGAGGATTTTGAATGGCAACCCAAATGAAGGGATAATGATAAATTAGAAATTTTTGTAGTAATCCCCAGTGTATGACCGTTTCCACTATTCAAACAATAGCACATCATTCTAGAAGCACCTTAGAATTCCTATGTGTAGTTCAACTGTTCATTTAACATATAAATGCACTAAAACTCAGAGAGTGTGGTCCAAAGAAAGCTAAGACTAGAGCCCTTCTGTTCACTGCTCTTTCCATAAGGACAACTGTGATTTCACGTTCATTTACACAGCAAGAAATGATGAGTGGCTTACACACATTATCAGTTATACATTGATATGGTTTGGCCGTGTCCCCACCCAAATCTCATCTTGAATTATAACTCCCATAATTCCCATGTCATGGGAGGGACCCAGTGGGAGCTAATTGAATCATGGGAGCAGATCTTTCCTGGCTCTTCTCATCATAGTAAATAAGGCTCACAAGATCTGATGATTTTATAAAGGGGAGTTCCCCTACACAAGCTCTCTTTGCCTGTCGCCATGTAAGATGTGACTTTGTTCCCCCTTCACTTTCTGCCATGATCGTGAGACCTCCCCAGCCATGTGGAACTGTGAGTTCATTAAACCTCTTTCCTTTTTAAATTACTTAGTCTCAGGTATGTCTTTATTATCAGGGTGAGAATAGACTAATACATACATCTTTCCTTATCTGTCTACAACCCGTTCAGGTTCTCTGTATGCCCATAAGTCTTTCTTTGTACTGTAGAGTCAATATTTCAAAATGACCAAAGATATTGGTCATCCACATCTCCTTTTACATTGCCTGCAATTTAATGTGTCTTTCCCTTAAGGGAAGCACAGGCGCACAATAAGCCGAATGGAGAACTCTAAATATAATAATAAACACCACCCAGCACTGGCCAGGCCACCAGCCAGTCACATACCCTCCCTTCTAGGAACTGCAATTTTCCGTCTGCCCTCTGATCGCATTCATAGTGGTCCTTTACCTTACCCAGTCATGGTTTCATTGCAGAAACAAATAAGCTACCAGAATTAAAGAAGCCCCTATAAGAGCTTTGAAAACATATGAATGTTACTTTATGTAATTTACCACCGAAGCATGCTCTATCCTGAAAAGTGTTTCATGACATCAGCAAAATGTACACCTAAAATGAAGGAATCTTGAGACAAATTTCTTTTTAGGCATATTTAAAAATTCTTACGCTAATATTCCCCAGGCCACTAATGCCAAGTTCAATATAATACTTAGAACTTTTTCCAGATGAATACATGCTTAAGGTCATTACAGGTAATTTGAAAATTAAATAGAAATGTAATTTAATCTCATATTTGTGTTTCTTTCTCTCCCTCCCCATTCCTCTCTGACTCCTCTCTGGTACCTCTTCCTCTTTCTTCTGATAACCTCAAGATTATAAAACTATTTCATGATTATAAACACTCAATAAAAGAAGCTTTTTTATTGAAGAACCTTAAACAGATAACTACTGTTGTGTTAATAGCAAATTAAGTTGAGTTGCAAAGAATTATATATATGTTAGGCACATTAAAAGCTTCTTTACAACTACTTTGGGTATTGTTTAAAAAAATTATTCATGCCTGTAGTCCCAGCTACTCAGGTGGCTGAGGCAGGAGAATAGCTTGAACCCAGGAGGCGGAGGTTATGGTGAGCTGAGATCGTGCCATTGCATTCCAGCCTGGGTAACAAGAGTGAAACTCCGTCTCAAAAAGAAAAAAAATGTATTCATTACATAAATTTTCAGAAGAATAGGTAACAAAGAAAAACACAAAAATCACTCATAATCCCAAGATTTAGATATACCTCTCAATACTATGAAGACCTTCTTCTGCTATTTTTATGTAGATATCATACATATTGTTTAAAGCGTACCTCTAAAATTTTAACATGTATGTTTTTCTGTCGTTAAATATTTGCATTAGTCAGGGCTTTCCAGAGAGACAGAGCCCTTGAACTGTAGCTGTCATAATTCTCACATGTCCTGGGAGGAACCCAGTAGGAGGTAATTGAATCATGGGGGCAGATCTTTCCTGCTCTCTTCTCATGATAGTGAATAAGTCTCATGAGATCTGATGGTTTTATAAGAGGAGTTCCCCTGCACAAGCTCTCGTTGCCTACTGCCGTACAATGTGTAGATATAGACAGATGTAATAAGATATATAGATATAGACAGATGATATTGATGTAGCTACACACAGACACATACACACACACACACACACACACACACACACACACAGAGGGAAATTGGCTCACATGATTATGGATGTTGGGAAGTCTCATGACAGGCTTTCTGCTAACTGGAGACCCTGAGATGCTTGTAGCATGGCTCAGTCCAAGTTCCAAAGCCTTAGACCAGAAAAGCCAAATGTCTGAGAACCCAGGGGGCTGTTAGTATAAGTACCACAGGTCCAAGGTCAGAGAAGCCAGAGTTTTGATGTCCTTAAAGGCAGGAGCTCCAGGAGAGAGAAAGGGGAGAATTCATCTTTCCTCTGCCTTTTTGGCCTATCTGGTCCCCCAGTAAATTGAATGGTGCCTGTGCACATTAAGGATGGTTCTTTCCCACTCAGCCCACCAACCCACATGCCCATCTCCTCTGGAAATAACATCGTCACAGGCAAATCCAGAAGTAATGCTTTATCAGTTCTTCACATATTTCTTAATCTAGTGAGGCTGACACCTAAAGTAAACCCTCCAACATTCTTCCATAGTCTTTTTGATCTTACATGATATGTCATTACATGGAGAGTATTATCTTTAACCTAGCATGTTTCATTATAAGAAACAGCACTGCATTGAATGTCCTTATATCTTTGTCACTGTATCTTTCCACATACTTTTAATTATTTCCTTAGGAAAAAATAGTGGAAGAAGGATGGTTGGATCAATGGTTATGCAAACTCTGAATATTTCTCATATGTATTGCCAAGTTACAATCCAGAAAGGTGTACCAATTTGTAATCTACCCCAGCCTTCATAAATGATCCATAGCTCTGAAAACCCACTCTAAGTATACAAATGATAAATAAAAAATTATAGAAACATTTAGAAGGCCCTTATAAGTACCTTAAAATATACTGAATATAATTTATGAATCTAAACCTTTATTTATAAGATCATAAGATTTATTTTTACAAAACTGGCTGCTTATGTAAGGTCCAGAAAGACAGACCTAAGACCCTTAGTAGGATTTCTATGTTTAAAAAATAAACAAGTTAAGCAAAGCACATGTGGTATTCAGCCTTTCAAATTGAACATGTTTAGAGATTTCTATAGCTCACAGTATGTCCTGGAATCAAAATGAATGTTATTGCTCATGCACGCCTGTGTTTGTTTGTGTGTGTGTGTTTATGTAACAGGGAGTTAAGATTGTCATATTCATTCCCTTTGATTATATCCCTTGCCAGTTGGCTAAGCTTAAGAAATTCTGAACGCAAGTGTTGCCAGAATTCTACCCCCACAACCTGGCTGACAGCTTTATCAACAACCCTGGAGGGAGAACAGTCTCCAGCCTGCCTTCCCATGTCTGCGGTGCCAACTGTAGCCTGAATATTTGGACTTCAATGGTAAACAGAAGCAGATAGGCCCCAAAGATCTAAAGCAAGCAGATATTTCTTTTACTAGTAATAAAAACAAATAAGTAAATATATGAAAAGCAAACTGTGACATTCAGAATGTGCATGCCCTTTTAATGTACTGAAGATTTAAGCAATTAGTAGTTTAAATTCAGCAATGTTATTTGCTGAATATCATATTCAAAATATTGATAATCATATTGGAAAATAAAATTACTTTCATTAAACAAATACCACCTTTCAACTTTCTAGAAGGCAAATTATTTCAAAAAAAAAAACAATTAATGGAGCAATAACTCAGGTAACATATGCCAAATCCCTCTTCACCTGCAAGGATAATCAAAGCCAATTTGGACAGAATACTAGAGGAAGGCCCTGTAAAAATAACTGATGCAAACTTACCATTATTATTTAATTGTTCTTGTTAAATAAATGAAGTCATACTAGTAGTTCCAAATTGCCCAACAAGTTTCTCTGTCAATCACCCATTAATTACCAAAAAAATTTGGCTGGAGGTGACAAGAAGGAAATTATATCAGCAAAATCCTCCAAGGAGGTTGCTTAGCAGTGCAGTCTTGGCAGTTTCACTCCAGAGACAGGACTGTTCTAGAGTTGAGGCTGGTCCAGAAAGATGTAATTAGCTGCTCAGAGGGGCAAGCGAGTAAGTAGTAAACTATTATTATTTTTTTAAATTTTTTATTTTTTATTGCGTTTTAGGTTTTGGGGTACATGTGCAGAACATGTAAGATAGTCGCATAGGTACACACATGGCAGTGTGCTTTGCTGCCTTCTGCCCCTTCACCCACATTTGGCATTTCTCCCCATG
>CM052662.1:80622422-80666973 GCA_028533165.1 Leontopithecus rosalia
TGAAGGAGACAGAGACACAAAAAACCCTTCAAAAAAATCAATAAATCCAAGAGCTAGTTCTTTGAAAAGATCAACAAAATAGACAGACCACTAGCCAGACTGATAAAAAATAAAAGAGAGAACAACCAAATAGACGCAATAAAAAATGATAAAAGGGAAATCACCACAGATTCCACAGAAATTGTAAACTGTTATTAATGTTTTGGTTATTTAATAATGAGACACTTAAAATAGATACCCATTAGGGTAACAATAATTTTTTTATGGAAAATAAGAAATCTTGGCAAGGAGGGGGAGATATTGTCATTCCTGCATATTGCTAGTGGCAATGTAAAATGACACAGCCACTGAAACATGGTGGCTCCTCAGAAAGTTAAACATAAAATGACCATATGATTCAGTAATTCTACTTCTGAATATATTCCCCCAACTACTGAAAACAAAGACTCAGATATTTGTACACTGAGGTTCATAGCAACATTAATCACAGTAGCCAAAAACCTGGGATACATGCTACAACATGAATGAACCTTGAAAAGAGGATGCTAAGTGAAATAAACCAGACATAAAAGGACAAATAAATTGTGTGATTTCACTATGTGAGGTACCTAGGATAGGCAAATTCATGAAGACAGAAAGTAGATTGGTGGTTTCCAGTGGCTTGTGGGAGGGGAGATCGGGGGTTACTGTTTAATGAGTAGAGTGTTTCCGTGTGGGATAGTGAAACCCCTTTACAGATGGATAGTGATAGTGAGTGCACAGAAATGCAGGTAAGATGAATGCCACTGAAATGTACACTTTAAATGGCCAAATGGTAAATTTTATGTCATGTATATTTTACCACAATAAAAATAGAAAAAAATTAATCCATTGAATAAAGAACCTGATTAAAATTTGTGTCTTTTATTCTTCTCTATGAATTTTATGTGGACAACTTTTTAGCAACAACAAAAAAGCTAAAATAATGTAAGTCGATCTTAGACAAACACATGTACTTGGAACCATTTTGATTGTTTCATTTGCTCTATTTGATTATTGCCTGATCTGACACAGTGGATCAGACTCACACAAACCACGATTGTAGCCATTGTCAAGCTTTCATCATGATGGAAAAGAATCTGGTGACCTGATAAAAGATTCAGGTTCCAGGAAAGCAGAGAGAAGTTGGGGACATGGAGAGCAGTTCCCCAGCTCTTTTCTGTTCATGACAAGCATCAACTCCCTGGCCCAGAGTGAAAGATGAAGTTCACAGTGGAGGTTTTGTGGTGTTATCTCCTATCATATGAAACATCTCTGTGTTATACCCCAGCTTTCATGTCATTTTTCAGGGATATTCTGCTAGGAGCATTCTACAGAGAAGATCTTCCTGCTAGTATATTTCATTAGTGTATTTACCTGCAGTCCAGAGTCACATTGACTAGGCACCTGCCTTCTTTCCCCCATCGCACTTGGAGCATCCCCCAGGTAGTCAGGGGGAAACTGAGTCACACTTTATTATTTTCTTCCTTGTTATAGACTAAAAGTTTACATCCTCCCCAAATTCATATATGGAAGCCCTACCCCCAATGTGATGAATTTGGAGGTGAAGCCTTGGGAAGTAATTAGGTTTAAGTGTAGTCATGAGGGTGAGGTTCCCATGATGAGATTGGTGTCCTTATACAAATAGGGGGAGAGATCATAGTGAGTACTCTCTCCACCAGGTGAAAATACAGCAAGACAGCAGCAACCTGAAAGCTAGTAAGAGGCTTCACCAGGCACTGAATCTGCTGGCACTTGATCATGGAATTCCTAGCCTCCAGAACTGTGAGAAATAAACTTCTGTGGTTTAAGTCACTCAGTCCATGGCATTTTGTTATAGCAGCTCAAGCTAACTGCTCAATGACTAATTACTTGGATTGGATAAATAAACAAATATGTATGTATGTACTTGTCTTTAGAAATAATCATTTAATAAAGAAACCTGGGATATTTCCATGGGAGCTTTCTATTCCCCAAAGTTCAATGTCTAGACCTCCATGTCAGGTACTCTTCTCAGACAAGTATTTCAAAATCACCTAAAGGTGAGGAGGAAAAGGAAAAGCTTCCTTTGGATGGGTCCCCAAGTCCTTGTACAGCTCAATAAGGTGTCAGAACCAGCGTTTCAGATGGAAGGAGCTATAAGCAATGAAAACGTAATGTAGAAGGAAAATTGCTTTCACGAATTAGATTTCACGTCAAAAGGAAATTGAAGGGACGAATGCATCTTTGCCTCAGAAGGGCTCTCCAAGGTCCACCCAGCTTATTCTATGTATTATGATTCTCTGCTGCTGACCTTCCACAGCAGAGTTCACTCTCTACCTCTTCTTTTTGGACTACAGGATTTAGACAGTTCTTTGTATCCCAGGTCAACCTTGCCTTTGAATTGTTCTTTGTTCCCAAATCCTTGATTTGGCCTCAGTCAATTCCATCCCAGGCTCAGCTCTCAGGACCTGAGGCTGGATCAGAGGGAGGTTTCCCACAGATACAGGAGGAAAATCAGGGGGAAGAAAACCCAAAATGCTAAGATTAGTGGCAGCAGCAGGACCACCCCAACCTGATCACCACACAGAAGACCTGGTCCTTTCACCATCACTCACACAGAGGACAGGGTTTCTCTCTGCCCTGAACCTCCTACCAAAGTGACTCTTTTGTTAATCTGGGCAAAAGAGCAGTAACAGGGAGAAACACAGTCCCTAGTATCTTCAAAGTGCCCTGATGGGGTTGGTGAGTCTGAACTCCACTGTCACTAGCTAGAATTCTTAGCTTAACGGTGATCCAGGAAGTCACAGGAATGGAACCAAAGCTGGTGCCTCAGTTATGAGTAAATAATATCTCTAATTAATCCCACCTGACTTCATACAATTATCTAAGCAGAAATGCCTTTAGCATTGTTTGAACCACAGAATTCTGCTGGTAGCTACAGAATACTTCCTTCAAAGCAATAATTTGCTTCTTATAGATGTGTATACTGCACAAGAGACATCTTCTGAGTTAACTACTACCAGAAACATAATCAATCAGCACTGAATAAAAAAACCTTGGAAATAGTATGAAATTCAATTTTAAAAACTTGAGAAATTACGGTGGTTTAAACATGAATGGCATTTTACAGTTTATGAAGAATTTCTACCCATGTTCCCACTTGAAAAGAAAATAGGAAGTAAATGTAAATGTCATGCAACTCCAATCTAAAAACAACACAAGAAAACAGAAGCCTGGTTGTACAGGCTCTGCAGAAGTTCATAATTCTAGATAATTCATTCATGGGGAGAAAATGATTTGCTTTAAGCCACAGCCTGTTTTCAAGAGCTTCTATGTTACAATGACAGCTGTTCTTCATAATCTTTACATTTCAGGCTCTGAAGAAAGAAAAATAAGATTTTTACCTCATTTATATGCATCAGCAAAGTGCAAGAAAACATTCCAATGAAACTTGCTGTGGCAAAACATCTATTTAATTGTAGCAACGTATTTGAAATGGGCTCTGGACACGAGGCAAACCCTCAAAGCTGGAAATGGTAACTGATATTTTTGCCAAAGTTTGCCAGTATCTGGTGACCATCCCTTGCCTAATCCTGAGTGGCTGTCTCTTAGTGGTGGTTTCGTGTGTGTGTGTGTGTGTGTGTGTGTGTGTGTGTGTGTGTGTCCTGTCAAAATTCTCTGGGTGGTCTGTGGAATATCTGGAATTTATGGTTGGCCTTTCCCAGGAACAGTTAGGCAAACACTCCAAATGCTATTTCTGGCTGCTGGGATGAAGAATGGTACCTAGTTTATTCTCTTCAAAAGCAAATCAAATGCCAAGGATGCCATTAGATCCTGGTTACTATTAACATAACTCCTTCATGAGTAAGAGAAGAAACTGCCAACACATACAACATATCTTTTAGATCCAGAACAAAAAGGAATCATCTTTTGCCACTTCAAAAAAAACAAAAGGAAAGAAGAAATGTAGATTCTATCCTGTGTAAGCCTACAGATATCTTCTCTTTACTGCTGAGAGTGTCATACCCTGTTCGTTCTAATAGATGTTAAATCACTTTGCACTGTAGTTCTCTAACTTTTGAATATCAATGAGAATTTCAAAGCAAAAAAACCTGCCATTGAAAAATAAATCTTTCCCCATTATAAAATGATGATTCAAATTTGAATACTAAGACATCATCTCTTCGAGTTAAAAAACATAATGCTCTTGGAAAAGTAATACATAAAGTAGTTGACATTACTTACACTTAGTATGAGTGAAAACTCTGAAAATTGATTTAAATTGGGAAGAAGAAAGACGCAAAAACTAACACTCCCCAGTAAATAATAAGAGAATAAGTAAGAAGATAAACAATAAACAGCTTAGATCAAGTTTCAACATCAATTTTATATTCACCTCTGTGAAGAGGATAATGATGCGCAGTCTCAACCTGTTTGGTGGTGGAAGTCATCTGGGTTCAGGGATTTCTACTGTTCTTTTTTTTTTTTAGATGGAATTTCACTTTTGTTGCACAGGCTGGAGTGCAATGGCACGATCTTGGCTCATTGCAACCTCTACCTCTGGGTACAAGCAATTCTCCTTCTTCAGCTTCCCAAGTAGCTGGGATTACAGGTATGCACTACCCTGCCTGGCTAATTTTTATGTTTTCAGTAGAGATGGGGTTTCACCATATTGGCCAGGATGGTCTTGATCGCCTGCCCTCAAGTGATCTGCCCGCCTCAGCCTCCCATAATGCTGGGATTACAGGTGTGAACCACCATGCCCAGCCAGACCAACTGTTCTTAATTGCATCTTTGATACAAAGGATTCATTCATTCATTCATTCATTCAACATTTATTGAAGAGCCACATCCATCCACTATGTGCCAGGTGCTGTTATAGATGCTGGGGATACAGCAGCAAACAAAATAAGCAAAGTCTCTGGTTTTATGGAACTTTTGGTGTACTACAGTCTTAATATGATTAAAATCAAATATTGGGATACACTGACATTCAGATTTATGAAGCCATCACCCTGTGTGCAATTATAACTCAATACAAACACTTAGTACACAACTGTGAATCTCACTTTGATCATCAACTCTCCTTTCCTGGGAACTGAGGCAAGATGACAACATCTCCAGTCATCACATCAAAGACTTGAGTCAACTCCTTTGTGTTTTGGCCTTTTCTTTTCTTTTTTTTTTGAGATGGAGTTTTGCTCTTGTTACCCAGGCTGGAGTGCAATGGCGCGACCTCAGCTCACCGCAACCTCCGCCTCCTGGGTTCCGGCAATTCTCCTGCCTCAGCCTCCCGAGTAGCTGGGATTACAGGCACGTGCCATCGTGCCCAGCTAATTTTTTGTATTTTTAGTAGAGACGGGGTTTCACCATGTCGACCAGGATGATCTCGATCTCTTGACCTTGTGATCCACCCGCCTCGGCCTCCCAAAGTGCTGGGATTACAGGCTTAAGCCACTGCGCCCGGCCTTTGGCCTTTTCTATTGAAACTTACTCGGTTTTGGACTGCCCTGTCATTTCACCAGTCCCCATTCCCTTCCTCTGGAGAGCTGTTCTTCTTCACAGAGGAGCTATAATAGGCCAATAGCAGGGTCCCACCAGCCACTTCTGATCTTCACAGTGTCCTCAAAGCCTTCCTCTCTTATCCCGTTTCATCACATGGCTTTGATTTGCATGATCTTAAACATCCCTAGCAATGCAGAACTACCTTCTTGAATCCACAATCTGTCTTGATTGCTGAGTAAAAACAACCCCTGTCATTTTTGTCCGTGGTCCTGTTAACTCCTCAGGCCACCTCCCTTTTATTCAGAGGCAGAAACTGGCTTCTGAAACATTATAAAATGATTCCTTTAGCCTAAATATCTCTTCCTCAACTCATTTCCTCAAAAGCTTTCTAAAACAAATACTACCCGAGAGATTCCAATTCAACAGGTTTCAGGCAGGACCCATAAAGCTTTATCTTTTTTTTTTTACATCATGGGTCATTCAGATATTCATCTAAGTTTGAGAGCATTGCCCAGAGAGCTAAGCAGTCAAAATATACCTAACATACCTAACACAGTGACCTCAACTTCCCCTCACATGCACCTACCTGCTTACTTCCTCAGTCTCCCTCCAGATACGTCGCCTCCTTCCCAGATTTCAACCCAAACATTTGTACTTGTAGACCACACTTGGTTGCATGTCAGTATCTCTTCATCACCATCTCTTTTAGATTCCTAGGTGATAGCCAAGGCACTGCTTCCATTTGGCTCTTTTCATACTTTATTTCTAATCGATCTAGATTAGATTCTTGCCAACATTGTCCAGACTAGGCTCGATTTTACAGTGGGGGCAGGTGGGGACGTCGGGGAGGGATAACATGGGGAGAAATGCCAGATGTAGGTGACGGGGAGATGGAGGCCGCAAACCACATTACCGTGTATGTACCTATGCAACAATCCTGCATGATCTGCACATGTACCCCAGAACCTAAAATACAATTTAAGAAAATAAATGAGCACTGAGGCAAAAAAAAAAAAATCTGGAAATCAAAGTGTTATTCTGCTGCCTCTATAACTGCATTTAAAACAATTATACAGAATGCTCTAGGTTGGGCCTGGCCTGGGTCTGACTGGGACATGGGCACCAATGGACCATCTCGACTTCTTGGGAAAAGGCAGTGAAACAGGAAGAAGTTGTAAGAGAGGGTACCCAGCAATGGAGGGTTAGAAAGTCCCCATCTCCTGCTGTCAATCTCGAACCAGTACTGACCAGATAAAGCAGTGAGGCAGCAGGAGAGAAGGAAGATGGTGGGACAGCCTCCACTGTATATGGCGGATTGTGGCACTGGGGATACAAAACTGGGACATGTCGCAAATACAGAACCATAGTTTATTCTCCCTTGATGTAATGCTTTCAAGAATTCAGCAAAAGTGGGCAATTAAGCTCAAAAGAGGATGATAAAGAAAGCCAATGTCATAGACTTCTTCACTGGGGATGATGTAATAGAAAAAGCTACATAAGCCATAAAGCAGTGAATCCACCACGGTTTAGTTGAAGGCTGTTGAAGGTTTGGAGCAAGTAATCTTTAAATACTTAAAGCAGGGCATGAACATCATTACTTTATTTTGACTAAACTTCCACTGAATGCTCCAGAAAACAGAATATGCTGCTGACACAGTATTTGAGCTATTCAATATTCCAGGTTCATACATAGCCACGCAGGCTGTTCTTGCATCAGCAGCATCCTGAGCATCAAAACAAAGAGAAAATAGATATTGACTGGTATGGGAAGAGGTTGTAAGATGGTGGCCCTCCTGTCCCACTTCCAACTGAAGGATATGGGGTTGACAATTGCCATAAGCACATTCCAATTATAGGGCAAGCATCACATATTTCATTCAGCAACTGTTCAGAGGCTGAGAAGTAGAAATTCCTTCAGAGCAATCCCTTGAAACAGCTACGGCAGTAAAGGGGTGCTATAGTTATGCCTGCCCAGATTTAGTAAAAGAATTTAACAAGTATGGCACGCATGGGCCAAGTGGATTAAATACGCTGGAATCACGGCAATCTCAAAGAAAGAATTTTCCACTGTCGTCGGTTATGAGAGATCGCTGTGACTTGAAATCTTTTATTCACCCAGAATTTGCTAATTCTGACTTTGCACAACCTACCTAAGAGATAGCAGATGAAGCAAGTCAGGATGATCAGAATACTAATATTCTGGGTGGGCAAGGTGGCTCACACCTGTAATCCCAGCACTTTGGGAGGGCAAGGCAGGCAGATGGTTTGAGGTCAGGAGTTTGAGACCAGCCTAGCCAACATGGTGAAATGCTGTCTCTACTAAAAATACAAAAATTTGATGGGCATGGTGATGTACACCTGTAATTCCAGCTACTTGGGTGACTGAGGCACAAGAATTGCTTGAACCAGAGAGGTGGAGGTTGCAGTGAGCTGAGATTGCTCCACTGCACTCCAGCCTGGGTGACGCACAAGACTCTGTCTCAAAAAAAAAAAGAATTACCAGAGCTGATATCAGAGTTTTCTCTGCAAGAATATTAACCTCACTGAACTGGATATGCAGGGACTTTGAGTGTTGTTTTTTGATTTTGAAGGAAAGAAGTGACCAAGAAACATTTTTTAAGTAGCCTCGCACACAACATTGTGAACGTATTTAATGTCACTGAAGTATATGCTTAAAATAGTTAAACTAATCAACTTCGTGCAATGTATTTGTTACCACAGTTTAAAAGTTAAATAAATGCATTTTTAAAGGAGCCCTATGACATTTAGCATTACTCATTCATGAGACAAGGAATCCCAGTAATCATGTAACCTCCCCACAAAAACAATTTGGTTTTTGTTACAAGTGCTGTTAGAACTAAGAAGTTAGTATCTTAGATGAAGTCTACTCATATTCTTTTCCTTGATAAAAAAAGAAAAGTAAAGGCAAAACTGTTTGGCCAGTTTCACTTCATGTGCTAAAAAAGCAGTATTCACAACATTTCGGTATTACCACACTGTATTTAGCCTTCCCGTATTGAGATTTTCTCCTAGTTCATGTCTAATCAGGTGTCACAGACCCAGTGTATGAGGGGCAGTGGCAGTCAGAGAGGCTGGTGCTGTGTGTGCAAACAATTGTCTACTTCTGAGGGAGATGTTGACCTCTCTTATTAACGCTCCTATGGCAGAAATGACTGGCAGTGCCAGGGCCCACTCAAATTTCTATTAGCTGATTTGGGTGTTTTAATGGACTTGCATCCTCTTTGCTCTTTAATGGTAGACACCAGGCTGGCAACATTTATGGGCAAATGTTTTTATAATAATTCATAAAGGATTACTAGTATTGTTCCATTGTTGCAATAATATGAAATGTATTTGAGAAAGATGTATGCAGATTTTGGTGAGACTTTCATGAAAACATTAGTTCCCAAAAGCAATTTGTTATTTCTGTTTTTTCCCCAAGAAAGAGGCTGGAACATTACATAACCTTAAATGACTAGGCCCCTCATGGCAAGTCTCAGTTCTAACGAATTTAGAGACACACCTTATGCAATATGTGTGCCCTCCACCTCCGGTTGCTTTTGGAAAGAATGGAAGTGCTCCTAGGTGATGCTCTTTAGTGGGAGAGTTTTGATGATCTCATTGGGTCTCACCGTTTTACCCATTCTTCTGACTCTATCAAGCTAACCATAGTATACATGGTCAGCAGTCTATGCCCAGAAATTTTAGAAGCAATAGGATGACCCACAGTGATGAGTCATTCATCCACTTTAGAGAAAAACCTTCATCCCTGTCATTGTTTGTAGTATTGAAAAGAATAAGGAGACCAGTAGCTGTTTCCATCAAGCAAGCAAGCACAGGCTAAGTATATGCTGTGCACCCCGCATTATGCTAATGGGCTATAAGCTTAAAATATGGCTGCTATTCTCAAGAAGATTGCAACACAGACGAAAGGGCAGGATTTGCACACAGAAACTTTTAGGGGAAGAAGTAGGCATCAGGAAGTTAAGGTGTGTTGTCTCCTGACTTAGTGCGTGTGTGGTTCCACACTTATGTCTCAGCCAAATTTGTTTGCCCCTGAGGTTGGCCACATTGGCTCCAGGTTCTCCTTGATTCTAATTCTTAGCTAATTAAAGAGAAATATTTTGCCCCTGTTGCTCTCAAAGCATCATGCTCCTCTACTGGTTGTTCCTAAAACCTGAGGTCATATACTCCATTTCCACCTGCATTATGCTAGGATGCAACAAAGGATGATTTTTGTTAGTACAGAAATAGTTCTGTATAGATGTCACCTTGGTTGTGGCTGAAGACCATAGGAGGAACCCAGGAGGTTTAAGTTAGAGGCAAATCTGAGCAAGATACCCCATGATATGTGCAAATCACCACTTAGTACTAATGATGACATACAATTCTTAGTGATCATGGCATTTCCCCTGCCAGGTAAGAATGACCTATAGTCCTTGGTCCATGTTCATACACCTTGACTCTTCTGGCCTTCAGATTAATTTATCCTCTGTCCTCAATGCAAATTACCCCACATGAGCTCATTCCCTTATCCTTCCCCAAAAAATGTCCATTGTTTAATGATAGCCAAGAAGTTTATATTGGAATCCCCACTATGACACAAAAATTCAGGAACTGACACAAGCAGATCTCTCCATCCATTCAACCTTATCCTCTTTCACTGTGTATAGTGGGTTGACAGTGTCCTGACAAAAGATACATCCAAGTCCTAACCCCTGCTGCCTGCAAATGTAATCGTATTTGTAAATAGAGTCTTTGCAGATGTCAGTAAATCAAGTATCTCTAGGGGAGACATCCTGGATTCAGGGTGGGCCTTAAACTCAATGGTAGTGTCTTTAAAAGAGAAATGAAGGAAGGATTAAAGACACAGAGACCCAACAGAGAAGGACATGTGAAGACAGGGGAAGAGGCGGGAAGGATGCAACTACAAGCCAAGGGATACCAAGGAGTGCAGACAATCACCTGAAGCTGGAGGGGCACAGAGCATGAGTGCTCCCTTGCAGTCTCCAGAAGGAACCCGCCTTGCCGACAACTTCCAGGACTTCTCGACTCTGGACCCGTGAGAGAATACATTTACAGTAATGTGTTACAGCAGCCTCAGGAAACAAATACACAATTGAACAGTTGCTTCACTGTCCCTGAAATATAACATCCTCTTTCTGACCCCCACACCTTTGCTTACCAATTCCCTCACCCAGAGTCCAATAGCCTTCACCCTTTTTCTCATCCCTCTTAACCTTCGGGCCTCTCTCAACTCCTACTTATTCCAAGCAGCTTGCCCCAACTGATCCTAACCACCTATATTCTTTGCTGTTTATCTTGATGTATAGCACACACGGTTTTCCCCTACTACTTAAGGTTCTGTGTTTCCTGGAAGAAATGGAAAGTTTCATAGGTACAGATTAGTGCAAATTCTGACGCTGTGTCTATATAACATTAAACTGGTAAGTACTTGATGAAGACCTATTTCATTACTGTACATCATTTGGTAACCCAAGAAAATGGGCTTCACAGGCTGGTAAATGACGGCTGTAGCACCACAGATATTAACGATTAAATCTCAGGGATCTTACTGCAGACTCCCTCCACAGAGAATCCTCTGGGATAAATCTACTATAGCTCAATTACAGTGGGATGAAGAAGGCCCCATGTCATTTTTCTGAGGAGCTGCTCAAGGCTGAAACTCCACCCTAAAAGCTGTTATTGTCACCCTGTCATTGTTTTTTGTGCAATTAAAGGGGACCTCCAGGAGGTTCTCACAGCAAGACTGTATAAACAGTGTTATGATAATTAATCATATTAAAGATCATGGATGTATTTTGGTCACAGAGGTCTGAGGCTGCTGAGGCCAGATTATAATTTTTTTAATAGTAAAATAAAATGAATGAAAATGACTCAAGAGAACTGTTCAAATCTTTGTGATCCCAGCATGAATAAAACATTTTCTCAGAGTGAAATGACCTTGAATAGATATTTGTAAATTACCTTTCCTTTTATTCTTTCTTTCATTCCAACCAACAGCTTTAGCAAAACCCTCTTATTTCCCTACTTCCTTGGCTCCATCTTTTCAGGACTCTCACGTAGAAAACAATGACCCAACTCCTTATTAACAGAAGATCAGTTGTAAGGTGACTAGCTGGGTGGGCTTGGGAGGACACTGTACAAGACACCTTACTGAGATTTACGGACTCATCACAGAAGCTTCCCTCTCTGAGTTGGTCTCAGGCCGGGCCATCGCCTGCCTACCGTGGTGGGGTGGAATCCATGTGGTGGACAGAATTGTCTAAGATTCCCAAGCCAACAAGTCACTGCCTCCCTTAACTCGTCTCAGGATCCCAAGGAGAATGGACACTAGGTCCCGGTGAGGGTGACTAATGATAGTCTTTCACTTACCATCAAGCCTAGTCAGGCAAAGACTTCATACCTGGGCTCCACGTGTCCTACAGAAAAGACTCTGAATTCCATTAGCCTACTCCCGCTGGCCACCACCACATGCTAGAGAGCTGCCTGGAGCCAGAGAGCTGCCTCAGTGACCTCACCTATGCACCAGGACAGCAGCTTTTCTTCAAAGTGCAAGTTTTCCTTCTCCACTCTATGCTTGGTTAGGATGAGTTCCTAGAGAAAAATTAAACCTCAAGAGACATATTCTCTCCCTCTCTTTCCCTTCTTCTGCCTCATTCTCTCTCTCACACACACACGCACAGACACGCACACACACGCACACACACACGCACACACATGCACACAAACACGCACACGCATGCACGCACGCACACGCATCTGGAGAGCCAAATTTGGCTCATTATTTCCTTTTTCATAATTTACATGTATTCAGTAGGTTACCAAGTATCAAAAAACTTAAAAAGCTTTCCTAATATACTGGGGAGAAAAAACAGTGCTGGTGTCTTTGTGTAGATGGTTGTGATATGCAAGGCCCTGCCTCTGACCCTGTGGGTTGGCACAGCACTCACACATACCGAGCAGGCATGATGGAGCCTGGCATAAGTGCTGCCTGCCACCACCTTGCTGGGTCTTGCAGGCTTCTTGCTGAGCCGCGTCTCAGAGACGTACAGTCTTCTTCTGAAATCTGGTCTGTATTGTCAACACTCTGAGTCTGCAAAGAGTTTTGTACATTCCAGAAAAAAAAAATAGTTCTCAAACTGGGCTAGACATTACACTCACCTGGAAAATTTTATTAAATAGCTGATGCCTGGGCCTCACCCTAAAGATTCTGGTTTAATTAGCCAGGAATTGTTCTCTGGGATCAAGGAATTAAAACTTTCCCAGGGGGCTATAATGTATGGCATAGATTAAGTGGGCCTAGGAGTGGGGGGCGGGCTAGGAAGTGGGTCAGAGTTCAAATGGCACAATCTTGATGCAAATTCATATTTGCAAGTAGATTTGAGAGGAAAATGAGATGCTAATTCCTCTCACAATCAGTATCGTAACCCCGCTTCTGCTCACTATTACAACTATTTCCCTTTCAACTATAGCTTTAAACAAATATTAAAAACTTTGTCATAAATAGTATTATTAGCTAAGCAAAGATTTCACAGGAGGCCTCCACATGTCCCACAGAAAGGACTCTACAATGTATGAGCCCGTTCCCACTGGCCACCCGCCCCAACACCTGCCATAACCACCAGAGCTAGAAAACTGCTGCAGTGACCTCAGCTATTCACCAGAACAGCAGGGCTTCCATCTACTGTCCATTCTCCTTCCATTTACCATCTCTGCAGGAAGATGCGCATGTTGGCATTGCATTAGATAGTGAGGAGATAGATAGTTCCCTTATGCCACCCTAAGGGAACTCAGAATGTGTTCATCACATCATCTTATCCCGTGTTCACTTATTTTCCTCCAAACCCAAAGCAGGAAAATGAGTCCTGCCTTTTCCGTTTTGCACAGCCATAGGCTATTTTAATTAGAAGAAAGTCTACATCATTATCTGAAAGGCCTTATTCTATTGTAAAAAAGAAGCAAATTACTTCTAAAAATCCTAATAAATAACACCCTTACGTGACATATTGTCATAACCCTGTTCAAACGAGGACAAGGCCAGTTTATCAGATTTTCCTCTGACTCATAAAATTCTCCACTCCTCCAGAGCCTACAATTTAATTACAGAGAGAAACTATAAACTACCCTACCCTGCAGAGTGCAAGAGAAAGAATTAGCCATCATCTTTATTTATGAATGTTCTAAACAAAGAAACTGGCAAATGTGGATACAGTCGATGTATCTCAGGCCACACCGACCAGGGGGTAAAAATCGGGTCACCATATGTTGTAAGCAGGATTTTTCTGGCTTTGTTCTCCAGCTATTTTGCCAAAACTCTAGTCCCCTCTTAGATAACTCTCCAAGAATTCTGGGAGGTTGCCAGGGGTACTGGAACTGATGCTTGTGTTTGCCATGGGTGTCTGTCCTTTTCTTTTGTCCTGCTTAAGCTCCCAAAGTAGATAATGCCTGTCTCAGAGGAATCCAAAGTTGTGAGCTACACCAGCACCACCTGCTAAAGATGATAGCCCAGCTGCCCATGTTAAGAGTACCATGGCCACACTCCAAAGGCACAGTCTTCACTACTGGATCAGCTGCTGTCAAGCAATCTAGAGAGGCTCTAGAAGAATGGCTGTTCCTCACCTGACTCTTGGAGTCCCCTTGCCCTGAGATTCAGGCAACTCCATGGAGTATGGGCCAGAGAACACTATGGTTGAAAGTCATCTGCTCTGTTTCAAAGCATCCCTCTCCTCTGGGTGTGGTCCATTCTCCCAGAATCAAGCATGCTTGCCTTCATTTTCACTTATGAAATTTTATACTGGAGACTGTACAAGTTCACCAATTCCTCTGGCCCAGCTCCTAGTCCTCTGGATGTATTCATTCATTTAAGGACTATGCTAGACACTGAGTGAGGATACAACAACGACCTAGAAAGACATATTCTCCTCCTCACAGACCAAGGTCAATGAACAAGTTCCCAGAGACGTAGTTCAGTATGCTGTGTGCATGCAGAGGACAAACGCTTCCTCCTGGTATTAGTATAGTCACGGAAATGATCTCACAGGAAAGAAATGACCTTGAAACGGAAACTTGATGAAGAATTAAAAGCTAAAGAAATGAGAGTGGGAGTTAAGAGAGGAGAGAAAATTCCAGACATAAATAACATGCATAAAGCCCCAGAGGTCAGGTAGAGCATATCAAATGCCGCAGATAATGCTAGAAGACTCACGTTCATCAGACGTTTTAACTTTCTGCACCAACAACTTGTAACCACAGAGAGGGGAAAAAATGACGGATTGAGCTGGATCTCCTCAGTTATTCTTTGAGAAGATGTTAAGTCAGTGAGGACAGGCCCTGAAGGCAAAATCAAATAAAAATAAAATTGCCAGATAAAACACAGAATGCTCAGTTAAAATTGAATTTTAGATAAATAATGATAACTGTATAGTATGACTATGTGTCAGATATGACATGGGATATACTCGTATTAAAAAGTATTTGCATTCTATCTGGAATTCTAATTTAACTGGACATAATGTGTTTTTATTTGCTAAATCTGGCAGCCCAAGATCATGAATATGATCACAAATTTGGTGACTTCCCACTGGAAAATCAATTGGAAAAAGAAGAGATAAGATTACAAGAGCAGACATCAATGGTAAAAACATTAAAATGCAACTCAAAAAAAAGGTCTTCAATAGGCTAGCCAACTTTCGTGTCTGAAATTCTAAATAACTAAAACCCATGGAGAATGCTCTACAACAGAAGTAGTGGGTTCATTTACAGAAGCGCATCATAAGAGCAGGATTGCAGAGAAAGGACTCCTAAGACTGAGTCCCCAGCTCACCAGTAACCATCTGCTTGGTCAACGAACCTGATACCAACAGAAACAATATCCCTGCAGTCATCAAACGACAGGGACTCCTGAACTTCTGGTCACATAAAGCCAAGGTGTTGACTACATCAGGTTCTTAAGAATCCTGTAGAGTGGAAAGATGTCTAAATGCACGCGTGTTTGTCTTCTGCATCTCATTGTAATATAGCCCTGGGCCCCTGTTGCATGGGCCAGTCTCAATACCTGGGCCTCAGAAGAAAGTTAATGAGAATCAACACATTCACTAGGAAGAGGAAAATTCATGGCAGCAAGAAACAAACCAACAAAATAGATCAGCAATGGGAAGGGGAAAGATTTGCTGCTTTCTTAGTCTTGATCTGAAGAACAGTAGTATTTGATAAGAAAATCAAATGGGAAGGAGGGTAGTCACAAATAAAAATGTCATAGATAAAGTTATGAGAATTCTGTGCATTTAATATCTCCATATGGCTGCCTTTAGGTAGGGTGTGTGTGCGTGTGTGACAGAGAGTGACAGTGAGAGAGCGAGACAGAGAGAAAGAAGGAAAAGGAGAGAATGCTTAAGAGATGACTATGATAGACACAATAAAAATATCAAAAATATAATACTTTTATTCTGTTTCAAACTTCTATAAAATTGTTGAGCTTAAGTGGAAACAAACTGAGTTTGAGGACAGATGAGAACAAAACCAATAGCTTTCACAGGACTGTAGTGAACACCAGATGTTGAAAGTAAGTCTTACCAAACCAAACGTCTGCTTTCTCATCTCTAAGAGACACAAGAGTGATATTTAAAAAAATACCAGAGGAAAAAGGCCAAAATCCCAGAAGAATTTGAGATGACAAAGTGAAAATGCTCAGGTCCAGATTTCAAATCAGGAGGCACTGTCAGGGACCACTGTTCATTCATTCCTCACACCCAAGTCCTTCCTGTGTTTCTGCAGGGATCCAGTGGTCTCAGTTCTTTCCATTCAATTCCAATCTGAAATTATGATTTCAAACTATTCAAAACTGAAATAGCTAGAAACTTCCCTGTGAGGTTATTCAGGCTGCTTTAATAAAATACTTTAGACTGGGTAACTTATAGACAACAGAAATTTATTGCTTACAGTTATGGAGGCTGGGAAATCCAAGATCAAGGCAGCAACAGATTCATTGTTGAGTGAGAGCTTGTTCCTTATGCATGGTACCTTATTCTATGTCCTCACATAGCTGGAATGGCAAACAAGTTCCCTCACCTCTTTTATAACAGCACTAATCCAGTGGAGAGTGGAGCCCTCATGAACTAATCATCTCCCAAAGGCCCCATGTCTTAACACTATTGCATTGGGGATTCGGTATCAATACATGAAATCTGGGGGAACATAAACACTCAGGCTACAGCACCCTCTTCCATTCCATACCGCCTTAAAATCCACACTCCCTGCAATAAACTTAAGTGTACTCATTCCCGGTTACAAGATGGAGACTGCCCTTTCTTTCCATAAGCAAGCAGAGCAGCATTGGGCCAAGTAGGTCGATATTCCCACCCAGTTCTTTACATGATGCTAATAGAGAAAAATAGGTTTTGCTCATGAGGCTCATACAGAAGCTATATATATATATATATACACACACACACACACAGATATGAATATATATTACTTGTTTTACCATTAAAAAGTAGGATTTTTCTGAAAACATTAAAAATGTAATTAAGAAAAGTTAAGCTTTGCCTGCATAAAATAATGTACAATAAAGGTGAACTATATTAAAAATTATCTCAGATGGATGATACAATAGCTTAATAATTCAAAGCTGCTGTGCTTTCACATCAAATCATCTCTTGCAAACTGAAGATGACCTTTAAAACAGGTAGTTATTTTCTATGCATTTTTAAAGAAATACTTACAAGTCAAGGATAGCCTCTCTCACCACTCCTATTCAACGTAGTATGGAAAGTTCTGGCCCAGGCAATCAGGCAAGAGAAAGAAGTAAAGGGTATTCAAATAGGAAAAGAGGAAGTCAAATTATCTGTTTGCAGATGACATGATTTAGAAAACCCAAAATCTCCTCAAGATGATAAGAAACTTCAGCAAAGTGTCAGGATACAAAAATTGATTTTGCACATTAAGTGCAAAAATCATAAGCATTCCTATACACCAATAACAGAGAGCCAAATCATGAGTGAACTTTCATTCACAATTGCTACAAAGGAATAAATATCTAGGAATACAACTTACAAGGGATGTGAAGGACCTCTTCAAGGAGAACTAGAAACCACTGCTCGAGGAAATAAGAGAGGACACAAACAAATGGAAAAACATTCCATGCTCATGGATAGGAAGAATCAATATTGTGAAAATGTGCATACCACTCAAAGTAACTTACAGATCCATTGCTATCCCTATCAAGCTACCACTGACTTTCTTTAAAGAATTAGAAAAAACTACTTTAAATTTCATATGGAACCAAACAAGAGCTCATATAGCCAAGACAATCCAAAGCAAAAAGAACAAAACTGGAGGCATCTTGCTACCTGACTTCAAAGTATACTACAAGGCTACAGTAAGCAAAACAGCATAGTACTGGTACCAAAACAGATACATAGACCAATAGAGCAGAACAGAGGCCTTGGAAATAATGCCACATATCTGCAATCATCTGCTCTTTGACAAACCTAACAAAAACAAGCAATGGGGAAAGGATTCCCTATTTATTAAATGGTATTGGGAAAATTGGCTAGCCATATATGGAAAGCTGAAACTGGACCCTTTCCTTACACCTTATACAAAAATTAAATCAAGATGGATTAAATACTTAACCATGAGACCTAAAACCATAAAAACCCTAGAAGAAAACCTAGGCAATACCATTCAGGACATAGGCATGGGTAAAGACTTCATGATTAAAACATCAAAAGCAATGGCAACAAAAGCCAAAATTGACAAATGGGATCTAATTACACCAAAGAGCTTCTGCACAGCAAAAGAAACTATCATCAGAGTGAACAGGCAACCTATAGAATGGGAGAAAATTTTTGCAATCTGTCCATCTGACAAAGGGCTAATATCCAGAATCTACAAAGAACGTAAACAAATTTACAACAACAATGACAAAAACAACCCCATTAAAAAGTGGGAGAAGGATATAACAGACACTTTTCAAAAGAAGACATCTATGCGGCCAAGAAACAAAAAAGCTCATTATCACCGGTCATTACAGAAATGCAAATCAAGACCACAATGAGATACCATCTCATGCCAGTTAGAATGGTGATCATTAAAAAGTCAAGAAACAGGTCGGGCGCAGTGGCTCAAGCCTGTAATCCCAGCACTTTGGGAGGCCGAGGCAGGTGGATCACGAGGTCAAGAGATCGAGACCATCCTGGTCAACATGGTAAAACCCCATCTCTACTAAAAATACAAAAAATTAGCTGGGCACGGTGGCACGTGCCTGTAATCCCAGCTACTCAGGAGGCTGAAGCAGGAGAATTGCCTGAACCCAGGAGGCGGAGGTTGCGGTGAGCTGAGATTGCACCATTGCACTCCAGCCTGGGTAACAAGAGCAAAACTCCATCTCAAAAAAAAAAAAAGTCAAGAAACAACAGATACTGGAGAGGATATGGAGAAATAGGAACACTTTTATACTGTTGGTGGGAGTGTAAACTAGTTCAATCATTGTGGAAGACAATGTGGCAATTCCTCAAGTATCTAGAACCAGAAATACCATTTGACCCAGCAATCCCATTACTGGGTATATACCCAGAGGATTATAAATCATTCTATTATAAAGACACATGCACACATATGTTTATTGCAGCACTGTTCACAATAGCAAAGACTTGCAACCAACTCAAATTTCCATCAATGCTACACTAGATAAAGAAAATGTGGCACATATACACCATGGAATACTACTGTGCAGCCATAAAAAGGGATGAGTTCATGTCCTTTGCAGGGACATGGATGAAACTGGAAACCATCATTCTCAGCAAACTAACACAGGAACAGAAAACTAAACACTGCATGTTCTCACTCATAAGTGGGAGTTGAACAATGAGAACACATGGACACAGGAGGGGAACATCACACATCAGGGCCTGTCATTGGGTGGGGATCTAGGGGAGGGACAGCACTAGGAGAAATAATGTAGATGACAGGTTGATGGGTACAGTAAACTACCATGGCACATGTGTACCTATGTAACAAACCTGCACATTCAGCACATGTATCCCAGAATTTAAAGTATAATAATAATAAAGAAATTGTTTCATCTTAAAAACATCAAAAATTTGAAGAGCCAAAAGTACAAGGAAAATTTATATCACCCATAATCCTACCACCGAGAAGTAGCCCCTGTTAAGAAGTTGGCATTTAGCCTTCTAATCTTTGTTCTCTATTCACATACTGTTATTACAAAAATGAGATTAGCCTGTGTTTGTTTTGTAACAACTTTGCCAATAAACAATATATAGGCAACATTTTCACATCATTAAATATTCTCCCAAAACACTAGGTGATTTATAAGCACTGCAAAATATTCCATTGTTGATCTTAAATGGAAATGTACTGAATTTAAGGACAGATGAGAACAATAAATTGACTTCATTTCATGAATGTACCTTAATTTATTTGACCAAATTCTCCTACCACTACTTTTCTCTCTCTTCCCAACCCTGCCATAAGTAAGGATAAATGTAACATCCTTGTAATAAATTTTTTTGCATGTCTATTTGCAAGTTAGTTTCTTGAGATCAGTTCCTAGATGTGTAATTACTGGGTCAAAGAGAATTCACCATGCTTTTTAAACCAAATATTTTTTATTTTCTCCTGATATTTTCTGGAATCAAACAAGAGCTCCAACACAGCCTTTTCAGTGAGGCATGTAATTTACATGCATGTCTCTTCCAGTTTACAATGCCTAATTTCATTCTATCATGTCACTGAGGTCAAGCACATGTGTATTTAATTTTTTAAAAAACAGAGTCATTGCAACTCTCTTATGTTGACAGCTCCAGTCATTTAAAGTTTATAAAAATTATATCACAAAGTTAAACAAGTCATGGAAGCAATTTACATAGTAAAACCAAGAGGGAGCTAATTTCTGTTCAGAGCAGAGAACGGCTCATCATTCTTCACTCCAAGCCAATGAACTGCAGGTACACACAATAACATGGAGGAATCTCTCAGGCACTACGTTGAACAGAAGAAGCTAGACACTAATATGCACATATTTAGGATTCCATTTATGTAAAGTTCAAGAATAAGCATAACCAATGAGAATGATAGAAGTCAAAATATCAGTTACCTCTTGGGGTCGGAGAAGATGCTACCGACTGGGAAGCAGCCCAAAGGAGCCTTCTAGCATCCTGGAGATAATTTATCTGTTGATCTAAATGACAGTTACATAGTATAGTAAAAACTATTAAAATGTACACATAAAAATTCAACAATACACTTAAAATACATATTTTTTACTTTATGTATGTCACTATGTTATACCTCTATTTTTTCAAAACCATAAATAATATAAGCTATGAATGATATATGTATTTGTTTCCTAGGACTGCCTTAACCAAGTACCACAAAGTGGCTGTAAGCAGAAATTTATCCAGAGAATAGAAGTCCAGGATTCAGGTGTCAGCAGGGCCGTGCTGCCTCCTGACGCCTGTAGGGGAAGTCTTCCCGGCCTCACCACACCTTCAGGTGGTCTGCCAGCAGCCTTTGGCATTCTCGGCTTGTAGGTGCATTATCCCAATCGCCATCTTCACATGGCCATATTACTTTTCTTTTTCTTGAATTATAAATTTTTTTAACTTTTATTTTAAGTTCAGGGATACATGTGCAGGTTTGTTATACAGGTAAACTTATGCCATGGGGGTTTGTTATGCAAATCACTCAGGTATTGAGCCTAGTACCCATTAGTTATTTTTCCTTATCTTCTCCCTCCTTCCCTCCTCTTCCCTCCAATAGGCCCCACCCAGTCTGTGTTGTTCCCCTCTCTGTGTCACATGGCATTATTATTATTATTATTATTATTATTATTATTATTATTATTTTGAGACGGAGTCTCACTCTGTTGCTAAGCTGGAGTATGTGGCATGATCTCAGCTCACTGCAACCTCCATCTCCCGGGTTCAAGTGATTCTCCTGCCTCAGCCCCTGGGTAGCTGGGACTACAGGCATGTGCCACCATGCCCAGTTAATTTTTAGAGGCTTTTTTTAGAAGAGATGGGGTTTCACCATTGGCCAGGATGGTTTTGATCTCTTGACCTCGTGATCTGCCCACCTTGGCATCCCAAAGTGCGGGGATTACAGGCATGAGCCACTGTACCCGGCCACGTGACCAAATTCTTAAAAGAACACCAGTCATACCCAATTAGGAGACTACCCTAATTACATCTGCAATAACCCCTATTTCCAAATAAGGTCACATGCTGAGTACTAGGAATTAGACTTTCAACATACGTTTTGGGGTGATACAATTCAGTCCATACTAGTTTGCAATCCTGTTTTAAAATTTTTTCTTAAAAGTGTGAGTTCTGCAAAAGGAACCAAAAGCACAAAAATTGCGTCTGAAAGGGTTTATATTACAGTCAGCAGTGAAGGGGCTCTATTTGCAAGGAGATTCAGTGGGATTGCAGATTTGTTCTTAGTTTCCAGAACATGTATCAAGAGGAGGGAAAGTCACTTGGGAGAAATTACACAAGGGGAATTATAAGCTATTAAGAGATTGCTCACTTAAGTAGCCATGCAGTGTAGTACTTCTGAGATATTAAGACATGTCATGCTCACTGTTCTCCCAGTTTCCAGCGACTTGGCTGCACTGGGGGAAGCTTTTGGCAAGGCAGAAAACAGAAGCAGAGAATGAGCCTTCCTGGATTTTGTGTTCCAGAGTGAAGAGAAGATTAGGTGTGGAGACACAATGTCTTGGGCAAAAATTGGAAGGGAGAATCCTATCTTTGTCCATTAGATGTGAGAAGGATTCTTTCAGAATTGGGATGGAAGCAAAAAGCAAGGGAGATTGATTTCTGATTGCCAGCAGAGCCTCTTGGGGGGTTCAAATGCCAGAGAGAATAACTGCAGCAGAAGGTACTCTCATAGATATTTCTCATAGATTTTTCTGTGTCCCAAGCATGGCATGGCATGAGCAGATAGAGCCGCAGGGCTCATGGGCCGTGTGGACAGCCAAGAGTCACCTATAGAGGTCTACCAAAAAACCGAGGACCACACAGACCCCTTACAATACATAGGCCAGAAAAGTAAAAGTGAGTCATTAAATTGATAACTGACTCTCAAATAGGTTGTCCCCATTTATAAGGCATTTCAAATAAATAAATACACAAATAAGAGACATAAATCCCTTATAAGACATTCCAATTTTTGGTTCAGACATCATGGTCATATATTACAAAATCTGGCAAAAGGGAAAAATGGTTCTAAGAGCACCAAGAGGGTTGGAAACTAAAATCAGATTTGAGCTGGCACCTAGAAACCAGGGATTTCGCTTATATCAACTTCTCAGGGCAGATCTAAAGGAGACGAAACACAAAGTATTAAATATTTGGTGTGTTGCCCAGGAGCATGAAAGAAACTCAGACCAACAATGGCTGGTGAAGTCTTGTCCATGAAAATCCATACTGAGGAAGAAGCAATAGATGGGATACAAAGAGAGATGCTGTGAGAGGAATTCCGGTGGGTAGCCGGGCATGCCTGCTGCTTCTCTTAAACCCATCTTCCAACATTACCTTAGCTGTGAGTGGTTCCCAGCTGATAAAATCTCCTAACAGACTACTAACAAAACCACTTGTAGAAGAACATCGATGGACAGCGGGCATATTTATACATAGTTATACAAATGGGTGCTGTCTTTAGCAGACAAGTCTGGCCTGTGTTCATTTGGTTTGCTCCTCGTGAAATAGTTCTACCTGCCCATTTTAGCATCATTAAATATTTTGGCCTCACATCTGACTTTTTAGATTACCGTGATTTCTGAACCAAAATTTGGAAAGTCTGACCTGACAAAAAATAATTTTTTCTGGTTTGTGAGTATAATTATATAATATCCATCATCTCGTAAATGAAGATGAATTATGTCATATCTAGTTAGAGATTTATTTATTCTATCAAAAGGTATAAATCAGATAAAATTGGGTCTAGACTAGAAAATCCAGGACATATGGTCATCATATGTGGAAAATTGGGATTCACAGCAGAGTCACCAGCAGTCATCTGGAACCTGTCCTTTGCTTCTGGCAGCACAGGAATTTGCTTCAGGAAAATGGATCATCCTGTGAATGCAGGGTCCAGCTCAGCATCATGTGTCAAGGAAGACCTAACTATCATCTGGCGATGAAATGAGAAGGATTCCACAGGCTGGAGCAAGGCATTTACTGGATACAGTGTTTCCTTCCATTGCATTCCTACAATTCCTGGTCACTGTCAGCATTTGCCTACGTGCCCCTTTCTGTCCTAAGACACTGTGCTACCCCACGGATGGCTGAGATTTCTTTCCAACAGACCTAACCGCTAGACAGCCGATTCTGTCAGTTACATCTTGTACCATGCATCTCAAATTAAATCATCAGCAGGCAGACATTTTGGCCAGAGCAAGATAGCAAATGCTTCTATTTCTAAATAGTAGGAAATCAATGTGGAAAATAAATGTTATTTCCGTGCATTGATGACTCTCCACCATGTAACTATGCATTTAATTGTTAAAATAAAAAGTACATAAGCTGGTTTCTTGATTGAGGATAAAAAGTATGACCCTTATAACTTTCAGTTGGTGGTAAATTATTTTTTAAAAATTGAAATTTATTTCAATCATTTATTGCTCTCCTACACTGGAGGTCTGACAACATTTAACAAAAAATGCTCTTTTATGGAAACACTTGAGTCTGGAGCTTCTGGATAGCTGCCCACACAGAGGTTCTAGAGGGTGGCGTGACTGGGGAGGACATCCAAACTCCTTGCCCTTTCCCCATTCCTCACCCTATACATCTCTTCAGCTGTATTTTTTGCAATATCCCTTATAATAAACCAATCAATGTGAGTGTTTAGCTGAGTTGTTGTTATGGCTTTTTTCACTCCCATAGTTCGGCAGGCAGGAGTGTTACAGCTCCTTTTCTCCAGCCGCCCACAGTTCAGTGAGCAGGAGCATTACAGCTCTTTTAACTCCCACAGTTTAGCAAGTTCCAAGTTCTTGTCTCACCAGGCTGGCTGTTCCCTCAGGAATAACCTCTTGAGTGTCTGGACTATATATAACTGTCCTCAACTTTTCAACAGTGAGCTGTGGTTCCTGCATCAACTCAAATATGCTCTTCTACTCAGCAGCATTTAAAACCAAAGATACTGTCCCTCAATTAGCTGTCTCATTAATCCAGCTGGCTACAACTCCCTCTTTGAGTTTGACTAACTTTCCGGAGTAGCCAACAATGATAGCAACAGAAGACAGACAAATCCAAACCCCTCAAGTTGTACCCAACTTGAAGCCAGTCAGTCACTTGCAACTGGTGTGGGGGGAGTGGGGGCAGTCTTGAGGACTGAGCCCTCAACGTTTGGGATCCTACACTATCTTCAGGTAGACAGTGTCAGAACTGAATGAGAGAATGCCAGCCGGGTCCACTGCTTGGTGTGTTGGAGAAAACCCACACACGTTTGGCCACAGAAGTCTTCTTCTGCGTTGATGATTATTGTGGTGGTGTGAAAGCAGAAAAACATGGTTTGAGAATAGAGGTTTCCCTGAAATAAATGGTGTCAGAGAAGCTCAATTTGCTAGAACAGCCCTCACTCATAGAAACATGTGGTTTGAGAAGAGAAATAAGGAAAGGGTGTGGAATGAGAAACCTTTGATTCCTGGGTGACCACACGGTCATCCGTGGCTTGAAGCCACCCCTGTGTTGAAGTCAGTTCCTAAGAGTTACCCATGGAATTTAGAGGTGGATCCAACTCCCCAGGAGCTGGCTTACTGGATGCATAAGGAAATGAAAACTAATATGAAAAGAGCAAAATATTCAGTCCCTTGGTTATTGTTATCTGTAATAGCTAAAATGAAATTTAAAAAGAATTCTGGGTCTGATCTTAATATTAGACCAAACTCAATTACAGACACCATGAGCTCAGGCCACCAGCCTCTAAGGGCAAAATTGTGCGGGGACAACAGAAAATATCTCTGAGACCTGTGACTACCAAGACAGTAGTCAACGTGGGGAAAAGGCAAAGCCAAGTAACTACTGAAACCAGAGGGTACAGTGTGAAGAAAGTGCCCCATTTCGCAGACCAGCATCATTGGTTTCCTGAGGAAC
This sequence comes from Leontopithecus rosalia, assembly GCA_028533165.1. Taxonomy (NCBI): domain Eukaryota; kingdom Metazoa; phylum Chordata; class Mammalia; order Primates; family Cebidae; genus Leontopithecus; species Leontopithecus rosalia. The sequence continues at coordinate 80,648,069 of CM052662.1, forward strand.
CTTTACTAAGCTGGACTATGAGAGCAGCTAATTGAGGGACAGTATCTTCGGTTTTAAATGCTGCAGAGTGGAAGAGCATGTTTGAGTTGATGCAGGAACCACAGCTCACTGTTGAACAATTGAAGACAGGTATAAACAGTCCAGAAACACAGGAGGTTATTCCTGATGAAACAGCCAGCCTGGTGCACTGGATTAAAGCTACCACTATGCAGTCTGTTTACCCTGAGAAGGGGGCTGTCCAACACCCCCTTTAAATGCCAAGTGGAGCATTCTAGATGAGGCAGCTGATGTGCTTTGTATACAGGCCATGTGGGACTAACAGCATAATGAAAGAGATAGTCACGCACTAGGTATGCCCATTACCTGGGTCATGGTAAATGCTGTGGTTAAGAGAGCTGCTTCTATAAGGGCACCCAGTATGACCTGCAGAATCAAGTAAGAGTAGTGTGGCTGCCACTGTTCCATCCCTAGGCCACACCCTTCTAAAGAAGCAAATTGCCTTGCTGAGAAAAAAAAGCCTTATCAAATTTGCTGTCTCAGCTTCCTCTCATGGGTTTTATAGATGCTAATACAAACATTAGGTTAATTTTAAAAAGAATGGTGAAGGGGAAAGTCAAAAGACTCAGGATAGAAATTTGTAAACAGTTATTAAAAATAAGGTGAGGCCAGACATGGTGGCTCATGCCTGTAACCCGAGCACTTTGGGCTTTGGGAGGCTGAAGTAGGAGGATTGCTTGAGCCCAGGAGTTTGAGGCCAGCCTCTGCAACATAGTGAAACCTCTTCTTTAAAAAAATTTTTTTTAATTAAATTAAATTTAAAAATTAACTGTGTATGGGGGCATATGCCTATAGTGCCAGCTACTTGGGAGACTGAGAGGGAAGGATCAGTTGGGCCCGGGAGGCCAAGGTGGCAGTGAGCCATGATTGCACCACTACACTCTGAGCCTGGGCAACAGAGTGAGACTCTGTCCCCCCCAAAAAAAGACTGGGAACAGTGGCATACACAGGTAACCCTGGCACATTGGGAGGTCTAGGAGGAGGAACACTTGAGCTCAGGAGTTTGCAACCAGCCTGGGTAACATAGTGAGACCTTGTCTCTACAAAATATCCAAAAATTAACCAGGTGTGGTGGCGCATGACTGTAGTCCCAGCTCTTCCAGAGGCTGAGGCAGGGGAAGGATGACTGGAGCCTGGGAGATGAAGCCTGCAGTGAGTCATGACTGCACCACTGCATTCCAGCCTGGATAACAGAGGAAGACCCAGTCTCAAAAAAATAAAAAATAAAAATAAAAAACTAAAATGAAAAAATACACTGCCGATAGGGTAAAATTAAGAGGAAAGAGGAAAAAAGAGAGTCATGGGACTTGTCCCAACAGGACAAAAATATTCAGCTGGTTCCTTAAAATGGAATTAATAAAATAAAAATTGATGGGGGTAAAACAAAAGTCTAATATAATATCATCAAACATTGAGTGGACCAAAGAGAGCCTCTGCTGGTTCCTCAGTATTAAAAGACCAAACCATTTGCCACATTTCTCACAGTTGGAGGTATTTTTAAAGCCTAAAGGTAAAGATTATTCAAAAAAAAAAAAGAAAAGAAACACCTGGAATTGCCTGGGACAATGATTAGCCTGGTTAATCAAGGTATTGACAAGATGCCAGAGTCCCTTAGTCAGACCCCTAGCTGGGGACCCAAAGCCTCTTTTTTACACAAGAGAGAGTAAAATGATCTGGGGGTGAGGAAGAGAAGTTTCTGGAACTAGAACATAAAAGCATAAAAGTTGATAAATTTTACAGGTTGGGATATTTGAACACAGTTCATGTGAAATGGTTGCATCTCTTTTACCTGATTATATCATGGGAATAAACACTGTGTCTGACTGGGGCATGTTTTCCCTACTTAGTGCCATGAAAGAGAAAGCACGTAAATTTGTGCTTTAAGCAATTTTAATTGGACCTGCTAAATGGGAACCAATAAGATTTCCCAAGCCCACGTAGTGCAGAGCAGAAGCTATAGTGCTATTAGGGACAAATTCTCTGTTTGATTGCCCTTTATGGAGTATTTTCTAGGGCATACAGCAAAGGCCTATGATTGCCTCCCACCAGCAACTACTGAGACCTTGGGCTAGAGAATTTCCACTTGAGGGGCCTTTACTACCTTGCTAATGCAGTGGTAACTGAAACTACCCCATGGCTGAAGGACACAAAATGATTTTGACACCTGAAATATCAACGCTATGCCACTGATATTGAGATGTCACAGAAATTCTCTAAGGGGAATAGCAGTGCCCAGGAGTATTCCATAATACAATGAAAATGGTTTAAACAGGATTTTTCTGTTCACTGGATGGATAAGGAAATGCAAATAAGAAAAAAGCGGGCTGGGTGGGGTGGCTCAAGCCTGTAATCCCAGCACTTTGGGAGGCCGAGGCAAGTGGATCATAAGGTCAAGAGATCAGGACCATCCTGGTCACCATGGTGAAACCCCGTCTCTACTAAAAATACAAAAAAAAAAAATTAGCTGGGCATGGTGGTGCATGCCTGTAACCCCAGCTACTTGGGAGGCTGAGGCAGGAGAATTGCCTGAACCCAGGAGGCAGAAGTTGCGGTGAGCCAAGATCGCGCCATTGCACTCCAGCCTGGGAAACAAGAGCGAAACTCCGTCTCAAAAAAAAAAAAAAAAAAGAAAGAAAAGAAAAGAAAAAAGCAAAGTATTCAAATCCTTGGTTATTGGATGCAATAACGAAGCAGACAAATGCAAGGAGATACTCACAGCAAGAAGCCTCTTTACCCCTAGGACTGATGCGGGAACTGTGTAAGGTGCTGCCGGAATCTATCAACACTTGGACAGCACTCTGTGAACATCTCTCAACTGACCAACAAGGAGCTGCTTGGTTTACAGACAGCAGTTCCAAGTGAATGCACAACATCCTGTTTGGAAGACTGCTACTTTGATCAAAGAATGTAAAAATGAGATTCTGTCATTTGCAATACCACGGATGGAACTGGAGTTCATTATGGTAAGTGAAGTAAGCCAGGCACAGAAAGACAAACATCACATGTTCTCACTTATTTATGGGATATGAAAATCTAAACAATTAAACCCATGGAGATAGAGAGTAGAAGAATGGTTACCAGAGGCTGGGAACGGTAGTGGAGGGGTTAGGAGTGGAGGGGATGGTTTCGGGTAGGAAAAAATAGTTAGAATGAATGAATAAGGCCCTATTACTGGATAGCATAACAGGGCACAGTACTTGACAGCATAACAATGATTAGATTGTTTGTAATACAAAGGATAAATGCTTGAAGGGATGGATACCCTATTTTCCATGATGTAATTATTATGCATTGCATGCCTGTATCAAAACACCTCATGTATGTCAAATATATACACCTACTATGTACCCACAAAAATTATAAATAATTAAAAAATTGGCCAGGCATGGTGGCTCATGCCTGCAATCCTATCACTTTGGGAGGCCAAGGGAGAAGGATCACTTAAGCCCTCGGCTTTGAGATCAGCCTAGGTAACATAGCAAGTCTTCATCTCTACAAAAAAATAAAAAGAAAATGTTTGGCCAGGCACGGTGGCTCACGCCTGTAATCTCAGCATTTTGAGAGGTCGAGGCGAGTGGATCACAAGGTCTGGAGCTTGAGACCATCCTGGCCAACATCGTGAAACCCTGTCTCTACTAAAAACACAAAAATTAGCTGGGTGTGGTGGCACACATCTGTAGTCCCTGCTACCTGAAAGGCTGAGACAGGAGAATCACTTGAACCTGGGAAATGGAGGTTGCAGTGAGCTGAGACCATGCCATTGCACTCCAACATGGGTGACAGCAAGACTTTGTCTAAAAAAAAAAAGTTTTAATCATAAAATTTTTTTTGTAAGAAAGAAGGTAAAAACAGATCAAGCTCAGACGTGGAGAAACAGGAACACTTTTACACTGCTGGTGGGAGTGTAAACTAGATCAACCATTGTGGAAGACAGTGTGGCGATTTCTCAAGGACCTAGAAATAGAAATTCCATTTGACCCAGCAATCCCATTACTGAGTATATATCCAAAGGATTATATATCGTTCTGTTGTAAGGACATATGCACACGAATGTTCATTGCAGCACCGTTTACAATAGCAAAGACCTGGAACCAACACAATGCCCATCGATGATAGACTGGACAGGGAAAACGTGGCACATATACACCATGGAATATTATGCAGCCATCAAAAACGATGAGTTCATGTCCTTCGTAGGGACATGGAAGAACCTGGAAACCATGTTTCTCAGCAAACTGACACAAGAACAGAAAATCAAACACCACATGTTCTCACTCATAGGCGGGTGTTGAACAATGAGAACACATGGACACAGGGAGGGGAGCACTACACACTGGGGTCTGTCGGGGGGATCTAGGGGAGGGACAGCGGGGCGTGGGGAGTTGGGGAGAAATAGCATGGGGAGAAATGCCAGGTATAGCTGACAGAGAGGAAGGCAGTAAACCACACTGCCATGTGTGTACCTATACAACAGTCTTGCATGATCTTCACATGTACCCCAAAACCTAAAATGCAATAAAATATATATTTTTTTAAAAAAAGAAAAAAAACAGATCAGCTCTGTGGATGGAATTGTGTGCTGCTTTTCTAACGGTATCAGAAGCATAGAACAGTGGTGAAAATCACTGTGTTTAGGTTTTTACTGACTCACAGGCAGTGACTAATGACCTGACTGTACACTCAGGCAGAAGGAAACCTGGATGATTAAAGGGATGCCCATACGAGGTATGGCCCTATGGAAACTCGTGGGTGCATTAACGTAGAACAAGTCAATGCCCATCAGAAGAACACTCCCTTCCAGGTCAGGAAGGTGACTGGAATCAACAAGCAGAGATCCCCATGTGCGCCCATGGGCTACCTTGGTCCGTGAAATGAGTGGGTTTTGGGTTACTGCAGCTGTGTGGACATTAGCTGAATCAAGACATTGCCTGGCCACAGTGGCTCATGCCATTTGGAGGCGCCAGCACTTTGGGAGGCCCAGGAAGAAGGATCACTTGAGCTCAGGAGTTTGAGACCAGCCTGGGCAACATGGCAAAACCCTGTTTCTACTAATAAAAATACAAAACTTAGCTAGGCATAATGGCATGTGCCTGTGGCTTGAGAGGCTGAGGTGGGAGGATCACTAGAGCCCAGGAGGTCAAGGCTGCATTGAGCTAAAATCGTGCCACTGCACTCCAGCCTGGGCAATCATAGTAAGATCCTATCTCAAAAAAAGAAAAAAACACGTGTTCCTTTTGCACTCTCTCAGGCCTGCCAGTAAGAACTGTTCTTTTTCTCTGCAAAAGAGACAGAGACTGCCAATGGCATGGGACATATTCACTGGTAGGAAGGCCCTGAACACAGCTGGCACCTGAGACTGATGGTGGTTTTCTCTGGGGGCTACAAATGGATCTTGACAGGATTAGACACGGACTTGGGAGTGGCCTTTGCTTACCCAGTAGAAGATGAAAATGCTCAGAGTGCCATAAAAACCAGAACAGAAGATGGTGCATTGATTTGGATGGCTAACCATCATTTCCTCAGACCAAGGAACACACCGTACAGCCCATAGCGTCCAACAATGGGCAGAGAGATCTCTCCTTAGAGTAATAGTTTGATGGAGAAGTAGAAGGAGCAATTAAAACACGAGTCGTCTGAAACAAAGGAGCGGAAAGCAGGAAGGGCTGGCCTGCATGCCTTCAGGAGTGTGTGCTCACACTCAGCATGAGTGGGACTAGAGTGCCCCTGCTAGATTTTTTTCAGTTTTTCTGTTGACTTGGGGAAGAGGGGGTGGAAACAAGCTGGAAACTATGCAGTTCTTGCCAAGGGAGGAGTACACTGATATGTGGACTCTAATTTTTTCTTTTTCCCATATCACCTTGTTTTTAAACTATGTCCGAATTCCCAAGGGGCTGATGGGGGTGGATTGTGCCTTCACCTCATCTGGCAAAATTGGGTTAAGAATAAATACAGCTATATTGCCGGGTGGTAAAAATGGCACATTGGTTTTGAACCTATGTAACCCTACCCTATATGAATGGGGATGAACTAAGGAGAGGCATTTGCTAGACTAGCCTTTTTTTTTTTTTTTTTGAGATGGAGTCTTGCTCTATCGCCAGGCTGGAGTGCAGTGGCGCGATCCCAGCTCACTGCAACTTCCGTTTTCTGGTTTCAAGCAATTCTCCTGCCTCAGCCTCCCGAGTAGCTAGGACAACAGGCACACACCACCACACCGGCTAATTTTTTGCACTTTTAGTAGAAACAGGATTTCACCATGTTGGCCAGGATGGTCTCGATCTCTTGACCTCGTGATCCACCTGCCTCAGCCTCCCAGAGTGCTGTGATTACAGACATGAGCCACTGTGCCCAGCCTAGACTAATATTACTGCAAGCAATCTAGACCAGCACAGTGGCCAAACCTGATGTCCTTTCCACAAGTGTCAAAGTTTGAATCAAAATAAATAGCAAATGGAAAACAAGAGGAATAATAGCCGTGGGTAAAGAAATGAATAAACGATTATAAATGGAGGGAAATCCAATATTACATTAACACCTCTAAAGAGTCTCAGAGCAAGAGATGACACTGCCTGGTCGTTCAATTAATTATTCCAGATGTGTGAAAGGGAGAAGCTATGTATTTGCCAAGACCACGCTTGCTTTTGGAACCTGACAAAAATAAAAGGAAGCCTGAAAACCTAAATGGCCTCAGCCGTTGAGACATTTATACAAGAATAAGTGGACTGGACCACTTATTAATGATTGCGTATCTTTGTTTTGCTGTAAGGGATCCGTGATTGAAAAGCAGGATGACACCTGCGGTGTCATGATACGTATTGGCATTCGCCCATGGTTACTGGCCTTGTTACAGTGTTTTGTTATAATGTTGGGTGCGTTACGCCTCAGGGCCAGGCCTCTGGCCATCTCCTGTCCTCTTTTCACCTGCCCCAAAACAGGACTCTACTCTTCTTATTTCTGATTGCGAATTTTTTGTTTTGTTTTGTTTTGTTTTGTTTTGAGATGGAGCCTCGCTTCATCACCCTGGCTGGAGTGCAGTGACATGATCTCGGCCCACTGCAATCTCTGCCTCCCGGGTTCAAGCAATTCTCCTGCCTCAGCCTCCCAAGTAGCTGGGATTACAGGCAACCACCACCATGCCAGACCAATTTTTGTCTTTTTTGTGGAGACAGGGTTTTGCAGTCTTGACCAGGGTGGTCTTGAACACCTGACCTCAGGTGATCTGCCTGCCTTGGCCTCCCTAAGTGCTGAGATTACCAGCATGAGTGGGACTATAGTGTCCTGCTAGAGCCCCTGGCCCTGACTGTGAGTCTTAAGACCTTCCCATGAGAGGAGAGAAGAATTCTTCTAGGAATTCTCTAGGGAGAAATTGGAAGCTGATGTTATGAAGCTTCCATAAAAACCCAGGAGAACTGGAGTCTAAGAGCTTCTAGAAAGATAAACACATGGAAGTCCTTGGAGGGTGCATGCCCACGGAAGGCATGGAAGCTCCTTGCCTCTTCCCTCATACCTCACTTGACACATCTCTTCATCTGTATCCTTTGAAATATCCTTTATAATAAACCATTAAACATAAGTGTCAAGAAGAAAGAAAGGAATTTGAGTCACAAAGAGCTTAAGGCAATGCTTCTCAAACTTGAATGTGCATCAGAACCACTTTGGACATGTGTTGACAAATGGAATTCCTTGACTGCAGCATCAGAGATTCTTTACAGGGATCTGGAAGGAAGCAACAGAAATCTGCATCCAGGAGAGTATAATCTGCATATTTAACAATCTTCTGTGGTGAGTCTAGTGCAGGTGGTGTCCTGAATGAACCTGGTTTCATTATGTTTTCAAAGTGCATTCAGGACGCCACCGGCATTAGAATCACCACAGACAGGAATGGCGGCAGAGTCTCAGCTCTGATTTTCAGCACTGAGATGAAATGCAGTGAAGGCAGGTATGGTGCAAAGCATCGCAGCATTTGGGTGCAACTCTCCCTCCTGTGACCTGCTCCTGATGGTCATGCTGCTCTCCCACTTACTCTTTTTTTTTTTTAAATTTTTATTGCATTTTAGGTTTTGGGGTACATGTGCAGAACATGCAAGATAGTTGCATAGGTACACACGTGGCAGTGTGTTTTGCTGCCTTCTGCCAAGTTAATGATTATTTGCAATTAAAATTTGAATGGCAGTGTGAAATACACTTCAACAAACATTAGATTATCATATCCTTAAAATAAACATTAGTTACTTTGCTTATCTTTTTATTTCACAAAAGATTGAAATGTAGCTTTAGTTAACTTGTCCAAAATCACACAGCAAGAAAGTACAAGAGCTGCTCGCAAACCCCCAATGCAGGCACACAACCCTATTGCTTTCCCGAGGGGTTCCAGTGTGATGGTTCAGCTTGAAACTTTTCTGACATCAAATACATCCAGCTTCTCTTCTAGGCCATCCATAAGTGGGTCTGTGGCATTTCTTTGATACCCAGTGTATGCAAAAAGCCAAATACAGAAATTAAACTGAGGGTCCACAATTGCTTTTGTGTTCTCAAGCCTCGGGGCACATCTCCTTTGCACCACTTTGCTTCTTCACTTCTTCAGGAGCAGATGTGGCCTTCTGAAGAGTGTTAATAGTAGGTTATAAGAAAACATTTTTAAAGGCCCACAAGAGAAATGAGGAAAGATCTAAAATCGACACCCTAACATCATGATTAAAAGAACTAGAGGAGCAAGATCAAACAAAGTCAAAAGCTATCAGAAGGCAAGAAATAACTAAGATCAGAGCAGAATTGAAGGAGACAGAGACACAAAAAACCCTCAAAAGAATCCATTAATCCAGAAGCTGGTTTTTTGAAAAGATGAACAAAATAGATAGACCACTAGCCAGACTAATAAAGAAGAAAAGAGAGAAGAATCAAATAGATGCAATAAAAAATTATAAAGGGGTTATCACCACTTTATACAAACTACCATCAGAAATATAAACTACCATCAGAGAATGCTATAAACACCTCTATACAAATAAACCAGTAAATCTAGAAGAAATGGATAAATTCCTGGGAACTTACACCCACCCAAGACTAAACCAGGAAGAAGTCGAATCCCTGAATAGACCAATAACAAGGTCTGAAATTGAGGCAGCAATTAATAGCCTACCAACCAAAAAAAAAAGGCCAGGACCAGACAGGTTCATAGCCAAATTCTACCAGAGGTACAAAGAGGAGCTGGTACCACTCCTTCTGAAACTATTCCAAATAATCCAAAAAGAGGGAATCCTTCCCAAATCATTTTATGAGACCAACATTATCCTGATACCAAAACCTGGCAGAGACACAACTAAAAAAGAAAATTTCAGGCCAATATCAACAATAAACATTGATGCAAAAATCCTCAATAAAATACTGGAAAGCCGAATCCAGCAGCACATTAAAAAGCTTATCCTTCACTATCAAGGTGGCTTCCTCCCTGGGGTACAAGGCTAGTTCAACATACACAAACCTATAAACACAATTCATCATAAACAGAACCATGACAAAAGCCATATGGTTATCTCAATAAATGCAGAAAAGGCCTTCAACAAAATTCAACAGCCCTTTATGCTAAAAACCCTTAATAAACTAGGTATTGATGAAACATACCTCAAAATAATGAGGGCTATGTATGACAGACCTACAGCCAATATCATGCTGAATGGGCAAAAACTGGAAGCATTCCCGTTGAAACCTGTCAAAAGATAAGGATGCCCTCTCTTACCACTCCCATGCACCATAGTATTGGAAGTTCTGGCCAGGGCAATCAGGCAAGAAAAGGAAATAAAGGGTATTCAATTAGGAAAAGAGAAAGTCAAATTGTCTCTACTTGCACACGACACGATTGTATATTTAGAAGACTCCATCATCTCAGCCCAGAATCTCCTTAAGCAGATAAGCAACCCCAGCAAAGTCAAAGGATATAAAATCAATGTACAAAAATCACAAGCATTCCTATACACCAATAACAGACAGAGAGCCAAATCATGAGTGAACTCCCATGCACAATTGCTACAATTTAATTGCTACAATTTAATTCCTAGGTAATTAAATACCTAGGAATACAACTAATAAGGGATGTGAAGACCTTTTCAAGGAGAACTATAAATCACTGCTCAAGAAAATAATAGAGGACACAAACAGATGGAAAAACATTCCTTGCTATGGATAGGAAGAATTAATATCGTGAAAATGGCCATACTGCCTAAAGTAATTAATAGAGATTTAGTGCTATCCCCATTAAGCTACCATTGACTTTCTTCACAGAATTGGAAAAAATTACATTAAACTCATATGGAGCCAAAAAAGAGCCCACATAGCCAAGACAATCTTCAGCAAACAAACAAACAAACAAAAAACCCCAAAGCGGGAGGCATCACACTATCTGACTTCAAACTATACTATAAGGCTATAGTAATCAAAACAGCAAAACAGCATGGAACTGGTACTAAAACAGAGCTATCCACCAATGGAACAGTACAGAGTCCTCAGAAATAATGGCACACATCCACAACCATCTGATCTTTGACAAACCTGACAAAAACAAGCAATGGGGAAAAGATTCCCTATTTAATAAATAGTGTTGGGAAACCTGGCTAGCCATATGTAGAAAACTGAAATTGGATCCCTTCCTTACACCTTATACAAAAATTAACTCCAGATGGATTAAAGATTTAAACATGAGACCTAACACCATAAAAACCCTAGTAGAAAACCAAGGCAATACCATTCAGAACATAGGCATGGGCAAGGACTTCAGACTAAAACACCAAAAGCATTGGCAACAAAAGCCAAAATAGACAAATGGGATCTAATTAAACTAAGGAGCTTCTGCAGAGCAAAAGAAAATATTGTTAGAGTGAACCAGCCACCAGCAGAATGGGAAAAACTTTTTGCGATCTACCCATGTGACAAAGGGCTAATATCCAGAATCTACAAAGAACTTAAACACATTTACAAGAGAAAAACAACCCCATCAAAAAGTGGGTGAAGGATATGAACAGACAGTTTTCAAAAGAAGATACTTATGCAGCTAACAAACATATGAAAAAAAAGCTCATTATCACTGGTCATTAGAGAAATGCAAATCAAAACTACATTGAGATACCATCTCACACCAGTTAGAATGACGATCATTAAAAAGTCAGGAGACAACAGATGCTGGAGAGGATGTGGAGAAACAGGAATCTCTTTTACACTGTTCAGCCATTGTGGAAGACAGTGTGGCAATTCCTCAAGGTTCTAAAACTAAAAATACCATTTGATCCAGCAATCCCATTACTGGGTATATACCCAAAAGATTATAAATCATTCTATTCTAAAGAGACATGCACACATATGTTCACTGCAGCACTGTTTACAATAGCAAAGACTTGGAACCAACCCAAATGCCCATCAATGATAGACTGGATAAAGAAAATGTGGCATATATACACCACGAAATAGTATGTACCCATAAAAAGGATGAGTTCATGTCCTTTGCAGGGACATGGATGAAGCTGGAAACCATCATTCTCAGCAAACTGACACAAGAACAGAAAACCAAACACCACATGTTCTCACTCATAAGTGGGTGTTGACCAATGAGAAAACATGGACACAGGGAGGGAAACATCACACACCAGGACCTATCAAGGGGTGGGGGGCTTGGGGAGGGATAGCAGGGGGATGGGGGATAAGGGAGGGAAAGCATTAGGAGAAATACCTAATGTAGAAGACAGGGTGATAAATTCAGCAAACCACCATGACACATATATCCTATGTAACAAACCTGCATGCTCTGTACATGTGCCCCAGAACTGAAAGCATAATTTTTAAAAAATTGTAAAAAACTCAAGCCTGTAATCCCAGCACTTTGGGAGGCCGAGGCGGGTGGATCACGAGGTCAAGAGATCGAGACCATCCTGGTCAACATGGTGAAACCCCGTCTCTACTAAAGATACAAAAAATTAGCTGGGCATGGTGGCATGTGCCTGTAATCCCAGCTACTCAGGAGGCTGAGGCAGGAGAATTGCCTGAATCCAGGAGGCAGAGGTTGCGGTGAGCCGAGATGGGGCCATTGCACTCCAGCCTGGGTAACAAGAGCGAAATTCCGTCTCAAAAAAAAAAAAAAAGTGGAAATAAAAGAAATTACATATCTTTGTATAAAATGCCAATTAATAAAATTTCAGAACCAAAAAAAACCCGAAACACTTTTAAAATATCTTCCTGAGTTCTATTCAGTTTTTTCCATAAAGTATGTGTTATGAGCTGAATTGCATCTCTCTTCCCCCATCAGATTCACATTTTGAAGCCCTAACCCCAATGTGCTGTATTTGGAGAGAGAGTCAATGGGAGGTAATTAAGATTAAATGAGGTCATAAGGGTAGAGTCTATATTTGATAGGATTAAGGCAGGTGAAAGGAGGGCAGAAGGCCAGAGGCATGCCCCTGAGGCTTAATACACCCTAACACTGTCTTTTAAGAAAAGGAAGAAATGTCAGATACACTCTCCTCCCTGTGCACACACAGAGGAAGACCACATGAAGAAACAGTGAGAAGGTGGCAGTCTACAGGCTAGGAAGAGAGGTCTCGCTAGAAACTGGATTTGCCAGCACCTTCGTCATGGACTTCCAGCCTCCAGACCTGAGAAAATAAATGTCTGTTTTTTAAGCCACTCAGTCCGTGCTATTTGTTATGGCTGCCCTAGCAGACTAATACAGGGTGGTATTTAACTCGTGCTGCAAACAGAACCAGGAATTCTCTTGGAAAATAGAATTGTTATTTGTGACTTCTTGAGCCCCACTACAAAATTCAAAGCTTTTTGAACTGAATAGTGAGCGGCCTCAGACTTGAGAAAAGAGACACTCATTGCCCCTGAGACACAAACTCGTTCTCCAAGGCCAACCCTGCACCCCGCAGCACATCCCAGCAACACCCCCTTTCCAGCAAGTACAGAAGGACATTGGGAAAGGGATGAAGGGTCTTCAGAAGTGTCCGGCCTCTGCCTTCGGGGAGTGCTTTTGAGGGACTGTGTTAAAGAAACTTCTCTTTCCGGGTCTGCCAGGGGCATGGTTTCAAATGCAGGAATTTCCAGGCTTCCTGCCTCAGGCAGCCGGGGCTCTTTGAGCACCTCCCCTACGAGGGTCAGGTAAAGTTCTTTGCCTCATCTTCCCCTACTCGGGAAAGCCAGGTAGGGCTCTTTCATCCCAAATTCCCATGGAAAGCTCTGGGAGGCGATGGCTCTGTGACTCCAGGTTGTAAAACAAGTAGCCAATGTGGTATCAGAGTCAAAGATCAATCACTCCAGAGGAAGTTTGAGAGAACTCCTCTCATTAGACGAGAACATGAAAGGGGAGGGAATAACTCAAGGGTTAAAACTGCTGCTGCTCCTACCTGAATGAATTTCCTCTCTGGCTCCCCTCCCACGACACCATGGGAGCTGTCTTCTTTCTCTCTCTCTAATAGATCACTCTTCTGCAAAACTCTCTGGGTCCAGAATATTTATTTGAACAGTAAACTCACGCTCCTCCAGGGCCCCTTTCCCCATTCTTCGGGGTTAGAGAGGCCAAGAACCTACAAGCTGAGTACTCCCCCGGTAATACTTTGGCTCTTCCCACGCCTCCATAAGAGGGAGGACATTTTGTGGAGACTAAAGATGCTTGTAAAATGAGGACCTACCCCAGCAGTCTCTACTCTGCTCTGTGAAGCCCTGGGTGTCTCCCAAACACGTTCTCTTCCCAGCCTGTAGACTGCCCCCTTCTCACTCCTCTCTTCTGTGTGTGCAGAGGGAGGGGACTGTATCTGATCCTTCTACCTCTTCTTACAAAGACATTGGTCCTATCAAATTAGAGTCCCACCCTTTTGACCTCATTCAGTTTTTTTTTCCTAGATGGAGTCTCACTCCATCGCCAGGCTGGAGTGCAGTGGAGTGATCTGAGCTCACTGCAACCTCTGCCTCCCAGGTTCAAGCTATTCTCCTCTCAGCCTCCCAAGTAGCTGGGATTACAGGCACCTGCTACCACATCCAACTAATTTTTTGCATTTTTAGTAGAGATGGGGTTTCATCATGTTGACCAAGCTGGTCTCAAACTCCTGACCTCAGGTGACCCTTCTGCCTCGGCCTCCCAAAGAGCTGGGATTACAGGCATGAGCCACCATGCCCGGCCTCATTTAATTTTAATTACCTCCTAATGGCCCTAACGCCAAAGGTGTTTGTTCACAAGGTCAAAACTAGTTCCCTAAGAACCCTAAGATGTTGTCCTTGATCAAATGTCTTGATATTTGTGTTGAGGGTGCATTGCTGCCTTAACATGAACAAAGGCAGTAGTACAAACTCATAAGTTTTATTGTATTTGTCACCTACACACACTCTCAGTAGGAACAAGAAAATGGTTCACATAAGAATGTTCTTGGTGAATCGGTAAAAATTATTGTCACCATCATTATGATTTTATTATTTGGATTAAGGCACTGCATGTGCAGATTTGTTGCTGGACATATTGTATAATGCTGGGGTTTGGGCTTCTATTGAACTCATCACCCAAACAGTGAACGTAGCGTCCAACAGGTAATTTTTCAACCCTTGCACCCTTCCTCGCCTCCCTATTTTTGGAGATCCCAGTGTCCATTGCTTCCCTTTTGATGTCTGTGTGCACCCGTTGCTTAGCTCCCACTTACGAATGAGAACATAGAGTAGTTGATTTTCTGTTTCTGCCCTAATTCACTTAGGATAATGACCTCCAGCTGCATCCACATTGCTGCAAAGGACACAAACATGAAAGAATTATTTTATTATTTTCTATGGCTGCAGAGTATTACATGGTGTATACGTTCCATATTTTCTTTTTCTTCTTTTTTTTTTTGAGACAGAGTCTTGTTCTGTCACCCAGGCTGGAAGCACAGTGACACAATCTCAGCTCACTGCAACCTCCACCTCCTAGGTTCAAGCAATTCTCATGCCTCAGCCTCCAGAGTAGCTGGAATTACAGGCGCCTGCCATCACGTCCAGCTAATTTTTGTATTTTTTAGTAAAGAAGGGTTTTGCCGTGTTGGCCAGGCTGGTCTCGAAATGAAAATTCCTGGAAACACGCAACCTCCTCGGACTGAACCAGGAAGATACTGAATCCTAGACCAGACCAATAACAAGTATAAAATTCAATCAGTAATTTAAAAGTTAACAACCCAAAAAGCCCTGGTCAAGACAGATTCATAGCTGAATTCTACAAGTTGTACAAAGAAGAGCGGGTAGCAGTCTTACTGAAACTATCCCCCCAAATTGAAAAGGAGGTAGCTCTCCCTAACTCATTCTACAAGATCATTATCATCTTGATACCAAAATTATTAAATGTATGGAATCTCATCACTTGGCTTGTATTTTAATATTCTGTGAGAAAATGGATGGGAAGAACACAAAGCACTTGTGCTGCTTATGGAAACACTGTTGTCTTGAGGAGAAGCACTGTGTGATTGCTGAGTTGTGAGTTGAAGTAATCGGTTTGTTTCATGGAATACTATATTCATTTTCTATTGCTACTGTAACAAACTGCCACCAACTTGGTGGCTTAAAACAAGACAAATTTATTATCTTACACTTCCGGAGGTAAGAAATCCAACATGGGTCTCACTGGGGTAAAATCAAGGTGTCAGCAGAGCTGTGTTCCTTCGAGAGACTCGTGGGGTGGGGGGAATCAATTTTCCTGCATTTTTCATCTTCCATTCCTTGGTTCATGGACCCTTATCTTCAAAGCCAGAATCACAGCATCTTCAGATCTCCCGCCGCTCTGTTTTACTCATAAGGATCCTGGTGAGTGCAGTGGGCTAAACCAGGTAATTCAGGATAATCTTCTCATCTTAAGAGCTTTAACCGACTTACATCTGCACTGGCACTTTTGCCATGTAAGGTAGCATATTAACATATTCTAGATTAAAACATAGTTGTTAGTCTGCTTACCACTATCACCACTTTCACGTGAAAGAACGAATAACAACAGTGGTTATTCAGTCTTGGGTATTTGGCAGACATTTTCTCAAAGTAAACCTTTAACTTTTAGGAAAACCATTTTTTTTTCTGAGACAGGGTCTCACTCTGTCACCCAGGCTAGAGTGCGGTGGTGTGATCTCAACTCACTGCAACCTCTGATTCCTGGGCTCAATCCTCCAACATCAGCCTCCCAAGTGGCTGGGACTACAGGTTTATTCCACCATGCCTGGCTAATTTTTTCTCTTTTTTTTTTTCTTTTTCAGAGATGGGAGTTTCTTCATGTTGCCCAGGCTTGTCTCAAACTCCTGGACTCCAGGGATCTACTTGCCTCGGTCTCCCAAAGTGCTGGGTTATAGGAATGAGCCTCCATGCTCAGCCAGGAATACCACTGAGAGTATTTGTTACAAAAGATAAAACTCAGCTTTTCAAATTAAAATAAGAATTTTGGAAACCTTGTGTCCACCACAGTGAACTTGACAGCCTCCCAACGCTTGGACTTCTAATGAGATTCGTAATTTGATTTCTTTTAGACATTAAATAATGAAATGTGTCCACATTTGCAGGATCTGAGTAGCTAAGTAAACCAATATTTTTCAAATGACCACTGCATCACGTTACAAAATCGTGCGTAAGAGGTTACTCAGCATGGAAGAAGGACCAATGGGTTTAAATGTAATAGAGTATGAAAATTTCACGATATGGTTTTAGACTCCACGTTGCAATCAACCTTTAAGAAACTACCACTTGTTAAATTTTGATGTAGTATTTCAAAAGACTACTCACAATGATCAGAAAAGGCTATCAAAATACAATTCCTTTTCCAACTGTGTATCTATGTTAAGCCAGCTTTAGTTTGTATACCTTAATTTCTAAAATCATAACAAGTTGAATGCAGAATAAAATAAGAATCCAGCTATCATTTTGTAAGTCAAATATTAAAGATATTTGCAAAAATGAAAAACAATGCCACTCTTCTTTGACTTTGAAGAAATTTAGTTATTTTTATTTAAAAAATTAATTATATTAACATGTAATACGTTTATTTAAAAGAGTAAATAAAGTTTTTTTAATTTCTCAGTTTTAATTTCTAATATGGTAAATATTGATAGCTATAACTCACATAAACAAAAGCTCTTCAAAGCCTTCAACAATTTTTAAGATTGTAAAGCCAACCTGAGACCAAGTACCAGTAGTCTACCCTTTGGCCACCAAAGAACAGAACTAAACAGGTCACAAAGAAGAGCTCAGCCACAGTGAACCCCAATAATGTTGTCAAGTGACCTGAAAAATGTAATCTGAATAATCTTTTCAATGCCCTCTTCCCAGGGAGGAGAGCTCCCAGCACGAAGGCAGTTGAGAAGAGGTTTGGAGATCAGGACACTGCAGCAGGCAGCCACCCGTCAAACCCTGGGAGATCCCCATCACATGCCCCATGAAGGCACCGGCACTTTTGACACCTGCGACACAGAGGGCATCAGAGTTTGTTTGGGGTTAGCTAAAAAAGCAAGGACAACTAATAAAGTGCAGTATTTGTCTCTTTTCCTCTCTCTTATCAAGGCTCAAATGAAAGGAGAAGCTAGAGGCTTAGTAGAAGAGGGAGAATTCCAGAGGAAGACCATGTACTCCCACAGTGAGGGGGCACAAGACTGAAAGAGAAGACCAAGGCCTACCCCTCCTACATCAAGTCCCTCTAGGTACAAATCTGGCTGGCAATGAAGGACACTGAAAGTTTAAAATTGGACCTTTAAATTCAATAGACCCTCACTAACCAAAGAATGCGGAAAGCTACCCAATCTATCCATGGTATCATAAGGAATCTGCTTTAAGTGGATGGAAAGTTAAGGAACAGTCCCCAAGACCACCCTCATTTCTGGCACCAATTGTAAGTTCAAGGGTTCCCAAGACCACCTTCATATTTGGTAACTTGCTAGGAGTCACAGAACCCACTGAAATCTGTCATACACATGATGATGGTTTATTACAGAGACAGGATATACATTAAAATCAACCAAGAGAAGAGAGGCACGGGACAGAGTCCAGAACAGTCCAGGAAAGTTCCACTCATGCAGCCTCCAACTGTCCTCTCCCAGTAGAGTCGCAGGCAGCATTAACAAGGTGGGATGATACACACTGAGTACTGCCAACCGTGGACGCCCTCCCCAGCCTTGGTGTCCAGAGTCTTTATTGAGGCTCTAATGTACGCCTGGTAACTGCTCACATAACCAATAACACATGACCAGAGACCCCGCCTTTATCACACTGTTAGATGATCTAGTGTGGCCCAAGGCCTCCAGGTAAACAGAAACATTGTTATCAGCAGGACATTTCAGGGACTCATAGAATTCCTCCCAGAAGTCAGTGCAGAGGCCAGATCTCTCTTTAGGCAACTTTTATTATTGAGACTGGATCTCGCTCTGTCATGCGGGCTGAAGTGGCAGGGATAGCCCATAACTCACTGTAACCTCACATTCCTGAGCTTAAGCAATCCTCAGCCTTAGCCTCCAGAAAGTTCAGTTCTTTGCTACACAATAGAGAAGGGAGATTCGACTTAATGAAGCTAGTGGTAATGACTGGCCAAAAGTAAAACAACTTCATGTTTGTGCTTCACCCACTGAACATGACATTCAATCTTTACCCTCCTTCTTCTTTGTGACCTAACTTCCCTCCCTTGAGCCTTGATTAGCACTGGCCTGAGTGCCTGTGCATTAGTATGGCCTGTGCATTGGTATAACCTACACACACACCTCCCATCTGAGAACGGAAAGCACCGAATAGTCAGACAGGAATTTATGCAAAACCCCAGGGGATAAAATTCCAACATGACACCCACTCATTTTTTTTTTAATTTTTATTGCATTTTAGGTTTTGGGGTACATGTA
>CM052662.1:80667073-80680216 GCA_028533165.1 Leontopithecus rosalia
GCTGTCCCTCCCCTATTTCCCCCAATAGACCTCAGTGTGTGGTGCTCCCTTCCCTATGTCCATGTGTTCCCATTGTTCATCACCCGCCTATGAGTGAGTATATACGGTGTTTCCTTTTCTGTTCTTGTGTCAATTTGCTAAGAATGATGTTCTCCAGATTCATCCATGTCCCTACAAAGGACACGAACTCATCATTTTTTATTGCTGCATAATATTCCATGGTGTATAAAATTGATCATATAATTGGAAGTAAAGCACTCCTCAGCAAATGCAAAACAACTGAGATCATAACAAACACTCTCTCAGACCATAGTGCAATCAAGTTAGAACTCAGAATCCAGAAACTAACTCAGAACTGCACAGCCTCATGGAAACTGAACAACTGGCTCTTGAATGTTGATTGGATAAACAATGAAATGAAGGCAGAAATAAAGAAGTTCTTCGAAACCAATGAGAACGAAGACACAACATACCAAAATCTCTGGGACACATTTAAAGCAGTATCTAGAGGAAAATATATAGCAATAAGTGCCCATATGAGAAGAGCGGAGAGATCCAAAATTGACACCCTATCATCAAAATTGAAAGAGCTAGAGGAGCA
Organism: Leontopithecus rosalia; assembly: GCA_028533165.1. NCBI lineage: Eukaryota > Metazoa > Chordata > Mammalia > Primates > Cebidae > Leontopithecus > Leontopithecus rosalia. The sequence continues at coordinate 80,667,675 of CM052662.1, forward strand.
AGATCAAAAAAACACCCACTCATTTTTATTAACAAACTCTTTTTTTTTTTTCTTAACTGAGACGGAGTTTCGCTGTTGTTACCCAGGCTGGAGTGCAATGGCGCGATCTCGGCTCACCGCAACCTCCGCCTCCTGGGTTCAGGCAATTCTCCTGCCTCAGCCTCCTGAGTAGCTGGGATTACAGGCACGTGCCACCATGCTCAGCTAATTTTTTGTATTTTTAGTAGAGACGGGGTTTCACCATGTTGACCAGGATGGTCTTGATCTCTTGACCTCATGATCCATCCGCTTCGTCTTCCCCAAGTGCTGGGATTACAGGCAACAAACTCTTTTTAAATGGCAAGTATATCAGAAAAGTTGGGAGTTTGGTATATGTCATTCAAGCTGCTGTCATTAGTTTTATCTTACTGGTTTTCATCCTGAAAGCTGGATTAAACCACTTGTTTGGGTCGGGCGCTGTGGCTTACACCTATAATCCCAGCACTTTGGGAGGCCGAGGCGGGCGGATCACGAGGTCAAGAGATGGAGACCATCCTGGACAACATGGTGAAATCCCGTCTCTACTAAAAAATACAAAAATTAGCCAGGCGTGGTGGTGCACACCTGTAGTCCCAGCTACTCAGGAGGCTGAGGCAGGAGAATTGCTTGAACCCGGGAGACGGAGGTTGCAGTGAGCTGAGATCGCGCCATTGCACTCCAGCCTGGTGCCTGGTGACAGAGCAAGACTCTGTCTCAAAAAAAAAAAACCACTTGTTTGTAGAAAATAGAAACTAAAATATCATGAGTCACGGAAGTTTTCTCCAAGCAGGTGAGTCTGGGAAGCCACTTCTGTTGCTGACTTTTCTAAATAATAGTGTCCAGAGCTCCTGGAATTTCTCAAGAGCTACCCAGAAAAAATCTTCTCGAATGATAATCATTTAGCAGTGTCTGCCTGGAGCAACAAACTGAGAAGGATTCTGAAGCCTTACCTGCGCTCTGCTTGAAAACGTGTGGTAATGCACTCACTAGTAAGTTCAGTCGTGGCCTCAGGAGAGGAGTAGCGTTAGCACCTTCTAGTTCTCATCCTGATAATTAACCTCAGGCCCCGATACTAATATTTAACCTCACCTGACATTAATATTTAACCTCACCTGACACTAATATTTAACCTCGGGCCCAGCACCTCTCTTGGGGAAGCTGGGCCACTTGCAGACCCTTACGTTAAAATCTGTGATTCTCGGGAGCAGAGGTTGCGGTGAGCAGAGATCGCGCCACTGCATTCCAGCCTGGGTAACAAGAGCGAAACTCCGTCTCAAAAAAAAAAAAAAAAACCTCTGTGGTTCTTCATCCTTGCCCACTCACTGGCCAATCCAGCCTTCCCATCTGTTTCTCTCCTGGTGATGTTTTACTCCTGATGATCCAGACTATACACCAGCCTGCTAGCACCACTGGCTCTGAGGTCAAAGGTAACAATTGCTCCTTCACAGCTATGTTTTGGGCCAGCTTCTCAACATGTTCTGAACACGCTGACCCAGAAAAAAGAGGGCAGAAGTGGGACTTAATTTCTCCAGAGCAGTGCTATGCAAGCATCTTCACCCCTAGTAACCCAGGAGCATCCATTTTCACCTTCGAGGTTCTGATCATATTGCCACCAGCAGCATCCTAGCTAACGTTTGTGTGTTTACCATGTGCTAAACAGTGAGCTGAGTACCTTTAATGTTCTTGCCAACTCTGAAAGTTACACATGATCATCAGCCCCACTTTATAGACAAAGAAACTGAGAGATAAAACGATTTAAAAATTTGCCCAAAGTCGAGCAAAGTTTTATGTGGTTCACCTGAGTCCAGAGATTCTGCTTTAAATATTACACTACATTGCTCACATCTTACAAAAAAATAGCCGTGCACAGTTGTATTCTGTTTAAAAATCATAGAGATTACATATTCTATTCTATAATAAATCTGGGTGTGTTTTAATATAAAAATCATATTACCGCTCATACACTGGAGTCAAGTTGAAGCTCCCACAAGAGATGACATGTTTATCCTGAGGTTTGATGTTCCTTTTGGGGTACAGGCTCACTGTGAGGGAAAGAGCACCAGGCACTGGATTTTGTTCTAATGATGAATGAACTTCGTTCTAATGATAAAATGTATTTTGTTCTACCCAATGAGAAAATGTGTGAAGTCAGAAAGCTAATGTTACCTATCCTCCATGCATCCTTGCTACATGTGAGACTATGAACCATAGGCCGGGAGTTCAAAGAGAAAGAATGAACAGAATATTCCAGGCAAAAAGAAAAAGAGGAATATTTTAGTTTGAACAATAAATATGCAAGTTGAAAACATTTGAAAATTACCCCACTTCTTACTTTTATAGAGAAAACAGGACGTAATCATTATTCAGTATATGGAGCCCATTAAATAAGGTCTTATATAAATGATCATGAAAGTCATTACTTTTTGAAAAGCTATAGGCTCCACTTTTTCCGTAGCCCAAGACCCAGGGCCTTTGTCCTGTCACCTTTCCTAACATCAGTGACACATGTTTTATATCTAAGTACTTAGAGGTAAAGTTTTACTTTGTCTCAAATCCTCATAGGCAGAAACACAGGCTTAACAGCAACAGTGCATTGTGTTGTGAATTACATATAGTAATAAGCATGAAATATCACATAGCATATGTCAGCAATATATGCTATACCGAGGCCAAATTCCATAAAGGTCAATTCTCTGGGGAGAGGACTGAACTGTATCTGCCACATGAGGTAACACTGAGTACCTCCAGTTATGTGTCATCTCCTGAGGAATGAGACATTAATCTTCACTATTTGATGAGTACCCTTTTGAAGTGTATATAATTGTTTAAGTTTTATTTTAGGTTCAGGGGTACATGGGTGGTTATACAGATTATTTCATCACCCAGGTATTAAGCTTAGTACCCATTAGTTATGTTTTCTGATCCTCTCACTCCACCCACCCTCCACCCTCCGAAAGGGCCCATGGTGTTTTGTTCTCCTTTGTGTGACCATGTGTTCTCATTATTTAGCTCCCATTGATAAGTGAGAACATGTGGTATAAACCCACATTTTCTTTATCTAGTTATCATGGATGGGCAGTTAGGTTGATTCCATGTCTTTGCTATGATGAATGGTACTGCAATGAACATGAAAGTGTATGCGTTTTTGTAATAGAACAATTTATGTTCCTTTGGGTATATACCCAGTAATGAGATTGCTGGGCTGAATGGTATTTCTGTCTTTAGGTCTTTGAGGATTTGCCACACTGTCTTCCACAATGGTTGAACTAATTTATACTCTAACCAACAGTGTATAAGCATTCCTTTTCTCAACAACCTCACCAGCATCTGTTATCTTTTGACTTTTTAATAATAGCCATCTGACTGGTATGGGATGGTATCTCATTTAGGTTTCAATTTGCATTTCTTTAATGATCAGTGACATTGAGCTTTTTTTCATATGATTATTGGCCACATGCATGTCTTCTTTTGAAAAGAGTCTGTTCATGTCCTTTGCCTACTTTTTATGGTGTTGGTTTTTTCTTCTAAATTTGTTTAAGTTCCTTATAGATGCTGGATATTAGACCTTTGTCAGATGCTGTATTAATTTGTTCTCACACTGCTAAAAGAACTACCTGAGACTGGGTAATTTATAAAGAAAGAGGTTTAATTGATTCACAGTTCTGCAGGCTGTACAGGAAGCATGGCTGGGGAGACCTCGGGAAACGTGCAATCACGGTGGAAGGTGAAGAAGAGGGCAGCGTGTCTCACAGGGTCGAAGCAGGAGAAAGAGAGTGAAGCGGGAGGTAATGCGTCAAACAACCAGATCTCATGAGAACTCTATCATGAGATGGCACCAAGGGGACGGTGCTAAACCAAACCCTTCCATGATCCAATCACCTCCCACCAGGCCCCACCTTCAACACTGAGAATTGCAATTCAATGTGAGATTTGGGTGGGGACACAGAGCCGAACCATATCAGATGCATACTTTGAAACAGTTTTCTCCCATTCTGTAGGTTCTGTTTATTGATAGCTGCATTAGCTGTGCAGAAGCTCTTTAGTTGAATTAGATCCCATTTATAAATTTTTACTTTTGTTGCTATTGCTTTTGATGTCTTCATCACAAAATCTTTGCCCATGCCTATGTCCTGAATGGTATTTGCTATAAAATTCTTCTAGGGATTTTATAGTTTGGAGGTTTACATTTAAGTCTTTAATCCATGTTGGATTAATTTTTGTAGATGGTATAAGAAAGGGATCCAGTTTCAATCTTCTGCATATGGCCAAACAGTTTCCCAGAACCATTTGTTGAATAAAGAATCTTTTCCCCATTGCTTTTGTCAGATTTGTCAAAGATCAGATAGTTGTAGGTGTGCAGCCTTATATTCTGGGTTCTCTATTCTATTCCATTAAATGTATATAGTTAATCCCCAATATGTCATGCATGAGAAATTTGGCAATATAAATTTAAAACCTAAAAGCTACCTTTACTTAGCTTTAGCAGATGACAGTCTATAGGCAAAATAATCAAATGAGCCAACTGAAAAACCAGAACAGAAACTTTCCTTTCTTTTTCTATATTCAAGAGAGCAGGAATGTTGTTCCATGAACCGAGGATGCATTTTAACTTCACACCAACTGCATATGATTTTACATACTCTGCTCTTCTACCCAGGTAGTGAGCCAATATCAGACTTATGTAAACCCGAGGCTGAAGGGAAGAGGTCAAGTTGTTCATGTAAGAGGGAAGTAAAATGACAGCTGGAATCTCTGCCCCCAGTGCTTGAGCAACTGCAGGAGCCAGCTTGAAACACTGTCACAAAGAGAGCTGGCCACTGGCTTTTCCCAGCCACTGGTGCCATTGGTGAGTGGCTGAGGAGGAAGAGGAGCAATGAACTCAACACTGACTAGGTGGGTTCCAGGGAAAAGTGGGAAGAAGGCACAGTAAATCTTTGGGTCACAGATTCCTTCCTTTCAGCCCCTTTATTATACAACTTTCCACTGTCGGTGACCAAGCATCACTTTATCGGTAGATGATTAAGTACCAGATACCAACCTATAATATGGTACATTAGTTTGTGAAGGCCGGCACAAAAATGTACCAGAAGCTGCAGGGCTTAAACAATATATATTTTTTGTCTCACAGTCCTGAAGCCTGGAAGTTCAAGATCAAGGTATCAGCAGGGTATCCTGAGATTTTCTCTGAGAAAGAATATGTTCCATGCCCCTCTCAGCTTCTGGGAGTTCGCTGAACATTTTTGGCATTCCTTGACTTGTAGATGCATCACCCAGATCTGTCTTTATTGTCACAACATTCTCCCTGTGTGTATGTTTCCCCTCCTTAATAAGGACACCCACCACACTAGATTAGGGCTTATCTCAACTTGATCATCTGCCAAGACTCTATTTCCAAATCAGGTGGCCCCAGCTTCCCCATCACCATTTGAATCCGTTTCCTGAATTAAATTCCCTCTGTTAGGGTCTTAAAGCAGCAGTACTCCAATGGCAATGAGCACACTGAGAACTACATCTTTGTCTCTATATAGACATATTTATACAGCATGGTATATCAGGCATTCGTCTCTATACCGTTCTCCACTAAAAGGAGTCAGAAATCCTGAGAGATATGACCAATTTCAGTGCTATGGAAGGTAAAGAATAAAATGAGCCTGGAATGTCTTTTGGGGCCAGAATGTAAGAAAATACTCAAAGAATGATGGGGACATTTAAAAGTACACAAAAGCCAGCTTGAAGGAGCTTCCATTGGCCAAAGTAGGGATGATTTGAACAGTAAAATAATGACAATAGAAATTATAATCTATTGAACAAATTAAGAAACCAACAGTTTGTGCTGATATGAATGAGTAAGTGGATCGAAAGTTTAATGAGGAAAAGGATATTTACATAGTCTCAAAGTGACCTCCCTCTCAAATACTTAACTACAAAAGGAAAAAGATTAACTTTGCAGTGGAGAAACCTGGGACATACCGCCCTACGAAAGTGATTAAAGTGAATATCATCAGTAAGAGGACACATGAATAGCGTTTTCCATCTAATAGAATGCATTGAAAAGAACACGGCATCCTTTCTGTGATATTCCCACCAAGCACACAGAACCTGAATCTAATCATGAGAAAACATCAGATAAAATCAAATAGAGGATATTCTACAAAATAAATGATCTGTAACCTTTAAAAGTGACAAGGTGATGAAAGGCAAGGGAGGACTAAGGAACTCTTCCAACTGAACAAGTCTAGACAGACATGATATCCAAATGTAATGTATGATTCCAAACTGGACTCATTCTATTCTCAGAATAGTTGAATGGAGTCTGAAGATTAGACGGTAGTGACCTAACAATGTTAATTTCCTGATTCTAATGGCTATATCATCCTTATAAAGGATAGTATACCTGTTCACAGAAAATACACACTGCAGTACCAAGGATGATGTGCAGCACAGTTAATATTAAATCTGTATTTGTTGATTTAATCAATGTTAAGGACTCATGAGTCCTTATGTTAGTGAATTAGTTACCTTTGATTAACCAAGCTAGTTAGTCCAACTGACTAAATTGGTCCTAAGGCCCCACGGTCATCAGTCCAACCCTATGGGCTATGGTCATACACTAACTGCTGGGCTTCATTTTAACCCCAGATTGAGCTTGCATTTGCACTGGGTTCTAGGGCCTTTATTTTGATCATCAAGTTGTCTTTTAGCCGCCTCAGCTATCCTACGAGACAGGCAAGGTGAGTGTTTCATTTCTGTGATAGATAAGGACACAGGCACTCAAAGATTGAGCCAAAATTGTCCAGTTAATAAGTGGTAGAGCAGTGATTTGAACTCAACTCTGACCCCAAATCTTCCACACACACCTCTGAACCTGAGGGAAACTGGGAAGAGTGTACACTGTAAGATGACTCACCTAACCAGTTGTTTCAAAAAATATATGAGGGGCTAATGGTATCAACAGCATCATTTCCGTCTATGAAGGGCCAAATATTTAAATAAGAATGGCTGCCTTTTAAAGTGAGCTTCCTCCCTCTTTAACACAAAATTTGGCTAGCATGTTAGCACACAGACTTAAACGCCCCACAACAGTACAGATAATAACACATTTATATCTAACTGCACTATAAAATTTAGGCATCAGAAATCTGGGGCACGCAAATCTGATCAATGATTTCCCAGATGCATAACAGGCATTTTGCTAATGAATATTCTATACATTGATAGTGAATAAATCAAGAAATGCAAACATTAAGCTTGATGGTAAAGGGCGTTAGCTATGTATTAACATTTTTTAAAAGCATGCATAGGTACAAATATTTAGACTAAATCAGGTTCTGTTTTACATTTTGTACTTTCCAAAAATTTCAGTGTCTTATTTGCTTTTTGGCTATTGTATTCCCAACACTAATTATTGTAGGTAATTTATCAACTTAATATTTAATTAATAATCCAATAAATTAATTGAAAAGAGTAATAAACTAAAATGTTGAGTCAAACTGTATATAATAGTAAATTTTTATTTCACATACTTTATGTTTATATTTGGAAATCAATACTGATTCAGATTAACGGACATTCCAACAAGAAATCTGAAAGCAGAATTGTTGACGTTCTTACATTTATATTTAGTATGATCGTTAATAACTTCACTCTAAAAAAGCTATTCAAGAATGTAGGCTATAGGCCTCCAAATGCAGACTTCAGAAAAAGAAAAATAGAGTCCTGCTTAGCGAGAGTAAGTAACCTAAGCACTGATCCCATCCTTTTACCTGTTCTTTTAAGTGAGATTAAGGCAATTCACAAGGATATGCAAGCCTGACTCCAGACTTCTCTGATAGATAGTATAAGCTGGCCCAGCAGAGAAATCCTATGGCATCAAATCTGGAGACTTGAAGGTAGAAGAAGGAAAGAAAATGTGGAAGGGGAGTGCCTTTTACCCTCAGGGTAGGGGTAGGGAGCAGAAGGGCAGATTCCAAAAATCAGATTGCCAGTTACATTGGAAGCCAGAGTTCAAACAACAGCCCTGGATGAAGAGCAGAAACCATGGGTGGAATTAACATAGAGTGAAGGCACCAGGAAAAAAAAAAGCCCTGGTTACTAGGGAAAGGTCTAGTGGGAGTTAGGGCATTGATGCCAACCTACAAGCTGTCCACTGGAGAGATTTTCCCAGAGGAAGACTGAAGCCCGGGAGAGACAGAAAAATGATACTCCCATAAATAATTTGGAACATATATACAATATATATGTCAAAAACAAAGGTAATGGATACCAGAGCTGGAAGGGGGAGTAGCTGGGGAAAGGGAGACACTGATCAATGGTTTGAAGTTTCAGTTGGATAAAAGGATTAAGTGTTCTGGTGTTCTATTGTACAGCAAGGTCACTGGAGTTAATGATAATGTATTATATATTTCACAATAACTAAAAGAGAGGATTTTAAATGTTTTCACGACAAAGAAATGATACATATTTGAGGTAATGAACATGCTAATTACCCTGAGTTGATCATTCCACAATGTATACATGTCTCAAAATATCACATTGTACCCCAAAATATATACAATTATTTCTTGTCAATTAAAAATAAAATAAAACTATAAAAAAGCAAGAGTAATTAACAAAAAAAAAAGAAACCTCATAGAACTTTCAATCTGGAAAGGATCTTAGATACTACCAAGTTCAAGTACACCCTGAGCTCCCAGTCCCCATTAACAGATGAGGCCACCTAGGGCTCAAAATGTTAAAGAACTTGCCCAGGGACACATTGCTACCAACCAGCAGAACCAGGACTAGTACAATCGTTGTTAAAGTCCGCCCCCCAGTCCGGGACTCTTTCTGCTTTTCTATATTTTCCATAATTTAAATACTGATACGATGTTGAGTAGGGGTTAGCAAACTTTTCCTGTAAAGGACAAGGCAGTAGATAGTGTAAGCTTTTCAGACCATATGGTTGCAAGGTCTCAACTACTTAATTCTACCATTGTAGCATGAGAGCAGCCATAGGCAAAATACGAGCAAATGCGTATGGCTGTGTTGAAATAAAACTTTATTTGTAAAATCAGGTAGCAAACTGCGTTTGGTCTGTGAGCAGCAGTTTGATGATGCCTGGTCTATAGAAAACGAACTGTACTTTCTCAGACTTCGGATTCACTGCCTTCATGTATTACTCAGATTATGGCATGGGTGAGTGTGAAAGAATGAGGTGCATTTTGAACCATCCCCAAAGCTCCTAGAAAAGTTAGAAAACCCTCCCCAACCAATGACGTAAATTATTAAAATCACATATACACACACCCCAGAGAGAGAAGGTGTGAAAGGGTGGGGAGACAGGCTAATGGGTGAATATTCTGGTAGCTAATCAGCTGCCTCTTTTTCTTCTTAGCTATTTAATTAATGAGATCAAATCAAGTGGCCAAGCTCTCTGCTGCTCTCTGGTGGTAACAGGACACCGTTAGAAGCCATTCCAGACAAGTTGAATACGGTAGAATTCAGCAACTGAGTTCACGAAGTCCTTTGGGACACTAAAGAACTAAATGGGTGAGATAGAGTATTTTCAAACTTACTATACAACGTCATAATCAAATCCCTGAAATATTTCTATGAGTGATTTTCCTTCATCCTAAATCCTCATTTCGTTTTCTATCAGGCCCAAGAATCAGTTTTTCTGACACCTGCAGGTTCCATTATTTTTCTTTCTCTAAGGCGAGAGCAACATAATTAATAAACATGGCTCAGAAAAAGCTTTAATTCTTCCAGAACTTTTGGATAAGGCACAAAAAGGTGTAGCAGAGATTCAAATGAGATTAAGCGTCTGTCTGGCGACTAGCTGACAGCAAAGGGGCTTTTAATGCAAATGATAATTTCAACTCGTGCATAGAGCTGAAAGTCAGCCGATTTTACCTCTCATCAGTGCTGGGTTTTTTCTAGTGCCTGAATCAAAACAGAGAGCTGAGCACACCATCTTCAGTTTTCTTGTCACTGGAGACTCCGCTTCAGGTACGGGTTGACATTTTATACCAGGAGACTGGTCAGACCATTATTTTCATATCAGTAGGTGTGTGGCTCCTGGTGACTCAAGCCAAACATGGGTAGGGAGATTCCAAACTCCAGAGGTAAAGAAGGGCAGGAACAAATGAGCTTGAATCTTCTATGGGCCCAGGGGCCATGCCTCCCTTACCCATTACTCCCTGTGGTTAATACATTCCGGCTCCTGGAACCGAGACTAATACATTGTAGGGACTAATATGCTTTTACTAAGTGAGTGAGGAAATAATTGAATGAATCATTAGTGTTTATGAGAGTTGTTTATAGGTTATATCGCACCCTATAAGTAATCATTGCATTCATATTGGAAGTAGCAAAGAGGTAAATTACAAATCAAAAGATAATGGCAGAAAACGGCACGTCTAATACGGAAAGAAGTTCTTTCCAAACCCACAATTTCTGTCTCCTTTCTCAGTATCACAGAATCACAAAACTTAGGGATTGGAAGGGATTTTAACACTTCCATTGTGCAAACTTCCACTAACACTCTTTACTCAGAGTTCCCACAATATTCCCACCAAATGGTAGTCACCCAGCCTCTGCTCAAACACTTCCAGAGACTGGAACTCAATGTCTGCAAAGACACTTTGTATTTTTGATAGAGAAGGGAAGTTGGAGCAGTAGCTAAGTGTAGAAAAAGGAGATTCCAGAGTCGTGCTGTTCATCACGATCCACCTGTGACTGTTGAGCACTTGACATGCAGCTAGTTCAAACTGAGGTGTGCTGTGATTTTGAAAACTTAATACAAAAAAAAGGATGTAGAATAGTAGGATATCATTAGTTTCTTATAATGATTACATTGTGAAATCATAGTATCTTGTATCCACTAAGATAAATAAAACATATTATTAAAATTCTTTGCACTTATTTCTGTTTACCTTTTCAATGTGGTTACTAGAACATTTAAAAGTACGTATATGGCTCACATATTTTACTGGATGGCATGGGTCAAGAGAATACATTTTGTCTTTCATTTCAGCAAAGCAAATACAATGTCTTTAGGAGACACTAACATGGAAACTCTGGTCTACTTTGAGTATGGAAATCAAAATCCTCACTCAGTAATTTGAATCCTGTTCCCTCTTTTATGGTGCTTGTGTCTGTGTTTGTTCCCTTGGCTGTGAAATAGATAAAATATTTTCTTCTTCTCCCTATCTCTTCAGAGAGTCATAGACTTATCATGAGCCTCTCATATTGACAGTCTCCTGTTGTCCTGGAAACAGTGTACAAGGACAGCTGCCTCAGCTCAGTGAAAGGAGGGATTTTCTAACAGAGCTCTCCAGAGTGAGAATGATCAGCTTGACTAAACCCTACCCCAGAAGGTGAACTCTACATTTTAAATATCTGAAGTATCATCACAGCTAAAAATAGGAAAGGAAGAAAATGTTCTCAGAAACTCCCTGATAACAAAAACAATGAATCTTAACCAGTCATTAGAAAAGCGTAGTATTATTTTACCGAATTGCTATGGCCTATGTATATAAATCACAAGGAATAATTATTGAGTGGGAAGTACCTATGATATTTAAGATAAGTATAATCCTTAAGTAATACAGTGATAATTCTAATCTTAAAAACTCATTTGAGTATCATTTGACATTGTACCTGCACTTTAAAAGTTTGAGCCTTTTTAACTGGTTTGTTGAACAGTCTTGAGACAGTAGGTAAAACATAAACTTTCACTTTACTTGTTTTACTCCATGTCATGAATGCATGCAGTCCCGGTGAGCATCTCCCACTAGCTAGAGAGAAAGCATTCCCTCCTTACACATATCCCACACCATACACACACACTCACACACACACACACACACACACACACACGCAAGCACACAGGTTAATGGCTCAACTCTAAGGATTTCCTCCCTCCTCCAGTATTCAGCCCAAAGAGATTTGGGTTGGGGTTGGAAGAGTCTGTATTGATTTGGGCAGTCAGATCTGTCCCCTCTTCCGAAGCCCTAGAGGGTTATCTTCTCCAGAGCTGTGTTTTCACAAGCCCTAGAAGGTATCTGCTCCAAAGCACAGTAGAATTTGGCATCAGATATGTTCAAACTGTCAACTGTGAAAAATGGTTGTAGGCACCATTTGAATTGCCATGTGACCCTAACACAGCAAATAACACAGGAAATGTAAAAATGCATTTTCTGACATTTACAGCTATTAAGTTTAGTAACAAAGTGATTACAGGTGATTGCAACAGTCTTTAGAGGCTTTCAAGATCAGAAGAAACTGTCTTACCTATTTGAACAGAATATTCCTTTTGACAGCAATAAAATTAAAGAAATTCTCTAAGCTCCTTCTAACTAAAATTTAGGTTGCTAAGTTATTTCATGCAGACATTCAAAGGGTGAGGACTTTCTTATCTTTAAGAATCTTTTCTGGCCGGGCGCGGTGGCTCAAGCCTGTAATCCCAGCACTTTGGGAGGCCGAGGCGGGTGGATCACGAGGTCAACAGATCGAGACCATCCTGGTCAACATAGTGAAACCCC
>CM052662.1:80680716-80694041 GCA_028533165.1 Leontopithecus rosalia
AAGCTCCTTCTAACTAAAATTTAGGTTGCTAAGTTATTTCATGCAGACATTCAAAGGGTGAGGACTTTCTTATCTTTAAGAATCTTTTCTGGCCGGGCGCGGTGGCTCAAGCCTGTAATCCCAGCACTTTGGGAGGCCGAGGCGGGTGGATCACGAGGTCAACAGATCGAGACCATCCTGGTCAACATAGTGAAACCCCATCTCTACTAAAAATACAAAAAAAAATTAGCTGGGCACGGTGGCGCATGCCTGTAATCCCAGCTACTCAGGAGGCTGAGGCAGGAGAATTGCCTGAACCGAGGAGGCAGAGGTTGCAGTGAGCCAAGATCGCGCCATTGCACTCCAGCCTGGGTAATGAGAGCGAAACTCCGTCTAAAAAAAAAAAAAAAAAAAAAAGAATCTTTTCTTAAGGGTATTTCGGTATTAGGTGGAGAGTTTGATTGAACTGCTGAGATAAGCACTGTTCTACCAGTTTTAGGTCTAGGCACTCTAGGATACCTAGTTTGATTTCCTAAAGAAAGGGCAAACAATTCATTCTTTTATATTAGTGGGGAAATACAGCAAAGAGATGTCTCTGCCAGTCACATGACCAAGTTCACTGATCACCGGTAACCACAGAAGTAGAGACCTCTCCTCATTCTGTTTTATCAGAATTTGGTCCAACATAACTGAATGATTTTTAAAAGTTTGAAATAATGTAGCCAGTTGGTTCCCAAACTTAGCAAGCATCAGAATTACGTGGAAGACATATTAAAACACACAGTTTGACCCCGTCCTCTAGCTTCTGATGCAGCAGGTCTGGGGGACGTCTGAGATGTGCACTTCAAGCATGGTGCTGGTCCTGGGACCCCACTTGGAGAGCCACGAATCTAGATACAGATAATTCCAATGAAGAATTGCAGAGAGAAATGTGAGCAAGAGTTGTTCTTTGAGAATTCCGATTGAGGACTCCTTTCCAAAATCAGATTTAAACAACTTATTGAGGTCATTCTGCAAACTATTAAACCTAAGCATAAAAATACAAAGCGAGACTCTGTCTCAAAAAATATATATGGCCCAGAATTTCCATGCCTGATTAAATGAAGAACTTGCTAATGTGGAGCATGACATTTGATTTAAAATAGAGCCATTATGCAAGGTGATCATTTCCATGAGGGAAAGCCCAAGAAAAACACACTGTATTCCTCAAGTTTTAATCAATGTAAAAAAAATTCTCAATCCTTTTGTAGTTCATAAGCATAATGATTGGGTTTTTATATGCATGTGTGAAGTGCGCTTCCTTCAAACCGTGTTACAATGTCAGCACATTACCCACCTGAAATGAAAATAATAAAGTAAAATATCCTTTCAACATTCAGTGGCTCTTTTTGCCCCCATAATATCTATCTTAATGCTTAAGTACACTTAGCTTCAAGTATCTTTATTTTTTCTTTTTTATAGCTTAGATAATCAGTTCCCATGCTTCAAGTAACTTTAAAAGAATAATTCTGCAATACTCAACTGTATCCACGATTTATATTTGAAATCTGGCTCACCTTGAAAATCTAATGATCTTCTAAATTATCTGTTTTTGCAGTGGTAGTTAGGACTAGGACTTTTAACTTTTAAAAGACTGGATATTCAAGTTTTTAAATCTTAGCTACCACTAAAACATTTACACAGGTCCCTAGTGAATATTAACGTAACTAATGTCATCAAATGAAGCTCTAATTAAGGCTTGAGCAATCTTTCTACAATGGTATTTGGAACATAGCTTTCAGAATACTTAGCCAAGTTCTTCCTGCCAGAAAAACATACTCCCTCATCTTCCAGCTTTTCTATTCTCACAGAGCCCCAAAGAGGCCAGATCAAATAGAACACAGTGATGCCTCAGCCACGTACCTGAAGAGAACATATTTTATTCTCCCTAATGTTAAACAACCTAACATCAGGGGCTTACTTGATGTCTCCTATAGGTGAGAAAAACTGAAGAGGGTCAAGGGTGGAAAGAACTCTGCTTTTTGCCGATTGGCAAAAAAAAAAAGTTTGCCGTTGGCAACTCTGCTTAGCCACTTGCCTCTTCAGGGTGCACCTGCCCAGCTTCTAGCCATGTGAAGGTGAAATATTTCTGACTCTATCTCTTTTAAGATATGACTTAATAATAAGGTGAATTGAGCATGTTCCCAAAAATCTTGCAAATAAGGTATAAATTTAGTTAAGGAAAAGAAAACGGGGGTGGGGGGTGGAATAGACCTATGAGCTTCCTCGACAGCAAATTGAAAGTCAAGAATGTGATGTGGTTGCCCTAAAAGTGAATACTTTCCAGGTAAAGAGATGCCACACCCATTTCACTCAGTAGCAGACAGACTACTTCCGGAATGCTGTATTAATTCTGTAGAGATCTTAGGAGACTCATCAATAAGCAGGAGAGGCTTCAGAGATGGCTAGGACGGTAAAGGGTCTGAAAAATACGTCTTTTGGGGAACACTGGAAATAGAGTGAATGACTAGAGAAGTGCTGGATGTCATAGGTGAGGGCCATATAGACACGTGAATGTTCTCCGAAATATTTGAAGAGCTGTCAAGAAAGAGAGAACTGTAACTTCTTTTTCTCAGCAAATGGCAGAATAGAAACACATGAGAGTATCATGAAGGCTAAGAACACAGTTTTGAAGTCAGATTGTGGATTGAAGACTTCATTCCAGCCATCATTGGATATATAAACTTGTCAAACTATTTTACTTCTGTGAGCCACAGTTGTTCATGAGAAAGAATGAATATTAGAAGTACCTATCCTGAGGTAAGGACGAAATGAGATGACAGAGATGATAGACTCAGAACAATGCCTGGCAAGTGCTCAGATAACTGTTTGCATCAATTAATTCAATAGAGATGCCTAAAAATGCATTGAGCCACTTCTAGAAGGAAATCTAGCAAAGACTAAAGGACCATCAGTCAGGGATGCTATAGTGAGCATCCTGCATTGGAAAAACTAGGTAACCTGTAAGGACCCTCTCAACTCAGAGCTTCTTCACTACCGTTAACTAGTGCTTAACTCTCTCTTCCCTGTGCTCAACTCTCTCTTCCCTGTGCTCATAGCACTTTGTTCAACCATCACTGCAGGATTTATCACACTTTCTCATTAGTAGTTATGAACATGTCTGTCTCCCACCTACTTGGTGAGCTCTTCAAGGTCAGACTATGCTTTATCCATTTCTTCCCCATGCATCTTGCCTAGTGCCTGGCATACAGCAGGCTTTCAATAAACACTTGTTGAAGAAAGAAGATGCTCAGGGCTCAGGACCAATATGGGCTCCTGACTGTTTCTCTGTGTGGCAATTCCTCCAGAAAAGGGCCCAGCTAATATTCAACCCAGGAAGCGTTCAAATTCTTGTGATTATGCTAGAAGTATGACTTGGTGGGCATTACTTTTCTAGGTGAATAAAGCATTCTAATTGCACAGCATCGAGTACATTGTGAATTTATGAAGTTTGGACTAATTCCTGCTCCTCAACATGGGAAGTGGCCTCCTGGCCACAGGCTGTGGCTCTTTGGGGTGATGCACACACACTCTGGCATCCTGTTCTCCAGCTGATGAAGTGGTTCAGTCTACACTCACAGAAATCCTTATAGACATGTTCCTTTTTCTGTACTAGAAGTTCTTAAAAGTGGTAAGAGGCTTAACATTGCAGTCCAACTATAGTATTCAAAATTAAAACGATCCCTGGCCATCTATCAGAAAACTCTGTTTGCATGATTACTAACTCTGATCTTCTTCTCTGGATAAAACTGACACATCTTTCAGATCCTCAGACTTATTGATCTTTAATGTTTGCTCAAGTACTTACCAAAATATTATTGTTCCTTCAGCCACTCAATAAATACTTGATGAGTAACTAAGAAGCATCCTCATGGCATGACAGCTTCCAAACTTGCTTAAATTATAACCATGGAGAAAGTACTCAGAGAAGTGGTTAAACTGTCATTCAGTGGAGGAAAAACATTCTAATATTTTATACACTGAATTAAACCTGTTCTTTAAGAACCAAAACTCCCCAAACTCCCTAAAAACTCAGAATGGGAAATGAATAAACGTAGCAGATGAACTGCCTGCGCTGGTCACCCACAGCGTATTGCCTTGTGATTCTAAACAAACTGACGATGGGCCTGCTCCAACACCACGTGCTCCCCTGTGCTGGAATGTAATGAAGGGAAAGTCTGCAAGGAAAGCCAATCTTGGCAAAACCTCTTTTGTTCTCTCACATATTCCAAAGATGTGAGGCTCAGGGAGCACTCAAGTCCCCAGCCCTGGGCATGACTAAACCTGACTTTTACAAAAGTCAGAACAATTTCCCTTCTGTTTCCAACAGTGCTTGCAGCACTGAGACCCTACCCAAACTGCAAACACAAGAAAGCACATGTTTTCCATCAGGACTAGCTTCTTCAGTCGTAATTGGTTGTTACTTTCTGATATTCTTAAAGCCCATTCTCTTTCTATTAATGTGTATGAGGTTTTTGGTGGGAAAAAGAAAAAGAGCCTTTTCCTATGCAGCATTCATCCATACAACTTTCTTTTTTTTATAGCATTTTAGGTTTTGGGGTACATGTGAAGAACATGCAAGATTGTCGCATAGGTACACACGTGGCAGTGTGATTTGCTGCCTTCCTCCCCATCACCTATATCTGGCATTTCTCCCCATGCTATCTCTTCCCAACTCCCCACCCGCCACTGTCCCTCCCCTACTTCCCCCCAACAGACCCCAGTGTGTAGTGTGTAGTGCTCCCCTCCCTGTGTCCACGTGTTCTCATTGTTCAACACCCGCCTGTGAGTGAAAGCATGCGGTGTTTGATTTTCTGCTCTTGTGTCAGTTTGCTGAGAATGATGGATTCCAGGTTCATCCACATCCATACAACTTCCTAATTGTATCATTTGTTTTCATTCTTTATGTGATTTATGTCCTAACTAGTACATTCTCTACCCCCGCAGGAGTTCAGATATCTATATACAGTCCATTACCTTTGGCCAGTGATGATCAAAAGGACTTTTAATTACTTTTGTGAAAATTAGCAAAAAAAGCGAGTGAGAAAATGTAAGACATAATGGTAACCACCCTAGTACTCAGGGATTTTTGTTATGATTTATTACTTGCTATTGTGATATATGTAGTGAATCGTTTGTAGATTTAACGGTTTTGGACCCCTGCTCCTCAGTGCAGTGAATTTAGGGTTGGGTTAGTTCACAGTCATTTTTGCAAATCTAAGACTTTCTTAGACAATGTTGTTAAGGGATTATCTTGTATGCAGAGTTCATCAGTCAGGGCCACTTGGCTAAACAAATTTGACGTTTGTAATGACCTAAGAAAAAGCCTGAACAAACTTTACACGTTACGAAGATTAAAGGGGAAGGACCTAAAATAAACGTTACCCAAAAAGCTAGGTAAAGTGCTTTTCTCAGCAGGGTGATGAGAACACAGGAACCGCAGGGTGTCTGAAGATCAATTAAGAAACACCATCCCTGTTCCAACTGAACGCAGTCATACCAGTGTTCTGCTTACATATGCAAGGGTGAATGAAACTGAAAGGAAAGATGATTGTCAGAGAGGTGTGTGCTTTACAGTCACCAAAACGATACCAAGAATTTTCACAGCCAGCCGTTCATCTGGCAGAGAGTGACCTGGAATATAGAAAAGCAGACTGACCCCAGCATGATGCAGTATTTGTAACAGGACTCATAAATGTCCATGAGAAAAATAGAAGTCATTCCAACCGTGGTAAACCCACACTAATAAAGGTAACTTTCACAAAACCCTGTACAGCCAAAACGTTAAGATCCCAGCCACGCACAGGATGATGAAGATCTTTCTGTTCACATGGCCAAAACTGGGTGTGTGATTATATAATACGGCTCCTCCAAATGGAAGAGGCTCCTTATAGAAGGTGTTTCCACAACTCCCTTGAGAAGGATCAATTTCATGATAGTAGAAATTAGTGCCACTATGTAGATACTGGTGAGATAATCCAGCTACAGAAACTGATAACAAATTCCCCAGGTATTCTAGAAGGACCTCCAAATATATAAAAGAAGGAAATGGTATCAACCCATGAAAATCAAACTTTTTCTTCAACCCATGTAATTTTTTTTAAGGAACAAACAGATTGAAGCAAAGCCTGAATATGAACTGTATACTCAGAGTTCCCCACTGCTTATACTGTCAACAAATAATGATGGTAAACAAGACTGAGGGAAAGAGGTGTGCTCTGGCAATGTGGCCCTTAGGTAGCAGACATTCTCAGTGCACCAAATCTAGATTGTTCTTCTTGGAATCTGCAAAACCCGATCATGCCCAAGTACATCAACAAATACAGGACACTATATTGAACAAAACTATTTCTAATTCTGTGAAGAGCATTCCTAGTTAAGGAACGCTTCACTTGCAAATTCTTATTGCCCCTTAAATAAATTTCATTGCTTTATAGAGACCTTACTTTCTAGGATTCCAGATCTGCTAACGATGTAACGAATAGTAATAATTATAACACAGCATTTGTAGTTTGTGTTATAATTTTTCATAAATACTATCTCATTCAATATCTTTGAGGTTGGACTTACTATTTTTTTTTAAGATAGAGATGGAGTCTCGCTCCATCACTAGGCTAGAGTGCAGTGGCATGACCATAACTCACTGCAACCTCAAACGTCTGGGCTCAAGCAATCTTCCTGCCTTAGCCTCCTGAGTAGCTAGAACTACCTGCATGCACCACCACACCTGGCTTATTTATTTAAACATTTTTTGTAGAGACAGGGTCTCATGATATTGCCCAGGCTTGTCTTGAACTCCTAGCCTGAAGCAGTCCTCCTGCCTTGGCCTCCTAAGGTGTTGAGATTACAGCATGAGCCACACATCTGGCCAGGACTTATTCCCAATTAAAAGGTGAGAATGGTGAGGCTAAGAGGGGTCAATTGTCTTCCCCAATACGGCATAGTCTATGAGAAAGAAACAGATTTGAATTCCTATCTGCCCAGAATATTTTTGCCTTTTTGCTATACCATATTATGTCTGACCAATAATGAGATGGACCAAAAGGTTTAAAAAGAAAAATTCAGAAGCAGCCATGCAATGTTTCAAAACACAGGTGAAAGCAAAAGATATATAAAACCATAGCTTTGCAACTTGTATTTTCCTTTCACAAAAGGCAACTACTGCTGAGTCTTCATCACCTGTTGGAAGGCTATCCTTGGCAGGCCCTTATCTAAAGACAATCTCAAAATGTCAAGTAAGGTTTACTTCAATGTTGAGCTAGCACTTTAGCATAAATATACATTTCTGGTTTTGGAACTGAGCTTAGCCATAAAATACCAGCTGTCACAGAGCAATCTGTGTTTACTACTCATATATTATGTCCCATAGAAGAAAGACTTTCACGTCAGATTAACAAGAAGCTTTGGGGGTCACTATAAAAGGTAAGAATTTCCAAAATAATTATAATATCAAGCCTTGACAGTTTGTTCTATCATCAAGCTATTGATACATCTTTTTTCAAAATATAAGCCTTTTTAGTGACTTTGGTTACTTTTGTTACTACGTAGGTTGCCCTAGATTCTTTAACCCAGGGCCCACAACTTCCTGTTTATAGGTAGAATTGCTTGCTGATACTATTAACGTTGCCAAAGTGTAGCCTTTTGTGGAGATTTATGTAAGAAACACTATCCAACTCACCTTTGCAAGCTGATCAAATCACTGGTTGATTTTTTTCATATCTTAAGCTGGGTGTGGATGGAGGAGTCTGGAAGAAAATGTGATGGACAAATTAAAGTTTTCACAAATAGTGAGCATTAACCACCTATCCATAGAGAGTACCTTCCCCTAAGTCCCCGAAGTCCACTGTATCGTTCTTATGCCTTTGTGTCCTCTTATCTTAGCTCCCACACATCAGTGAGAACATATGATGTTTGGTTTCTCGTTCCTGAGTTACTGCCCTTAGAATAACAGTTTCCAATCTCACGCAGGTTGCTGCAAATGCCATTAATTCATTCCTTTTTATGGCTGATAATCGCCTTACATTTTTTATGGAACTCAAAATTCAGAGAAGTAACTTGACTAACATTACTTAGTTATTTTGGGTCTGATCTGTGGCTTCACAACTGAAAGTTAAATCCTAATCACCTTCTTTCCTCAAATAGTGTTTTTTATACTCTGCCTCACAGTTCTTGCCATTTGTAAGACAAATGTCAGATAGTTTCGTGTTAATAGGAGTCCATATTTATCCCCATGAACCCTGTACCCCATTTGGATCAAAGCGATTTGTGGTCAGGAAATTTATCTGGACAGTCACGAATGCATCTCTCCATCATCAATCAAAGAGCCATTATCAATGAATGGTGCAGAAGATTAAGGCCATCCTAGCCTGGATGGTGAAAACACCCTTAGCCAACTAAGTTAGTCAAGATGACCCTCTATGTTTAGCAACAGGAAGTAGTTCTGTTGACATATTACGGGGCAGTTTTTCAAAAGTTGTCTTAACTATCTTCTTCCAGATCTGTCTAAGAATGTTTGACACAAATCAGAATCCATTACCCTGTTTTGCTTTTGTTTTGGTTTTTCTAGATCAATTCTTGACTTATTTTTAACACAGATCTGGAACTGCGGAATCCAATCAAGGTAGCATTATATCATTAAAATAAAGCTCCTGAGTCTTGTGTTGTTCGTCCTGTTCTTTAAATTATACAAAACCACTCATGCAGCATTCAGCCAGCAGCCTATAAAAGCAAGCCACAGGCAAGCCTACTCCGTAAACCTGGAATCCCCTTGTTTTGTTCCTAATCTTGCTCTCGCTCCACTCTATCCCAGTTTGATCCAATTTCCAATCCCTTTCTTATCATTTGCATTTTATGCCTTACTTGGTCCTTAACAACTAATTTTTGTTGCTCTTCAAGCCATCTTTGCTGCTCTTTAAATTATCAACTCCTCCTGGCCCCAAGTGCTTCAACTCACCCTCTCTCTTCCCATTCTTTTGTCCCCCATATGTGCACAGAGAAGGATTTAGAAATATGTCATATGAGGTCAAAGCTGCAGACAGGTCAGTGTGTGGCAATGCCATGTTTACAAGCTATGAAGTCACTATTCCCTCCCAGGGAAACTTGGCTACCATTGCTATTTGATGATGCTTTTCTCTTAGACCAACTAAAAACTCATGTGTCTAAAAAAGTGAAGAAAGATATCATTGTTTTCTGAACTTTACAACTGTTAAAGGTGATGGAAATACTTGATACCTCTTTTATACTCATCTGATGACCTAGGAACAGCCTTGAAAATGGATTCCAACATGCTTATTGAAAGAAAGTTCATGCTACTTAATTTCCTTACCAAAGGGTTCAAAATTAGTAGTTTTATTCCTCTTAAGTTTATAGAAGGATATGCTACGGTGATTTAAGGTAAAATATCTGGGGTAATGTTTACAGCAAAAGAAGACCTGGTATCTTTATCTTGTCTTCTAAAACCCAGGTCAACATTTTGAATATTAAGACACACTAATCTAGTCACTTATAGTCATTTATTTTTTCTTTGACATTTATTGTTGAAGAATAAATTATTGAATAAAGAAATATATGAGTAGGGTCCTAAGAAAGCATGAGTCTACTATGAGTAAGGCATGGATCTGGAGGAGTGTGTCTGCACGTACACATGTATGTGCGTATCGGCACACGTATGCATGTTTTAGCAGCAGAAACCGCTTTGCATTGGTCTGTTCTCTGAAATTCCCAACATCCCTGGTGTCAACAGCATGAATTCGCAAACTGGTGAGTTCACAATTAAGAGCAAATTCTGTTACCCAAGAGCAGAGCAAGTTAAGTAGCCCATATTTAAATAAAAGGAAATGAAATTTGTGATTTTTGTCTTGGTAACATTATGCTAATTAGCTAATTAGTCTGGAATATAAAGGGTTCATGAAACTTAGACAAACACCTTATATTCTTCAAGACCAAGCTGTTAGCCCACATTCAACTTTCTGCCCACCTCCAGTTTACCACCTAGCACTGTAATATCAACAAAACAACTGAAAAAATTAGGAGAGACCCATGGAGAAGAAAATAACCATTTCTAAAACTCGACATATAATACATTTTGTCATAAAGTGAGAACAATCTAACCTTCCTTGTTTCTTCTTTTTCTTATTTTTTATTTCTCTAGGTTACTGGGGAACAGGTGGTGTTTGATTACATAAGTTCTGTAGTGATGATTTATGAGATTTTGGTGCACCATCACCCCAGCAGTATACTTCACCCAGTTTGTAGTCTTTTATCCCCCACTCCCTTCTCACCCTTTTCCGCTGAGTCCCCAAAGTTCATTGTGTCATTCTTATGCCTTTTAAGCTTCCTTATTTCTAATTAAAAACTCCTTAATGCTCCTGGTTCCGGGTGTGATAGGCTATACCATCTAGGTTTGTGTAAGTACACCATGGGATGTTCACATAATGACGAAATTGCCTAAGAATGCACTTCACAGAATTTATCCCCAATGTTAAGCAAACACGTGACTGTACTTAATTTTATTCTCTGTTTTCACGTATTTGTGTCTTGACTTCCCAACTAGATCAATGAAAGTTATTCATCTTTCCATAAGGATTTCCATCTTTCACTTTCTGTAGTGTTGACAAATCTTTATTCAATAGGGACTTTATCACATAAAGCAAATAGTTTTAAGCATTAAAGTGTAGTCATACACTGAAACAATCCCCCAGAACCATCGTTCTCAGCAAACTGACACAAGAACAGAAAATCAAACGCTGCATGTTCTCACTCATAGGTGGGTGTTGAACAATGAGAACACAGGGACACAGGGAGGGAAGCATCACACACTGGGGTCTGTGGTGGGGGTACTAGGGGAGGGACAACGTTGGGTGGGAGTTGGGGAGAGATAGCATGGGGAGAAATGCCAGATATAGGTGATAGGGAGGAAGGCAGTAAACTGCATTGCCATGTATGTACCTATGCAACAATCTTGCATGTTCTTCACATGTACCCCCAACCTAAAATGCAATAAAATACATATATAAGAATTTTTTTAATTAAAGTAAAAATTCATTGTTAAAATGACATTATATTCTAGTACATTGAATAAACATCACAAAATTCACCTGTGGCTGGGTACAGTGGTTCACACCTGTAATCCCAGCACTTTGGGAGGCCGAGGTGGGTGGATTGCCTGAGGTCAGGAGTTGGAGACCACCCTAGCCAATATGAAACCCTGGTCCTACAAAAAATACAAAAATTAGCCAAGCATGGTGGTGTATGCCTGTAATTCCAGCTACTTGCAGGGGGTGGGGGGACTGAGGTAGGCTTGAGCCCAGGAGATCGAGGCTTCAGTGAGCCATGATCACACCACTGCACTCTAGCTTGAGCAACAGAGTGAGACCCTGCCTTAAAAAACAGAACAAAAAGCAACCTCACTGTACTAACTCGCCTTTGATTTTAAAAATAATAAATGAGACTCTGGCCAGATTAATTTGAGCAAAGAGGTGAGTGGAAAGTCAGGCCGGGGCACTCTCTCATGCTGGCTGCTGTGAGACTCTCCATTCCAGATCAGCAGGAGGCCTGGTCTGGCTGATGCCCAGGCAGTCAGTCTGAGACTCTGCTTAGCAGACAGTATGAGCAGATTGGCCAAATGTAAGGAAGGCTATGAAGTGAAAGTCAAGAAAGTATAAAAAAAAAACTTGAAACTTCAACGAAATCAATCTACTTCCAAAATCTTCCTTAAGGAAACATTCAGAAATACAGAAAATATGATACTCCTGATAGTGCTCATTCTGACCGTTTAAAAAATTGAAATAATCTAAAACAGATCCCAATGTGTGGCTAGTATAAGTTTTGGGAGAGTCATCCCAGAACTCTCAAAGAACAAACCAGTCACCTAGACTAGTGAAGTTGCCTAGGGGATGTGAAATCTCCTGATTTTAAAACATTGACAATTCACATTTTTTAAAATATTTTAAAGGCCAAGCAAAATATGTCTATGGGCTACATAGGCCCACGTATCATCAGCTTGCTACATCTGATCTATGTGGTGAAATGTTTTTGAAAATTATTAAATAATTTTAATGAAAATCCTCTTTGTATAATATCAGGAGAAAATGCGTGTTGTTCTAATTACTTAAAACACATATAAGTAGAAAAAAAAGACTAGCAGGAAAGACATCAAAATAATAGCTATAGAGAGAGAGAGAGACTATTGATGATTTGTTTTCTTCACACTTTAATGTAATTTCAAAATTAGTTTCAAATGAGGATTTGTTATTTTATAATAACTTTGTAAAACCATCGTAAAGAAGGAAAAATACATTTGCTCAGCCCTGCATCAGGGTTCAGCATTCATGCTGCATTACTGTTGGGTGATGTCCTTTAAGAAGGGGCAACTCATAATGGTTAATGTCTATTCATTTTTCCAATCAGTCATGCTAAATTTTGTGTGGTAATGGCTGTGAGGCCCCACGACTGTGAATTGCTGGAAGACAAATTTAACATCTTTAACAGATTGAGTGATGAAGGCAGTTGTAAAAATAATGTCACGATATATTGCATCTAAAGTACTTAACCCATAGACACACTCAATAAATGGTAACTTAAAAATAAGGTATTCAGAATAAGCAGGAAGTAGAAGTGCCTTATTCTCAAATGAGAACTAAAAATGAGGGACCACATTACTTTTTAGTCCAAAAATAGGCATTTAAGAGTAAAACCAGAAACAAACTTGTAAAATGGATAATTGACAATAAAAATACAATGCATATAAACATAAAATCAATCAATCTTATTTAAAAAAGAGTAGCAACAGCATTCAATGGTAGTTTGCTCTTTATGCTGATATGGTTTGAGTCTATGTCCTCACTCAAATATCATTTCTAATTGTAATTCCCATATGTCAGGGGAGAGATCTGGTGATAGTGACTAAATCAGGTGGACTTCCCCCTTACTGTTCTCATGATAGTGAGTGGGTCCTCATGAGTTCTCGTTGTTTGAAAGTGTGCGGCACTTCCCCCTTTGCTCCCTCTCTCCTGCTCCACCATGGTAAGAAGTACTTGCTTACCCTTTACCTTCTGCCGTGATCATACGTTTCTGAAACCTCCTAGTCCTGGTTCAGGGTAAGCCTGTGGAACTCTGAATCAATTAAATCTCTTTTATTCATAAATTACTCAGTCTTCTTTTACAAAAGAAGACACACATGAGGCCAACAAACATATGAAAAAATGCTCATCATCACTGGTCATTAGAGAGATGCAAATCAAAATCACATTGAGATACCATCTCACGCCAGTTAGAATGGAGTTCATTAAAAAATCTGGAGACAACAG
>CM052662.1:80694141-80788049 GCA_028533165.1 Leontopithecus rosalia
GGGGAATAGGGGAGGGATGGCGGTGGGGGGGATCTGGGGAGGGATAGCCTGGGGAGAAATGCCAAATGTGGGTGAAGGGGAGGAAGGCAGCAAACCACACTGCCATGTGTGTACCTATGCAACTATCTTGCATGTTCTGCACATGTACCCCAAAACCTAAAACACAATTTAAAAAAAGAATTAAAAAAAATTACTCAGTCTCAGGTAGTTCTTTATAACAGTGTGAGAATGGACTAATAGAGAAAATTGGTACCAGGAGAGTGCGGCACTGCTATAAAGAAACCTGAATGTGGAAATGACTTTGTAACTGGGTAAGAGGCAGAAGTTGGGACAGTATAAAGAGCTCAGAAGCAGACAGGAAAATGTAAGAAAGTTTGGAACTTCCCAGAGACTTGTTGAATGTTTGTGACCAAAATGCTGATAGTGATGTGGACAGTGAAGACCAGGCCGAGGAGATCTCAGATGGAGATGAGGAACTTACTGAGAGCTGGAGGAAAGATTACTCTTGCTATGCCTTAGCAAAGAAACTGACGGCGTCCTTTCTCTAGGGATCTGTGGAACTTTGAATTGGAAAGAGATGATTTAGGGTATCTAATGGAAAAATATTCTAAACGGCAAGTGTTCAAGATATGACCTGGCTGCTCCTAACACATATAGTTATATGTGTTTACAAAAAGATGGTCTGAATTTGGAACTTATGTTTAAAAGGAAAGCAGAGCATAAAAGATTGGAAAATTTGCAGACTGACCATGCAGTAAAAAAGAAAAACCCATTTTCTGGGGAGAAATTCAAGTTGGCTGCAAAATCCACATAAGTAATGAGGAACTGAATGTTTCTTTCCTTTTCTTTCCTTTTTTTCTTACCTTTCTATCTTCCTTCCTTTCTTTCTTTCCTATGTTTACTTTTTAATACTATGATCAGAGGTTATTACCATAGGAAAAATTATGTGCAGATACTGAATGTTTTCCATTGCATTTCAGAGGCTGTATTTGGTATGGTTTTATGTAGACTAATTTACAAAATAAGAATCCTTACACTAAGACTGGGTACATGGACTAATATAAATTTCAGAATTAAAAACTAGCTGAGTAACTAAGCGGCCAGCAGAGCAGGGCTTCCCCTGGGAAACTCTGCATCCCTGGGTCATTTTCATACTACCATTTCTTGCCGTCACTTCTGAACTCCAACTGGGCCCTTCCAATTGCCTGTTTCTCATGCAGAGCCTCGGCAGCAGCAGGAGAGAAGCTCTTGCCTCTCAGCAGCCATTTAAACCTGGGAGCAAGAAGAGAAAACTTCCTCATGATGAAAGTCACCCTCTACAGAGTGCCCTTTTGTTCACCAATTGACCTGCCATGGATTCTTCCCCACCAGACCCTGATTTAGACTTCGGTACTCCTGTGTCGGACTCCTGCATTTGGTAGCAGCTTCTGGCACCCACGAACTTGACTTCAGAAAGTTTCACGTTTGGCTTGCCTGCTTTGATGCTGACCTCAGCCCACCCTGACTTTGAAACAGCTGAGTTACTAGCATTTCTGAACCCTCTCCTCTCCTTCTTCTACACCACAAACCTACCTGCGTCTCAGATTCTCACCAGCATTGTTGGCTGGAAACCATACCCTGGTCCCTCCAGGTTCTCCTTGACCAAACCCCTAACACCTGATTTCTTACAAGCCAGAAATAAAATGTGAATCCAAATGTAACTCATTAAGCAAAGCTTAGTTCAAATAATAGTTTTAAAAGTGTACGTTTATCATAACCTATTTCCCTTCTTCTCTTTCTGCTCTCTACTTAGCAATATTTATGACTCATGTACCCTTTATTTTTACACTCTGCACTGTTCTAGAACTGTGTGAAGAAAAGCTGTTTAGAGACTTAAAAGAGCATGCTCTCTTATGTAATCAGCCCCAGAAAGTAATGAGTTGAAATATTAGAAAATCCTGAAGTAATCAGATGACTTTTAATGAAGCAAATTCACCCATATCTACTTTTATGTTTTGATCAGCCAAATACGAAAAATATTTTGCATTCTCCAAACTAAGATTAAATAGCAGTGAAAAGAAATTGACCTCCCTGTTTGTCAGGAAGACAAAAGTTTTACCGTGGGTAAATGAGGGTGATTGTTGTCATATTTTTCAATAATTTCAGAATCACATGGGATACCCAAGCAAGTAGCAGACCAAAGATAAGCATATAAAAAATAACAATATCTTCATAAAAATTTATCCTTTTAGAAATGTAAATTTGATGATGATATTCACAAAACGACCAACTGCGTTTATTTATCTATTCTTCTTAACAGGAGTGTCTAGCTTCTGGACAAGGAGGAAAGAAGTAGCATTGTTTATATGCCACATTTCCACTGGCCGCTTTAACAACAGACTGTACCTTCAGCCTCTGTCTGCAGCCACTCAGTCCAATGGGCACTGGGCTCTCATCCATTCAACACTGTGTTGCACAATCTCAGACACAGCCTTTAATGAAGTTCTGACTTGAAACTCAGACACTGACCTCACATAGTAACCGTGAATACACACAGGTCACTATGGCCAGAAGAGAAGAGGATGCCAGAGCTGGAAGCCCTGAGCAACTCAAAACATGCAAAGAAACAAGATGTCACTTTAAGGGGAAAGGCAAGATAGAGACATTGCAAGTCAATACAACTCACTTCCTGCTCAGTGGCAGCTGGAACAGGAGTTAAGTTTCTAGGCCTGAGTGGGCTTGTGAGTTCTATACCGTCGCGGCTTAGCTTTCCACAAGGAGAATAATACTGGAAAACTAAGTCTTACGTGACCACTGCTCTTGGCTAGAATTACCATATTTTCTATTCTTCTAGATAACAGAAGGAAACTTGAAGTGGAAACATTTTCAAGATTTTTCACTTCCTCTTTCTGCTCCTGAGGCACAGTTTTGTAATCTGGAAAGGAGTACTGTTATCTCCTCCTTAAATCAGTATAAAAGTTGAGAGGTTAAAAGCATTATGTTTTGCTTCACAACATTTGGCAAGAAAAGATGATCTTGACAATGAATATTTTAGGTAATAATTTAACCCAACCCTATGCTCTAAATCAAACAATACTGGGGGCAAAATTCTCTAAGACAATTAGATAGAAACACTGGGGCAACTGAATTGCAAGTTAACATGTTTATCTCTGCAGGTTGCCATGTAACTTTCTCCTCTGTCTCGAGAGAGTTCTGTAACAGATAGCAAGGACTTTCACTTGGTGCACTGCTGAGACATCCCAAGAGAGGGTCACTGTGAGGTACTAATGTAAACATGTTCCCAGAGAGCAGCACAGTATATCACAGGCCAGGAACAAGAAGAAATGATTCCGTGCTATCAGTCAGTGCGGCTGCCACCTGGACACCACAGAAATACTGGCAAAGCTGATGTTTTATAACATGCTCATTAACACTCTCAGATTCCTACTCCCTCCGGCATGATTTAATAAAACTGAGAGGAATCATCTGATTGTATAGATCTTTCCAAACTATCAATTTTGTATTTTCAAGTCGAAATTAAGACTGACCTCAAAATAGAATAACGTCTAAACCTGTTCATTATGGAAAGTCGATTTAAGCTTGAAGCTTTGCCATTCCAAGTTGAATTCTGACTTTGAAACATCACTGGCAAATCTGAAAGTAAAATAAGAAAAACTGAAGCAATGGAAAAATCTCCCCTGGCGCACGGTGCTGAACGGAAGGTATTTCTATTCCTCAACATGTGTTTTAGAGCTTTCTTTTATGAAGAAGAAAGATCATCCACTACTGTGTCATGGATATCATTTCATAAGGAAAATAAATTTTTGTAGAAGTAAAATTACCTTTACTTTTACATTTTTTAAATAAACAGGCAATGTTTTAAAAGGGCAATTTTATCCCAGCAGTCTCCTTATCTTGATACTTTGAATATCATTTGCTCTGGAAATAGGTCACTAAATACCTTTTCCTGGTAAAAAGTGCAACATGAAATATTGATTATTTGCCTAAAATGAAATTGTCATTACATGACAGAAGGAGATGGAAGTGCTCATTTTATTTGTGGCATCCCAAACTCAAATAGTATTTTAAAAAGAAAATGTAAAGAATAATTTTTTTCTTTAATTTAGACAATTAACTTTCCATTATTTATAGTAAATATGGTACAGAGAGAGCAGAAAGCATAACTTTTTTTTAGGAAAAAATTATTTCTCAAAAGTTTCCTATATGCTAACTTTAAAAGCAGAAAAGTGATGTCCATGGCAATAGAAAAAAGGCAGGGAAGGAGGCATCTGAACCAATTATCACTACAAAGCAATTAGAAAATTAAATTAGGCTGGGTGCAATGGCTCATGCCTATAATCCCAACACTTTGGAAGGCCAAGGCAGGCAGATCACTTGAGCTCAGGAGTCTCTCAAGACCAGCCTGGACAAAATGACGAAACCTCCTCTCTACAAAAAAATACAAAGATTAGCCAGGAGTGGTGCCAGACACCTCTAGTCTCAGCTACCTGGGAGGCTGAGGTTGGAAGATTACCTGTGCCTCAAAGGTCAAGGCTGCAGTGAGCCTTGATCATGCCACTGCACTCCAACCTGGGTGACAGGGTGAGAACCTGTCTCAAAAAAAAATTTTTTTAACCAATATCTGTTTTCAAATTACTGTAATACAGTTTTTCCTCAAATTTTGAAGAATTTTAATCTATTTTTCTGTATCTTCCAAGCAAGAGCAATTAAAGTTTGGATCAAAAATGGGTTTTCTTCATTCATTATAGAAAATAGTTAACAATTGTTATTACACAAACCTTTTTATAAAATAAGTTTTACATTAAGCAGCCCCACTGAACCAGAATCCATTCAGAGTGACTCCCTTACATAAACCTTTGATGCTTTCATAGTAGCAATTACAGTGACAGGAGGCAGTCAAAGGCCTAGGCAGATGGGGTGGGTTCCTGGTGAAATCCCACCTTCAAGCCAAATATAGGTTAAAGCCCAGCTAGAAGTCTTAGGTAAATCCACAGACCAGATGGAGAAGCTGTCTTCCTGTTTGGCACATTTTCCTCTGACTGATCCCCACCCTTCACCTATTTTACATATTCCTACCCTTTCTCAATTGGTTTTCTGCACTGTCGTGCCCATCTTTGAATGCTGTCTTTGCTTTAACCTTTTTTGCTTACTCACAAACCAATCAGCATGGTCTCTACTGAGAGCTGTTCTGTTGTTCCATAAAATTCTTCTCTGCTATCCTCACCCTTAGAGTTGTCAACATATCCTCATTCTTCTTGGACATGGTACAATAATAGCTCAGGAACCACCAAACGTTGAGTACAAGCTATAATGCAGGTGGCCCAAGTGAGCAGGTGGCCTCCAGTGGCAGCCTCAGTGTTGAGTGAGGTCTGGGCAGTGAGGGGGCATCACTGGCCATGGAGGTCCCCAGTTGGCAAACTGGCTGAGAAGAACCCTGTGTCAGCACCAATATAAGTCTTGTTGAGTATTTGCCAATTATCTAATACTGATCAAAACTAATACCTGTTTTCTAGGAGTGTAGAATCAAATAGATGCTTCCAAATATCTACATCACATTAGGGGCAGTATGTCCTGGACAAACCTGGCATGAAGCCTTCTCTCTTAAGGGTGTTTTCTTTGAAGCACCAGATACCTGCCACTATGTGAGAATAGAATTACAGAAACAGGGAGTCAAGCAATTTTCCCCTTAGGGTAAATCCTGGGAAACTGAGAGGAAATACCAAAATTAGTTGCTGCTATGTTCAAGACAAACATGATTAATTTTGAAGGCACATCATCACTATCAAAAACAGTAATTACAGAAACTGGAATAAACTGAGAGGTGTAACCAACTACTCATCTGTCAGGGATGTTTTTAAGAAAGGGGAGAACTGAGTCATGCCTTTACTCATGTCCTGTTCTCTCATGCCTCTTTTTCTGCCCTACATAGTAAATAGACAAAGCATAAAATCACTTTTTGGCAGGGTGTAGTGGCTCACACCTGTAATCCCAGCACTTTGGGAGGCCTAGGCAAGTAGATCACGAGGTCAGGAGATCGAGACCATCTTGGCCAAGATGGTGAAACCCTGTCTCTACTAAAAATACAAAAACTAGCTGGGCTTGGTGGTGCGTGCCTATAATCCCAGCTACTTGGGAGGCTGAGGCAGGAGAATCTCTTGAACCCAGGAGTCGGAGGTTGCAGTGAGCCAAGTTTGTGCCACTGCACTCCAGCCTGGGCAACAGAGTGAGACTCTGTCTCAAAAAAAAAATCACTTTTTTTATAAGAATTATTTTTTTAAGATTAAACAAATGCCTTGTGCTCCAAACTCTACAAGCAGAAAATAAAGTTGATTATTGTTCCTACAATCCCATCTATCTCCACGAGCTCCTCAGTCTTCACCCCTCCCCCAGCCACAGCACCTAAATTTTTCCTACTATCCTATCACTACTCCCCAAACCATTCTATCTCTTTATCCTGCCTTCCTCCTTGAGTCTCTCATTAGGAAACTCAGAAAGGTCACTATGACATACAACGTATGGAATGTAGCAGTCCATACCTTCTATGAATTATCAGATGAGAATAACATAGATATAAATGTATCAATTTGATCTTGTGACGTATTTCGTGCTATTTTAAAATCTCTATAAACCATCTCTTTAAAAGTGATTTTTAAACCACTCGGAGGTCCACCTAATTTGTTCCCAGTATACAAGGTAACCATTTGCTTGCCAGTGATAAACCAGATACCTCCCATTATTTCAAGCTAAATGAATTGCTAATTATTATAAACCAACTCTACATCAAGTAATCTTTGGTTTTGCAAATAAGGCATGGCCATAATGTCAAAAAAACTCAGTTTAGTGGGAAGTTAATGACATGAATAAAAAATTATAATACAGCTTTAGTGAATAACAGAATGGAAGCATATATGTGTACAGAAAAAGGCATGAACGAATACTTTTTTGAGGCTCATTGAAAGGCCCACCTGATGAAAATATGCACACTCTTCCCCAAACCTGCCATGGTGTGTGCAATGTTGACAATGAGAGTTATTAATTTGAGATAATGAACTGTTTCCCAAAAGCCCACACACAATATTGGTGTTACTTGGAAAAGACTGATTTTGGAACATTTGTTACTATATTAGCATGGATTCATTTGTTCTTAGAAACAGGAGGGGGTAGGGGGACAAAATATGAGAGTTTTGGTGAGAAGATAATTTCAAGGTTCGCTCATGAAGGACAGCCCATAAGGGCTGGCTCACATGAGACATAAATTCAGAGGGATTAGAAAGTGGACTCGCATTGTGAGGGCATGAGCTAAAAGTGACTAGAGCTTGTCCAGACCAGACTTCTTAAAAGCAGGGTTATTACTCACTGCTTCTCCTAAAACCAGGTCACTTATTAATCAATCAACAGATATTTATATATTTCCCCTACTTTTTGTTTTTATAATAGGGTCTTTGGAGTCAAATTAAGACCACCCTCCTATTTTCTAAGACTGATTTATGATTTCTTCATGTCCTGTTGCCAGCAAGACATCATGCAAAGGTAGGAAGAAACAAAAATGAAAACTGAGCTTTCTGATGCCAATGCATTGGGAAATCACCTGCTTAGACAACTGGAAGCTGCTTTTCCTCCTGCGCCTCCCGTGCAAGATTGCTTTAGATTGTTGCTACCATATTCATGTCTTCTCTCTCCACTTTAGACAGGTCACCCATTCCTCCTCTCCTTACAGACAGCTGGTGCAAGCTATACCCTCTAATCTTTCTTTAATCAGCTTCAACAGTTTTCTTTCCATCCCTGCCTTAAGCAGATGACAAAAAAAAAAAAAGAAAGTGTCTAACAGTTTCAAAGAGTAAAGCTGAAGAAAGACCAAATAACGATTCACCATCATTAAATACAACAAAATTTGAGGCAACACTTAGGGTCCAAATTCGTCTTCACTTCTACTAATCTTCGCTTCACAGAGATGAATCAAAGAATGATTTTCATCTTCACACAATGCTCACATAGTATGTATCTTTAAAGGGTCATTATAATTCAACTGTTGCTAAGATCTACAATTTTCCTTCTAATTGACAAAATCAGATATAGACAGGTTCTTGAAAGTGGTGTTTATTTCTAATGAAAATAGCACAGTTTTATACATAGGAAAAGATCATTATTTATTCATAAATACTTTAAAATGTTTATTTCTAATTATCCAATATGCAGACTGGAACATTTCAATAAAATAGTACAGTTAACATGAATTTATTTGATCCAAACTCTGGATAAAATTTCATTATAAACAAGATGAAAAAGAAAAGTCCTTTATTATCCGTACTCCATATTAAACATATATTATGGTATGGACACTATTGCTTAAGTATCATCACATAGTCCTGATATATGAAAAACTATACCTGTATTCTCTGACACCAGAATTATTTTTTCTATATATAATCTTAATCTTTAAAGAAATAATTAAATATGAGAAAAAGAACCACAAGGATGAGGAATCATTTAACCTAGGCTGTAGCTATAACTGTGAGGGCTGAGGGCAGTGTTTTCCACCAGTCTTACTATCCCGAGGAGACTGATTTAACCTGTCTCTTATTAACTCATAGGAGTAGTGTAAGGTTTTACAAAATGCATGACTCAGGAAATTTCCAGACAATCCTTTACGTGATGGTACCCTCCCACCTTCTGCCAGGATATCCTTTGTGAAATACAATGCAATGGATTTGAGGATTGTGACCTTCACATCATTTTTTCTGCATTTATTACACAATTGGGAATAGAACAAGCTAGGCTCTTGACTCACGGCAGCTGGATTGTAAATGAGGAAGGCTGGCCCCACCCATTCCTACTGGGAATTGTTAGAAACGTTTTAGGAAAAAATAACAACAACCCTTGGGTTGTTTTTTTTTGGTTGGTTGGTTGGTTTTTGCTAAAACACCTCAATTTAATAGTTATTCTACATTAGCTCTTCCATTATGGAATAAACATGTTGTCTTTTCTTCCCCTTGCAAAATGAACATTCAATTCAGGGACAGAAAGATGTCAAAGTTCCCATTGTCGAAAACAGAAATAACATAAAGCTACCAAAAAATCATAAAACGGAAGTCAAATTTATAAAAAAAATAATAATAATAAACGCATATAAATGAATAGTTAGTTCAGGTATCATACTTCAGCCAACGCTTTTAGAGTCTACAAAGAATATTTGTGCAGTTTCTATCTTTTCGTTAGAGGTAATATTAAGTCAGAGTTGTTCAACCACATTACAATTTACTGTGACCAAAAAAGAGAAAAAAATACAAAAGAGAAAGTGGGGAGGAGCCAACCCACGGTGACTAGATAACATAGAAGAAAAAAACAGATGGGAATGAAATCAGATAAAGCCTGCACTTGTTTTATTATATAAAGTAAATGGGGCCTGGGGCAATGATACTCATGCCTGTAATCCCAGCACTTTGGGAGGCCAAGATAGGTGGATCACCTGAGGTCTGGAGTTCAAGACCAGGCTGGCCACCCTGGTGATGGTGAAACCCCCATCTCTACTAAAAATGTAAAAATTAGCCAGGCATGGTGGCAGGTGCCTGTAATCCCAGCTATTCAGGAAGCTGAGGCATGAGAATCACTTAAACCTGGGAAGCGGAGGTTGCCGTGAGCTGAGATCACCCCATTGCACTCAAGCCTGGGCAACAGAGCAAGACTCCATCTTAACAAATAATAATAAAGTAAATGGGACTTCACATCAAGCAAATGTGAACAAGTACCCTTAAATGATTGCACTGGTGAAAATGGAGCCAAATTTATCAAATAAATTCACCTTTATCCACAATCCATAAAAAGATAGTATGTGTAATTCAATTATAAAGACTACATCTGTAAAACACCACAGTATCTTGCAAATTTTTTAAATGGTTATTTACCATGCACTTTTATTGCTAACTGCATTTTATTGCTTTCAAATAAGGTGACAGTCTTACTGAATATTACATTGCTAGGTTAACAAGAACGTATAGTTCTCAGAAAATTTCATTCCTCAATTGTGCAGTGTAAATGAGAGTTTAGCCTAAGACTTGTAAATGACAACATGCCATTAAAACCTCTTTGACGAAGGCCTTTTGGAAAGAAGCTCTTTAGGAGTAGTTCTTTTCATCAAACTGATAGCTCCTTTAGTGCTTTGCTTTGTGTATGAGTGGATCTTTGCTGGGGAAACTGTTCTTCAAGCTTTCAACAGTGGTTCAGCTATAGCAAAGGTAAGACAAAAGTTTTATTCCTTAACTGAGGCTTCCTGTTGTTTCCCTGGTAGTTGAGGGGTTCCTTTACTCTTCCATTTCATTGGTGTGGAGCAGACACTGATGAAGAGCTAAGTGTTTTGTTCTTGCATGAAAAGATCATGCAAAAGGAAATCAGAGATGATGACACGTGTCAGAATTCCCAAATTCCCACTCCGCTGCTTAGCTTGTGGAAAACAACAATCCTCCTTTGGCTCAGTTTGTTCTTCTCCTAAGTGTTCCACATGGCGACCTGCCCTAGAGGGATTTGTGTCCATCTAGAATTCTTCCAGCAAGTACACATTCAAGGAGTTGCAGTCTAAGGTTAATTTGTGCTAAAATACATTTTCATCTAACACATAGTTTAGGAAAACAGTTTACAATCTTAAGCAGAAAACTTTGGAAGTTTTATAATAAAATTAAGCATTTAGTAGTGACAAATATCATTAACACTTATAATGTCTTAAAGATCATTATCAATTACTTCTCAAATGGGCCCAGTGGAAAGTGTCCTAGCAGGGACTTACACCTATGCTGAACTGTTAGAGGATCCATTATGTGAGCAGGGAATGAAAGGAAATACTAGGAGAAGGGAGCCACCATGGCGTGGGCGCGCATGCGCGTGCGTGCACACACACACACACACACACACACACACACACACACACACACACAGCCTGTTATGCATACATACTTTGCAAATACCCGGCCATTTCCAAGGCTTTCACTGGCTTTCCTGTGGCATGCACCAAGCCCAGGTGGGAAGCTTCTGGTGTCCTCATAATGAGTAGAATTGGCAGACATCAAGTTGAGGAAAGAAAGTGAACCAAGTATTTTATCTTATGGTCAGTTTATACTGGTTATTTATATCTTGTTAGAAATAAATCAAAATGTTCAGAATTGTTTTTGGCAAACACGATGACATCTAACATAAAGTATCTGCATTAATAAGAACCTATTGCATATGCAATTTAATATCATAATGATGATGATTTGGCCTGCTCCTCTCCCGCTCCAAAGCAGCCCATTCAAAAAAAAAACACTAAGGAGAAAGAGAAAAACTTCCATTTTTCTGTCAAAATTTACATAAAGTATGGACCTCCTATCTGTACAGTTTTTAAAATATTTTAATTGCAATAAACACCTTGCCCTGTTTTGTATAAGCAGGAATTAATTTAGACACAAAGGAGAAGCAATGAAAATGAGATAATCTATATTATGTGAGGTAGTTAAGTGCTGTTTTCCAAATTAATATACCAGGAACTAGAGGAGAGACAGGATTTGCCCAAGACATCTTTAGATCTCAGAAGCAATCAGGGAACCTCAGTCCAGCAATCAAGAAACAAAATATATCCACAGCACTGGGGCCTTGACTCACACTCCCTCCCTCCCTGCCCATGTGATTAAATTTGTCTTTAGATTAATGGGAATCTTCTAAACTTTACATATATGCATTGTTCCTGAAAACTAAAAAAAAAAAAAAAAAAAAAGATATTAACATAGTTAACGTAACAATAATGTTGTCTTGGTGAACGCGCTCAGGAAATGCAAAACACTGATAGAAACATAAAATACAACCTAATTCTATCCTGCAGCACAAAAGGTTGCTTTTTCTTTAGCAGTTTGATCAAAAAAAAGAAAGAAAATATCTTATTTAGATGAATGCCTATGAACTATGCATACATTAAGACTACTTCAAGGGTTTCCCCATTCTACCCAACAATAACAAATATACTCCAGAATATTCCCTTACTAAGCCTGACTTCTCCATGTAAGAATCTCACCTTATTTACCTATTGAGAAACTCCAGGCACAGTTCTCAGGAGACACCCTCAATGATTCAGAAGCAGACAGCAGTTGCAGCCCTAACTCCCAGGTCCAGCTTTTTCTTATAGAATACTTTCCAGAATTTTTATAGTCTTCAACTTCTTTAAACACAGCTTTCGGTCATTATTGAAATAAAAATGGTAACATCTCTTATTACATTTTGAAAACTTATGCTGAAAAAAAGAAAACACAGTGTGTCCTACATTTTTTTAATAGAACACTCTTCTTCCAATAGTGTTCAAAATCCAGGCTAATTATATGACATAAGTAACAAGTAATCTCCATCTTCTCCAGTCTTCGAATCAGTTTCAGAACAGGAGTTTGGTTAAAGCTCTTCCCTGCCATGAAGAAAACAAAGAGCAGTTTAAAAAAAAAACAACAACAAAGAATGTAATTATTGTCATATATCACTAAGCTATATTCCTAAAATCATAAATACTTTTTACTTTTTATTTATTTGAAGGAACGTTGCTCTGTGCTATGCTAAAAATTTTTTTTAATCCAGTCTACAGAGACCATGTAATGCTTTAACTAACTGAATCAAATCCAAGAACGTTTTTTGGGCTACCTGATAGATGAAAACTCTGAAACGAAGTAAAAACTAAAAATGCTGTATGGATTGTGTGCCTAACATCTTTTCGAGGTCATATTCCTCCATGAACCTCCTAGGGTTACAGAGTCTGTGTGGACTTCCTTTTGTTCCACAGGGTCTTCTAGTTCAAATCTTTATTTCATAGATCCTTTTTGTATATTTTAATGTTTGACAGTGCACCGGAAGAAACGGAAGTAAGTAATCAATCTGCCTATTCCTTAAGGCTCTCCTGAATCCTTCCTTTCGATGTCTTAGCCTAGAAAAGATGTATTTTTAAGACAGTGAACATATTCAGGCAGGTAGCTTTGAGAGGTTTCTAAAGGGTCTTAGGAAAGACAAAAACATTCATGTTCTTTCTACTGGATACTACTGAAATGGAGCTGTGGGCCATCTGCTGGCTGAAGATGCAGAGATGAGGGATTCTCTGGTTTAAAAGGCCAGCGCCTGATGCTGCTGTTCTGGCTGCATTCAGCAAGACTGGCAGCACCTCCTGGAAGCCAAGTCAGATGTGCAGAGATTTTTAGAGGTGTCTCTACTGTGCACACAGAATTAGAAAAGCATTTTTCTCAGTTTCCTTAGGTATCAATTTGTCCCTTCTCTTAGAGAGAAACCATGAGCAAAGCAACCACCTATCAGAGAAAAAGAATTTTGAGCAAAGGGGCAGGAGTTCCACACAGGGCCAAGGGTGTAACTCTGACCCTCCATCAATTCTTTTATAAGCATGTGTGGATTGCTCTGATTTTTCTCTTCTAAAAGCCAAGTGAAGATACCTGGTCTGGCCCTCCATGAGCAAACACTTCCTTGAAGGCAGCAGTAGGATCAAATATCAATAACAAACTGTAATCCTACCCAACACACTCAACTAATGCCCATGACGGTCTCTTTTCAAGATAGTTTATTTTGTAACCTATGTCTAGTAATGAATCCTGAGAAACAAAAAAAAAAATTACAGAGATTTGCCCAAAATGCATCCTGAGAAAAGCAAATGGGAAAATTAAGATAAACTTGAGAGAGGCAAGAGATACGGTTTAATGAGATCTGTGATTCAAAGCATACTGAAAAGTATCTACAGAAATGGAGATGAAAGAATATATTGAGGCCAGGTGTGGTGGCTCACACCTGTAATCCCAGCACTTTGGAAGGCCAAGGCAGGTAGATCACGGGGTCAAGAGATTGAGAGCATCCTGGCCAACATGGTGAAACCCTGTCTCTACTAAAAATACAAAAATTTAGCTGGGCGTGTGGTGCAGACCTGTAGTCTCAGCTATGCAGGAGAATTGCTTGAACCCAGGAGGCAGAGGTTGCGGTGAGCCGAGATTAGGCCACTGCACTCCAGCCTGGCACCTGGTGACAGAGTGAGACTCTGTCTCAAAAAAAAAATGTTTTTGTTTTAATAAAATAACAAAAAAAGTGAAAAAAAGACTATGTTGAAATATGTGAGGACTTATGGCTACTCAAATATTCTTCACAGGAACTATCTATATAAAATATTTTATGGCATCAGATCACTGGTGAGATCTATGATAACAAGGGAGAAAATATCACATAGTCCAGGCGTCTCTAGGCCAAAACAGACAGTATCTTAGTTTTAAATCTTCTCTGCCACTGGCTATTGCTGTCATCTTAAGTAAGTCCCTTCATGTCTCCAAGATTTCCTTTCCTCAAATGAGAAATACCCAGTTTACAAAGCCATTGTAAGGAATATATGAGATAATCTGTACAGACATGCATCACTTGTGAAGAACTCAACAAATGTCGGTTATCTGTGTTCTACAGGCAGTCTTACTGCTACTTCCTATAACATGGGATTTTGCTGGAAACGTCAGTTTTGAGATATTCCACAAAACAATTATCACCAAGACTCCTGTGACATGGACAGGAAATTATGTGCTCTCTCAGGTGTGACATTAACCTAAGGCACACTGTTAAGTCTGTAGGTTGGGGTAGAGGGCTGTTTCAAAAGCTTACACTTTTTGCTGTCTCACGAAAGCTGCAAACTCAGGATCATTGGCATACAGCTCCAAAACTCTCATTCTCTCTTGAATTTCCTTAAACAAACAAGAAAAAGTAGGCCACACACGATGTTAGAAAAACCCCAACAGCCTTTTAAAAGGAGTTCTAATTTTCATAAAGAATTGTTACATTCTGGGCTATTCACAAGTGTGCTATAAGAAAGAATGCACTTTCAGAGAAATGGAAGAATCTATATATACTACTCTGGATATTACATGTCCTACTCTAAATCAGACATATTTCTAAGGAAGAAAGGGAGGAAGGAGAGACAGTACCAATTAATAATGAAAAAAAAAGCGCCATTGGGTGGGAAATAAGGTACCGCTCAGAATTGAATACTCTGTGCATATCTTACTGACTGGGAGATATGAGGTAAAAAGCAATTACTCAATGTGTATTATACTTTCTTAAAGCCATGTGCATGCATGCACACACCCATACACACCCACTCCCACCCCCCCCACACCCCCACACACACATCAGCAGTAGCTGCAACAGCAACAACACAGCAACAGAAATGCAAAGTTTCCCACCTCTCCGGAAAGCTCACTGCTCTCATACATCTGTCTGATTTCTTCTCTGCTCAGACCACCAATCATTTCTCCACTAGCAGAGCTGTAGAAAGGATGCTGAGGATAGGGTCTCTCATACTTCTCACATCCAGCCCTGTGACTCTCATACACCGGGTTGTACTTCACAGCATTCTCAATGGATGAGAGGCTGTCAGGCTGCCTGCTAGAGCCACTAAAAGAAAGATATGACTGGTTCAGGCTCTTGTTTGGATGCTCAACTATTTGGAAAAGTATTTACCTGGGACTAGATTTCTGTTAGGAAAGACAACTAGGTGAACTTCACACAAATGGCAGGCGGCAACTGTGAAAAATATCCAGCTCAATTTCAAAAACTGTCAGGTGTTATCAGGATTTCCTCAAGGGCCCCGTGGACTTGCTCCTTGTCTCATTCATCTTATTTGTCATAGTGCCTGGCATTTATACATGTTGGGAACCATGTCTGCCAGTAGATAGTATTTCATAAACTGTAGCTTTGTCATTCCCAGAGTTATACACATAGAAAAACCAGTGTGTAGTCACACAGCAAATCTGACTGAAATAAAAATATTAGGGTCTAGGGGAAGCAGGTCCTCAATTACATTCAACTCAGGTCTACACATATTTACTAAGCCTTGATTACATGCATAGGACTGTACTACATGCTGGTGATACAAATAATCTGTTATCTCTGCCCTGAATGAGATTACAGTCTAATGAAAAGTCAGATACAATAAAAAGCATAATAACAATGGCGGAGGTATGTCCCAGGTGCTCCAGGACCTAGCTAAGTCAGACGGTGAGGGAAGGCAAACCAGACTTCAAGTTGTAGCTCTTGTAGACTTTAGACACACGGAAGCAAAGTATAATGTGTGATAATGCTCCTTGAATCCGTAGCCTAGCAAATGGACTCGCTTTTATTTCCTCATCAATGAAGCCACACTCAACAGAGGATGAGATTTCATTTCTTTACAGACCCTTACCTAAATTTAAAATCTGGCTAATTACCGCTCATAGAGCCAAAGAGGAGAAAGCTGTAACAGATCTGGTCTTCCCTGAAGGAAAATTCACCACTTCTGTCTCATCTCCCTCATTGCTTCTCCAAACTCTCCCTGACCTTGAAATAGGCATTCTGTCCACACTCAACCATGCCTTTCCTTCCATGCACCTTGAAGTTCACACATGCCTCCCTGACTTTGCTCCTGCTCATGCAACCAGCTAGAAAGCATCCCAGCCCAAAAGTAACAAATGTCTACTCTTTCTCTCCAGCAAACTACCACAGCCATCATTAAAACTTTTTGAGACTTTTCCCAGACAAAACTAACTTACACCTCATCGAGGCTCCTTAGCATCTTACTCTTAGTGCTACTTCTATTTTCTTCACTGTGACACCCCTTTGAGGACAAGGGCCATGTGTTTACTCAAATTCATAGCTCTCTTCCACCCTCCCGGCTCCTTGTCCAATATTTGGCACCTGGTAAGTATTAAATAAATATGTAAATGCAACAATATATTCCAGTAGAGAGCTCTTTCCCTTATTTACCTGAAGGGCCTCTCTCTTTCACTCCGGTCATGGTGTGCTTGAAGAATCCTGATGAAGAAGTAGGTGACAGCAGAAAAGATGACAAGAAGTCCAACCACAGAGGCGATGGTGATGCCTATGACCATGGGCTCAGACACAAACTCCTCACAGTGCTCGCCTCGGTACCACCAGTTCTCACCCACCCGGCACCTGCAACCAACAGTCACCAAATCCAGTATCTGAATCACTCTGTTCACACCGACAATTAACAAGAGAACCTTCTGAGAAACTGGGGAAAGCAGAGGGATAAACGCTGACCACGTGAAGCTTCATAAAGAGTTGAATAGACAGGTTAAAAGATCATACAGTTTAAGGCAGTG
This sequence comes from Leontopithecus rosalia, assembly GCA_028533165.1. Taxonomy (NCBI): domain Eukaryota; kingdom Metazoa; phylum Chordata; class Mammalia; order Primates; family Cebidae; genus Leontopithecus; species Leontopithecus rosalia. Next base: position 80,711,274 of record CM052662.1, read on the forward strand.
CGTAAAGCCCAGCACAGACCCAGTGTGTCCACAATGACTGCTCGAGAATAGCTAGATAAAATGCTAAATAGATTTAAGGAAATCATTCTACTTAACCTCCTTATCTGTGGATAACCACAAAGCAGGCCTAGGAAGGAAAGTGCCTGGGATTAGTCAGCTACAGAACCGGGTCTAGAAACCAGGCCTCCAGACTCCCCATGTCCTTTCAGTCCCCAAAGATATCCTTCAAATCCTAAGGCCACAGGGAAAGGAAATCACTGCTTTTCTAAATAATATTCATTTCTCTGGACATGAAGAGACTGTTTTTCTCCCTATAAACTTTATACTTCTTCATATAGAAGAGTCTGGATTATTTCTACTTATTTTCTGTTTCTGCATCTATGCCAGCATCTGCCCGTTTTGACCTTGCAAACTGTCCTCTATATGTGTTTCTCCTCCTTATTCTCAGCATTCTCTCCTCTTCAACCACGCAGCTTTGTCTTAGGGGCGTGGGCAGAGGACAGTCAGGCTAACTAAATCTGCTCATCTTCTCATGGATTCTACCTTTAGAAAACGGATCTCTGATGTACTTAAAGAAAAACATTTTTGTCACCACTTTGAAAGCTTTAAATACTTGCTTTTCTTTATCTTTGAAATACTAAGTAGGAATTACAGGGGCCCAAAACCTTTAAAAATGTAATTCAAGTATAACAATAAAACTAATTTTCACTTTCAGATATAGAGGAAAGTGTTCACCTTATGCCTAAACCTCATTTGAACACCAGTTTCCGTATTATCACCATCAAAAACTATAATACAAAGATCTCCATCTGCTCCAAGTACTCTCAGCAGGACTTTTTTTTTTTTTAGGTAGAGTTTCACTCGTGTCACCCAGGCTGGATTGCTGTGGGAGATCCCAACTCACTGTAACCTCCACCTTCCAGGTTCAAGTGATTCTCCTGCCTCAGCCTCCCAAGTAGCTGGGATTACAGGTGCCCACCACCACACCCAGCTAATTTTTGTATTTTTAGTAGAGTTGGAGTTTTACCATATTGGCCAGACTGGTCTCAGACTCCTGACCTCAGATGATCCACACACCTCAGCTTCACAGACTGCTGGGATTAGAGGCGTGAGTCACCACGCCTGGCCAGTAGGACATATTTAGACAATTTTTTTAACAGTTCCTTAACAGCATAAAATATCCGATTGAAATTCAGGCCCGTTAAATGACTAATCCTCAGATGACAGTTAGATGGCTCCCCTCTGTTGCCTAGATATAACTTCTGTGATGCATACTATAATAAGTATCCTATAATTATAGGTGTAGTCCCCTTTTATTTAGAGAAAATATCTATCACCTTTAAAGACAAAATCTGTAACTACAACATACCTACAAATGGCCCCGTGTCCAGGCATAATGTCGCACTTTCCATCATTCAAGCAGAAGTCAGGCTGTAGGTCACAGAGACTCTGACAGGGCCGTTCCTCCACACTCAGGTATCCAGGGAAGCATCTACACTTTGCTTCCCCACTCCAGGGGTTGACTAGACATTCAGAAAATTCATTACAGGCCTGAAACTTGCAAGGGTTGGCTTCATCACCTAAAACAGTAAACAAAAAACAATGCAAGAAAAGACAAAGCACAGAAATTTGTGTATACAAAGAACCTCATCAAAGTTCTCCCCCAAAGTAGATGGGACAACCCCCTTCCAGAACCATTAAAGTACACCATCGCCACCAATACCACACAAACAAATTCTCATTCATCCTAAGATTGATAAGCTTTTGTCAAATTTTTCTGCAGGAGGATTCAAGATGGCCAAATAGGAACAGCTACGGAATGCAGTTCCCAGAAAGAACAACGCAGAGGAACAGAGCACCTGGGAAAACAGGCGGTTATGCGTTCCGCTGCAGGAGACTTAAATATACCTGCTCAAGAGCTCTGAATGAACAATCGAGCTCCCAGCCCAGCACTTGAGCTCCTATAGAGGACAGACTGTCTCCTCAAGCAGATCCCCAAACCCCGTATACTCAAAGAGACACCTCATAAAGGACAGCTCAGGCCAACATCTGGTAGGTGCCCTTCTGGGATGAAGGTAACAGAAGAAACCAGCAGCAACCCTTGCTGTTCTGCAGCTGCCACAGGTGATCCCCAGGCAAGCAGGGTCTGGAGTGGACCTCCAGCAGTCCTACAGCAGAAGGGCCAGAAAACTAAGAAACAGAAAGAAATAACTTCATCATGAACAAAAAGAGCATCCACTCAGAGATTCTATCCGAAAGTCACCAACCTACAAAGATCACATGTAGATAAAGCCATGAAAATGGAGAAACCAGCATAGAAAGGATGAAAATACCAAAAACCAAAACACCTCTCCTCCTCCAAGGGATCACAACTCCTCACCAGCTAGGGAACAAAGCTGGATGGAGAATGAATCTGATGAATTGGCAGAAACAGGCTTCAGAAGGTAGGTAATAACAAACTTCTCAGAGCTAAATGAACACGTGCTAACCCAATGCAAAGAAACTAAGAACCTTGAAAAACAGTTAGACTAAATGCTAACGAGAATAAACAGACTAGAGAAGAATATAAATGACCTGAAGGAGCTGGAAAACACAAGAGAACTTCATGAAGCATACATAAGTTTCAATAGCTGAATCAACCAAACAGGAGAAAGGATATTAGAGACTGAAGATCAACTCAATGAAATAAAATGAGAAGGCAAGATTAGAGAAAAAAGAGTGAAAAGAAATATGCAAAGCCTCCAAGAAATATGGGATTATGTGAAAAGATCTAATCTACGTTTGACAGGTGTACCTGAATGTGATGGAGAGAATGAATCCAAGCTGGAAAACACTCTTCAGGATATTATCCAGGAGAACTTCCCCAACCTAGCAAGGCAGGCCAATATTCAAGTCTAAGAAATACAGAGAACACCACAAAGATATTCCTCAAGAAGAGCAACCCCAAGGCACATAATCATCAGATTCACCAGGGTTGAAATGAAGGAGAAAATGCTAAGGGCAACCAGAGAGAAAGGTCGGGTCACCAACAAAGGGAAGCCCATCAGACTCACAGCAGATCTCTTGGCAGAAACCCTACAATCCAGAAGAGAGTGGGGGACAATATTCAACATCCTTAAAGAAAAGAACTTTCAATCTAGAATTTCATATCCAACCAAACTAAGCTTCATAAGCAAAGGAGAAAGAAAATCCTTTATGGACAAGCACTTGCTGAGAGATTTCACCTTATAAGAGCTCCTGAAAGAAGCACTAAAGAAGGAAAGGAATAACCAGTACCAGTCACTCCAAAAATGCACCAAATGTTAAACAGCATCAACACAATGAAGAAACTGTGTCAACTAATGGGCAAATCATCCGGCTACCATCAAAATGGCAGGATCAAATTCACACATAACAATATTAACCCTAGATGTAAATGAGTTAAATGCCCCAATCAAAAGACACAGACTGGCAAATTGGATAAAAAGTCAAGAGCCATCAGTGTGCTGTATTTAGGAAACCCATCTCACGTGCAAGGACAAACATAGGCTAAAAATAAAGGGATGGAAGAAGATTTATCAAGCAAATGGAGAGCAAAAAAAAAAAAAGCAGGAGTTGCAATCCCAGTCTCTAATAAAATGGACTTTAAACCAACAAAGATGAAAAGAGACAAAGAAGGGCATTACATAATGGTAAAAGGATCAATGCAACGAGAAGAGCTAATGATCCTAAATATAAACATGCCCAATACAGGAGCAAATACATAAAGCAAGTTCCTAATGACCTACAAAGAGATTTAGACTCCTACATAATAATAGTGGGAGACTTTAACACTCCACTGTCAATATTAGACACATCAATGAGACATAAAATTAACAAGGATATCTAGGACTTGAACTCAGATCTGGAGCAAGCAGACCTAATAGACTTCTATAAAACTCTCACTCCAAATCCACAGAATATATACTCTTCTTAGCACCACACTGCACCTACTCCAAAATTGACCACATAATTAGAAGTAAATCACTCCTGAGCAAATGCAAAAGAACGGAAATCATAAAACAATCTTTTAGACCACATTGCAATCAAGTTAGAACTCAGAATTCAGAAACTAACTCAGAACTGCACAACTTCATGGAAACTGAACAACTGGCTCCTGAATGTCAACTGGATAAACAATGAAATGAAGGCAGAAATAAAGATGTTATTTGAAACCAACCAGAACAAAGACACAAATACTAGAATCTCTGGGACTCATTTAAAGCAGTGTCTAGAGGGAAATTTACAGCAATAAATGCCCACATGAGAAGCGAGGAAAGATCTAAAATCAACACCCTATTGTCAAAATTGAAAGAGCTAGAGGAGCAAGATCAAAAAAACTCAAAAGCTAGCAGAAGACAAGAAATAACTAAGATTAGAGCAGAACTGAAGGAGATAGAGAAACAAAAAACCAGAAAATCAATAAATCCAGGAGCTGGTTTTTTGAAAAGATCAACAAAATAGACAGACTGCTAGCCAGATTAATAAAAAAGAAAAGAGAGAAGAATCAAATAGATGCAATAAAAAACGATAAAGGGGACATCACCACCGATTCCACAGAAATACAAACTACCATCAGAGATTACTGCAAACAGCCCTATGCACATAAACCAGTAAACCTGGAAGAAATGGATAAATTCCTGGACACTTATATTCTCCCAAGCCTAAACCAGGAAGAATAGACCAATAACAAAGGCTAAAGTTGAGACAGCAATTAAGAGCCTACCCAACAAAAAAAGCCTGGGTCCAGATGGGTTCACAGCTGAATTCTACCAGACGTACAAAGAGGAGCTGGTACCATTCCTTCTGAAACTATTCCAAATAATCCAAAAAGAGGGAATCCTCCCCAAATCATTTTATGAGACCAATATCATCCTGATACCAAAACCCAGCAGAGACTCAACAAGAAAAGAAAACTTCAGGCCAATATCCATGATGAACATAGATGCAAAAATCTTCAATAAAATACTGGCAAACCGATTACAACAGCACATCAAAAAGCTTATTCATCACAATCAAGTAGGCTTCATCCCAGGGATGCAAGGCTGGTTGAACATATGCAAGTCTATAAACGTAATCCACCACATAAACAGAACCAAAGCTAAAAATCACATGATTATCTCAATAGATGCAGAGAAGAGCTTTGACAAAATTCAACAGCCCTCTATGCTAAAAACTCTCAATAAACTAGGTATTGATGGAAAGTATCTCAAAATAATAAAAGCTATTTACGACAGACCTACAGCCAATATCATACCGAATGGGCAAAAACTGGAAGCATTCCCTTTGAAATCTGGCACTAGGCAAGGATGCCCTCTGTCGTCACTCCTATTCAATACAGTATTGGAAGTTCTAGTCAGAATAATTAGGCAAAAAAATAAAAATAAAAGGTATTCAATTAGGAAAGGAGGAAGTCAAATTGTCTCTATTTGCAGATGACATGACTGTATATTTAGAAGACTCTATCATCTCAGCCCAAAATCTCCTTAAACCGATAAGCAACTTCAGCAAAGTCTCAGGACACAAAATCAATGTGCAGAAATCACAAGCATTTCTATACATCAATAACAGAGTAACAGAGAGTCAAATAATGAGTGAACTCCCATTCACAATTGCTACAAAGAGAATAAAATACCTAGGAATACAACTAATAAGAGATGTGAAGGACCTCTTCAAGGAGAACTACAAACCACTGCTCAAGGAAATAAGAGAGGACACAAACAGATGGAAAAACATTCCATGCCCATGGTTAGGAAGAATCAATATTGTGAAAGTGGCCATACTGCCCAAAGTAATTTATAGATTCAACACTATCCCCATCACGCTATCTATAACCCTCTTCACAGAACTGAAAAAAACCACCTTAAACTTCATATGGAACCAAAAGACAGCCCACATAGCCAAGTCAATTCTAAGCAAAAAGAACAAAGCTGGAGGCATCACACTACCTGACTTCAAACAATACTATAAACCTACAGTAATCAAAACAGCATGGTACTGGTACCAAAACAGAGACATAGACCAAAGGAACAGAACAGAGGACTCAGAGGAAATGCCACACATCTAGAACCATCTGATCTTTGACAAACCTCACAAAAAAAATAAGCAATGGGGGAAGAATTCACTATTTAATAAATGGTGTTGGTAAAACTGGCTAGCCATGTGCATAAAGCAGAAACTGGACCCCTTCATGACACCTTACACTAACATTAACTCCAGACAGATTAAAGACTTAAACATAAGATCTAATACCATAAAAACCCTGAAAGAAAACCTAAGCAAAACCATTCAGGACATAGGCATATGCAAGGACTTCATGACTAAAACACCAAAGGCATTGGCAACAAAAGCCAAAATAGACAAATGGGACCTAATTAAACTCCAGAGCTTCTGTATAGCAAAAGAAACTATCATTAGAGTGAACTGGCAACCAACAGAATGGGAAAAATTTTTGCAATTGACCCATCTGACAAAGGGCTAATACCCAGAATCTACAAAGAACTAAAGCAGATTTACAAGAAAAAACAAACAAACCCATCCAAAAGTGGGCAAAGGATATGAACAGACATTTTTCAATAGAAAACATCTATGAGGCCAACAAACATATGAAAGAATGCTCATCATCACTGGTTATTAGAGAAACGCAAATCAAAACCACATTGAGATACCATCTCATGCCAGTTAGAATGGCGATCATTAAAAAATCTGGAGACAACAGATGCTGGAAAGGATGTGGAGAAATAGGAACACTTTTACATTGTTGGAGTGTAAATTAGTTCAACCATTGTGGAAGACAGTGTGGTGATTCCTCAAGGACCTAGAAGTAGAAATGCCGTTTGACCCAGCAATCCCATTACTGGGTATACACCCAAAGGATTATAAATCATTCTATTATAAAGACACATGCACAGGTATGTTCATTGCAGCACTGTTTACAATAGCAAAGACCTGGAACCAACCCAAATGCCCATCAGTGATAGATTGGACAGGAAAAATGTGGCCCATATATACCATGGAATACTATGCAGCCATAAAAAGGGATGAGTTTGTGTCCTTTGCAGGGACATGGATGAATCTGGAAACCATCATTCTCAGCAAACTGACACAAGAACAGAAAATCAAACACCACATGTTCTCACTCATAGGCGGGTGTTGAACAATGAGAACACATGGACACAGGGAGGGGAGCATCACATACTGGGGCCTGTTGGGGGTGGGCAGGGGAGGCACAGCCGGGGAATGGGGAGGTTGCAGAGGGATAACATGGGGAGAAATGCCAGATATAGGTGACGGGAGAAGGGAGGCAACAAACCACATTGCCATGTATGTGCCTATGCAATAATCCTGCATGATCTGCACATGTACCCCAGAACCTAAAGTACAATAAAAAAATTAAATTAAAAGAAAAAATTCTGCAACCCGGATCCAAATCATAAAAGCCTAGGACCTATCTAATCCCTAACATGTTTTATCTAGGGAGCACGTAGAAGCTATACAAATCTGTGCCATGTGATTGCAGATCTAATTGAAACACAATAGTAGTTATAGATCTAAATTAAATAGTTTTCAGAGACCATTCATTTCCACAAACCATAACATGCTGCAGTTGACCTCCACTCTACATACATCACTATATGCCTCGTACAACACTGAGAACATGACTGGGGAGAGAGAGCCCAGAAAAGAACTGGTAGGAGCCTCAGGGATGGGCACAACCCAGTAAGAACAGCCTAGCAACAGTCATGATTTTTGACTTAATCCTCCTGGGGAGGATTAAGAGATATTTAAGTTCCCTAACAATGCCCAGAGACACTGAGGAGTTGGGAGAAAACAGACGCAGGTTTTATACTGCATAAGGATTGGGTAAATGCCAGCTAATTTGAATATTAAAAGTAAAAGTGACCTTATAAACTTTGATGACACTGCATGCAGCTGACACATGAGTTACTTACAAAACTGAAGTAAGGGGGTGGCTGGCAAATGGCTAAATAGGAATAGCTCTGGTCTGCAGCTCCCAGTGAGATCAACACAGAAGGCAGGTGATTTCTGCATTTCCAACTGAGGTACCCAGCTCACATCACTGGGACTGGTTAAACAGTGGGTGCAGCCCACAGAGGGCAAGCCAAAGCAGGGTAGGGCATCACCCCACCCGGGAAGCACAAGAGATCAGAGAACTCCCTCCCATAGCCAATGGAAGCCCATGCGGGACTGTGCCATGGGGAACGGTGCATTGCAGCCCAGAGTTTTGGGAACACTTTTCCCATAGTCTTGGGAATCTGCAGGCCAGAAGATTCCCTCAAGTGCCTACAGCACCAGTGCTCTGGGTTTCAAGCACAAAACTGGGCAGCCATTTGGGCAGACACTGAGCTAGCAGCAGGAGTTTGTTTGGTTTTTTTCATACCTCAATGGTGCCTGGAACGCCAGCAAGACAGAACCGTTCACTCCCCTAGAAAGGGGGCTAAAGCCAGGGAGCCAAGTAGTATAGCTCACAGAATCCCACCCCCATGGAGCCCAGCAAGCTAAGATCCACTGGCTTAAAATTCTTACTGCCAGTACAGCAGTCTGAAGTCGACCTGGAACACTCCTGCTTGGCAGGGGGGAAGGGTGTCCATCGTTACTGAGGCTATTTATGACAAATCCATAACCAATATCATACTGAATGGGCAAAAGCTGGAAGCATTCCCTTTTAAAACTGGCACAAGACAAGGTGGCCCTCTCTCTCCACTCCTATTCAACATAGTATTGGAAGTTCTGGGCAGGGCAGTCAGGCAAGAGAAAGAAATAACAGGTATTCAAATAGGAAGAGAGGAAGTCAAATTGTCTCTGTTTGCAGATGACATAATTGTATATTTAGAAAACCCCATTCTCTCAGCCCAAAATCTCCTTAAGATGATAAGCAACTTTAGCAAAGTCTCAGGATACAAAATCAATATGCAAAATTCACAAGCATTCCTATACACCAGTAATAGATAAGCAGAGAGCCAAATCATGAGTGAACTCCCATTCGCAATTTCTACAAAGGGAATAAAATACCTAGAAATACAATTTACAAGGGATATGAAGGAGCTCATCAAGGAGAACTACAAACCACTGCTCAAGAAAATAGGAGAAGACACAAACAAATGGGAAAACATTCCATGCTCATGGATAGGAAGAATCAAGTGTAAAAATGGCCATTCTGGCCAAAGTAATTTAAAGATTCAATGTTATCCCCATCAAGCTACCACTGACTTTCCTCAAAGAATTAGAAAAAAACTACTTTAAATTTCATATGGAACCAAAAAACAGCCCACATAGCCAAGACAATTCTAAGCAGAAAGAGGAAAGCTGGAGGCATCACGCTACCTGACTTCATACTATACTATAAGGCTAACGTAACCAAAACAGCATGGCAGTGGTCTCAAAGCAGACATATAGACCAATGGAACAGAACAGAGGCCTCAGAAATAATGCGACACATCTACAACCATCTGATCTTTGACAAACCTGACAAAAACAAGCAATGGGGAAAGGATTCCCTACTTAAAAAATGGTGTTGGGAAAACTGGCTGGACATATGCAGGAAACTAAAACTGGACCCCTTCCTTACACCTTATACAAAAATTAACTCAAGATGGATTAAAGACTTAAACTAAGACCTAAAATCATAAAAACCCTAGAAGAAAACCTAGATGATACCATTCAGGATTAGGTATGGGCAAAGACTTCATGACTAAAACACCAAAAGCAATGCCAACAAAAGCCAAAATTGACAAATGGGATCTAATTAAACTAAATAGCTTCCGCACAGCAAAAGAAACTATCGTCAGAGTGGACAGGCAACCTACAGAATGAAAGAAAATTTTTGCAATCTAACCATCTGACAAATGGCTAATATCAACAATCTGCAAGGAACTTAAACAAATTTACAGGAAAAAAACAAACAACCCCATCAAAAAGCGGGCAAAAAATATGAGCAGACGCTTCTCAAAATAAGACATTTATGTGGCCAAGAAACATACAAAAAATAGCTCACCATCACTGGTCATTAGAGAAATGCAAATCAAAAACCACAATGAAACACTATCTCACACCAGTTAGAATGGCAATCATTAAAGAGGAGACAATAGATGCTGGAGAGGATGTGGAGAAATAGGAACACTTCTACACTGTTGGTGGGAGTGTAAATTAGTTCAACCATTGTGGAAGACAGTGTGATAATTCCTCAAGGATCTAGAACCAGAAATACAATTTACCCAGCAATCCCATTACTGGGTATAAACCCAAAGGATTATAAATCATTCTACTATAAAGACACATACACATGTATGCTTATTGCAGCACTATTTACAATAGCAAAGACTTGGAAGCAACCCAAATGTCCATCAATGATAGACTGGATAAAGAAAATGTGGCACATATACACCATGGAATACTATGCAGCCATAAAAAAGGATGAGTTCATGTCCTTTGCAGGGACATAGATAAAGCTGGAAATCATCATTCTCAGCAAACTAACAAGGAACAGAAAATCAAACACCTCATATTCTCACTCATAAGTGGGAGTTGAACAATGAGAACACATGAACACAGGGAGGGGAACATCACACACTGGGGCCTGTCAGGGGTTGGGGGATTGCGGAGAGACAGCATTAGGAGAAATACCTAATGTAGATCACAGGTTGATGGGTGCAGCAAACCACCATGGCATGTGTATACCTATGTAACAAATCTGCACATTCAGCACATGTATCCCAGAACTTAAGGTATAATTTAAGAAAACTGAAGTAAGTGTATTTATTGTAATTCTCTATACTTTTATTTTTTATTTTTTTTAGAGACAGGTTCTCACTATGTTGTCCGGGCTAGAGTGTAGTTGTGTGATCACAGTTCATTGCAGCCTCAACCACCCAGGCTCCAGCAATCTTCCCATCTCAGCCTCCCAAGTAGCTGGAACTACAGGCACATGCCTCGGCGCCCAGCTAATTTTTAAGGTTTTTTGTAGAGACAGAGACTGTGTTGCTCAGGCTGGTCTCCAACTCCTGGCCTCAAGCAATCCTTCTGCCTCAGCCTCCTAAAATGTTAGAATTACAAGTGTGAGCCACAGCACCTGGCCTGCAATTCTGTTTAAAAAGAAGTCAATTGACTTTTGCAAAAGTATTATAAATCATAACTGTTGGCAGTTGTATAGCCAGTCAAATGTTTTATATATATTACTTGTTTAATGCTTACAATAGTCTCATAAAATACAGAGCCAGGCAATATTACCCCCATTTAACATATGCAAATTAAAGTGTCAGGGATAAAAGTAGCCCACCTAGGGTCATACAAATAATAAATGGTAAAGCAAAAGCAAGAAATCATGCCTTACAAATTATAACTAATTGCCTCTTCTATCATACCACATGACAAAGAATGTGCAAATAGTCTTAGGAAACTAAGTGGAAAGTGATGCAGATATGAAGGATTAGTGAAATCATTTCGTCACTTTCAATGACTACCAGTTCTCAAAGATTTCAAAAGAAAGTATGCTTCTTTCCGAAAGAATAGGGCGGGCTTTCAAACCAGTTTGAGATTAAAAGGCACTGGAGAAATATGAAGACATTTCTTCTTACTCCTCAAAACCACTGTCCTCTAGTATATAGAAGGGAAGGAAGAACAAAATTTCACACTTTAACAGTATTCTCTGCATCCAAGGCTCCCAAATAAAAGCAATGGTTTATTTCATTCACTCACAGTATTTTTTAGTATCTTCTGTGTTCAAGACACTGTGCTAAATTCTGGCTAGAAAGTACTTAATAAAACAGACAGATTCTCAGTCCTTGTGAAATGCTCATCTGGAAAAAATAGCCATTAAGCAACTATGCACATAAATTAACATTATTACAACGATGATAACTCTCTAGGGGAAAAGAACATTGTATTATTAATATAAAAACTGACAGGAAAGCCTCAATCTAGACGATAAGTGAGTCAATGAAAGTCCTAAGGAAGTGACATTTGAACTGAGGCACATGGGTGAACAAAAATCAGTAAGAAGGCAAAAGGGGACGGTGTGTACCAAAGCTTTAAGGGAAGAAAAAGGTTTTGCATCTGAGTAACCAAAAACAAGCTGGTTTGACTGGAACACGTTAAACAGGGGTCAGTAGCATTGGATATCGGGGAAGAAGACAGGGACCAGGCCTTGTGGCTACTGAACCAGATCTGGCTGCTGTCTGGAGGATAGACAGGAGGAGGAGCATGAGAGGATGTGGGGTAACTGGTCCAAAGGAGAGAGCGTGGTGATTTGGAGGAAGTCATAGCCATGCAGATAGGGAAAAGGGCATGGATTTGAGATATAGCTAGAATTCTAATCAATACAAGTTTGTTGAGTGACTAAGAGTTCAAGGTGATAGGAACTGAAATATCAAGAATGACTTCTCTAGCTAGGTGTGGTGGCTCACACCTGTAATCCCAGCACGAGGCAGGTGCATTATCTGAGTTCAGGAGTTCAAGACCAGCCTGGTCAACAGGGAGAAACCCTGTCTCCACTAAAAATACAAAAAATTAGCTGGGCATGGTGGTGCGTGCTTGTAATCCCAGCTACTCAGGAAGCTGAGGCAGGAGAATTGCCTGAACCCAGGAGGCGGAGGTTGCAGTGAGCTGAGATAGCACCATTGCACTCCAGCCTGGGTAACAAGAGCAAAACTTCATCTCAAAAAAAAAAAACAAAAAAAAACAACAAAGCTTACATTTATAGAAAGAGATAGAGAAACTGAAAGAGTAGATTTAGCTGGAGGGTACTCATAGCTATCTTAAATTTGACATACACAGAATACATCCAAGTGGAGATTGTCAAGTAAGTAGATAGATATTAATTCTGGAGGTTTTAAGACATTTGATCTGCATATAAAAAATGTGGAGAGTTGCTGACATTTATAAAAGGTTTAAGACAATGGAAATGGATGCAAAAACTTAAAGGGAAGAGGGTCCAAACCTTTTGCAGGTGATAACATGAAGGCATAGCAAAAAATCGACCCAGTGGATAAATAAAAACAAAAGCCAGATGCAGTGGGCAGAAAAGGGAATGGAGGTGCAACAGTAAAGTAACATGTTTGGATGATGTTTTGAAAAGGGAATGATATTGATGTTCTTGGGAGAAATATGTTTCTAGTTATGAAGACGTGGAAGATTTGTCTGACATAGTACTCTCTTTTCCTCCAAGTACTGGAGTCAACTTAATGCAATGAGAAAGAAAACACACAAGAATAATCACTGGATGCGACTAAGAAATCACCAGGCTAGGTGACGTCATACCTGATTCCACATCAAGAGAGTATTTATCAATAGCCAAGTTCATGGTATGGTAGGCAGTGGTGCAAAAGTCTTCCAGAATCATGTACACCGCATTGTTGATGTTAGGAGGGACAGAACTGGCAAACTTCATCCGGCTGTTCACCACGATGCTGCCATTTCTGAAGTTGAGGATTTCTAAGTTCTGGAACCCTGTGAGATTTGACTGCAGATAGGGAACCAGCTACAATACATGAAAAGTGGTGAGTTTATTACAGGGTTTCACATTTTGTTCAATACATACCCAAACAAAACAAAAAAAACAAGGTAAGCCCCTGCCTCGCTTTTCCTAATTGTATTTTATCTACAAACTGTTAATTAACAAAAGTGCAAATTAGGACTGCTTTCACAGTAGAAACTAGAAATGCTATGAGATTTTCGTAGCGGTTTTTAGGGCGCTCACACATAGTTGTATTCATACATAGTTTTAGACACCCAGAAAGTTTATTTTCTGTTTCACTAAAGGATCACAACCGTGAAGGGATCATAGGTACCCACAAAACATTAGCTTCACAATCAAATGTGAAAAGAAACATCAAACTTATTGTAGTCTCATAATTCATGGAATACAATGCTCCCTGTAAATTACTACATCATTCTCATGCCACTTTTGTGTTTTCCGTTTCTTGTATGTACCTGTCTTACTGTCTTCTTACCAACCCCAGGCCATGATACTATTTGTAAATGATGGGAAATGAATGCCCACAGCAGATCCCACTTTCCCTGCTCAGACCTTTTGTGCTAGAGGGGAGGAGGAGGGGGTCATACATGATTATTCACTAGTGCCCATGTTTTACTTTTTCTGCTTACCAACTCTAAGAATCTTTGCTCCAGAGCTTTATACTCCAAAGAGTTTTTATTAAACAGATCTTCTGAAAACATCATGTTAGTCACTCGGAGGCTGAAGAAAACCACCAAAGCTCCTGAAGTCTGGGTATAACTCAAGTCATCTCCTCCTGTGGGCCAAGCCACACTAACCATGTCTGTGGAGTGAACACTTGTAGACATTTCCACATAACTACCAATCTTGCCATTTTGCTCTGGGACTAGCTCGGGCTGATAGTAATCTGTGCCTATCCGGTCCAGTTCTAATGAAATATCCTGTACACCCATAATTACTTCATCTTCTAGCAGGGTGGAGATGGTGGTTGGAGACAATTTGGTAGACTGTGTCATGGAAGCTTTCAACCAGAGTCTGTCAGTACTCTGTGGTGTACTTGCCAATGTGTCCTTGGACAATTTCTCCGGGGAAGAAGCTCTTGTCCAGACTCTATCTGATTCTGGCAATACAGTCCACAAAGGTTGCATGTCTGGCTTTACCACCGAGACCTCGCTGTCAAACCATTCATAGTTGGATGACTCGGTGGTTTGTTCCACATCCTCCCTTAGGATGGCATCCGCCTGGTCTGATTCATCAGTAGAGATTGCTACAGGTATCTGTAGAAGAGGTGCTTTGGTAACTGAGTCATCATCAACACCAGGTACTTCTGACATGTGCCTGGGGACAATTAGAGATGCAGATTCAGTGGCAGTCTCTGTGAGGATAGGTACAGCAGGCCCACTAGGAGGTTCTTCCTCTGGAAAGTGTGTGGATCTATCATCATGTTCATATTTTGAGTGCTTACTAACTTGGTCTGTGGAATCCATTTTGTCAACTAAAACTAGCTTCTCGTCTTCAATCTCAGCTGGCAAAAGTGAATCATCATCTTCAAGCCATGGCTTGAACAGCGGTTCAGTGCTCTCTGATGAAGTCTCACTCCATGGCCAAGTAACCAGATGCCACTTTTGCCCAGACCCTGAACCCAAACCACTCTCAAATATTGATTCTTTTTCCATGGATGCATCTGGCAGGAAAGGGCTCGCTTCTAATTGGTCTTTGACTTTGGGGGTCAAGGAGTCCAAGCCAAAAGGTATAGAAGAGGTCAGATATGGGGAGGGTGTTAAGGACACATCAGAGTCTTCCATGGGTGGTTTTGTTTCTTTTGGCACAGGTTGAGTGAATGAACTTGAAGGCAGTGAATCAATAGAAAGAAAATCTTCTGACTCTTCAACAGTGGCGAATCCTGAAAATAAAGTGTTCCATTAATTAATCTACAGAGTTACCAAAATGTATTCCTAGTTCTCCTAATAAAACTAGTTGCCTGTTTTTTCCCAGTGGAGTTAACAGGGACAATTGTTGGCTTTTGCTTTTCTATATCTAGCAAACAACAAGAAGATCTGATAATGTGTTTTTAATATGGATAATCACTCATGAATATTATCTCTTTCTTGAGGATGACAAGACCTTGACTATTTAAATAATCTTCAAACACTTGTGTTTTTTAAAAAAATTTCATGAAAATAAAAAACTGCTGGTAGCAATTTTGACAACGAATACTAAATCCAGCAGTGATTTAGGAGGAAAATTCCCTGAACATTGTGTTTCTCTTGGAATTCTCATTTTCCCTGTTACGCTTTTGTCCATCATCCTTCGGAGTCACCCAGTGTTCACAACCCTGAACTCATTATTTATATATTTGCTCATCTTCCCCATTTCACATGTGTACTCCATCCCTAAGTCACATTGATTTTTCCTTTCCTCCACAGCATCCAGATCATTGATTTCATTTTTACTTCTTTATCTGGGCTGCGGCTGCCATGGGTTAGCTGCCCCCCTTCTCAATACTACTACAAGCAAAAATCTTTAGACTTGGCCCCCACAAGTGCTAGCTATAACCTAGCTGAATAATCTCATTCTACGCTATTTATTCCTCCAATATTTAAGTAAAGTGGTTCTTTAGAAGTAGCAGCAGTAATTTAACTAAACTATATACCTTTCAATATGACCTCCAAAATATCTATTAATTGATCCCCGCTCCAGCTTCCCAAGTTAATTTCTTATTATTTACCTATTTGGACTCTCTATTCCAACAAATCAAATTGGACAGTTTCCTCTTGCACACAATTTTACCAAGACATTTTCCCCCTGATAAATGCTACCATGTTTCTTTCATAGCCACAGTCCTTCCTCTCTTTAAAACCCTTGTCTTTGGATATAATAAAAAGTATGAGAAGGGATTAAAGTTTCTCACCATCTTCTACCAAGTGAGTTCCAGAAGTCCTTTCCTCAGAAGCCACAGGCAAGCCAGTCTGAAGCACTGCCGGGGTGACAGAATGAAGAGTCAAGCTGCTAACCTCTAAAACCTCTGGGGAAGAGCTGAGGCCCATCTTCGAGGGAAAGGCTAATTTGTGTGTAGACACTAAATCACCCAAAGGACTTTCTGACCAGAGTTCCCTGCCAGTGGCTGAGGGAGGACCAGAGCTGAAATCAAATGGTGGGATACTGCTGGTGATGGAGTCATCTGCTGAGGGCCATGCAGCTTGAAAGGTATTATCCTGGGGGGAAAAAAAGGCTAAATCATATCATAGGTAAAGGAAACATACAAAAAGTGATTTTAAATACCACCTATCTGTCTATATTCCCAGGTTTTCTAGGGACGAGGAGGTGGTGTATTAATAATATTGGGGGTAGGGCAAGACATGGGCTCCAGGATCTAGAGAGAAACTATGTCAGCTCTCTCCGGTAAAGCAAGGACAGACGAGGTAACATATTTAAAAGCCCTCGAACAAAGTGAATGTATGAAAGAACTTGTTTTGTTGCTTTAGATGGTTCATTTTCCTCCGTGTTTTTAGCTTAAACGACTTTAAATACATAGAGGTTACTGTTATCTGTAATTTGTTGGCAAAGATTTAATTACATTGCCCACAGCAGGAAAGAACAACTGGCAATTTTATTCACCATTCTGAAAATATAATTAATTAATGAAGGTCCTCCAGTTTGGTCAGAAATGTCACTACATCAAAATGTAGTATGGTTACCTCAAATGAATAGCCACTCCTGTGAAATGGTATCACACTTACAAAACATAAACAATTTCCTCCTTCTAGTGATGTTTTGCTGATGTACTACTAACCTTATCGTAAAACGTAGCTTCAAAACTGGAGAAGTATACAGAAACACAATCCTTGAACATATTAATTACTTAATCTTATGAAGAACTGTCTATGTAAAAAAAAAAATACAATGATAAGCCAGGCACAGTGGCTCATGTCTATAATCCCAGCAATTTGGGAAGCTGAGCCATGAGGATAGCTGGAGTCCAGGAGTCCAGCCTGGGCAACATAGCAAGACCCCAATTCAACAACAACAAAAAAAAATTGACCAGGCATGGTGGCACACACCTGGAGTTCTAGCTACTTGGGAAGCTGAGGCAGGAGGATCACTTGATCCTGGGAGTGCAAGACTACCATGAGCTATGACCAAACCACTTACTCTAGCCTGGGCTATAGAGCAAGACTCTGTCTATTAAAAAAAAGAAAGTTTAACAATAAGGCTAAGAGGTAAAATGGACATGGTATTTGGCAGGAGTTGATATATTTCAATCTATTCTGGGTTATGAATAACAAAGAAAAGTACAATGCACATAGAAAAAACTCAAAAAATATTTCCTGGGTATATGAAAACTGAAAAAGAAAAAGAGAATAGAACAATTGTTTTCAGTCCTCAGAAGGCATTTGAATCACATGGAAGCTTTAGAAAAACACCAATTCCCAGGCCTGACACTCAGAGATATTAACTTAATTGGTCTGGGAGACATAGAATTGGATACCTGTGAAAGTTCCCTAGTAGAGGAAATGCCCAAATCATGTTCTGGGCATAATATTCCTGCCTGGGTTTCTAACATACTTCTTCAATTTCTGAATGGTTTTATGTCTTATCAACTGGGACATTTAAGGAATTTCCCATATTTATAAATCTATCAAAAGACTAGAATTCATGTTGTAGCTCTGAACACAAAGAAAACTACGAATAAGAAACACTGAATCTAACCTTCTCTCCCTCCTATCAGCAATAGTAAATTTGCACTGATAGTCTCAAGCCTAATATGCATTTTGAACAAAAGCACAGAATTTTAGGGTGGCTAAGTCAAGTTTAGTCTATGGTCATGAAATAAAGCAGAGCATACTGGCCTACGGAGAGAGCTAATCCAAAACAAGGTGATATGGTTTGGCTGTGTCTCCACCCAAATCTCACCTTGAATTTCCATGTGCTATGGGAGCAACTCGGTGGGAGGTGATTGAATCAGGGGGGCAGGTCTTTCCCATGCTGTTCTCGTGATACTGAATAAGTCTCATAAGATCTGACGGTTTTAGAAAGGGGTGTTTCCTTGCACAAGCTCTCTTCTCTTGTCTACCACCATGTGACACGTGCCTTTCACCTTCCACCACGATTGTGAGGCCTCCTCAGCCACATGAACTGTTAAGTCCATTAAACCTCTTTCTTTTGTAAATTGCCTAGTCTCAGGTATGTGTTTATCAGCAGCATGAAAACGGACTAATATACAAGGCCTAATTAGTCTGTTATGCCTTGTCTTCACAGTGCCCCTTGTCTCTCTGTCAAAGATCTGTGTGAGGAGACTTTGAACTACACATTCTCCCAGTCACAGAGGGGGAGCCACGAGGCAGGAAACCACCAGGCAGGTCTACTTTGTCCCTTCCCTAGTGACAAATGCACAGGAAAAATAGTAATAACAGAAGGCTCCATAGAGGGTTTCCCACAGTTTCATCTACCATCTTTAAACTCAAAGCACTCTGTCAAGTAGTCTTATTTTCTTTTGTAGAATTCGTTACAACATCACTTCCTGCCTTGTCCATGTTGTTTTAACTAGTTCCTATTTTAAGTGGGTCACCATGCTGATTATTCTGTAACCGTCACCACCATTTCAGATCCTTCTCTTCCTGCCCTCTGCCCTAGGACGCTGGCCCCTGTGAGCTGCACCAACCCTGCCCCCTTGCTTTTGTTTTCTGTTTGAGTCTGGCCAAGGAGACGCATAAGCAGATCAAAGGACAAGAGGAAGGAGAGGTCAGGGTATTTCTTTCCTGCTTCCTCCAAGCCTCAAAACTATGTGTCTAGCATAGCTGTGCTTCTCCCTCCACAATTACAGCTCCAGCTCTCAATGGGCTCTGGTAAGAGCATTTCCTCCCCTTCCTCTGTAATCCAATGCAGGATAGTGGTAATTGCTTTCCACTGGTGTTAGTCTCTGCAGGCCTCAACATTCTTTTTTTGCTCCTTCAACCCTATACACACCTCCACTAATAGATTCATCTAGATGATTGTTACCATTGAAACCCTGGATGAGCGATATTATGCAAATGTGCCATCACTTTACAATACAGTGCATTTAAAAGTTGATTAAAGTTTAAATTATTTCTGTCACAAAGTGATTAGACACTCCAAAATGAAATATAAATGCCCAGCGAATAAGGAATGAGAATCAGTTATAACAACAACACGAATCAAAAATGATGTCACTCTGGCTAAATGTAATTAGAAATTCAAAATCTGGAAAAGAAAATGGTAAGTGTATGATGCAATGTTAGCAAACATTTTTGGCAATGTACCTTTGGCTGAAAAAAGAAATAGAAGCAAGATATATCTAGGAATTAGACTGGAGTCTCACAACCAAATCTCCTGAATCTGTCGAAGTGAAATGTATGAGAGAAAAAGCAAGACGAGGAAGCCAGAGGCCATCATCAAATGACTAGACACAATTGCAAACACCGTATAGAGAAAGAGAAATGTCTCAGGACATGAAATTCCCTTTTAGGAAATCCCCTAACAAAAGTGAACCTGAGGATAATAAGACATGGTTCCTGAGTCAGGCCGAAAATAAAAAAGATATAATTGGGAGATGACCTCTGGCATTTTTCAAGTAAACTTCAAGAGCATGCAAGCCTGGGCAACAGAGTAAGACTCTGTCTCTACCAAAAACATACAATAAAAAAAAATTAGCCATGTGCCATGAACTATATGCCTATAGTCCCAGCTACTCTGGAGGCTGAGGCAGGAGGATCACTTGAGCCCAAGGAGTGTGAGGCTTCAGTGAGCTACAATCACACCACTGGACTCCAGCCCAGGTGACAGAGCAAGATCCTGTCTCAGACAACACCATACAATTACCAGGAGTAGAGTTAACCTTACATAACTCTATGCAGTAGAGGTGGCTTGCAATTGCTGACCTGTGTGCAGAGTGCTCCTTCATAACTTAGCACCAAATAGACATGAAACTGGTTCATATTTCTGTGTAGAGGGTCTAAGTTATTCTGAGTCCTCCAGAATGGAGGAGATAAAACAAGAGTTCACTTCCAGAGAAATGGAAGACAACAAATTAAAGTCCAGAAAGTGAAAGGCAAAAAAATTAAGTAAAAATACCAGCTCTTGTCATGTGCTTTATGAGGCCATCCTTTGGCTTGTAAAAATCTTACGTTGGGAACAAGGGCTGAGCATGCACATGAATGCGAACATAAAAGTATCACATCTTACACTTGGAAGCACTCAAGAACACATTGTAGCAAAGCATGCCTATTAAAGACAAGGAACGGAGGGTCACAGAAGTGAAATGTTCAAGGATACACACACACAAAAAAAAGAGAGACTGGAAGCTGCGAGTCTAGATTTCTCAGTGCCAGTGCTTTTCCCACTAACAGCTATTCATCCAGAGGTCTCTATAGCTGTATATTTCCAAGTGGTGAAAGGATTCTCAGAGAAGAAACTAGAGCAAAGAGCCTTGGCTGTGCTGGGTTAGCATATTTCACAGGTTTATAAGGCCCAGGTCAACACAGATGGAGAGAGTATGGGAAGCCGCCTCCTAATATTTAAAAATCTGCTCTATGGAATATGGAGGTTGTTTGCACGGAAAAAAAGTTTCTACCCTTCCCCCTTATTTTTCTAGGATCGAAAACTGCATATGTAGTCAGGGGAAAGAAAGCCATTTTCTCAATACCAAGTTCTTTTCTTCAACAAAGTAGTTACAATGATGATGATCAAACCACATCAGGAAATTAACTTTTTTCCTTTTAATTATCTAAAACTACTTCCAGAGATGTGTCGAAACTACTCATATATTCTTGAAAATTCCAAACGTACTTTAAAGAAAAATTCAAAGGAGATAGCTTAAGCCCTTTAAGCCATGCTTAAGAGGTTGAGTTTTATCAGAGCATATAACCTGACACACATTAGGAAAGCAGCTGAATCCTCAACGAAAAAGAAATCCTCAAGCTGTGATATATTGTTTCAGTGTATCTGTAAACAAAATGCCTTTTCACTTCATAAATATTAAAAGTAAAACTATACATAACTTTTTTTTTTTTGAGACAGAGTTTCGCTCTTGCTGCCTAGGCTGGAGTGCAATGGTGCGATCCCATCTCACCGCAACCTCCACCTCCCAGGTTCAAGAGATTCTCTTGCCTAAGCCTCCTGAGTATCTGGGACTACAGGCATATACCACCATGCCCAGCTAATTTTGTATTTTTAGTAGAGACAGGGTTTCTCCATGTTGATCAGGCTCGTCTTGAACTCCTGACCTCGTGATCTGCCCACCTCGGCCTCCCAAAGTGCTGGGATTACAGGCGTGATCCACTGTGCCCGGCCCATAAAATCTTTTAAGAAGTCAAGTCGCTGATAGGCCATATAAAATGTGAAAGTAAACAACTTGACTTTTCAAGTAAAGAAGAAAGACCATCCCTTCCAAATAAATATTCCCTAAAAAATGGCATGACAATGAAGCTTTCCTATACATTTTGAAAGGTTAACACATACATGCCAGGAATAGTCCTTCATTAATCTTTTATTCATAGATGGTCCCACAGTAACAAATTTAACTTGTGCGTTCTTTAGTTCAATGTAGTATATTGACCACTTTATTATATTGGTCAGCTTATTTCTGCTACTGCCAAGTGAAAAGTTTGTTTGTCCTGAAGAAAGCAAGCTGTACAAGTGATTTTCCAAATCACGGTGCCAGAAAGGTGTCAAATTTAATTTCTCAACATTCCTAGCTCTGAAATAACTTTTTTTTTGACTCTTTGAATAAATCCTTTATTACTAATAATAGAAACAATAAAATGATTAGTAATATAATCATGGTAGCTTTGTACATAAAATAGTTTTTAAAAATCTAATCTGGGGGGAAAACCCCACCTCACTTCTACGGTAGAGCAAAATCTTGCCAACAGTTGGAAAGGGCATAAAGAAAGGGAGGGAAGGAATAAATTAAAAAGAAAGTAATAACTAGACATTTCTAATTAATCATTCCTCGTTTTCATGTCTCATTACCTCCCATTAACATGCTGATGTCTCCTTGAATTGTTAATGAATGTCCTACGGTGATCACTATTTGATTAAGTAAGGGGTTGGCTTAAATGCAAATCAAAGCACTGCCGTATAAATGAACGAGTGAGCCCTGATGGTGCTGGCCTTCACTAAGGGGCAGCCAGAGCCAAGCTCCGGCCACTTCCTACCACAAGGGAACATGAACTTAACAGTAGCAGATCTTCCTGATGTTCAAAAGAAGCCAGAAATCTGCATTTTTATGTAAAAGTCTCCTACTTGTAAAATATTGACTTATTTTTAAAAATTTGGTCTCAAGCTGTATGCCTAGAGTTGGATCCAGCTCGTCTCCAGTTTGCAGCCTCTGGCTCCTATAGAAACCCTCATCTTTACAATATGATTCTAAAACATCGTCACAAAACTCCTGCAGCAAGAGAATGTGATTAGGAGCAGAGAGTAGTGGTGCTGTCATCGCTCCCTGCCACTGTATCCTGCATGGACCTCTAGGACAGTATCTGCGTCACCTTATTTGTTTAGAAATCTACTACCACCAGACTAGAAATGTTTTGTAGGCAGAGCCACACCTTATTTGTCTTAGTTTCACAAGCACTTGGCACATGGAAAGCACAAAACAAATATATTTGAATTAATGAATAAGTAAGTGAATAAATACACACCGAATGAATGCACTCTCTGTAAATCTCCTCTAACCTATTTTGTCTAATATGTAACTCAGTGAAAAGATTGTTTTTAGTCATTCTACACTGTAATATTGAGTGGCTCTATAACCTCATAGAATAAATGGCTGCAGAGATTAATGGGTGGATGAATTTAGGGCAGGCTTTCTGAATTTCCACTGCTCAATTAAAGTCGAGAAAGAAGCAATTCAAATAGCTGATATGAGATACAAAATAAATTTTAAGCGGAAAGAAGAGCAAGGAATGTAGATGAGAAGGGGGTCCCCCTGCTGTTTCTATGTGATCACAAAAGACTCCTGTGTTCATTGCAGAGGGGTAATTCTGCAGTGGCTTGTGGTTGCAGATGTTATCGTTGTAGTTTTGACTGTGCTGTTTCTTTTTCTACTGTATAAACCCCTACAAGTGAAGAGGGAAGTGGAGGTTTAGAGGGGGAAGAGGAATTCCTGATGCAGCTGGGTGATAAGAACAAAAAGGAAAGTTCATCCCATGCTGTTTCTGTGTAAATGGGAATGTTTTCAGTCCAGATTACAAGGAGGCCTGATTCAGAGTCCCTGTCACCTCTCAGCTAGTGGAAATTCTTCTCTCTTTCGCTTCCATACACACATCGTTCTATGTGCTTTGGAGTTTAACTTCTTCACCACAATCCTTGGAACAAAAAATCTACACTGTATACCTAGTAAATCAATGTACCATCTTGGCTGTAAAATCCAGTTTTGGGTGACTCTCAGAGAACAACTCAGGGAACACTTAGTAGTTTCATTATCACCAAAGAAGTAGGAAACATAAATACGTTTTCTGCCCTGTGTGGAGTTTGGCAATGCAAACTTTACTGAACCACTGCAGAAGGCTTGAATTTTCTGAAGCAGCACTTGGTACCCATGAGCTGACAGCTATGAGTCATAGTCTAGGGATGATGCAAGAAATTAATTGAAATGAGAACAGCTTGGGAAATTCATAATGCCAAAGTAAGCAGTGGAAGGAAGAAAGAAGAGGAGCTCGAGGGCCTGGTTCTAGCATAAAACATAAAACATACCAGAATAGATGATGGCGTTGCCTGAAGACTTGAACTTTGGGTGTTCCAAACCAGATCTTCAGTTTGGTGACGTAAAACTCCTCTCACTGAGGAAAGAACGATATTAAAGAACATGTTCAGTTGAGGTGCTATTGCATTTAAGGTGCAGGGACAACTGAAAGCAAGTTCTTCCTCTTGATAGTTTAGATGTTGGCAGAACATATGTGACACTTACTTAGAAAATGTTTGCTACTTTATTCAGATATTTCGTTTACATTAGCACAATCTGTCTGAATTATAAGAATCCAACATAAAATAAAGATTCTTCCCATTATTACATTTAGGACACTCTTATATTAATTACTTTTTTCCTTTTTCAAGTCAGTTTTTATTCTGTCCAAGATTCCTATAAAGTGCTTATTTTTTAATTAATATTTAAGTTAAAAAGTTGTACTGAAATTTCAATTCCCTTGGTTTATGCTAAGAATGATAGAAAAACATGAAAAATAATTGCGTTTTGGGAAGAAAGTACCTTTGAAAACTGAGCTAAGACACCAAAAATCTTTATCGCTGTAATGATATTAAAGAGCAACATAGAGTAGATTATATAATTTAATTCAACAAAAATTTAATGAATCCTTGCTAGTTACCACAGACGTTGCCAAAGTTGAGGCTATAAGCATTAATAAAGCCAAGTTTCTCTTCTGGAAGCATTACACGTATCAGAGAAATAAACACAAATTACAAAACAATGTGAGGGGCATATATACAACGTACAAACAACACAGACAAAAAAGTTGCTGATTTTCCCCAGAAGAGAGAGGGAATCAATAAAAGCTAAAAAGACGGGATTGCCAGGAGAACTATCTGGTGTATGCAACCACAAATAGAAGCAGCGTCTCTTTATTCACCTGTTCCCACTGGCCTGACATAGAGAATCAAGCAAAAGTCAAAAACCCCATTTGGCTTAAGTATTTTCTAAAACTCTTAAGCACTATGTATACAATTATCTTGTCTACTATGAAAAATAAGCTCCACAAGATCAAGGAGTGACATGGTTTGGCTCTGTGTCCCCACCCAAATCTCATGTTGAATTGTGATCCCAAGTGTTGGAGGTGGGGCCTGGTGGAAGGTGATTGGATCATAGGGGCAGATTTCCTCCTTGCTCTTCTCATGGATAGTCAGTGCGTCCTCATGAGATCTGGTTGTTTAAAAGTATGTAGTACCTCCCCCTTATCTTTCTCTCTCTCTCTGCCTGCCTCCCTCCCTCCCCCTGCCTCCCTCCTGCTCTGCCATGGTAAGACATGCCTGCTTCCCCTTCACCTCTTCATCTTCTGCCATGATTCCTGAGGCCTTCCAACCATGCTTCCTGTATAGCCTGTGGAACTGTAAGTCAATTAAACCTCCTTTTTTCATAAATTACCCAGCCGCAGGTAGTTCTTTATAGCAGTGTGAGAATGGACTGATACAAGGAGGACAGTATCTTTTGAGATAGTGGTCAAGTTACATAGAAATCTGCCACCATTCAGGACTCTGAAGTTGGCCTGACAATAGAAATAGATTTTAGGGACAAAATTCTGAGTAATTAAAACATACGTCTAATGAAAGTCCAAGACACCTGAATTAGTTAGTACTAGATACTGTAAAGCTTTTAGTGAACTTGCCTACAAAGTCTGCGGAAGTTCTTTACCTCTTTTCAGGACACCTTTATGAAAGTAGCTCTACCCACAGACTCCACATAAAAGGAAGATCTTGCAGTACTGTTTGTGGATGTAGATTCCTAAGCAACCTCTTTATTTATTGTTGACCTTAATCTTCATGCCATTCTCCTGCCACTCCAGCGACTGACCTTGGTGTTTGCACCTTCTGCTCAATGGAGGTTCTTAACTCCCTTAGGTCATGATCTCCTAACTGTATCTTTTCTCTGTCTGATCCCAATATCCTGATTCCTAGAATCTTCTGCCCATATGCTGTCCCCATGGTTAGCCCAGATAATCTCTATTAGCATTGACAGAGGGACTTCAGCAGTTTCAGATTATAGCAAGCTTCTTATCTGTTCACTATTTTATGTAGCTCTAGTTCCAACAGAGATTCAACGATGATGAAGGAGTATATGAGGAAGTGAGCCCAGGGTACCTGCTCCGAAATATAAAGGCTCCCTAATGTTTAAGAATGAATGATTCTATATCACTCTCATTCACTGAAGACAGAGTTTCTCCATCTTAAAGTCCTATGTAATTCATATAAAGCCCAGATCACTTTGTGGCCCTGTGTCAGCAGAGTGTCACATTAAAAAAAAAAAAAATTAGTCCAGCAGCCAAAAGAGTTGAAAGCAATGTAAAAGTTTTAGTCCGGCCTCTCAAAAAAACAAACAACAAAACACACACACACACACACACACACACACAAAACTTATTTTGGAAATAAGAGATTAAACCACACAGCAAAATTTTATTAAAATTTATCTCTCCCTTTCTCTGTTTCTCACACACACACAAATTCACACAGACACACACACACACATTCACACATGTGCACACACTCACATACACACATAACTGCCTGGAAAGACAAGACTTTTCTTTGTCTCTGTCTAAAAATTCTCCTAAGCCCTAACTCAAAAAATCTTCATTCCTATGTTCTTCCCTACCTTACCTTTCAAATCTACTGTTCTCTTCCATTATTAATTTTCTGATCTTCCCATGAAAATCCATAAGCCTCTCTGTGTCTATTTTTGTTTATTTATTTGTTATTCTCACACACACACATACACACACACACACACACACACACACACACACACACACACACACACACGCCCCTAGGTCGTAGCTGCCTGGAAGAACAGGGCAGAGGCTCTTTTCTCTTTAAAATGTGTGGGAGCTGGAGAGGCTGTAGAAATGTATCATTCGTATTGCCTCACAGGTAGATTTTCCTCCTTGGCAGCTGGTACTTCTCCCATGCTGTCATTTCAGTAATGTATATTCTACTGAACATTTTAAAAGCCAAGTTACCAATGAGTAAAGAAATCATGGAGAAGAGAAGCAAATGCAAATAGCAAGTGAGTTAGCAGGATACCATGGCCCCAAGAAGTTAAGATGCTGCATACTAGCAGCCAGACTCTTGGCAAGTTTTAAGTCCTGGGTTGACTGGGCACCCTGTCGCCTCCAAATCCAAGGTAGACACCCACTTCTTGATGATCCCTCACATCCACCTCTTCAGTACATATCATAACAGGCTCTCCACAGCCATCTGAATTTAAAGTCAGTGTAACTGGATTACCTGGGATTCTGCACAGCACCTGCTATCACTTCTTCCTTGACCTAGAATTTCCATTACCTTTCTTGAGCTCTTTCTTTTTGCTACGCTCTGATTTTTAAGCCTTTACCAGCTGACTTACCTTAGAGAGTTCGTGTCTCAGTTGTCAGGACAACATTATTGCCTGTTTCAATGCTACTTTCAGGTACTGTTTTCCTTTTTCTTATACTTTGCTCCTATTTCTCTAAACTATTTCTACCTGTCACTTTCCACACTCTGTTATTCCAGAAAGCCCCTGATTAATCTATCCAAAATAGCTGCATGGCTGAAGTTCCCCATCAGGTTGGCTCCTGTCTCAAAAAGTCTAGAGAATGGTCAGAACCTTATATATTTAGGGAAATTCGTTTTTACCAGAGCATGCTGGAAAAGAAACTATACAAAGACTTCATGATGGATATCAAACTCACCATTGATAAGCTGCAGGGAGTCAGGATCCGGATTCAAGGAAGAGTTCCCCAGCAAAAAGTTCTGCTGCAGTGTCTCAGCAATATAATCTCTGAAGTTACTGATTGTGTAAACCACAGTGGGTTTATCGTCCAGTTCCACAAGGCCGTGGTTTTCCACCTTGTTGGAATGAAGGCTAATGAGGTCCCAGGTGGTATTGCTGATGGCCTCACCATTGAAGGTAACGGCATAGTAAACGTCTACGCCACTATGGATGGAAATAGAGAACAGATTAGGTTCAGCTAAGGGAGCACAGAGATAGGAGCATTGAACCCATGAAGGACAAACATTGGACCTAGAGGGGAAATCTCAAAGATCATGGATTCCATCACTTTTCTCTGAAAACCCTGGATGACGTTTTGCCAATCTTTTCTCCTTCCCAGAGAAGGAGAGGTCATAGCTCTAAGGATAGAGAGAAGAATTCTAAGGAGGCCACAGAGGCAACCCTGCAGAATCTTCTTCCCCTATATTCTCACTTCTCTTTTCCTCTTTCCAAGCCAAGTCCTTTCCCTTCACTGTCAGCCTACTTCCTTCTTTTTTTTTTTTAATTTTTATTGCATTTTAGGTTTTGGAGTACATGTGCAGAACATGCAAGATAGTTGCATAGGTACTGGGAAAATGTGGCACATATATACCATGGAATATTATCCTTCTTTTCCTATTAGCATTTCTCCCCCAAATTTTTAAAAAGTCTTTCTAATTTCTCCTCACAATGCAAAATCCTCTCATATCACTTCACTATTGTTAGACGAATTATGTAGTGAAACATTTTTATTGTGGTAGGAAAATTATGAAAACCTTGATACTAAAGCAAATTGATGATTATTTTCCTTTAAAATGTTGTGGTAGAGTATTTTCTAACATGACAGTTCTTTCAGGAGACATAGTTGTGTTTGATAACCCAGACAATTTACAGTTCTATAAAGTTTAAGGCTAAATTGTAAGACACTATTATGAAGTAATTTTCTTCTTGGCCCAGTAGGAAAAGTATGTCTAAAGTTATATTTTACCACCCGCCAGGGCGTTAACCAATTCTGTATGTAACTTAGAAATCTGTTCCCAAATAAATATATAAATTTCTCTTTTTCAGATACTCTAGAAACAAGCTCGCTCTCTCTCTTTTTTAAGCCAACTCCCTCATTAATGAATTACGTAAAACCTCAACAAGTACTAACAAACAGCACTTGTCTGGGAATTAAGCTTTTTCACCATCAACCTTTCCAGAGGCAAACAAAGAGGAGACTTCTTGGACCACAGGACAGAAAGACAGCAAATAAATAAGTATGAGTTGATGTGCTGACATTTTCTTAACTAGACTTTTGGAGAAATAACATCAGAATATAAAATTTTAAAGCAAATAGAAATACTCCTCTAGACTCCAATTCAGATTTCTCTAAATAAAAGCTAACCATTTGTAAGTGCTTATAATATAAGTATTTTACATGCTTTATCTCATTTAACTTTCATAATTACCTGATGAAAGATATTTTAGCTTCAGAATATTGTTGAGGAAACAAGCTGTTAGAGCAGTTAAAAGACTTCCTTTAGATATCACAACATTTATTAATACGTGGCAGAGTCATTATTTCAACACAGATCTGTCCGACGCCAGCCCCTACATTCTGAATTACTATGCTACCCTCTCAGTAGCTTTAATTAAACTATTACCCAAAAAAGTAATCATAAGGACAGCTCAATAGCAGTCATCACTCTGGGTTTCAGCCAGCCTCTGCAGCACATCCGTCACAGTAAGTACACAGCAAGCCACACCAAGATCCCCTGGAGGAAGGAGAACACTACCTCCCCAGAGACAAACCACTCAAGACAGCCAGGCAGTAAAAGCAATTCGCCACTCTCAGACGTTCCGCAGCAGCAAAATATTCCCAAAACAAAGCATACAAATAAATTAACAAAAAAGTAAATAAAATTAAAAATAAAGTGCTTCTTCTTCTGAACTGATACATTCTTATATATTCCTTTATTCTAGCCTTCATTGTTTTGTACAGAGATTTTGTTTACAGTGAAACATTGTCTCAGTTGCTCCTTGAGTTTCTATCACCAGTGCTCAGCTTGGTACCTGGCACAGAGAGGTACCCAGTGCCTACTAGATGAACAAAAATATATACTTGTCTGAATGTAAAAAGGAAACTGCAGCATAATCAAGGTATTTACATATCTAAAGGAAAGTATCAACATAATGAGGATGATATCATAGAAATTAGTCAGCCAATTTATGTCACTGGTTAGTGGAAAGCTTCTGACCAGTATACTGGAGGTTCCTTGTGCAATCAACAGATCCCTAGATTGGAGATGGTTACAATAAACTACCATGGCTGGATGATAGTGGCTGTGGAGATCATCCAACTTCCTCTTTTTGATTTGAAGTTTGTAAAAGAAACTTTTGATGATAGCTCCCTGCAAATTTTCTTATGAGGAAAGAATGCACGAGCCAGTCAATGTTATAATAATTGATTGGTCTGTTGGCACATCTATTTCTCATTTTTAAACAGATCAATGGGCATCCTAGAGAATTCATTGTCTTTTATGGTTTGGTCAGCATGAATGGTCTTAAGAGACTTCTCCTTCCTGGGAGCCCTGGTCTGGACCTGGCCTGGCCTACATGGCACAGATCATACACCCTGAACTGCAGGGGAAGCCGTGAAGGTGACACTCACACCTGCCATACAAGCAGCCAGGTCTTTCTGATATTCCTGTCTTACTCTGAGTAACTTCAATACCAGATGTGATAGGCTACCTCTTGCAATGCAGTAGTCCAGGCCTCTCAAAACTGGTAACTGAGCACTTTGACACCCTGATGCTCCAAGTAGTAAAAACATCCGCTTGTCTCTGGAACTTCCCTCAATCCTCTAAACAAAGTACTTCAATTTTGCACATTTAAGTATGTTGATCCATAGGTAGTTCCCAATTTTATAAAGAAGTCAATTCAGTAAAATATGCTAAAATATCAAATGATGGTTCCAAGATAGAATAAAACAATAAGAGGGTCACCGACTGATCAGAACTCACACACCATACTCCTCTCCCTTGCTCTTTCTGTCTTCAGTCATCCTGATAGACTGGCAAACTGTAGGTACCTGCTCTGTTTCTAGATCTTTGCACATACATTTCCTTCTCTCTGCAATGCCTGCTATTACCTCCCAGCCCTTACAGCCTCCACATATACATGTACACACATACAGATTCCTTCTTCACCTGGCCATTTCTTTTTTACTTCAGCTTAGCTGTCATCTCCCACAGAAGCTTCTTTCTAACATGAAGACGTGGTTGGTGCTCATGTTCTATCTCCCCACCCACTATATAGGCACATTTGTTTTTTGGCTCTGTCTCCAGCATCCAGCACAATGCCTGGCTCATAGCAGGTCAATACATACTTGTGAAAATAATAAAGAAACAAATGCTCAATTTTGTTCCCTAATGCAGGCAGATAAGACAGTTGAATTTATGCCACTTAAACAACAGTACATGTTATGCCTGACTTAATCTGAAGCATTTTCATACTCTAAATATAACAGAGCAAGTTTTAACCCTAAAGAACATTCATGTTAGCTTCATACATTTGTATCTTCTGGTTAATCATTTTAGAGACACTGCTGCACGGCCAGAGCCCAGCTCTGTGAGGATGTGCATGCTCTTCCAAGTCTTAGTGTGAAGGACCACATCTACCTCTCCAGAAAGGTGGGCTTGTTTTCGGGATTTTTGCACAAACTACTAAACTTACTTCCAGTGTAAACATGACTCTAAGTTTAAAAAAAACAACTATGATAAGAAAAAGAGAAGAAAAACAAGGAGGAAAGGCTATGTCCCAGTTAGCACTTCATTTGGTCCTTAGGCTATGCAGAAAATCACACAAGGAGAGTCAAGCATTTACTGGGAATCTGCCGTGTGCCTTGCATGACTTTTAAATATGATAGGGAAAAGATCAAGTGAAATGTTCCCGGATCAAGAACTCCATGCAAATCAGGCAGTCTGGAATAGATTACTTTATTTGCCTCCCAATGTTTCCATTAGACATCTAAATATAATACTTCTATTATAATCCACCTTGTCTAGTACAGAGTTCATTAAAGAAGATAAAATGCCTTAGAAAGATGTTGTAAGTTATTACCATTGTTTTTGTCCTGGAAAGAGAACTCAAATAAGTGCTTGAGGTACCAGAAAACCATCTATTTTGAGGGCTTTCTGTGTGACTCAGAACAGACTCAGTGCTGGCATCGTAATGGAGTACAGAGATATCTCAGGATGAGGGACAGAATAAAGGAAAACCAAGAGGCCAAGGAAATACATGAGAAGCAGAATATACAGTGGCAGACCAAATAGTCTCTAACTGAAGAAAGCTGTGCTGGCTCCCCCTGCTCAGCAACTCCAAGTTAACTAACTACCACTGGATCATCATCTTTCATCTTCTGAACTTGACTCAGAAAGCCTCTGTAAGAGGAGTTTCTGTGTCTCACAGCTATTTCCAGTGACATGAATCATGTGGAGGTAAAGTTTACCCTTTCATATTCTTTCCCCTCAGATGCCCTGATTGACTGTTTGATGCATATATATTTTAAAGAATTAAAAATAGTGCCATCACATTTCATCAAGATTAACCAAAACAAGGATGTTTTGGAGGAACTCAGATATCTCTTCTTTTATAGCTTCCTCTAAGAAAAAGACACATACTGAAAAAGCCTGAAGCTAAATATATAAATTAGGTATACCAGATGAATATATTGTTGATTCATTTCAAATGTGTACTACTAAATTAACATAATCAGTACATCTTAAAAGAGGTACACAGCAAATAAAAAACTTCATGTGCCTATTAACGCTTAGGGAAAGAGAGAGATATGGCATGTTACATACCCTATGTATGTATTTATACATACATATAGACTATTTATATGTAGTATTTATCTATATATAGTCTATTTATATATAGACTATTTATATGTATGTATTTATACATACATATAGACTATTTCTATTTCTATGCCATACATTTATTTATATACAGCTCAAAATATATGTACACCCAAAAGTTGCAAATAAATTTTATCAGCTGGCTAATTCCTGACAATGCTGAATAATTCTGAAAACTGTACCTAGGTTAATAATCCTGGGTGACATCAGTAATATGGCTGACTACAGACACCTGGCACTCATCCCAACACAAGAAAGGATCAAAGCAACCACAAAAATAAACAATGAGAGAAGAAATGAGGAACAAAGAAAACAGAAAACAAACAACAAAATAACAGAAGTAAGTTCTCAACTATAAATTATAACCTTGAAGTTAAGCAGGTTAAATTCCCCATTTGAAATATATAGACTGGCTGAAAGGATTTTTTTAAAAAAGACCAACTGTACGCTGCCTACAAGAAACTTACATTACCTATAAAGACACATACAGATCTAAAGTGAAGGGATGGAAACACATATCCCACACAAACAGAAATCCAAAGCAAGTGGGAGTAACCATGCTTAGACAAAACAGACTTCAAGACAAAAGTTGTAAAAAGAGACAAAGAAGGACATTATATAATAAAGGAATCCATTCAGCAAGAAACTATAACAATTATAAATATTCTTGCACCCAAAATGGAGCACCAAGATCTATAAAGCAACTATTATTACATCTAAATGGAGAGATAGACCCCAATACAATAAGAGTTGGGGACTTCAACACCCTACTATCTCCCTAGAACAAATCAGCTAGGAAAATAAATCAGCAAGGGAACACCAGATTTAAACTGCACCACGGACTAAGCGGCCCTCACAGACATCTATAGAACATTTCACTCAGCAGATGCACAGCTGCAGAATACACACTGTTTTCACCAGCACATGGAATTTTTTCCATGATTGACCATATGTTAGGACACAGAACAAGTCTCCAAAAATTTTTTAATCAAAATCATATCAAGTATCTTATCTGACCATAATGGAATGACACTCAAAATCAAAAGATGAGGCAAATTTGAAACTATACAAATAAAGTTAAACAATATGCTCCTAAGTGATAAATGGGTGAAGAAATTTGAAATAAAAACAAAATATTTCTTGTAACAAGTGAAAATAGAAATACAATATATGGAAACCTGTGGGACACAGCAAAAGCAGTAGTCAGAGGCAAGTTTGTAGCAATGAATATCTGTATCAAACAACTAGAAAGACTTCAAATAAACAACAATGCATCTCAAAGAACTAGAAAAGCAAAAGCAAAACAAACCAAAATTAGTAGCAGGAAAGAAATAATAAAGATCCAAGCGGAAATAAAAGACATGGACACCAAAACAAATATACAAAAAATTAACAAAACAAACAGCTGATTTTTTGAAAAGAAAAATCAACAAACCATTAGTTAGCTAATCATTCTGCCATAGTCTACATCATTCTGCCATTGCCCAAAGCAATCTACAGATTAAAAAAAAAGAGAAAGAGGACCCAAATAAATAAAATCAGAAATGAAAAAGGAGACATCACATCAAATAACACAGAAATAGGGTAATTAGAGGCTACAATTAGAGGCTACAATAGCTATATGCCAATAAATTTGAAAACCTAGTGAAAATAAATTCTGAACACATATAACCTACTAAAATTGAACCAAAAAGAGATAGAAAACCTGAACAGATCAACAAAAAGTAACCAGATAAAATCGGTAATAAAAAGTCTACCGAAAAAGAAAAGTCCAGGACTGGATGGCTTCACCGCTGAATTCTACTGAAACTTTAAAGAAAAATGAATACCAATTCTTCTGAAATTATTCCAAAAAATTAAAGCAGAAAAATTAAATTATTTCAAAACTAGGCAAGTACATGACACAAAAAGAAAACTACAGGCCAAAATCCCTGATGAACACAGATGCAAAAATCCTCAACAAAATAATAGAAAATCAAATCCAGTAGGATTTATCCCAGGAATGCAAGGATTGTTCAACATATGCAAATCAATAAGCATGATATATCACACCAACAGAATGAAGGCCAAAAACCATATAACAATCATAATGATGCAGAAAAACTATTTAATAAAATAAAACATCTTGACTAGGCATGGTGGCTCACCCCTGTAATCCCAGCTCTTTGGGAGGCCCAAGTAGGCAGATTATGAGGTCAAGAGATTGAGACTATCCTGACCAACATGGTGAAACCCTGTCTCTACTAAAAATACAAAAATTAGCTGGGCGAGTTGGCATGCACCTGTCATCCCAGCTACTCAGGAGGCTGAGGCAGGAGAATCGCTCAAACCTGGGAGGGGAAGGTTGCAGTGAGCCGAGATCCCACCACTGTACTCCAGACTGGGTGACAGAGCAAGACTCCATCTCAAAAAAAAAATCTGGTAAAGGGAAAGCACCTCAATACAATAAAGTCCACATATGCCACAGCTAACATCATACTGCATGGGAAAAGGCTGAAAGCATTTTCTCTAAGAACTGGAACAAGACAAGAATGCCCATTCTTACCACTCCTGTTCCAAATAGTACCAGAACTCCTAGCCAGAGCAATCAAGCAAAAGAAATAAATAAAAGGCATATAAACTGGAAAAGAAGAAATCAAATTATCCCTGTTTGCTGATCATGTAGCCTTACATTGAGAACAAACCCAAAGACTCCACTAAAAAAAAACTCTTAGATTTGAAAATGAATTCAGTAAGGTTGCAGGATACAAAATCAACTTACAAAAATCCAGCATATCTATACACAAGTAACAATCTAGCTGAGAAAAAAAGAGGCAATCCCATTTACAACAGCTACAAGAAAAAATAAAATACATAAAAATAAATTTAACCAAGCGGGTGAAATGCCTCTGGAAGGAAAACTAAAAAACACTGATGACAGAAATTGACGGGGATACAAACAAATAAAAAAAATCCCATTCTCTTGAATCAAAAGAATTAAAATTGTTACAACCTTACTACCCAAAGCAATCTACAGACTTGAAGCAATCCTTATCAAAATACCAATGATAGAAATAGAAAACAAGTCTCAAAGTTTGTATGGAACCACAAAAGTCCCCAAATATCCAAAGCAATCCTGAGAAAAAATAACAAAGCTGAAGGTATCATACTACTAGACTTCAAAACATAGCACAAAGCTGTAGTCATCAAAACAGCCTGGTACTAGCATAAAAAACAGACACACAGACCAATGGAACAAAATGGAGAATCCAGAAATCAATCCACATCTATAACCAACTGACTTTTGGCAAAGGTGTCAAGAATATATACTGCAGAAAGGTCCCTCTCTTCAATGAATGGTCCTGGGAAAACTGGATATCCATATGCAGAAGACTGAAATTAGACCCCTCATCTCTCACTCCATACAAAAAAAAAATCCACTAAAAATGGATGAAAGACCTAAATGTTAGACCTGAAGAACTATTAAATATTAGAAGAAAACATTGGAGAAACACTTCAGGACATTGGTCTTGGAAAAGATTTTATGAATAAGACATCAAAGACATAGGCAACAAAAGCAAAAATAAACAAATAGAGCTATATTAAACTAAAAAGCTTCTGCACAGCAAAGCAAACAATCAACAGAGTGAATAGGTAACCTGCAGAATGAGAGAAAATATCTCCAACCTATGTATCTGACCTCAGATCAATATCCAGGATGTAGAAGAAACTCAAATATCTCCACAGCAAAATAACAAAAAAATCCAATTTAAAAATGGGCAAATGATCAGAATAGACATTTCTCAAAAGAAAACATATAAATGGCCAAAAAATATATGTTCAGATGCTCAACATTTTCATCAACAGGGATATGCAAATCAAAACCAACATGAAATATCATCTCATGCCAGTTAGGATAGCTATTACTGAAAAGACAAAACACAGCAAATGCTGGTAAGGATCCAGAGAAAGGGAACTCTTACATACTTCTGGTAGGAATGTAAACTTGTATAGCCACTATGGAGAACAACATAAAGATTCCTAAAAAAGCTACAAATAGAACTACCTTATGATCCAGCAATTCCACTACTGGGTATTTATCCAAAGGAAAGGAAATTAGTATATCAAAGAAATATCCTCACCCCCATGTTTATTTATTTCAGCGCTACTCACAACAGCCAAGATACCGGATCAACCTGGGTGTCCAATAACAGATGAATGAATGAAGAAAATGTGGTATACATATGCAACCAAGTAGTTTAGCTTCCAAATGTATTTTAAAACATTTTTTCTTTTCTCCTTTCTTCCCAGTATCAAGTTATAAACTTGATACAAACTGTAGGAACCTTTTCCTCCTTAGTTTTAGAATATAGCACTGAAACATACTTTGAAACTCCACACTTCTCCTGCACGCCTCCCATTCCAAGTTTCCTTTTTTGATCCCCTCTTCCCAGCCTGAAGTTTGAATTATTTCTGGAGGTTAAGCTGGCCACTTCCTCACTGCTAGCTTTAGAAAAAAAGTCACTTTCCTTTCACTGCACATCAGCCTTGTTACTGGCTTTGCAAGCAGTGAGCAGCCAAACCTGCAGTCAGTTACACGTATACAATGGAATACTATTCAGCCATAAAAAGAAGGAAATCCTGTGATTCACAGCAACATAGATGGACTGGAGGCCATTATATTAAGTGAAATAAGCCAGGAACATAAAGTTAAATACTATGTGTTCTTACTTACACATGAGAGCTAAAAAAGTTGATCTCCAAAGAGTAAAAAGTAGAACAGAGGATGCTAGGGGCTGTAAAGGTGGGGGAAGAGGGAAACAGGGAGAGATTTATTAAAGGATACAAAATTACAGTTAGATTTTATATCCTTTAATAAATCTAACTGTAATTTTTAGCTTTTACAGTTAAAAATCTAACTGTATTTAACTGTAGGATAAATACAGTTAAGTTAAACTGTAGTTACATAGGAGGAATAAGTTTCAGTGTTCTATACTACTGTAGGATAACTACAGTTAACGAGAGTATATTATGTAGTTTCAAATAGCTAGGAGGATATTGAATGTTCTCAACATGAAGAAATGATATTCAAGATGATGGATGTGCTAATTAAACTGATCCGATCACTGTACATTATATGTATTGAAACATCACTGTATGCCCATAAAAATGTATAATTATTATATGTCAATAAAAAATTAAGAGGGAAAAAATCTCTCTCTACACACACATCAGAATGGCTAAAAGCAAAGATAGTGACAACATAGAATTCTAGACAGGAAGTGGAGATCCTGGATCACTCACACTTTGCAGGCGAGAAAGTAACATTGTACAGCCACGCTGGAAAACAGTTTGGCTGTACAATGTTACATTCTCGCCTGCAAAGCGTGAGTTTGGCAGTATCTTATAAAACTAAACATGCACTGGATATACAACCAGCAGTTTCATTCTTGGTCATTTTTCCCACAGAAAAGACATTTTATGTCCACACAAGAACCTTTACACAAATGTTCATAGCAGCTTTATAATAACCAAAATCGGGAAACAGCCCAGATGTCCCTCAACTGGTACCTTCATAGACTACTACTCGGCTGTATGAAGGGATTACTGATACACACAACAGCTTAGACGACTCTCAAGGCAATTATACTGAATGCAAAAAGTTAGTCCTCAAAGGTCATATATTGTATAATTCCATTTATATTATATTAGTGGAATAACAAAATTATAGAGATGAGACCCGATTAGTGGTCGACAAGGGTTAGGGGTAAAGGATGTGTGGCTTTAAAGGCATGGCACAAGGGAGTCATGTAGTTCTGGAAAGTTCTGGACATTTCTTGTGCTAGTGATTATACAAATCCACAAGTGAAAGTGAATTTTAAATAAATTTGGAATCCAACGGCAAAAATGACAAGCAACCTTCACAAAGGGTATGAACTATGATTTTATCTCATGCTGCTTCTAAGAAATTCCAGAGAGCAGCTATTTTTGCAAGTGAGCTACTATAAAGATCAGCCTTCTCCTCTTCATTTATCACTTAACAAGACCCTTGATTATATTATTGAATGACGTTGCATATTTGAAAGTATTTATATTAATGCAAGTTATTCTTATTTTAAATTAAGTGTAACTTAATATTTAAAAGTACTTACCAGTCAGCAGTCTGGGTATGTAAAACTACAGCCTATGAGCTAAATCCAGCCTACTACCCATGAGTTAATGGATTTTACATTTTTTAGTAGTTGAAAAAATTTTGAAAGACATTTTGTGACATGTGAAAATTCTATAAAAATTATATTTCAATGTCCATAAATAAAGCAGAACACAGCAAAGCTCACTAGCTTACAATAGAGTGTCTATGTCTACTTTGACCTGATAATGGCAGAATTGAGTAATTGCAACAGAGACTATATTACCAGCAAAGTTTAAATTATTTGCTATCTGACTCGTAACAGAAGTTTGCCAAACCCTGATCTGAAAACGTTGAGCAGTGACATTAGAAGTGATATAAGATTTGAGTCATGCTCCCCTGGACCTACGGCCTGCCATATTTCCTAAGCTGTATCCCAATTCAATGGACAGCAGAGAAAGTGCCAAAATGTACCTGTCATTTTCCTTGGGAGACCTGAAAATAAAAATTGAAGACATTAAGAAGAGTTTGAGACAGTTATTATTGTCACATCATTCATCAAAGTGCAAGTTCTTTATGTATTTCCTCTGAATTTCTTTGGAATTCTTCCTTAAAGAAAGATGCTTGCATAGTATCAGACACTGACAAATTCCTACAGATTGAAGGAAGTGAGCAAAGGTGAAAAAAGTATTCAATTTTAAAACCATAGTCTTTACTTTCTTCTAAATTTAAAAAATACTTTAAAACCATCCATATATAGGTATTTCTTCATAAATAAACTTTTTTCAGTTAGTCAGCAGAAGACTCCAGTTGGTGGCGTTAACAAAGTTGGGAAACTTTTGGGATACAACATGTTACACAGTATTAAAATCAGATGGTACATTGTAAGGTAGTAAGGGTTTAGGTAAATGTCAGGACTGACTAATCCACAAGATACTGCACAGCCTTTACTATTTGTTACTTTACTAGCAGATGCTTAAATGGAACTTTCCATGTGCCAGGAAATGTGCTGAGCATTTTACAAAAATTAGCTGATTGAATCCTCATTAAGATTCATCAGTATCCTCACATCGGTATAGAAACCAAGGAACAAAGAAGCTAAATAATTTGCTGACGGTATTTCAAAAGCTTTTTTTTTTATAAAGCAGGATTAAGGTAAATTGTCTTTTTTTATACAAATGAGAAGATAAATCCTGGAAATACACCCAAAAGCATCCAGCCAGAAGTGCAAAGTCAGGATGTGAAGCCAGGCAAATTGGCTCCAAAGACTGCGTTGCCCTTCATGTGCTGCCAAATAAGGGAGGTCTTCAAAGGCCTCATTCTCAGGTTGTCACCTGAGCTTACCACTGGAGGCAGCATCCTGTTTGAAAACTGCTAAAGTTGAACGGGGTGACTGGTCATGATATGAAACTGGATAAGTAGGTCAGCTTACAATATTTGGCCTCTCTTCACTAAGCCTGCACCACTAACCAGCCAAACACCGGGAAAATTATTTAAATTCCCTGTGCTCTGGTTTACTTCTTGGAAAATGTGAGCATAATAACTGTCTCATAGCATTGATGCTGAAATTCAATAGTGTAAAGATACATATATAGAAAGCCTGGCACACAGTAAGTGCTATATAAGTGCTTGCTGTCATTTCTGGTAAACTCAGAAGTTTTGACAACAATGAGCCAAAGTTGAGATGGATAACATCTAAACCTGGGCTAGAGCATCACCTAAATCATGGCCTTGAGTCTAGCATGAAGGTTCAGAGCAAGAAAAGCTAGAAAGTCAGCTGCTTTGTTTCCAAATTCCTCCTCCACCCCAGTTTACAAACTCTGACCCTGGGCTAATATTTCATCCCTTTAAACCTGTTTCCTCCTCTTAAAAATTAGTATTAGTAACATCTATCCTAAAAGGGCTGAAGATTAAGTGAGCTCAGCAATCAGACATGCCCAATACAAAGTATTCACTCAGTAAAATATTCACTCGGTAAATGTTCACAAGTATCATACTGTGAGTCTTAAGCAGGAAAGAAATGTCTTTAAAAGAGGTGTCTGGTTTACTCAGAACTGTTACGTTTAAAACAAGGACTAATGCATCCCTTCCAGAGTGGCCTCATACCAAGATGTCAAAATCACCACACTGACGAGCTTTAGGAAACACTGGGGCCACATCTTGTCTGACTTCTGGCTCCTCTCAGTGCCAAATAAGACCTACGCAACTTGTCAGCAGCAAGCTGGGGACATGAATTCCTAAGTTCTTTTTTTTTAACATATATATATATAATTGCGTTTTAGGTTTTGGGGTACATGTGAAGAACATGTAAGATCATTGCACAGGTACACACATGGCAGTGTGGTTTGCTGCCTTCCTCCCCATCACCTATATCCGACATTTCTCCCCACGTTATCCCTCCCCAACTCCCACCCCCCACTGACCCTCCCCTAGTTACCCCCAACAGACCCCAGTGTGTGATGCTCGCCTCCCTCCATGAATTCCTAAGTTCTTAACCTAGCCAACTGTAGACCTATATATCTCTTTGAGTTATTATTTGCTCTTTTTCTAATTCAATTTTCTCACCTGAAAATCTAACATTGAGAATACTACTTTACCAGAAATAGCACTGAGTTACAGCATTCAAATCATTTATTGTTAGAATATATATGATAAATATACAGGACATTCCATTCAGAATGAAGAATGCTAATGAACATGGGCATATTTAGAGTAAGTCTATTTACCTAAATTCAAGTACACGAATATCCTTGTAGCCTGGTAAGCCAGTAAATGCATTTTCAACCTGTTAAAAATACAAATAAAAATGATAACTTGTAGAAATATGGAAAAATATATAGAAAATAATGCTTTTAAAAGTCGAATAAAAAGTACACTGTTCACAACTATTAGAAGCTCATACACTTGCCCAGACATACCCAGGTCAGAAATTGAAAGAAAAAATTACAATAGTTAAAATGTTAGAAAATAGTTTTTACCTAAACACCGCCACATTTTCCTTTTTTACTTTGTCTTTTAAGGTTTTAACGTGCTTTAATATTAATTTTTTTGTTGGCAAAGCACTGTTTTTCCCTTGTGTGATGAAACGTGAAAAAAAATTATTTCAAAATAAGCCATAATAGCATTTTCCTTCTTTTTTTTTTTTTTTTTTTTGAGATGCAGTTTCCCTCTGCCACCCAAGCTGGAGTGCAATGGCGCAATCTCAGCTCACTGCAACCTCCGCCTCCTGGCTTCAAGCCATTCTCCTGCCTCAGCCTCCCGAGAAGGTGCAATACAGGTGTGCGCCACCACACCCAGCTAATTTTTATATTTTTACTAGAGACGGGGTTTCACCATGTTTGCCAGGCTGGTCTTGAACTCCAGACCTCAGGTGATCCACCCACTTTGACCTCGCAAAGTGCTAGGATTACAGGCCTGGAATAGCATTTTTAAATGTTCCTGTTTGGATTTGAAATCTGGCCACAGCATACACACTGACAAACAGTCTCGTGTTTGTTTTTTATAATGTGAAAGTGGCTGGTGGTGTCCGTTTCCTGCTCCTACAACACAAGAGAACCAGAAACACAAACACACTCAACACCCAGACCACGGGCCTTGTGGTCAGGTAATGCTGCTGGTCAAAAGGCTCATTCACGAGCATCGCATCTGCAGGAGCCAGTTTTATTGCTGAATCTGTAAAATCTAGCCATGGAACTCCAAACGAGCTTAGTGACTGGAGGTCGGAAACAGTATGCTAGATTGAACTAAAGATGTAAAAATAATCAGGTTAGGCACAGCATATATTTTAACAAAAATAAACATTTAACCTGTAACATTTCAAAAGGTGACAGCCTCACCAGAAGGGTCACTATGGAGCCAACATCAGAACAAAGGGAATAAATTAACGGACCTTGGCAACATCTCTGGACATCTGCTTTTAACCAAGTCCTCATATAATAAGGAGAGTGGGATTTTTAAAAAATCTCAGTTCACTGAAGATCTTTATGCCTTAAGAATATAGAATCCAAACCCATGAAACTCTTTGGCTATCGTCATGTGCCGTTTTACTCTCTGAAAGGAAATAAAAAACTGTTATAATTCTTGTAGGGTGGTGGGGAGGGGTAGAATCCACAGGACTAGAAATCAGAAGCCTGAGGGTTAGTCTCGGCTCTGCTTGTGCTGGCAGGACGTCCGTGCACAGGCCTTCTTTTTTCAGAACTAATACTTCCCTGACCACCTACCATTCTGATTTTAAGATGAAAACGAATGTACCTAAAAGTACTCCATTAACTGAAAAATGCTGTACAACTGTACATTATCATTACTACTAAACCCGTCTTAGCATAGGCTTTGCCTTCTCTGGAGTCTAAACATGTACAGGTATTCTAATTCATCACATCCAGTTAGCATATGGGTCCAGTTGTAAGAAGTCACTCAACTTCAACATCGATATTAATAGTCAGTACAATTTATTGAGGACTGTGGTGTGTCTGATGCTTTGCTTTACTTCAAATCTGTGATAATCCCCAGAGATAATATATTATTCCGATTTTATGGATGAGAAAATGGAGATTTTAAGATATTAATGAACGTGGCCAGGATCACACATTTG
Source organism: Leontopithecus rosalia (assembly GCA_028533165.1). Taxonomy (NCBI): domain Eukaryota; kingdom Metazoa; phylum Chordata; class Mammalia; order Primates; family Cebidae; genus Leontopithecus; species Leontopithecus rosalia. The sequence goes on from CM052662.1 coordinate 80,754,846, forward strand.
GTGAATGACTGAATCAGAGTGTATTCAATCCAGATCTCTCTAACACCAAAGCCCATCTTCTTCCCATTGAATTACATTGCCCCTTCCTCTTTTCCCTGCCTCATGATGAATGTCCTTTAGAATTGGGATCAGGACCGGGAAAACTAAGGTTCACTATAACTTCTCCCTTGAATTAAAATGAAGGGGACTCTGTAGAAGAAGCAGCACTTTGAAAGGCAGTAGAAGACCTGATTTTCATTTCTGTTCCTAGAGACTGAAATAACAATGAACAAGTTATTTGGCCTCCTGAGCCTCATGGAGATGCTTGTCTACATGGCTGCCATAAGCAAACACATAGACACTTGCCTGTGGAGCACAAGGTACTATGTGAGGAACACACTGACACCAACACTGGGACAGGCACCAACACTGCCCAGGCCCATCACAGTGATGTTCCCCCCTGATATTGTACTTTGTGTTGTCCCAGCCTATCATGCCCCCATTTCTTATCCTTTTACACATACACACACACGCGCGCACACACACACACACAGACACACACACACAAAGACTAAGGGCTCCTAAACCTCATCCCTTCCAAGCAGGCTTTCTTTCTCCCTGTGTATCTTCCAATAATACCCAGAGAAGCTAAAGGAAAAATCCATGTGATGGTGTCATAAAGGGAGGGAGCTGGAGGACCCCCTTCAGTTTGAGATGTGATCCCCTGCCTCTGCTGTTTCACACAAAGCAACTCTTGGTAGACATTTCCTTCCAGGTAAGGGAACAGGGAGTATAGAGATAGGCCAGAGAAGGAGGTGTTTTGGGGCCCCGCCCAGAACTTTCATCACCGCCTAATGACCTCGACTCTATAGCTACCTACCTCATACAGTCCCTGATGAAGATGTTTTTCAGAGTGTTTATTGGACTTTTCTAAATCTGCAGTCATTCCATGCAATTGTTTACCCAAACACTAAGGCGTATTAAAAGTTTCTTAATGAAAGGGCAGAGAAAACCAGACAGCCAACCCAAGACACTCTCTGATGCCAGGTGGCCACTGGCCTGGCTGTCATTTCTTCCACATACCATACAGCCTTGCAACTTGGCCACACCACTAGGAAAATCAATCGTCTGTCCTCCCCTTCCCATGTCTGATGGCTACAATAATGCTTTGGCTGAGAGATGCACCTTTTTATTTCCCATCTGGACACAGTATCTGGGGAGGGAAATTAATCTAAGGTAATGGAATTGACAAACTTGGCTAAGGAGAACCCCATCAAGAAGTAATGGGAAAAAATAAACAGGAAGGAACGATTTGCCCTTTCATAAGACAGCCAGTGGTAAATGAGCATTCATTGCCTTACTGAACAAAAGCGAAGGCAAACAAGGCCGGGACCAATGTGTAATTTTTGACTGAAAAAATCTTGGGTTTAAATCCTAAATAGAATTTTTCCAGAAAGTGATGTTATGGGATGGTCTAATCCACAGTTCTTTAAAGAAATCCCTTTCTAAAAATACCTCCAGACAAGGATAGGAGAAAAATTTATTGTTCACTGGATGCCCTTTTGTGCTTCTCAGCTTTGTACCAGGTATTGCCTATGTGGTAACTATTAAAATTTTTTCAATTAAAAAATACCAAAGATGAAATTAAAAGAAATTAAATTTAATGTTTCCTTAAGGAAAACAATACGGTGTGGGTAGTTTCTTAAAGAAGCTTATTTCTCTAAATATTTTCAAGACACAACCATGCCACAGAACACAGTCTTCCTTGGCTGTGCAGCAAAAGTTGGAAATTGCATTAATTTTTTAGCAGATGACAAGATTTTTCTTTCTGTGAAAGAATTCATCTGTCCTGTGACTTTTCGGAGTTTTCTGAAGAAATGGCTAAGTAACCACTCTAGGAACCAAGGAGACAAACAACTTGAAACCTAAACTACCTTTAAACAGTGTTGTGAACATGGGAAACTAACACAGCAGACAAACCGTCTTGTTTATTTTTTTTTAAATACCTACCTCTGAAATAAATTCTTCTTCAAGGTGCTGGTGGTGAAAGCTGGAGGAATCCTGTAGTTCTTCCCTGTATTGCTTCCCCAAAAGGTGGATACTGAATTCTGCAATCTGTTCAGCTGCTGGTTTTGTGGCTTCTTCTATCACATTTTCAATTTCATTGCTAATCTGAATTTTTAGAGAAAGAACAATAAATGTCAAGGCGTATTCATTCAATCAACAAACATTTATTGATTGTTCCAGTATATCAGAACGGTGCTAAAGGCAGCTTCTGAAGATAACCTTATGATATCATATTTGACTTTGGAACAAATTGGGTAGACTTTAAGACATAGGCTAATACTACAATTACCATGCATTTGTTCATTCCTTTGAACACACATTGTACAGGTCGAGGGAAGGTAGAAATTTTTCCACAGGAAATCATCAAAGTGAGTTTAAAAAGAGTTGACTGCTATAATTATCATCCAAAAATAAACTAGAATGGTTGTTTCCAAATGTTTCTGTCTTAGAGCCCTTTAAGCTCTTAATAATCATTGAGGAATCCAAAGAAGTTTGGTTTATGTGGGTTATACCTACAACTATTTACAAAACAAAAGATTCAAAGAGAATTTTTCAAAGTCTTTAATTCATTTGAATGTAATATAATAATCTCAATTCATATAAAAATGAGGAAAATATTCTGCAAAATAAAAAAATTAGTGGGAAGAGTGACATTGTTTATATTTTTGCAAATTCTTTAATGCCTAGCTTAATAGAAGACAGCTGGATCTTCTATCTGCTTCTGTATTCAATTAGTTACAATATGTTGTTTTAGTTGAAATACATGAAAAAAATCTGGTCACACAGATATCTATTAGAGAAGGGATAAATGTATTTAGAATTTTCAGGTAACCGTGGATATTCTTTTTTGATATTACACCAAACCCAACAAGCAGTAATTTCTTAAAGGTTAGTTGCTATGTGGAACCTGAACACATATTCAACAAACTTTTTGTACTTTGTAACATTCAAATCCAGGGCTTCCAAAACTGAAACAATTTAAGCAACAAACTAGCCAAAACTGAAATAATTAAAGCAACAAAATAAATAGTGGATTATAACCCAAAGAATAAATTAAATATCCATGAGTCCATACTGATACAAATATTAAATAAATGATGTAGTAAATAAATTAAAGGGAAGTGACAACAGTTTCTTACAGAATAATTTCAATGAATAAAGGTAGATAAAATGGGGGAAGTGGAAAATCACTACCGTAATGATTATCACATACAAAATACACTAAAGTGCATTTAATCCAACTTTCTTCATTTTGATACGTAAGAAAACCAGAGACTGAATAGGATGAATGACTAGCATAAGGAATCACAGCATGTCAATGGCAGAGTCAGGAAGAGAATATAAGGGCTTTCTCTCATTTTATCATTTTTCATCCCTGATGAATCATACAGTCAGAGACCTTTAAAACTTCAGAATGGGAAAGAACATCAAAGATTCCCCCATCCCTTCTGATGCCTGAATTATCTTCAAAATATCCTTGACAAATGACTGCTTATCATCAGTTTGAATGGCTTTGATGAGAAAGAAACATGCCTTTCAAACGCAGACTATTACACTTCAAAAAAGCTCTCATGGTTGGAAAGTCCTTAATATTAAACCCAAATTTACCCTGTACATTCTACCATTGATCCAAATTCTGTAACCTGGGGCATATTTAAAACTTAGTTGCACAAAGTCTGCCAAATATGTCCAGGCAGCTATCGTGTCTTCCCTGACTTTTCACTAGTTCCTCTCCTCCATACACTTCTCAGTCTCTTAATATCTTTCCTAGAGAATGACACTCACAAGTGAAATCTAATCAATGAAAATATGCAATATACTGTTTTAGCTGAAATACATGAAAAAATCTAGCCACACATCTCTTATAGTAAACTGTATTTCAATTAAAACAAGCTAAAATTACATTAGCTTTTGTTTTTTCAGTAACTGTATAATACTACTGATTCATAGTAAGACCAATAGTAACAAAAACTCTTAGTCTTATGAAATTTTGCACAAGACTTTGCATCTTGCTGTATTAAGCCTCATCTCACTAAGTTTTCAAAGAGACTCGTTTCTCGTTTACTGTAAAAGAAATATCTTGAGTAGTATTGCTGCTACGGAACACTGAAAATGCTGAGTAAATATTTTTAATGGTTTTAATGCATAGCTAGTTTGCAAGAAAGTAAAAACAAAACAAAACCAAGGTGTCATAAAACATTACAGGAATCCAGAGAGTTGAGTCAGTGCTGAAGGTGGCAGCTTACATGGAGCATCTACTGATCCTTTGTAACCTAGGCTTCAATTGTAAATACCACAAAAGGATAGGATACAAAGTAGAAGGACTATACATGTTGACAAATCAGATCAAAGCCTCCCACATAAAGCAAGGGTTCTAAAAACTCAATGGACAGTTTGAACAACAGCAGATTAAACTGAAAAAAAAAGTGAACTGGAAGACAACTGAAAGCAACACAGAGAGACACAGAAATGAAAGTTATTAAAGTACGTAAGAGACATGAGAGAGAAAATTAGGAGGTCAGACATACCTAATCATGAAAGATAACAGCTGAGAATTTCTCCAAATTTACGTTAGACATAAAGACTCACATTAAGCAAATACAACAAATCTAAACCAAAATAAATAATCATAAATACGCATCTATATCCATTTTTGTGAAACTGCAGAATCTCAATTACAAATTCATATACTAAATGTGTATACATACACACATACATATATGTACATATGTGTATGTACACATATTTGTCTGTACATATATGTATGTGTGTATGTATACACATGTATCTTAAAAACAGCCATAAACAGCCAAAGAAAATGACCAGATGACAAAGAGAGTGCCAAATGAACTGACGGTCACTTCTCAGTAGCAATAACAGAAGCAGAAGAGTGTAAAATAAAAGCTTGACCAAAAAAACCTTCAATCCACAATTACATATAGATTTAAAATATCTTTCCAGAGTTCAAATATAAAAAAGAAATTTTCAGGTGATCAAAAACTGAGATTAAAACAGTGAGAGATTTTTTTATTAAATATCAGAATTATATATTTCAGAAGGAAAATTACCCAGAAGAGATATCTAAAATGTATTTTTTTTAATTAGAAAATAAAATAGTAGGGCAAGGTGTGGTGGCTTATACCTATAAACCCAGCAGTTTGGGAGGCTGAGGTGGTCAGATCACTTGAGGTCAGGAGTTCAGGACCAGCCTGGCCAATTGAAACCCCATCTCTACTAAAAATACAAAATTAGCTGGGCATGGTAGTATGCACCTGTAATCCCAGCTACTCAGGAGGCTGAGGCAGGAAAATCACTTGAACCTGGGAGGTAGAGGTTTTTGGGAGCCGAGATAGCACCACTGCTCTCCAGCTCGGTGACACAGCAAGACTCCATTTCAAGTAAATAAATAAACAAATAAAATAGCAAACATCTGGGTAAATGTTAAACAAATTTTAGCTGTATAAATAGAATATAATACAGTCTAATTAGTAGAATAAAAGAATGAAAATACTGATAAGTAGCATATAGGTCAGCAAAACGATCATTTGAATTACAACGTTCTAATGTTCCTAGGTTACTCAGGACAAGAATAAAGATGCTGAAAAACTTAAAATTTGTTACGTTAAATATACATTATAATACATAGGGTAACTCCCAACAGAACCAAAATACGGTATCTAATTTCTAGAAGAGTAGATGGGAAAATGCACTCGGAAAATAGCTGCACAATAAAACTGTACCTTGGGCTTCATTTTGAACCAGAGCTACAGGCCATCTAATTTTTGTTAGTTATCTCTATATTGTTTCGTTTTCTTACTGGTTCTATAAATTGGCTTAAATCCTCTGTTTTGGATATTAATGTTCCAATTGATTACATACAGTTCCTTAATTTCTATTAAAGTGAATTCTATCTCATTCTATAAATGTTTCCAGCCCTAAATCATAGCTATTCCTCCTCAAGTTCACAGCTACAGCATCACTTTCATTCATTCATTCACAAATGTTGATCAAATGTCAGTATTTGCTAGCACCATCTGCTTGGAACACGGTTTTACTTAGGTCTTGATTCAGGTATCCACTCTAGGGATTACCACCTGCCTTGTTCAGTGTCAGGGAGGGTGATAAGGCTGAGTAAGTGGAGTAACAATCTGATTTCATGTAAGTTAAATGTCCACGCTGGGTAGTCAAGGTGCAAAGTAACTAAATTGCATCTTCTCAGTGAATATATTTTGTCAGTGTTTGCTCTATATTAAAAAGAAACAGAATTTGTGAACCCTCGATTTTTTTAATGCAGTATTTAAATATCTAACAAAATGCTTCTATATTCCTGGCAGTGGGTAATTTTTTTGTTAATTTGTGTTTTTTTGTGTTAGAGACTCGGCTATAGGATTTAGCGTTGCTTAGTGGACAGGTTTCTATTAATAATGGCACATTCACAGTGCATGGTATTTTCTGACCTTTGAACTACATAACATGTATATTCTTTCCCTCTGAAGAAGGCTAAGACCTGGTCGATTAAAGGTTAGAAGAACATTCGCAAAACCACCATGGTAAATCATGTCACAGAGACTGCTTCAGTGGGCACACCTCAATGACAGTCCATTTCATTTAGAGTTTGAAGCCTTCTCTCACCAAAAACTCACCAATAAGAGCAGATTTACTCAGCTCTCCAAGGAATCTCAGATTGTTTTTAATCTACTGATTTTAGAATCCATGTCATTTTTCTAACAGGGCACTGCATAAAGACCTGTGTGATCCAGCAATGGAAGATAAACTCTCTTAATCTCTGTGCTCCGAGCTAGAAACTTTGTAGGGACATGGATGAATCCGGAGAACATCATTCTCAGCAAACTGACACAAGAACAGAAAATGAAATACCGCATATTCTCGCTCATAGGCGGGTGATGAAAAATGAGAACACATGGACACAGGGAAGGGAGTACCACACACCGAGGTCTATTGGGGGAAATAGGGGAGGGACAGTGGTGGGGGGAGCTGGGGAGGGATAGCCTGGGGAGAAATGCCAAATGAGGGTGAAGGGGAGGAAGGCAGCAAAACACACTGCCATGTGTGTACCTATGCAACTATCTTGCAAGTTCTGCACATGTACCCCAAAACCTAAAATGCAATAAAAAAAAAAACAGAACATCACTCACACTCTCCTCTGGCCTTTCCAAGCTGCTCTCTGAAGCACCTTCATAGGAGTCCACCCCTGGATGTGGAACACTGAGAGCAGCGTCTAAGAAGAAAAGCAAAAACATATGCATGAATTCAGTCCCTGATTAAGTCAGAATTCCTATTAGGAAATAAGGAACTGACTTCAAAACCATTCCTATAAATAGTTTGCTTTATTGTCCTGGAAATTCGGTGCTTTCTAACCTCAAGACACATTTGTATGGAGTCTTTTCAGAACAAGAAATAATTGCAGTGCATTCAACAAGCATATATTGAGCACCTACTATATGCCAGAATCTGCACAAGACACTAGGGACACAAAGACAACATTCCTATTCTTAAGCAGCTATCTAGTAAAGGGACACATAGTAAAAGAACTCCTCTAACAGAGAGAGGAAGTGGGTAAAGGTTGGAGACTGGTCGTATATTGACAAGTGTTAAAACCGGACCTTACCATGTTATTCTATTTCTGTAGATGTCTAAAACTTCGAACATAGAGAAGCTTGTGGGTTTTTTAAATTTAAAATAAAGAAATGAATTACCAACTTACAAGAAATATATTGGTCAAAGGAGCATGTTAAACTATACCCCAGAATGCAATAAGAAAATCCTTACTCCAGGAAACTCTCACAGGACAAATGACAAATGGTAGAATTAGAATGGTTCTATATTTTGACATTAACGGTGGCTACAGAGTGTTTGCCTTAAAATAATTCACTAGCTCATATGTTTAAGTGGTGTTCTGACTTGTATTATATACTTAACAATTCAGGACTTTTAAGTACCCACAGTATAAGGCTATAAAGCTATAAAATAAGTTTTAAAAAATTACTTTTTCTTGATACTCTTGAACAACATATAAAAAGAGAGAGATCTGCAAAAAATTTACATGTTTGTGAGACTGTGTTAAACCACAAATCATTTAAAAAGAAAAGTGAATAAAGACACAAAAGCATACCTCCCAGTGTTGAAGTATCACCAACAGGAACTGCAGAAGACAGTTCCAGGCTAGAAAAAAAAAAGTCTTCAGTTAATAAAATGACAGACACATGAGGGTTTATTTTGGGATTTGGAGGTTGTTTTCAAAAAAGAAAAACACTACATCACCAATTAAGGACTCCCAAGCAAAAGTACCAAGAAAGAAAGATTTTAAAATTAAAACTTCATAATTCATTCATTTTACATGTATTGATGCCTACTCAACTAGAATCACCCTATCTAAAATTCTTCTCTACTTTTTCAACACCCCATTTTCTTTCTTCTCAGTTCTTATCACTATGTGAAATTTTTATTTATCTTCTTATTTATCTTCATTTCAAATGCCTTAGTCCTCTAGCACAATATTGCCCAAAATGGTAGCCACTGGACATATGTAGCAATTTAAATTCATTAAATTTAAACCAAGTTAAAAACTCAGTTCCATATTTATACCAGCCACATTTCAAGTGCTTGACAGTTGCATGTGGTTAATGGCCATCATACTGGACAAGACAGTAAAGAACATTTCCATCACTACGGATGTTCTATTGAACAGGACTGCATTAAGAATAGAAACTCCATAAGATTGGAGACCTTGACTAATATATCCCAGCTGTGTTTTCCAGTGCCTAAGACAGTACCTGCCATTTAGCAGGCACTAAAAATATATTTTGGGAGACAAATGAATACTATGTGCCAGGCAATGTAAGAGGTACTTGGCATATAATTGTGAGCAAAAAACCCATGGTATATGATGGTTCCAGTCTTATAGAAGCTATACACAGTGAATCAATGATTACAGATGAAGCAAGCAGTATAGGCAGGAAGGTAATGGCTGCTAGAAGGAACATAGACCCACATACCTAATCTCATTTGAGAGGTCACTGAAATCATAAACCCTACTTATATAAAGAAAGGTAAGCTTGGAGGAATTATTTGCTGTAGAAACCACATTGCTAACAGGTGTCAGGTCTCCTGGCTGTCCTTTCACCATGCCACTCTGCAACTGCAAGCAAAGAAGAGATCAGACGATAGTCTAAGAAAGCCCACCTCTTAAGGGAAAGAAAGTAGATTTCCACAAATCCATCTTTTCACATATCCCAGAGGGATAAAAGTTTTTAGAATTTTCAAGTTTGCACACGTCTTAAAAGGAAAAGGGGGCTGGGCGCGGTGGCTCACACCTGTAAACCCAGCACTTTGGGAGGCCAAGGCCGGCGGATCACGAGGTCAAAGATCGAGACCATCCTGGCCAACATGGTGAAACCCAGTCTCTACTAAAATTACAAAAATTAGCTGGGCGTGGTGGCACGAACCTGTAGTTCCAGCTACTCGATAGGCTGAGGCAGGAGAATTTCTTAAACCCAGGAGGCAGAGGTTTCAGTGAGCCAAGATCAGGCCACTGTCCTCCAGCCTGGCACCGGGCGATGGAGTGAGACTCTGTCTCAAAAAAGAAGGAAAAGGGCTATTCCATTAACCTTTTCTAAAGGTATTGGATCAGTGGTGATTATCTGTTTTCAACTCAGCAATTAAAAACTCTCTTCAGGTTGGGCATGGTGGCTCATGCCTGTAATCCCAGCACTTTGGGAGGCCCAGGTGGGCGGATCACTTGAGGCCAGCAGTTCAAGACCAGCCTGGCCAACATGGCAAAACCCCATCTCTACTAAAAATATAAAAATTAGCCAGGTGTGTTGGCACACGCCTGTAATCCCAGCTACTCAGGAGGCTGAGATATGAGAATCACCCTGAACCTGGGAGGCAGACGTTGCAGTAAGCCAAAATTGTGCTATTGCACTCCAGTCTGGGTGTCAGAGGAAGATTCTGTCTCTAAATAAGCAAATAAATAAATAAATTAATTAATTAAAACTCTCTTAAATGCTACCAAGTCAGCTTCCTAAAGTGATTTGATCAACAATCAAAAATGTGTCCCTCATAGATGTGCCCAGATCTGTGATGTACCCAGTAAGTCACATCTTCAGAACCTGCTCCTTTAGATCACCCTGGTGCTCTAAGTTAGATTATCGAGGCACTCAAAGCCTCGAGATAAACATGGCACACATTTTGAGGTATCAGTTTTACTAGAAGCTTAAGGAGGTGAGGAGTTAAGTAAGAAGTGAGGTATAATTTAAAATATTTTAAGTATAACAAACATGGCTACATTATGGAATAGAATATAAAGTTTAAATGAATATGAAAATAAAATATGATAATTCAAAGACCTTCTGTGATTGGAGCTGGTATGGGAAGGTCAACTAGGGGCATGTCCTCTAAATGCCCAGGCTTTGGTAGAAAATTTGAGAAACATAAGTTAAAAAAAAACACTCCCCATAAAGGTCCTTCTGATTTTAAAAATTCTATCTAAAAAGAGTAAGATATTGAACTATGATACAAAACTCATCAGTATTGTTTATTTACAGCACATTTACATAAATGTGCTCACTAAGTGAGCTTTCATCTAGAAGAACCTAAAGGAATATGGCATCTGGACAGCAGAGGATAACATGAGTAATGAGGAAGCAGCGAGACGCTTCTTGGATGGCAGAAGATGGAGCTGAAAAAGGTGCGATTCAGATGCACTGGAAGAAACATTAACATAATCAGGCCTGAATAGGGTCTATCAATTGTCCACATGGCAATACTCCTTCTCGGTACCTTCATTTCATAAATGAAAGAAATAAGGTCCAAATGGGTAAAGCAAGTTTCCCAGGCTCACGAAAACATTCTCTTTCAATAACAAGAGCAAGAATAATTACAACTAAATTTACTGACCCTCATCTTGTGTCATACACTGCTAAGTGCTTTATTTACGTTAACTAACTTAATTCTGGCAACCACCTGAAGAGGGAGATCCTATGATCCCATTTAGACTGATGAGGAAACTGATGTTAGAAGAGGTTAAGGATTTGCTCAGGGTCACACAGCTAAGCCAACGGAGGAGCTGCAATGTAAAATAGGCCCACTGGATGCCAGAAACCTCACTTACTCACCTCAAGTCACTGGTGACTTGAGGTCCTTATGTGATCCCTACTCTTTTTTTTTGAGATGTAGTCTTGCTGTCGTCCAGGCTGGAGTGCAGTGGCACGATCTCAGCTCATTGCAACCTCTGCCTCTCGGGTTCAAGCAATTCTCCAGCTCAGCCTCCCAAATAGCTGGGACCACAGGAACATGCCACCACACCTGGCTAATTTTTCATATTTTTAGTGGAGATGGGTTTCACCATGTTAGCCAGGATGTTCTCGAAGTCCTGACCTCGTGATCTGCCCGCCTCGGCCTCCCAAAGTGCTGGGATTACAGGGGTGAGCCACTGCGCCCCACCATCCCTACTTTTTAGAAGTGTTTCACTTGGCCTTCATGATACTGGCCTAGAAAAACTAAATGATCTAAAAGTCAGTGTGTAAAGTCCCAGAAAGAGGAAGGGGAACCTGGTCAGAGTTGGAGACCTATGGAGAGCAACCAGATATAAGGATCATAGTGAGGCAAAGGCATGAAAGCACAACACAGCAACTAGAATAGGATGTTGTGATGAGGTAGCAGAGAAACCCGACTTCACCTGGGGCAAGTCAAATTGTCCCCCACATCAAATCAAATTTAGGCTAATTCTCTAACTAAGCAAGCATTCAGAATACAGAAGTTCGATAACTTCAGTTGAACTACATTTCACCTTGCTGAATTCAAAATAACATTATTTTAATAGCAGTAAGTAAGAAACTCTCAATAATTTAAATCACTTGCCTACACTCCAACTCTTAATCCCTTGCCCACCCACTCTCCTTTCAATAGACAGTCAAGAACACTTAACAGCAAGAATTCTTTCACAAGTTTTCATTACGTATGCCTCCTGCAGGGATCCCTTAAAATGTCACTCATGGGCCAGGTGTGGTGGCTCACGCCTGTAATCCCAGCACTTTGGGAGGCTGAGGCGGGTGGGTCACGAGGTGAAGAGATCGAGACCATCCTGGTCAACATGGTGAAACCCCGTCTCTACTAAAAATACAAAAATTAGCTGGACACGGTGGTGCATGCCTGTAATCCCAGCTACTCAGGAGGCTGAGGCAGGAGAATGGCCTGAACCCAGGAGGCGGAGGTTGCAGTGAGCCAAGATCGCGCCATTGCACTCCAGCCTGGGTAACAGAGCAAAACTCCGTCTCAAAAGAAAAAAAAAGTCACTCATAACAGTACTGGAACACAGACGTGTATTGAGTTTGGAAAGAGAAATGCTACTTCATTTCTAAATCAAACCACAAAATTGAAGCTGTCAGCGAAGACCTTTAGCTTAACACCAATAATATCAGCCCCTTACTATCTCCTTTCTTCAGTTCACCCAGCACATTATTCATTCTTCACCACTACTACCTAATCATGTCAACAGAATGCAGGTGGGTTTGTGTCCAAAGATGCTCCCAGCCACATACAACACTTAAAGACATCATAAAACAAGCCAAGCACAGGTTCATATGCAGATTCCTACTCCCCTTGGTGATCTTCTGTACTTCGCTTTGTTCTTGAATATGTCACCATAACGGCATGTGACAGCAAAAGAACTCAAAGAAAGAAGTTAAGAAACCCGAGAGCTAGTCCTGGTTGTATCATTAACTCTGAATATATTTTGGGGAAATACCTTAGTTGCTCTGGGCCTCAATAACTTAACCTTTAAAACAAAAACACCTCTATGCCTGCCTATTTCACAGAGGTGTTGACAAAAACTACATAATATATTATATGCAGAAGCATCATAAAAAGTATGAAATACTAAACAAATATAAAACAGGGGTTAGCTAGGTGCAGTGGCTCACACCTGTAATCCCAGCACTCTGGGAGGCTGGGGCAGGTGAATGGCCTGAGGTCGGGAGTTCAAGACCAGCCTGATCAACATGAAGAAACCCTGTCTATACTAAAAATACAAAAAATTAGCCGGGTGTGGTGGCACATGTCTGTAATCCCAGCTACTCAGGAGGCTGAGACAGGAGAATCACTTGAACTCAGGAGGCAGAGGTTGCAGTGAGCCAAGATTGCACCATTGCAGTCCGGCCTGGGCAACAAGAGCGAAACTCCATCTCAAACACACACACACACACACACACACACACACACACACACACACACACGGGTTAATGGGATGGTGACACAAGTCATCCCAAACAGAATAAAAAAATTGCTGAAAAATACGTATATATAGACCAGGCGCTCTAGCTCATGCTTGTAATCCCAGCACTTTGGCACTTTGGAAAGGCGAGGTGGGTGGATCACTTGAGGTGAGGAGTTCGAGACCAGCCTGGCCAACATGGTGAAACCCTGTCTCTACTAAAAAATATATAAAAATTAGCTGAGCCTAGTGCTGCATGCCTGTAATCCCAGCTACTCGGGAGGCTGAGGCAGGAGAATCACTTGAACTAGGAGGTGGAGGTTGCAGATCAGGCCACTGCACTCCAGCCTGGGCAACAGAGCCAAACTCCGTCACAAAAAGAAAAAGTATGTATATATTCGTGATCCATGATGGGTAATCTCAACCACAAATGTAAATTAATTAAGATACACACCACACACACACACAATCCCAAGAGCAGTCCTTATTCTGAGAATATTACCAGAGACCTGATAATAGACTTGGGTGCTTAGGCAGAAGTTCTATTATTAATTTAACAAATATTTAGTAAGCACATGTCCTAGGCTGAGCCTTGCACTGGTTATGAGGATGTAGCAGTAAAACAGATGGCAGGAGTTTAAGCAGTGACCAGAGCTAAGTGGATGTTCTTTCAAGATGTCTGGCTATAATGGAGACAAATGCTGTAGGAGAGCCTTTTGAAAAATAGGTAACATGAGAGGGACTTGAGCATGTTTAAATACTAACGGGAAAGAGTTAGTAAAGAAAGAAGTTGGAGACTCAGGAGAAAGAAACAATGACAGGCAGCAGTTTCTAAGAGGAAAGACAGAATGTAAGGTCCTGAATACAGGCAGAAAATGTTCTTTTTAAGAGTTGGCAAATGATAGCAGGAAACGTTTAAAACAGGATATAGCAGAGTATTTGGTGTAAGACATACATTAGCAGATGTACTAGAGTTCGCATAGAGGTCTGCAATTTAAATTGCAGAGAACAGTGATTGGCAGAATACTAGCCTCCCAAAGAGGTCCATATCTTAATCCCCAAAGAGGGGAATTAAGGTTGCAAGTAGAATTAAGCTTGCTAATCAGCAGATCTTAAAATAGGCAGAGTATCCTGGGTTACCCAGTAGGCTCCATGTAATCACAGGGACTGTTTCATGTGGAAGAGACAGAAGAAAGTCAGGGTGATGGGACGTGAGAGAGACTCCACCAGCCATTGCTGGCTTTGAAGATGGAAGGGGGCAACGAGCCAAGAAATGTGGGTGGTCTGTAGAAGCTAGAAAAGGCAAGAAAACAGATCCTCCCCTGGAGCTTCTAAAAAGGAACACAGCCCTACTGATACTTGGAGACCTGAAGGAGGCTTCTGAACTACAGAACTATAAGATAATAAATCTATGTTGTTTTAAGCTGCCAAGGTTAGACCAATTAGTTAAAGCAGCAGTAGAAAACTACTACGAGAATCTCTTTACACAGAGAATACAAAGATAATCTCAAAAACATTATAAAAATAAATTTCAATAGTGGAAACATGAGTTAATGGAGTAGTGACATATGTCATCTCAAACAGAATAAAACATCTGCTGAAAAATATGTATTTGGTTCTGTGATCCAAGGAAATAGGGACAAATCGGGGTTTAATGGATGACTGTAATATTAAGTTGGAGAAAGATAGGCTGAGTAAATTCTTAGGCCACTCCTATGGTGTCACTCCCAGTGTGAGCCAGCCCCGGGTCACTCCCTTCAGCACCTCCCTCAGCCAGCAGTCTCCACCCCACTCCAACTTGGTCTGCCCTAGTTTCAGGCAGGATACAAATTTTTAAATTTTCAAAATTCACTCTATTTTAGTGCATATATATTGTTATTTCTTTATATGCCTTATTTTCTAAGAATGGTGACTATCTTGTGTCCCCTATAACACCCAGTACAGGCCATGACTTATCAAGAGAGACACATGATACAGTCAGTTCTGCTATGCTATTTGTTTGTGAATTTGTTTCAACATGATTAATATATTAAGAAACAGTTGAGCATCATGCAGATTGCTCCTTTATCTATACACCTTCAGACGTCTTCCAGCTACCTCATCTCACCCACGAGTTATGAGCCACATCCACCCTCATACGGCTTACAACTTTCCATCCTTGTTCAGATAACTCTCCTTTTATCACTTTACAATCGTTTACAAGCTACAATCTTTCCACTGTCTGATTTTATAAGCAAATATCAGAAATTCATCAAGGTTAAGTGACATGTTTATTATAGTATCTGTGTATTTCTTAACCACATGAGGATATGTAAACTTTGCCACTATTTTTATTAGGTTCCTTTTGTTTTGTTTTGTTTTATGATGGAGTCTCACTCTGTTGCTGCCCAGGTGGAGGGCAGTGGCACAATCTCGGCTCACTGCAACCTTTGCCTTCTGGATTCAAGCAATTCCTCTGCTTAGCCTCCCAAGCAGCCAGGATTACAGATGTACGCCACCACGCTCAGCTAATGGTTTTTTTTGTAGAGATGGGGTTTCACCATATTGGCCAGGCTGGTCTTGAACTCCTGACCTCAAGTAATCTGCCTGTCTCAGCTTCCTAAAGCACTGGGATTATAGGCGTGAGCCACCGCACCAGCCACTAGGTTTCTTTTTTTTAAAAATGTGTTGCTGACAAAGTTTTGGGGTATTGTGCCCCTAACTTTATTATTCCCATTGCCCCTGTAGATTTTATCACATGATTTTCAACGATTTTCAGGAAATACGATACCATGTCATAGCAGAACGAACTATATGATGAAGGTGTTTTGTTTTCATAGAAAGGTTTTGGATAAACCCCATAAGCGTGTTTGTTCTAAGACTCTTTCCAACATGGTACATATATGCAGAGTATACAGTAGATTGCCAGAAGCCGCAGGGTAGACTTGGCTCCGTTTCTAAAGTTTCCATTTTGTGTGATATTTGAGTAAATAAATCACTTTATTAAAGAAACCAAGTGACGTATAGTAAGTTCCATGCAGTGGCTTATCTGCCTTGGCTTCTTACTAAAATACTTGAGGGAGTTGCTTCTAGGAGAAATGAGGCTGTGAATCACTCTGGCATGTTTCTATTACTAGCTACAAGAAAGGTTTACCTCAGACGTCTCTGCAGGATAAATGTTTCCTGGGTTACTCAGGTGGCGAGAGTCTCTCCTAGTACCTTCTAAATCATTCTTCAAACTCAGTTAAGTCTTGTCTGTTAAGAGTCTAAGCTATGGCCCTACAGAGTATTAAGCTTGCTTCTGATTTGCTGATTAAAAACAAAAACAAAATTCCCACGATCTTGATGATCTGATTACCACTGTGTCCCGGCTCCTAGAGGTTCCCACTCACACCTAATCCCTTGTCTTCAACAACACCTGACTCCCAAACCTACTTTTTCAGTCCTGACCTTCCTTCACTTTAACTTCTGAGATTTTTTATTTTTAAATTTTTATTTATTAAACAATACACCCATATGATTCCAAACTCGAGAAATGCAAACGGTTATTTAGTGCAAGTCTATATGCACTATGTCGTTTCTTTTTCTTACTGTGCCCCTCCCCCACCATCTTCCAACTTCTATTTCTAATTTTTTACCATCCTGGAGGTCTAGTTTTATGTTTTTTTGTTTGTTTATTGAGAGGCAGGGTCACACTTTGTCACCCAGGCTGGAGCATAGTGGCGCAATCATAGCTCACTGCAGCCTCAAACTTCTAGGCTCAAGAGATCCTCCTACCGTGGCCTTCTGAGAAGCTGGGACCAAAAAAAAATCACTTTCTATAAAATACATACTGACACATTACATAGAAAAGTACAAAAGAGTGCATGAAGTCTTAAGAAAACAAAAGGAAATTTGGATTTGCAAAAACAAAACAAAACAAAACTCCAAGCTATACGGCCCATATTTTCTGCCACTGAGGACTTCGGGAGAAAAGTTTGATAAGCACTGTTCTCAGCAAATAATTAAATTTACTTAGCTGACAAATATATAGACTAATAAGAAAAATAACAAAGTCATTCTGGCTGCTGTGTTGAAATAGGGAAAGGTTAGACATGTTAAGAAACTATTATTAAAAATAAGAGATGATCAGACCAGGGTGCAAGCAGTGAAAATGATGAAAAGTGATCAGATTCTAGATATATTTTGAATCTACAGGCAACATAATTTTTTGATAGTTGGATGTGAGGTGTGGGAGAAATGGAAATATAAAGCATGATCACAAAGTTTGGGTCTGTATGACAGACTTGATAAAGTCACCACCAATAGAAATACAGAGTTAATTGGGTTGGGGGCGTGGGAGAATCAGGAGTTCCATTGTGGATGTGTTGAGTTTGAAATGTCATCATAAATAAGAGTTGTCTTCCATACTCTCAGTTTATTGATAAAAACATTGCATCAGATTAACTGATTTATCCAAAACCAAAGTAGCCAGGTAGAAGCAAAAAGAAAAGGCTTCTTGACACTCGATCCAGTGCTATTCTTAGTAAACCTTCCCTGGGCATAGAGTACTTTCCATTAAAAGAGACCCATTGCTTTAATAAATCCAATGAATCAATATTTTTATTGGTAAACAAATTCCAATATTCAATTCAAGAAACTAAATCAAGATTTATCAGTATAAACAAAAAAAAAACACTAAAATTATTTGAATGGCAAAAGGAGAATGCGTGTATATCTTGGGTAGACATTAAACAAATTCATGTATATTTAGGACAAACTCAAAATCTGTGCCTAGCAGTCTGTAAAGGAAGTGAAATTCCTTGTCCTAGCTGTGCACACAGGATTTCAATGCACTTCCAATGCCATCTGCTTACTGCAGTTACCATCATCTCCTGGAGCACCAGCTTGAGAGGGCCAGAGTCAGAGTATGCTTAATGTTTGTCTCTATATCTGAGATAGTTCATGGTTTAACCTTTTTTCAAAGAAACAAAAGTGTAAAAAATAGAACCATTACTGAATTCTTGCTTCCTAACAAACCACAACCATCAAATTCGTTAACTTCCTTTTGTTGACATTGCTAGAATGTCCCAGAGACTGTTAACAAATTTGATAGATCCATTTTTCTGTCACTTAATGACTGGAATTGTAAGCAAGTGTCATTAAGTTTTGTGAATGTGGGAGAATTTCACTCTGTAAAGTTTCATAGGGTAATTGCGAGAATTAAATGTGAAAAAAGGAATCTTGTTAAAATATAAAGCTCTATATGTCTATACATGCATGTGTAAGGGATGATGGTAGAGTTGGGGATATGTCGTCTCATAAGAGGTCAGGGAGTATCACCATCATCCCTCTACTGGTCCATCATTCCCCCAGGAGTACTGCCAGTGTGCACCACAAGGGTAACCCTGCACTAGGCCACATCCCTGATAGGAAGACGCCCATGGAGCAGCATGTTCTGCCCCTACTCTCACTGAATGCGCTACAGACAAAGAAAGACGTAGACTTCCTGCTCTTCTAGGAATCCTATGCTTGATCATTTGATGTTTTCCTAAAGCCTGAGAAACAGACATTTTTACATAAAGTGAAACAACCAAGATTTAGAACAAGCTGTTGATAAGACAAACACTAAAATTTCAATTTCTCTCTTGTCTACAGCTCTGCCTCTCTCACATTCTGCCTCTTTGCATGGACTCATAGCCAGGCCACATGGTACACATTCAGCAGGCTGACTACTGATTGTTTAAGAAACATTATCACAAAGAGGTCTATCTAATATAAAGTAGTTGCTTTCTAAATCTTGATTTAAGTTAGCTCCTTTTAATTTCAGCAGATAAGATATTGAAACTGGTACAAAGATCTATACAATCTTTGTTTATTTCAAGTTAACTCCTTTTAATTTCAGCACATAAGATTTTGAAATTAGTAAAATGAGCTATACAAGAGTTCATTATATCATTTTAAATTCTTATAAATTTTGATACATTTAGCGGGTACAAGTGCGCTTTTATTACATGGATATATGGTGCAGTGATGAAGTCTGGCCTTTTTGTATGTAAATTTTAGAAACCATTCAAATACTTTTTTTCATTCTTTATGTTTGTCTTTCTTATTCACACAGATATACGCACAACAAAGAAAACTAATTTTTTAATCTCCGAATGATGTAAATATTCAAATAATTTAAATAGATATGCATTATAGTGTAGGGGTTGAATACTGGCTTTGTGACCTTGGACAAGTCCCTTAAACTTTCTATGTCTTAATTTCCTTCTCTTTAAGAGAAGGACAATATTAATACCTATCTCATTATATTAGATAGAGGATTAAGTAAATTAATATAAGTAATAAAATACCTAGAACAATGTCTGACCTTTAACTGCTATATTAGTATTAGCTAATTTTTTTAACTTAATTAAAATGCCTCTAATTAGGTGATTATTGAGTACAGTTATTCAAACACCATTATTCATTCTTGTGAGTAAGAATCTTTTCCCAATATTCTAAGTAACTGCTGATATGTTAGTATTTTTAGTTATTAGGCCCAGGTTTAGAGTGAAATGGCATGCTTCAATATCAAATTCAGAAAAACAAATTATGGTCGACCTCTCATAGTGGTCTATGATGAAATTTATCAGCCTAATTCTATGACAAGATAATGAAGAAAAAGTCTCATCTCTCTTCTCTTTGGCATCTTTATGATGTTTTAACATGCAAGTGCACATTAGCACTTTGAATGTTTGGAAATTACACTGCCTCAACATTTGTAGAAAACATACTCACACTATGTGTGCACTGTCAGTCTAGCTTCTCTTGGCATATGCTGCGTTATAGGCTAGTTCTTATGATGAAAGACTTTCTCTTCCCATGGGCAGAATCATTCTTTCTTTCTTTGTAAATATTCCTTTTGGGAGTTGGGATGGTAAAGAAGAGAATGAACTTGTTTGTTTCTAGCTGATATACAGAGAGATGAGACAGTCTGAACCAGCAGGCCGGAGAACTCAAGGAAATGAATGAGATGATCAATTTGGGGCCAATCCAGAGAAAACCCATTCACTTTAGCCAATTAACAGGCTTTCATTTATTTCCCCTCCTTCTCTAATCACCTCCTAGTAGTTGTGAAGGAGGTGCGCTGTGATCGGGTATTTATTAGTTGATATATTACACAAGAAATACATCTCTTAGCAGAAAAAAGCACAAATCTACATTTTTCCTCTTGGAATGATGAAATCCAGTAAGGTCTGAAATTAGGTTTTCAGGAATTCTGTGTTACTGTCAGGGTATAGTAACACAGAACCTAATGGAAGAAAATCTAATTAGCTGTACCCATGAACCCATGATTAATTAACAAGGAAACACAGCCTTTGCAAAATTTACAGTGTGGCTACCTTGGCCACACCCAAAGTTAATCAATCAAAAAAGTCCCATGCTCATGTATTGGAAGAATCGATAGCATTAAAATGGCCATACTGTCCAAATCAGTTTACAGATTCAATGCTATTCCCATCAAACTACCATTGTCATTCTTCATACAATTAGAAAAAACTACTTTAAAATTCATGTGGAACCAAAAAAGAGCCTGAATAGCCAAAGTAATCCTAAGCAAAAAGAACAAAGCTATAGGCATCACACTATCCAACTTCAAACTATATTATAATCCTACAATAACCAAAACAGCATGGTACTAGTACAAAAACAGACACACAGATCAATGGAACAGGATGGAAAACTCGGAAATAAAGCTTCACATCTACAACCATCTTATCTTCAACAAGGCTGACAAAAATGAACAATGGAGAAAGGACTCCCCATTCAATACATGCTGCTGGGATAACTGGCCAGCCATATGCAGAAGAAAAAAACTGGAACCCTATCTCTTATCATATACCAAAATTAACTAAAAGTGGATTAAAGATTTAAATGTAAGACCTCAAAATGTAAAAATTCTAGAAGGAAACTTAGAAAATACCCTTTTCAATAATGGCCTTCGCAAAGAATTGATAACCAAGCCTCCAAAAGAAATTGCAACAATAAAAAAAAATTTGACAAATGGGACCTCATTAAACTAAAGAGCTTCTGTATAGCAAAAGAAACTATCAACCAACTAAACAGATAACCTACAGAATGGAAGAAAATATTGACAAACTCTGCATTTTACAAAGGCCTAATATCAGGAATTTAGACAAATCCACAAGCAAAAAACAAATAACCCATTAAAAAGTAGTCAAAGGACATGAACAGACGCTTCTCAAAAGAAAACATATAAGGTCAATATATGAAAAAATGCTGAACATTGGTAATCCTCAGAGAAATACAAATCAAAACTACAATGAAATACCATCTCACACCAGTCAGAATGGCTATTAAAATGTCAGAAAATAGCAGATGTTGTTGAAGTTGCAGAGAAAAGGAAATACTTGTATACTCTTGGTGGGAAAGTAAATTAGTTCAGCCACTGTGAAAAGCAGTTGGAAATTTCTCAAAGAACTTAAAACAGAGCTACCATTTGAACCAGCAATCCCATATCATTAAATCAAAAAGACACATGCACTCACATGTTCTCATTAGCTATTCATAATAGCAAAAACATGGAATCAATCGAGGTGCCCATCATGGTGGATTGGAAAATATGGTACATATACATCGTGGAATACTATGCAGCCAGGAAAAAGAATGAACTCATGTCCTTTGCGGCAACCTGGATTGAATTGGAGGCCATAATCCCAAGTGAATTAATTCAGTAACAGAAAGCCAAATGCTGCATGTTTTCACTACTAAGTGAGAGGTAAACACTGAGCATATATCAATATAAACATGGGAAGAATAGACACTGTGGATTACTAGAGGGCAGGGAGTGTGGGTTGAAAAACTACATATTGGGTACTATGCTCACTACCTGGGTCCAATACACCCATTTAACAATCCTACACACGTATCCCCTATATCTAAAATAAAAACTAAATTTTTTAAAAGTCATCCTTTTGAATTGATTTCTCTTCCCTCTCTCTATGTATCTGTGCATGTGTGTGCACATATGCATATACACATGCTTATGTATACATACACACTTCCAACACAAGTATGTTTTGATATTGATCTGATTGGTTAAACAAAGTCAACCAATGCAATACAAACTGTACCTATTAAGATTATACTACATACAAGTTTGGTGCTAGTTAATGTAGAGCTTACACAGAATCCTAAAACACAATTCATTTCTTCAAGAATGTTATCTACTAGGGTTACAAACATGAGTAAGATACTTTTTTTTATTCATTTGCCAGGATCTTGCAGAAAACTGCTAAAGGCTACATGGTAGGTTTTTCAGAAAGAGTCAGGCTTTAGATATTTTGTGCAAGTACTGATTTTACTCATATTTTGGATTCCTGTAAGGGTGTTACTAACTTAGGTTTTTGGTGGTGGTTGTAATAATTAAGTGAGGTAACATATTTTACATAGTAAAAGGCAGTATTAATAGAGGTTAAAAACCAGATGCTTAAGAATCAGATGAGCCGGATTACCTTGAGTTATTTCAACTCTAATACTGTTTGTTTATCTATCAAAAAAGATAGTAAAAGTACGTAATTCAGAGGGTTAAACTCAGATGATTAAATAATATATGTAAAGTATCTAGTATACTGTAAGCAGTCAATAAATGTTAAAATGCTATTACATGTTTGAAAGTTATTTCACCTCTCTCCAAGTTTCAATGTCATTACTATTTCACAGCAGTGCATTTATCCCTTAGCATGGTCTACATTTTGTTTCGTAAGTATTTGCTTCATACACATACATGAGTGTTCATGCAATTAACTCTTCACTACTTGTTCAAAGTTGTTCAAAGTTTCACAATCTATTTTTTCAAACAAAAAGAGTTTGTGGCCTCAATAAAGTTACACTCTGGCCCTTGACTTAGGCCAGAAGTATGAGATAAATGATAATCTGATAATCTAGGTGACCTTGGGTTATATAAAAGCCCTCTCCAAAAATATATTTAATAATAAAATGTTATTCAACCATAGCAAAGTTTGATCCTTCTTCCAGACCTATAAGACTAAGCTCGCAACTATTTCACAGTTTATTATTCCAGTAAAAGCAATCTGCCCTATAAGATGGGTGCATTTACAGAGGTTTCTTATTTATTAAGTTATAGTCTAAGGTTGTGAACAGATTTTAAACATACATGAGAGACAGCATAAAGCCCTGAACAAAGCACTAAATATGGTGTCAGAGAATCTGAAATCAAATCTTAGTGTCACCATTCACTAGCTGTGTGATAGCTATTCATTCATTCATTTCATAATTCCAGATGCTCCTTGACTTATGATGGGGTCACTTCCCAAAAAAGCCATCATAACTTGAAAATACTGTTAAGTTAAAAATGCACTGAAACATCTAACCTGCCAAACATCATAACTTAGCCTAGCTTACCTGAACCATACTCAGAATACTTACATCAGCCTATAGTTGGGCAAAGTCATCTAACGCAAAGCCTATTTTATAATAAAGTACTAAATATCTCATGTCATTTCTTAAATACTGTACTGAAAATGAGAAACAGAATGATTGTACGGGTACTTGAAGTACAATTTCTATTGAATACGCATCAATTTTGCACGATTGTAAAGTTGAAAAATCACTGAGCCATCAGAGGTTGGGGATTGTCTGTCTTTATCCAGCAGTTATTATGAGCCAAGCAGTGTTTAAGGCCCTATAAATATAAGGGTGAGCAAGAGTAAATCCAGATTTTCTGGAGGAGGGGATCATGCATCATGGAAGACTTCCTAGAGGAAATGATGGAAAGGATGAAATTTAAAAAGGATTGTGAGTTAGCCGGGCAACATACATGGAAACATAATGGCCCAAGAGTACTCTAAAAAAGAGCGGCTGAACCATAGAGTTTAAGAAGGAAACTGAGACAGATGAGGCTGGGCACAGGCCTAACAGTGAAAAGCCTTGTGGGCCACGTTAATTTTGATGTTAAAATCAACGAGGAGATCTCAGGGCTGGTGCTGGCCCTGCCCACGCCTAGGGCTCTGGTGCTGCCAGGGCTCCAGCTGGGATTTCCACGCCCCTCGGACGATCATGAGACTCTGACATCTTTCCAGGAGCAGTGTGAGGAAGACAGAAGCACCCACCAGGACTTCTTAAGTCGCCTGCCAACACTGCTCCCACCATGCCCAAGAGAAAGGCAAAAGGAGATGCTAAAGGTGATAAAGCAAAGGTGAAGGATGAGCCACAGAGGAGGGCGTGGTTGTCTGCTAAACCAGCTCCTCCAAAACCAAGTCCCAGGCCTAAAAAGGCCCCTGCAAAGAAGGGAGAGAAGCTCCCCAAAGGGAGAAGGGGGGAAGCAGATGCTGGAAAGGATGGGAACAACCCTGCAAAACACCGAGATGCCTCTACACTCCAGTCCCAGAAAGCGGAAGGCACTGGGGATGCCAAGGGAAATGGACAGTTTTGATGGTTCTGTACTCATAGTGACTCTACTGTTTGAAATACTATTTTTTAATCAAGTTTTATAAAACTGTAGAAGTTTGGCTCTCTTTTTTAAGTTATGTTGTTAGCACACAGGATACTTCATTGTTGTCTTTTGTGGAAAGGGCAAATACCACTAATAGGGTGTATCTCAGAAATGGAATTAAAACAGGGGAAAATAAGATTTTCTGTCCCGGTGTTTGAAGATTGTTCTTGATTCCCAGGAGAGATTCTCTGACATTCACATGTCAGCCACTTGGGCACAGAAGCCTTACAGTGTAGGGAAGCAAAACTTCACATCTTCTTCCCTGATGCCATCAGCATAGACTAAACTTCCTTAAACCAAGAGTCTTGACGTAGCCTTGGCAGCCCGAAAATCAACTGTGTTAGGTAACAAAACTCAGGCTCTCCGGTGATGACATCAAAATGGTGTCACTCAAAAGAGCCAAGATGCCTGTTTTTAGTTTGTGGATTCATCCTGCAGGTTTTACTTTATTTCCTCCACATCAAAGTGGGCCTGTGAAAAGTTCATACATGCCTCATGTGAAGTGTCCACCCTCTCTGAATATCTTTCTTGTTCAGAGCAGCAACAAAATGCATTGTTAACTTTTACAGTGACTTTCGCAGGAGGGGAGTTTGGAAATTGTATAATGTTGACTATTTCCTGCTGAAAATAAATATTTTTCAAAAGTATAATATAAAGCTGAATACTAGTTGGTTTGTGGGGAGATCCTTTCCTACCCAAAGTCATAAATATATTCTTTACTGCCCTGTAGAAGTTTTATAGTTTTCTCTTTCATATTTGTCTTTAGTCTGCCCTGAACTGCTTTTTGTGAAAATGAAGAGTTAGAAATTCAATTTAATATTTTTCATATGGCAAAGTGGTTGTCTCAGCACTATTTACTGAAAAGTTCATCCTTTCTCCAGTGATTTGTAATACTGCCTCTTTTTCATAAATTAAGTGTTTGTGTATATGCTTGGGTATTTTGATGGTTTCTATTCTGACTCATGTGAATTTGTCTTATCTTGTAGCAGTACAATACAGTCCTGATTATTAGAACTTTAGAAAGAGGTCTTGATAAAAACCAAGATGCCTCCACATTTTGTCATAATTTTAACCAATCTCACCTCTGTCTCCAGTATCACCACAAATTTTTTCTTCCTTGGAGTGTGTTGGCTATTCTAAGTAATCTGCTCTTCTATATAACTTCTAGAAGTAGATCAACAAGTTATAAATCAAACAAACCCAAGAACCTTGAAATTTTGATTGGATTTGTATTGAACATATAGATTAATTTGGTAAGCCATGTCATGTTTACAATGTTGTCTTCCAATCCATGAATATGGTACAGCTGTCTATTTATTTGACATATCTTTCAATAAAGTTTATAATTTTCTCCAAAAAAGAAAAGCAAGGAGGAACTATTAAATTGTCTTAGAGAGGAGAGGAACCTGATCAAATTTATTCTTTTGAAGATTTGTGGCCAGGGTGGAGAGGAGGGATCAGAAGGAATTAGAGAGACCTCTTGGCAAGGCTTCATAGCAGGAAACAAGTGTTGATCATGTGACTTAGTATAGGGACTGTGAGAGCAGAGAGAAATGGATGGAATCAAGAGATAACTAGGAGAAGAGAAGGAAGGGAGAAAGCAAGAGAAAGTAATATGAGCAATTAGATGGATGATAATACCATTCATTCATTGATGACATGAACAAAGAAAGAAACAGATTTGTGAGGAAATGATTGATATAGCTTTGGGCACAATGAACTCAAAGGGAGCTTAGAGAAGTTACTTGAGCCATGAAAGTTGGATGAGATGACCTCTAAGATTCCTTCTAGTTTGATTACTGGACCTGTAGATTTACAGATGTTTAGTTCACGGTCTTTTGCAATGGCAATCACAAGGAATCTCTGAGCTCTGCCTCTGTGGTGAAGAAAACACACCCAGCCAGGCGCAGTCACTCATGCCTATAATCAATCCCAACACATTGGGAGGCTGAGGCTGGCTGATTGTTTGAGCCCAGGAGATCAACACTAGCTTGGGCAACATGGCAAAACCCTGTCTCTACAAAAAATACAAAAAGATTAGCTGGGCGCGATGTTGTGTTCCTGTAGTCCCAACTACTTGGGAGGCTGAAGTGGACAATCACTTAAGTCTGGGAGGTCAAGGCTGCAGTGAGCTGTGGTCATGCCACCACATTCCAGCCTGGGTGACAGAGCAAGACCCTGTCTCTAAATAAATATAAAATATAAAACAGAATAAAAGACCACATGGCCCCATATTTAAGTAAATGCTCAATCCCACACCTTGGTATAGACTCAGTGGCATTGGCTGTATGAATGAGACCATACAGAGTCCCACTTCTCTCCTACTCACTTGTGTTCAATGTGAAACCAGGATACACCCCACTACCACCCACATATATATTCCAATTATGCTTTGCCCTGACTCTGCTGCCCAGGCTGAATCTCTGGACACTGACTCACCTACCTGGTTTTTCAATCTGTCCTTCTTTCTAATTTGAGGCAAAATTCTGGACTTTGACCTGGATTGTATGTTCTAGCGGTACTTTCCTATTTAAATACCCACATGCTATTATAGGTTAGATACTCTGAGGA
This sequence comes from Leontopithecus rosalia, assembly GCA_028533165.1. Lineage (NCBI taxonomy): Eukaryota > Metazoa > Chordata > Mammalia > Primates > Cebidae > Leontopithecus > Leontopithecus rosalia. The sequence goes on from CM052662.1 coordinate 80,782,175, forward strand.
TAAATAGAATTGGAAAGCTTTACCCCCTATAGGCTCAAAATCCCTTAACTTTTGTGATCTTCTTTGTACTACTGCTTCCCAGAAGCCAGAAAAGACCTTAGCCCTAAGCCTAATGGTAAACGGAGTCAATAATCATAATGTTTCTGGATTCATCAAGGTTATGCTATTCCTATGTTTCAAGACCATAATCATCAATAGTCGATAAGTTGACCCATAGCACCACCCATCATTTAATAACCTATCCTCCACTGTGGTGTACCATTCAGAACAATTTCATCATTTGCCTTTAAACTTCAACAACAATAGGTCATTCTATATAAACCATAAATCTGTTTTCTCATCTAAGAGAGGAGCAAGTTTGCCTCATAATAACATCAGACAGCAAACATGCACAGTGGCCGTGGTGGTCTGGAAAGAAAGGTAGCCTGGGAATGAGGAAAAACATTTGGGACTTATCCACAGGCCTGGTCACTGCCAACTGGCAAGAGAATAGAAAGGCACCATTAAATTTGGGGTAAGTCTTAAATTAGGTTATGATACATCTGTGTTGGCAAACATGAATTCTGGGAAAAAGAGACACTCACCTGCTTACAGTTTCCTTTGCATAAGTCAGTTTCTACGGAAAACAAAAATATAAAAATGACTGAGTTAACAACAGTTATTAAGGAGTAAATAAAACTTATTTCATAGATCACCACTACTGCCCTAACATGGTAGAATCTATGCTACTATTCTCTATGGTTAGACAAGTGATCATAACAGGTGCTAATGATACCGAGTTCTTTTCTGTGACTACAGCAACACCCTGACATTCAGTTCAGTCTCTGCTTATATGCCCAAAAGTTCCTGTGCTCTTTCTTAATGGGCACAAATAACAGACTTGATCTGCTAATCATTTCATAAAGGTATAAAAGTTATAGATTTGTTATAGCTTTATATAAACCTACCATGGACTTAGAATCAAAGAATTTTTTATCTAATATTTTTATAGTAATTCTCATCCTAGAACAATATAAATGTGGATAAAATAATTGATAAATTTGTCTCTACAGAATTCAGACAAAAAAGACATACATCAATAATTGGATTATCTCCAGGGGCATTCTAAAGCAAATTGCCTGCAAGTTTCCCCTAAATTAGAAGTGTTCTTTTGAGATCAATATTATAGAAGGAACAGTGACTTGGAATCAGGAGACCTAGTTTCAAGTTCTAGTTTCCCCTCCTCAGCTATATAGGAAAATCCCAAAATCTTTGTGGTGCCAGGCCTCAATATTCTCCTTGGTAAAACAGAGACTATTACTCTAAATGCCTCTCACTGCATTTATAAAAGACTCACTGCTCTTTTTGCTCTACAAACTCCCCAGAATAATCTCAGCCACTCTCATGGTTTCAATTACAGGCATACCTCAGATATATTACAGGTTTTGTTCCAGACCAAATAGAAGCTCAATAAAGCAAATATCCCAATAAAGCAAGTCACGTATTCTTTTGGCTTCCTAGTACATCTAAAAGTTATATTTATATTATACTGTAGTCTATTAAAAGTGCAATAATATCACGTCTAGAAAAGGTATGTACCTTAATTTTAAAATACTTTATTGCTAAAAAAAAATTGCTAGCAATCAACTGAGCCTTCAGCAAGTCATCATCTTTCTGCTTCTGGAGGGTCTTGCCTCCAAGGTGATGGCTGCTGACCAATCAGAATGATGGCTGCTGATGATTGAGGTGACTGTGGCAATTTCATAAAATAAGACAACAATGAATTCTGCCACATCAATTGATTTTTTTCTTTCACAAAAGATTTCCCTGTTGTATATAATGTTATTGATAACATTTTATCTACTGTAAAACTTAAAATTGGAGTCAATCCTCTCAAATCCTGCCACTTCCTTATCAACTGAGTATATGTTCGTTGATAAAGTTTATCAGCTTCACGGATATTTATTGTCATTTCAACAGTGTTCACAGTATCTTTGCCAGAAGTAGATTCCATTGGAAGAAACAACTTTTTTTGCACATTTATAAGAAGGAATTTCTCATTCATTCAAGTATTATTATGAGATTGTAGCAATTGAGTCTCATCTTCAGGCTGCATTCTAAGCCTCATTCTCCTGCTATTTCTACCACATCTGTAGTTACTTCCCCTATTGAAGTCTTGAACCCCTCCAAGTCATCCAGGAGAATTGGAATCAATGCCTTCCAAATCCCTATTAATGTTGGCATTTTGTGGGGTTTTTTTTTGTTTGTTTTTTAATTGCATTTTAGATTTTGGGGTACATGTGCAGAACATGCAAGATAGTTGCATAGGTACACACGTGGCAGTGTGTTTTGCTGCCTTCTGCCCCTTCTCCCATATTTGGCATTTCTCCCCATGCCATCCCTCCCCCGCTCCCCCCCCCCCCGCTGTCCCTCCCCTTTTTCCCCCAATAGACCTCAGTTTGTGGTACTCCCATCCCTGTGTCCATGTGTTCTCATTGTTCATCACCCGCCTATGAGTGAGTATATGTGGTGTTTCCTTTTCTGTTCTTGTGTCAATTTGCTGAGAATGATGTTCTCCAGATTTATCCATGTCCTGAGCATTTTGACCTCTCCTACTGAGATACAAATGTTGTGAGTGCCATCTAGATGGTGAATCCTTTCCGGAAGATTTTCAGTTTACTTTGCCCAGATCCATCAGAGAAATCACTATCTATAGCAGCTGTATAAAATGGATTTCTAAAAATCACAGCACTTAAAAATTGAAATTATTCCTCAATCCATGGGCTTTAGAATAAATATTGCATTGGCAGGCACGAAAACAACATTCATCTTCTTACACATCCCATCAGAGCTCGGGTGGCTACAAGCATTGTCCATGAGCAGTAATATTTTGAAAAAATAAATTTCCTGAGTAGTAGCTTTCAAAGGTGGGTTTAAAAGAGTCAGTCGACAGATGTGCTACCATCAGATTTTTTGTTCCATTTACAGAGCATAGAGTAGATTTAGCATATTTCTTAAGGGTCCTAAGATTTTTGGCATGGTAATAAGCGTTGCCTTCCAATTTAAGTCACTAGCTGCATTAACCCCTAACAAGAAATTCAGCCTGTCCTTCATTGAGGCCAGGCCAGGTATCGACTTCTCTCTAGGTATCAAAGTCCTAGACAGCATCTTCATCCAATAGAAAGCTGCTTCATCTTTATAAAAAATCTGTTGTTCCATGAAGCTACTTTCCTAAATTAGCTAGCGCTTCTAGAAAACTTGCTACAGCTTCTGCATCAGCACTTGCTTATGTTATGAAGATAGCTTCTCTTCTTAACCTCATAAATCAACCTCTACTATCTTCTAACTCTTCTTTTGAAGCTTCCTCACCTCCCTCAGCCTTCATAGAATTGAAAAGAGTAGGGCCTTGCTCTGGACTCAGCTTTCCTTAAGGGAATGTTGTGGCTGGTTTGATCTTCTACTCCAACCATTCAAACTTTCTCCATATCAGCAAGAAAGCTGTTTTGCTTTCTTATCACTTATGTCCTCACTAGAATAGCACATTTTATTTCTTTTCTTTTTTTTTTTGCTTTGAGTTCTGGAATACAAGTGTAGAATGTGCAGGCTTGTTACATAGGTACACATGTGCCATAGGGGTTTGCTGCACCCATCAACCCATCATCTAGGTTTTAAGACCCGATGCATTAGCTCTTTGTCCTAATGCTCTCCCTCCCCTCATCCCCCAACCCCTGACTGGCCCTAGTTTGTCCTGTTCCCATTCCTGTGTCCATATGTTTTCATTTTTCAACTCCCATTTATGAATGAGAACATGCGGTGTTTGGTTTTCTGTTTCTGTGTTAGTTTGCTGAGGATGATGGCGTCCAGCTTCATCCATGTCCCTGCAAAGGACATGATCTCATTCCTTGTATGATTTCATAGTATTCCATGGTGTATATGTGCCACATTTTCTTTATCTGGTCTATCATTGATGGGCATTTGGGTTGGTTCCATGTCCTTGCTATTGTAAGTAGAGCTTCAATAAAAATACATGTGCATGTGTCTTTATAGTAGAATAATTTATATCCCTTTGGGTATATACCCCATAATGAGATTGCTGGGTCAAATGGTGTTTCTGGTTCTAGATCCTTGAGGAATTGCCACACTGTCTTCCACAATGGTTGAACTAATCTACATTCCCATTAACAGTGTAAAAGGGTTTCTATTTCTCAAAAGCCTTGCCAGTATCTATTGTTTCTTGACTTTTTAATAATCGCCATTCTGGCTGGTGTGAAATGGTATCTCAATGTGGTTTTGATTTGCATTTCTCTAATGACCAGTGATGATGAGCATTTTTTCATGTTTGTTGGCCACATAAATGTTTTCTTTTGAGAAATGCTGTTATATACTTGCCCAGTTTTTGACAGGGTTGTTTTTTGCTTGTAAATTTAAGTTCCTTGTAGATTCTAGATATTAGACCTCTGTCAGATGGGTAGATTGCAACATTTTCTCCCATTCTGTAGGGTGTCTGTTCACTCTGATGATAGTTTCTTTTGCTGTGCAGAAGTTCTGTAGATTAATTAGATCCCACTTGTCAATTCGGGCTTCTGTTGCAATTGCTTTTGGCATTTTCATCATGAAGTCTTTGCCCACACTTATGTCCTGAATGGTATTGCCTAGGTTTTCTTCTAGGGTTTTTATGATTTGGGGTTTTACCTTTAAATCTTTAATCTATCTTGAGGTAATTTTTATAGAAGGTGAAAGGAAGGGGTCTAGTTTCAGTTTTCTGCACATGGCTAGCCAGTTTTCCCAACACCACTTATTAAATAGGGAATCCTTTCCCCATTGCTTGTTTTTGTCAGGTTTGTTGAGGATCAGATGGTTGTAGATGTGTGGTGTTATTTCTGAGGTATCTGTTCTGTTCCATTGGTCTATATATCTGTTTTGGCACTAATATCATGTTGTTTTGGTTACTGTAGCCTTATAGTATAGTTTGAAGTCAGGTAGAGATGCCTCGGCTTTCTTCTTTTTGCTTAGGAGTCTCTTGGCTATACGGGCTCTTTTTCGGTTCCATATGAAATTCAAAGTAGTGTTTTCTGTGAAGAATGTCAATGGTAGTTTGATGGAAATAGCATTGAGTCTACAAATTACTTTGGGCAGTCTGGCCATTTTCACAATATTGATTCTTCCTATTCATAAGGATGAATTTTTTTTATTTGTTTTATTTGTTGGTGTCCTCTCTTATTTCCTTGAACAGTGGTTTGTAGTTCTCCTTGAAGAGCTCCTTCACATCGCTTGTTAGCTGTATTTCTAAGTATTTTATTCTTTTTGTAGCAATTGTGAATGGGAGTTCACTAATGATGTGGCTCTCCTCTTCTCCATAATTGGAATATAGGAATGCTTGGGTATTTTGCACATTGATTTTGTACCCTGAGACTCTGCTGAAGTTGCTTATCAGCTTAAGGAGGCTTGGAGCTGTGATGATGGGATTTTCTAAATATACAATCATGTTGTCTGAAAACAGTCAATTTGACTTCCTGTTTTTCTACTTGAATACCCTTTATTTCTTCCCCTTGCCTGATTGTCCTGGCCAGAAATTCCAATACTATGTTGAATAGCAATGGTGAGAGAGGGCACCCTTGTCCTGTGCCAATTTTCAAAGAGAATGCTTCCAGCTTTTGCCCATTCAGCAAACATATGAAAAAATGCTCATCATCACTCGTCATTAGAGAGATGCAAATCAAAACCACATTGAGATACCATCTCACACCAGTTAGAATGGCGTTCATTAAAAAATCTGGAGACAACAGATGCTGGAGAGGATGCGGAGAAATAGGAACACTTTTACACTGCTGGTGGGAGTGTAAATTAGTTCAACCATTGTGGAAGACAGTGTGGCGATTCCTCAAGGACCTAGAAA
>CM052662.1:80788549-80812365 GCA_028533165.1 Leontopithecus rosalia
GATGAACAATGAGAACACATGGACACAGGGAAGGGAGTACCACACACTGAGGTCTATTGGGGGAAATAGGGGAGGGACAGCGGGGGGGGAGCGGGGGAGGGATGGCATGGGGAGAAATGCCAAATATGGGTGAAGGGGCAGAAGGCAGCAAAACACACTGCCACGTGTGTACCTATGCAACTATCTTGCATGTTCTGCAATGTACCCCAAAACCTAAAATGCAATAAAAATTTTAAAAAAATATGGGCTGTGGGTTTGTCATAAATAGCTCTTATTATTTTGAGATATGTTCCATGAATACCTAGTTTGTTGAGAGTTTTTAACATGAAGGGCTGTTGAATTTTCTCAAAGGCCTTTTCTGCATCTATTGAGATGATCATGTCATTGAGGTCATTGGTTCTGTTTATGTGATGGATTATGTTTATTGATTTGTGTATGCTGAACCAGCCTTACATCCCAGGGATATACAAATCAACTGGATTGTGCTGGATAAGTTTTCCTTTTGTTTTGTGTCTCTGCCAGGTTTTGGTATCAGGAATGATGCTGTTCTCATAAAATGAGTTAGGGAGGAGTCCCTCCTTTTCAATTGTTTGGAATAGTTTCAGAAGGAGTGGTACCAGCTCCTCTTTGTATCTCTGGTAGAATTCGGCTGTGAATCCATCTGGGCCTGGGTTGTTTTGTTTTGTTTTTTGTTTTTCCGGTTGGTAGGCTATTAATTACTGCCCCAATTTCAGAACTCGTTGTTGGTCTATTCAGGGATTCTGAATCTATTCAGGACTTCTTCCTGGTTTAGTCTTGGGAGGGTGTATGTGTCCAGGAATTTATCTATTTCTTCTGGATTTTCTAGTTTATTTGCATAGAGGTCTTTATACTATTCTCTGATGATAGGTTGTATTTCTGTGGGGTCAGTGGTGATATCCCCTTTATTATTTTTTATTGTTTGCATTTGATTCTCCTCTCATTTATTCTTTATTAGTATAACTAGCAATCTATCTATTTTGTTAATTTTTTTCAGAAAACCAGCTCCTGGATTCATTGATTGTTTTTGGAGAATTTTTCATGTCTCTGTCTTCTTCAGTTCTGCTCTGATCTTAGTTATTTCTTGTCTTCTGCTAGCTTTTCATTAGCTTCCACTTGCCTCTCTGGCTCTTTTAATTTTGATGGTAGTATGTCAATTTGGGATCTTTCTAGCTTTCTGATGTGGGCATTTAGTTCTGTAAATATATCTCTTAATACTGATTTAGCTGTGTCCCAGAGTTACATTGTCTCTATGTTCTCATTGGTTTCAAAGAACTTCTTGATTTCTGCCTTAATTTCATTATTTACCCAGGAGTCATTCAGGAGCAGGTTGTTCAATTTCCATGTAACTGTGTGGTTTTGAGTGAGTTTTTAAATCCTGAGTTCTAATTAGATTGCAGTGTGGTCTGTGAGACTGTTACGATTTCAGTTATTTTGCATTTGCTGAGGAATGCTTTACTTCCAGTTATGTGGTCAGTTTTAGAATAAGTGCCATGTGGCAGAGAAGAATGTGAATTCTGTTGATTTGGGGTGGAGAGTTCTGTAGATGACTATTAGGTCCACTTGATCCAGAGCTGAGCTCAAGTCCTAAATGTCCTTGTTGATTATCTGTCTTGTTGATCCATCTAATATTGACAGTGGGGAGTTAAAGTCTCCCACTATTATTGTGTGGAAGTCTAAGTCTCTTTGTAGGTATCTAAAAACTTATTTTATGAATCAGGGTGCTCCTGTACTAGGTGCATATATATTTAAGATCATTAGCTCTTCTTTTTGAATTGGTCCCTTTACTATGATATAATGCCCTTCTTTGTCTTTGTCTTCTTTTATGTTTGTTGGTTTAAAGTCTGTTTTGTCAAGGACTAGGATTAGGATTGTAACCCCTGCTTTTTTTTTCTTTCCATTTGCTTGGTGAGTTTTCCTTCATCCCTTTATTTTGAGCCTGTGTGTATCTTTGCATGTCAGATGGGTCTCCTGAATACAGCACACCAGTGGGTCTTGGTTCTTTATCCAATCTGCCAGTCTGCATCTTTTTACTAGGGCACTTTCCCATTTACATTTAAGGCTAATATTGTTATGTGTGAATTTGATCATGTCATCAGAATGCTAGCTGGTTGTTTTGCACACTACTTGATGTGGTCTCTTCATAGTGTCACTGGTCTTTATATTTTGGTGTGTTTTTGCAGTGGCTGATACCAAGTTTTCCTTTCCATATTTAGTGCTTCCTTCAGGAGTTCTTGCAAAGCAGGCCTGATGGTGATGAAATACCTCAGCATTTGCTTGTCTGGAAAGAATTTTATTTCTCCTTCACTTACAAAGCTTGGTTTGGGTGAATATGAAATTCTGGGTTGAAAATTCATTTCTTTAAGAATGCTGAATATTGACCCCCACTCTCTTTGTGCTGGTAAGGTTTCTGCTGAGAGGTTCACTGTTAGTCTGATGGGCTTCCCCTCTGTTGGTGTCCCTGCCTTTTTCTCTGGCTGCCCCCAACATTTCTTTCCTTTATTTCAACCTTGGAGAATCTAGTGATTATGTGTCTTGGGGTTAATCTTCTCATGCAGTATCTTAGTGGAGTTCTCTGTATTTCTTGAATTTGCATGTTAGCCTGTCTTGCTAGGTCAGGGAAGTTCTCCTGGATAATATCCTGAAGTACGTTTTCCAAGTTGGTTCTATTCTCCCTGTCTTTTTCAGGTACTCCACTCAATCATAAGTTCGGTCTTTTTACATAGTCCCATATTTCTCAGAAGTTCTATTTGTTCCTTTTCATTGTTTTTTCTAATTTTGTCTGCATGCTTTATTTCAGTATGATGGTCTTCAAACTCTGATATACTTGCTTCCCCTTGGTCAATTCAGCTATTGATAATCGTGTATTCTTCATGAAGTTTTCATGCTGTGTTTTTGAGTTCCAGCAGCTCGTTTATGTTCCTCTCTCAACTTGTTATTCTAGTTAGCAACTCCCGTAACCTTTTATCAAGGTTCTTAGCTTGTTTGCATTGGGTTAAAACCCGCTCCTTTAGCTCAGCAGTGTTTGTTATCACCCACCTCTGAAACCCACTTCCGTCAATTCATTCATCTCATCCTCCATCCGGTTCTGCACCCTTGCTGGAGAGGCACTGCAATCATTCGGAGGAGAAGAGGCACTCTGGCCTTTTGCATTTTCAGCCTTCTTTTGGTGATTCTTTCTCATCTTCATGAGTTTGTCTAGTATCAATCCTCGAGGCTGCTGACCCTTGGATGGGGTTTTTCTGGGGACATTTTTGTTGTTGATGCTGCTGCAATTGTTTTCTGTTCATTTGTTTTTTTTAAAATGGTCAGGTCCCTTTTCTGTAGGGCTGCTGTGTTTCGCTGGGGGTTCACTTCAGGCCCCGTTTATCTGGTTCACTCCCATGCCTGGAGATCTCACTTGGGGAGGCGGGAGAGCAGCAAAGATGGGTGCCTGTTCCTTCCTCTGTGATCTCTGACCTTTAGGGGCACCAACCTGATGCCAGCAGAAATGCTCCTATGTAGGCTGTCTGACAACCCCTGTTGCAGGACCTCAACCAGATGGGTGGTATAGGGAACAGGACTCATTCAAGAAAGCACTTTGACTGTCCCTTGGTGAAGGCAGTGTGCTTCACTGGAGAGAAACCCACTCATCTGGGCTGCCCGGATTCCTCAGAACTACCAGGAGGGAAGGCTAAGACTACTGGACCCTGAAGACTGTGACCACGCCTCCCTCTAGGGGCTCAGGCCCAGGGAGATTAGAGCTTCTGGCTGGGGTTGTTGGAGTTCCTGCAGGAGTGAGGAGGGATGTGTCAAGGTCCGGCCTGAAGAGGCCCTCTGTCCTCAGTATGCCACAGCCAGTGTGTTGGGTTTTGGGTGATACCTCTTGGAACCAAGCTGTTCAACCTCCCTGGAGCCAGCCGGGGAAAGGTGTGGCCTGGGGCTACAGAGGTGGCTTTCACCCCTCCCTGACCCTGGAAGCTTAGTGTATTAGGCAGCTATGAGACCAAGTGTTGGCTGCTGCCCCTCCCTCAAGGAGCTCAGACAGCTTAGACAGCAGGCAACTGCAGCTGCAGGGCTGGTTGCCCCTCCGCCCCTGGGAGCTCAGCAGGCTTAAGCAGATTCTAGCTTAGTGGCTGTTGAAAATCTGCACAGCTCTGTGGTTGGGACCCTAGGCCCCAGTGGCGTGGGCTCACGCTACCATCTTCTGATCCTTGGGTTGCACAGTTCCATGGAAAAAGCACGTTTTCCCAGGCTGGGTAGCATGCTCATTCACTGCCTCCCTTGGGTGGGGACCACCACGCCACACTGCTCTTCCTTCCTCTCTGTGGTCAAGCCAGCCACCTAGTCAGTTTTGATGACAAAATCCTGGTATGTCAGCTGCCAGTGCAGGATTCACACACTGTTATCATTCTTTTGGATGGGAGCCACTGATTGCCGCTGCTTCTAGTTGGCCATCATGGCCCCACCCCCGACTTTTAATTTCCTTCAAGAACTTTTCCATTTACAACTTGGCTAAGTGTTTGGTACAAGAGACCTAGCTTAAGGCCTATCTCAGCTTTTAATATACTTTCTTTACAATGCTTAACCATTTCTAGCTTTTGATTTAAAATGAGAGACATGCTATTATTTTTCTTCACTTGCATGCTTAGAGGCCATTATAGGGTTGTTAACTGGCCTGATCTCAATATTGTTGTGTCTCAGGGAATAGGGGTGCCTGAGGAGATGGAAAGAGACCAAGGAACAGTCAGTTGGTGGAGCAGTTGAAACACAAACAACATTTATCAATTGAGCTAGTCATCTTACATGTTCATGGCACTCCAAAACAATTATCATGTAATTGTTATTGTAATAATCAAAGGTCACTGATCACAGATCACATAAGAGATGACAAAATAACTTTTAAATGTTTGAAATACTTTGCAAATTACCAAAATGTGAGACGGAGACACAATGTGAGCACATGCTATTGGAAAAATGGCGCTAACAGATTTGCTTGACACAGGGTAGTCATAAACCTTTGATTTGTAAAAAGTGCAGTATCTGTGAAGTACTATAAAAGGCAGGGTAATAAAACGAGGTTTGACTGCACTAACTCCAGGATGGTGATTCCTATAGCAACACTGACATCTCAAACCCCTATCCTTGCTTTATACATAAACATCAATGTGAATTGCTTTAATATCAAGCAATTCACATTTCACACAGGTGGTTCAAATGAACACATCAAAAGTGAACTCATTCTTCCTGCCACATCTACAAAGCTGCTTCTCTGCCCCAGTTATTGGTCTTAGTTACCCAAGTTGAAAACTGTAAGGCTTCCTGGGCCATTCTTCAGCCTGTCTCAACCCATCAGAGTCCTCTAATCTTGTTCCTGTTTATGTCTCTCAAGCTCCCTTTGTCTATTTCATGGCCTCATTGGGATCTTTATCCTCTTTCTCCTGGAGTACTGAAGCCACACCCTACCTTGTCTCTCTGCTCCAGTTTTATCTCCTGTAATCCACCCTACGCCGGGTAGAAACCAAAATGACCTTTCTAAAATTCAAAGCTGCCAAATCAGCTCCTGCAACTTACCTACCTAAAACCCTTCCATGGTTTCCTGTGATCTACAGACTTAAATCCAAGCTTGTTAATTGCCCACTTTTTTAGTCTGATCTATCATTCCCAGTCATATTGGGATATTGGCCCAGGTCATTCCCTACAAACACTTGGCTCATGCTGGCCTTTCTGCCTATCCAGGCAACACATCATTCCCTTCATCTGTCTTTCTATTAAATAATTATTGGAAGTATAGTTTCTATGCCTTCAGATCTAAATTTACTAAAAGTTCCACTTGTAAGGGATACATTCCAAGATAACATCAGAAGATTGTGCTCTTATGGTAATACTAACCCATCATATATATTTACTACACTAACGGCTGATCATATATTATGGACACAATGAAGATAGGCAATGCAGTTATAAGTCTAAGTATGTATATGTGCATATATGTCTATATATTTTCCATTAAATAACTATTCCCATGTTAGTCACTACAGTTCGCAAAATTGGGAATGATCGAGAAGGGAGGCTCAGTGGTGTGAAGAAAGGAACATGGATTTTAGAAAAGAGAACTGGGAAAAAAAAAAAAAAGAAAAGAGAACTGGGTTTGGATTTAAGCTCCATCATATCTGGTTTTATGTTATAGAATAAAGAATGTAATAATTCCATGTCCTTATCTGTAAAATGGGGACATTACCACCTCACATTACCACTTGCTTTTAAGGTTGCCATTATAACATCTAATAATTTATTAATGAGTTTAGTACATGACATGGTACATGGTAGATATTGAATAAAGAGTAGCTATTATCATAGTTAGTAATACTGAGCAGATAAAAACGTGACAGGCAAAAAATACATGCAGTAACTTTGATTAAAATGTGCAGTGCCATGATTAAAAGTTACAAAATTTATCTTTGGTTGACCTACATTTATCAAACCACTCTTCTCTCCCCAACTTCCCCCATTTAATGAGATCATGCCTCTCTTGGGCTAAATGTTAAAAGAAAATAATTTAATTCTTCTACTATAAAAAAAATCCAAAAATAGACTAGGATAATATATTTTATTACCTTTATGATATACTAATCTAATTTGATTAGACACAAAATAGCTCAGTTATTCAGTCAATAATTATTTCCTCAGTCTCTGTAAGGTATATAATACTTAGAACCAGTATTTAAAATAATCTTCATAAAATTTATTGCGGCAAGTAAAAAAAGACAATGTGGTTATTGCTTATATACTCATTTAAACAAATATCTATTGCATATTTACTACCTTCCAGGAATGCAAAAATGAACAAACAATGACATAATCCTTGCCTTTTGATTCACAGAAATTAGTCACATATACAACTAATAATCATAAAATATAAAAAGTGCCGTATTAAAAATGAATAATTGGGGGAGCTCAAAGAATTTTGGTAACTAAATCTCTAAGCTGGGGGCTGGTTTCTTGCAAGGGAGTTACATATGAGGACATGGAGGAACTGAATAGATGGACAGGGAGATATACAGACTAACAGACAGCATGAACAATCTGCCACAGATGTCTGGACAGTTTCACTTTCCTGCCATGAATATATATGTGCTACATGAAAAGGGAAAAGTGGCAGGTAATTTGTCTTTATGCATGTTTATTTATCCTTTGCTAAGAGTAAACCAATGTCTAAAACAAGGAAAACAAGTAAGCACACTCATTATTAGAATCATACCTATGCCTTACTAAACATTTATTCAAATGAATTAGGTCCTCTATCTTAATTAGAGTCATTGCTATGCATTCTGAGTCTGTAACATGTAAAACTCTGGCAAAAATATTTGATTCTCACAGATTTATATTCTTAGCCTAAACCTTTGCTGAATATTATTTCCAAATATTTGCATCTATTAACAAGGCTGAGGCTCTTGTCTGAGTTAATAATGTCTTCTTTTTCTTTTTATGGACAGAATAACATGAAAATATTAATAATGTATATTAAGAGGCCAGAGCTAGGAATGAAAGACTAGGCCATGCCCTAGGGCAGCTTACTCACGTAGCCCAAGTCAACAAAAGAGTAAGAGAGGTATTTGCCACTTGCTTTTTCTTCCTTAAGGCTTTAGCTGTGTGGACGCCCCTACAATAGTCCAGGAATGCCTTCCTTTGTTTTGACACTTACCTTCATGATTAAGCTTCTATGTTCCACAGACTCACTAAAATTTGTGCCCATTTCAAATATACTTGTGATTCCATCCTCACACAAATCCATCCAGTAATGATATTCCTCACGCCCAGGAAGTCGATCCCAAAAAGTCCTGAAGGCTTCCCAGACAGCTTCCTGACACACTAGAAAATAGAGAGGTGTGTTTATAAAAAGCTGATATGCTCTGGGGTTCTCACAATGAGCACAGACTGATTCATACAGATTCCCTGAGACACTCAAGTGTCCTTTCTGGAGGGACATAGGAATGATTCTCAGCCAAAGGCCGTCTGTATGTATGTCCAGTTTAAACTTTTCATTTCGGAAGATAATTTATATTTCCCATTCCTTTCTCTTGCAAAGGGAATTGATTCATCTCTTCATAAGCTGGAGTTTCTCCCCCATCTCTTAAAAAAAATCCATGTTTATATTTTACAAAAGCGGAGCTGATATTGAGTATCCGTATTTAATCCAGTGTTTTTCTAATGGATACTGTGATTTTCAGTTTCCTTAATGTTCGCAGATATTCTCCTAAAGCCACAACTTCAAAAACTAGCTTCTTTGCTTTTCAGGATCATTGGGGAAGGAGACACTGACATTTGTGAATGGCCTGGAGCTTTTTGGCTAAATGCTGTGACATAACTGTATTGCATCTACTTGCTCAAAAAGTCATCACATATTTCCGATTAAAAAAAAAAAGTTTTTGAAATTTTCCTCAAAGCTTAAAGGAAGCAGAAAGTACCACATAAAATCAGGTAGAAGATATCATCCTGAAATTATCACTCTCAAACTACTATATTTCATATCTGAAGACAGAAAATAGTAATTACTCTTTTTATACATAAAAAACTTATGCCCACACAAAAACCTGCGCACAAGTATTTAAAGTTGCTTTTTACATAATTACCAAAACTTGGGGGTGATGAAGATGTCCTTCAATAGTTGAAATCTAAAATATTATTCTCTAAAATATTATTCAGTGATGGATCTAAAATATTATTTAGTGATAAAAAGAAATGAACTTTCAAGCCAAAAAAGACATGGAGAAAACTTTAATGAACATTGCTAAGTAGAGGAAGCCAATCTGAAATGACTGCGTACTGGTGATTCCAATATTGTTCTGGAAAAGGCAAGACTATGGAGACAGTAAAAAGATCAGTGGTTTCCAGTGGTTGGGGGAGGGAGGGACGAATAGGAGGAGCACAGCGGATTTTTAGGGCAGTGTAAGTACTCTATATGACACTATGATGGAGGATACATGTTGTTATACATTTGTCAAAACCCATAGACTGTACAACACAAAGAGTGAACCCTAATGTTAACTATGAACTTCAGTTAATAATAATGTGTCAATATTGGCACATAAATTGTAACACATATATCATAATAATATAACATGGTAATAAAAGGGAAAAGTATTGAATGAGTTGAGGGAATATATGGTAACTCTCTGAACATGCTGTTCAATTTTTCTGTAAATCTAAAACTGCTCTAAGAAATATAGCCTATTAATTTAAATTTAAAAATATATATACATACACACATATATATGACTTTAAAAATGATATTCAGGAGAAATATGTTGCTGCATTAAAAGAAAAACTAATCAATTTATTTGCTAAGTTATTCCAAAGCATCAAATCTGAAAGGCTGCTAAATAGGATGTCTGCGCATTTTGTATAGTACTGAATGTACTGCTGTCCTGTAACCATTCCAGAGGTGCAGGACACTGTAGGTAATAGATAGATGAGGATGAAGGGAAAAGGAGGAGAGTGGTAAGACAGAAAGTTAGATTTAACAGAGATCAAAAAAACTATTTTTCATAGCAAGAAGACTGAATGCACATCAGGCAGTATATTGAGGTGGAACTTCTGGACTCACAGAGTCAGAAGATGTAAGTTCCAGCTCTAGCTTTACTGTATATGAGTCTGATAACCATGGGTAACTTATCCAACTATTCAAAGCTTCAGTGGACTCATCTGTCTTTTTTAACAAGATAAATAATTACTGCCTTATTAATCTCATCTGTGAAAGTACCTTACAAATTGCAAAGTGCTGCATGAATATCATATTATCATGTTCAATTCTGATTGTCCAACAGTTATTTGATGGAAGAAGACAGTCTAAGCCAAAACAATTCTTAAGCTTTAACAGATTTTCAGAGAAATGCAAATTAAAGTATCTACACACAAACCAGAATGACTGAAATTTTTTAACATGGACAACACCAAAATTCGGCAAAAATGTAGAGTGACCAGAAGCCTCAGATTTGGTAGTAATGTAAAATAGTACAACCACTTTGAAAATAAATGTTAATTGTTTCTTATGTAACAAAGAAACAATTATATACACCAAACCTATTGTATTGGTCCATTCTCATACTGCTATGAAGTAATACCTAAGACTGGGTAATTTACAAAGGAAATAGATTTAATTGACTCAGTTCCACATGGGTAAAGAGGCCTCAGGAAACTTAAAATCATGGTGGAAGAGAAGCAAACACAACCTTCTTCACATGGCAGCAGGAAAGGAAAGTGTTGAGTGATGTGGGGGAAAGCCCCTTATAAAGCCACCAGATCTTGTGAGAACTTGCTCACTATCACCAGAACACCATGGGGGAACCATTCCCATGATCTAATCATCTCCCACAAGGTCCTGCTTCCAACGCATGGGGATTACAATTCAGATTAAAATTCAAGATGAGATTTTGGGTGGAGATACAAGCAAACCATATCATTCTGCCCTGACCCCTCCCAAATCTCATATACTCATATTTCAAAACACAATCATGCCCTTCCAACAATATCCCAAAGTCTTAACTCATTCCAGAATTAACTTAAAAGTCCAAGTCCAAAGTCTCATCTGAGACAAGGCAAGTCCCTTCCACCTATGAGCCTGTAAAATCAAAAGCAAGTTAGTTACTTTCTAGATACAATGAGGGTATAGGCTTTGAGTAAATACACCTGTTCCAAATGGGAGAAATTGGTCAAAAATAAGTCAGATGTTAAAGTTCCAAAATGATCTCTTTTAACTCCATGTCTCACATCCATGTCACACTGATATAAGAGGTTGACTCCCACAGTCATGGGCAGCTTTGCAGGGTACAGCCTGCCTCCCAGCTGCCATCACAGGGTCACATTAAGTCTCTATGACTTTTCCAGGTACATGGTGCAAGGTGTTAGTGGATCTACCATTCTGTGATCTAGAGGACAGTGGCCCTCTTCTCACAGATCCACTAGTCAGTGCCCCAGTGAGGACTCTGTGTGGGGGTTCCAACCCCACCTTTCCCTTCCACACTGCTCTAGCAGATGTTCCCTGTGAGGGCTCCACCTCTGCACAAAACTTCTGCCCAGATACCCAGGCATTTCCCTACATCCTCTGAAATTTAGGTAAAGATTCCTGTACCTCAGTTATTGACTTCTGTGCACCTGCAGGCCCAATACCACATGTAAGTCACCAAGGCCTGGGGCTTGCACCCTCTCAAGCAACAGCCTGAGCATTATGTTGGCCCATTTTAGCCATGGCTGGGATGTAGGGCACCAAGTCCAGAGACTGCATAAAGCAGCAGGCCTCTGGGCCTGGCCATTTTTTCCTTTTAGGCCTCCGGGCCTGTTATGAGAGGAGCTGCTGTGAAGACCTCTGACATGCCCTGAAGACATTTTCTCCTTTGTCTTGGTGATTAACATTTGGATCCTCATTACCTATGTAAGTTTCTGCCACCAGCTTGAATTTCTTATCAGAAAATGGGTTTCTTTTCTATTGCATTGTCAGGCTGCAAATTTTCTGAACTTTTATGCTGTGCTTCCCTTTTAAACATAACTTTCAATTCCAAGCCATATCTTTGTGAATACATAAAACTGAATGCTTTCAACAGCACCCAAGTCACTTTTGGATGCTTTGCTGCTTAGAAATTTCTTTCACCAGATACCCTAAATCATCTCTCTCAAGTTCAAAATTCCACAGATTACTAGGGCAGGGGCAATATGCCACCAGTCGCTTTGTTGAGACATAGTGAGTCACCATTATTCCAGTTCCACAAGATCCTCATCTCCATCTGAGACCTCCTCAGCCTGGACTTCATTGCCCATATCACCATCAGCATTTTGGTCAAAGCCATTCAACCAGTATCTAGGAAGTTCTGAACTTTCCCACATCTTCCTATCTTCTTCTGAATCCTCCAAACTATTTCAACCTCTGCCTGTTACCCGGTTCTGAAGTTGCTTCCACATTTTTGGGTATCTTTATAGCAATGCCCTACTACTTGGTACCAATTTTCTGTATTAGTCCATTCTCACACTGCTATGAAGAAATACTCAAGACTGAAGCATTTTAAAGAAAAGAGATTTAATTGATTCACAGTTCTGCATGGCTAGGGAGGCCTCAGGAAACATAATCCTGGTAGAAGGGGGAGCAAGCATGTCCTTCTTCACATGGCATCAGGAGAGAAAAGTGCTGAATGGAGCAGGGAAGAGCCCCTTATAAAGCCACAGATCTTGTAAAAACTCACTCAGTAACATGAAAACAGAATGGGGGAACCACCCCCATGATCTAATCACCTCTCATGAGGTCCCCCCACCAACATGTGGGGATTACAACTCAAGGTGAGATTTTGGGTGGGGACACAGCCAAACCATACCACCTATGACCCAGAAATTTCCTCTTAGGTATTCCTTTAAGACATCTGTAAGCATATATCCACAGAAAGACTTATGTTCATGCCAGAGCATCTTTATTCATAATAACTTAAAAATGAAAACCACCCAAGTATCCATCAATAGAAAAATAAACAAGTGGCCATATAATGGAATCATAAGGAAATTACTATTTCATGCAACAACATAGATGAATCACAAGGGGCTGAGTGAATGAAGCATTATACAAAAAAGCACATACTATTCTATTTATATAAAGTCCTAGGAAATTGAAAATAATCTATGAGTTTAAAAAATGATTTAAAGAGTGTCTGCATACTAGAATGGTAAGTATTTTGGAAGGGATATAAGAGAACTTTCTGGGATGATAATATCCTAAAACTTGAGAGAACTTTGGGTTAATATGTATTAGTCAAAAGTCATCAAGTGGTACACATAAGATTTGTGCATTTTACTCTGTAAATTTCATCTTTCAGAAAGTAAACAAATATTGAGCTCTAGTTAATGATACTCATACTGAAATATCAAGGGGGAATTGTATTGATGTCTTCAACTTATGAAATACAACTAAAAAATAAGATGTTTAGTCCAGGCATGATGGCTCATACCTCTAATCCTAGCACATTAGGAGGGCAAAGTAGGCAAATCACTTGAGCCCAGGACTTTGAGATCACCTTGGGCAACAATGTCTTGTCTCTACAAAAATTACAAAAATTTAGCTGGGCATGGTGGCACATGCCTGTAGTTCCAGCTACTCAGGAAATTGAGGTGAGAGGATCATCTAAACCCAGGGAGATCGAGTGTGCAGTGAGGTGTAATCACACGACTGCACTTCAGCCTGGGTGAAAGAGTGAGGCCCTGACTCAAAAAAAAAAAAAAAGAAAAGAAAAGGTATTTAGAGAGACAGATACATAATAAAGAAAATATAACAAAATGTTAACTGTGGAACTATGTTGTGAGAAAATGGGTGTTTATATTAGTCTTTCACTTTTCTGTTTAAAATTTTTTCATAAAATCTTTGTAAAGCATTATTGTGTGCTGAAGAAATATAGTTGGAAGGAATATGGGAGAGCATCCAGAAGGGATATAAATCACCAGGTTTTATAGCAGACCTTCCCTTGACCTCTATTCCAACTTCACAGAGTGAAGCTGTCTCCTATAAATTATGCTTTGAAAAACGTTTTCTCACCTCCTACAAAAAGCTCTCTCAGTAGTTCATTGCTTTGTCTAAAATACTCCATAAAAATTCATTCTTTTAAGTTACATTTAACCCTTTTACACCTTGTAGGCTATTAAAATGCAATTACCAGAATCCCATTTCCAGCATGAAGAGTGAGGAGCTACACAGATCCACTCCCCAGAGAAACTGGCAAAAATTATTTTGAAAACGATTATTTAATAGCTCTGGAAATGGTCCTAGGGGCACATCACAAATGAAGAAGCATTTGCTCAGAAAAATCTACCACAACTAGGTTAAAAAAAAAAAAAGAAAATCAGTGATCCTAACAAGGGCAATCAGGCAAGAAAAGGAAATAAAAGGCAGCCAAATTGGAAAAGAACTCACTATTTGCAGATGACATGAGCTT
Organism: Leontopithecus rosalia; assembly: GCA_028533165.1. Classification (NCBI taxonomy): domain Eukaryota; kingdom Metazoa; phylum Chordata; class Mammalia; order Primates; family Cebidae; genus Leontopithecus; species Leontopithecus rosalia. Next base: position 80,802,511 of record CM052662.1, read on the forward strand.
GTATCTGGGAAAGCCTAAGGACTCCATTTTAAAACTAGTAGCACTAATAAACAAGTTCAGCAGGGTTGCAAGATGCAAAATTGATATATAAAAATCAGTTGTATGTCTATGATAGCAACGAACAATCCAAAAATGAACATAAGAAAACAAGAACATACGCAAAAGCCTCAAAAATAATAAAATGTTTAGGAATAAACTTAAGTTTCCCAAAATGCAGCACATACCCTGAAAACAAAAAATATTTTTAAAAATAAAGAGCTAAATAAATGGAAAATCTTCCCATACTTATAGACCGTAATATTGAACACTGTTGATGTCATTATCTCCAAACTGATTTACACATTCAGTAGAAACATTCTTCTTGGTAGAAACTGACCACCTTACTATAACAGCATGTGGACTTGCAAGGGACCTAGAATAGCCAAATAATTTTAAAAACAACGAAGGTGGTGAACTCATGCCTGATTTCAAAACTTACTACAAAGCAAAGACTACAGAACTGGCACGTGAATAGACATATAAATCAATGGAATACAATTGAGAGTCCCGAAGTAAATCATGTCATGTTCAAGTGATTTTCAGCAAGAGTGCTAATATCACTCAATGGAAAAGAATAGTCTTTTCGACAAATGGTGCTGGGACCACTCAATAGTCATGTGCAAAAGAATAAATTTGGACCCTTACCTCATATCATATACAAAAAAATTAACTCAAAATACATGAAAGGCTTAAATGTACATACCAAAACTATAAAACTCTTAGAAAGATATACAGGAATAAATCTTTACGACCTCAGGTTCAGCAATGGATTCCTAGTTATGACACCAAAGGCTCAAAAAATAGATAATTTGGACTTCGTCAAAATTAAAAATTTTGTGCATAAAAGATACCATCAAGAAAGTGAAAAACAATCCACAGAATGGGATAAAATATTTTCTTTTTTGGGGGGGATAAAATATTTTCAAATCATTTATCTGATAAAGGATTTATAGCCAGAATAAATAAATAACTTTCAGCTCAATAAAGAGACAATATAATTTAAATATGGGCAAAGATCTGAACATTTTTCAAAAGAAGATATACAAATCAGCAATAAGCATAGGAAAGGTTGAATGTCATTAATCATTAGGGAATTGTAAATCAAAATAACTGTGAGACAGCACTTCAAATCCATGCGAATACTTATAATTAAAAAAAGAAAGAGAAAACAGTGCTGCCAAAAATGTGAATAAATCAGAACTCTCATACACTGCTTGTGGGATATAACACAGTAGAGTTGCTTTGGAAATTAGTCTGGCAGTTCCCCATGTAGTTAAACATAAAGTTACTGTATGACCCAGAAATTCTACTCCTAAATATTTACCTAAGAGAAATGAAAACAACCCAAATGCCCATTGACTGACAAATGTGACATATCCATAAGCTAGAATATTATTGAGCCATATAAAGGCATAAAGTACTGATACATGCACAACATGGATATGAACTTTGAAAACAATATGCAAATTAAAAGAAACCAGTCACAATAGACCATATATTATATGATCTTATTTTATTATATATCCAGAATACACAATTCCATAGAGACAGAAAGTAGATTGGGAGTTACTTAAGCCTGGGAAGATGGGGAAGGGAGATAAAAGGATAAGAGGATGACAGCTAAAGGGTCTCATGTTTCTTTTTTAGGTGATAAAAATGTTGGGGTTTTTTTGTTTTTTAATTGAGATGGAGTTTCGCTCTTGTTACCCAGGCTGGAGTGCAATGGCGCGATCTCGGCTCACCACAACCTCCACCTCCTGGGATCAGGCAATTCTCCTGCCTCAGCCTCCTGAGTAGCTGGGATTACAGGCACGCGCCACCATGCCCAGCTAATTTTTTGTATTTTTAGTAGAGACGGGGTTACACCATGTTGACCAGGATGGTCTCAATCTCTTGACCTCGTGATCCACCCGCCTCAGCCTCCCAAAGTGCTGGGATTACAGGCATGAGCCACCGCGCCTGGCCTGATAAAAATGTTCTTAAACTGACTGCTGTAATTTGGTATATCTGTGAATATACTAAAAAGCCACTGAATTTTGTAATATAAATGGGTAAATTGTATAATATATGGATTACATCCCAATAAAAGCTGTAAAAAAATATACAATTCCCTCTGGAAAGGTTATGCATCCTTAATCCAATGGCTTTTCAACTGGCAGCCATCTGACAAGAAGTTTCAACTAACTAACTTGGAACAACAGGATTCAGAATGGTTACATTTTCTGAAGCATGTGCATAGCTCAGAAAGGAGAGACCTAGATAGGACACTGTAGGCAAAAGAGAGAAGAACAAAATCAGCATGACCTCCAGGCAAAGAGGTACCAAGGAAGGTCAAATTCCATCACAGACAAATACTGCAACTTCACCACTTGGCCTGTAACTAAACAGTTCTGAATTCTTATCCTTGACAAATAAGGATATAGCCTTTAGTAACTTCCGAGGAGAGCTTTAGATAGCTAATCTACAAATGCCTCTCTTACTCCACCAAGCCCACCCACAAAGGGTCCTAAAATGTCACCCATGCAGGCAGACACACAAACAATAGTAATAAAGTATGTTGTACAATAACCTTTGATCAAAACACATCACTGTGGATAGAGATAAAAAACCTGCCATCATTTGTTGTTACTGTTGTTTAACAGCTGATACAGGTATTCTGGTGAGGCTGCTGTTCTGCTTCGTTACCCTGAACACATTCTTCTTCACGGTATTAACAGTATATCACATTTTTACCATGAAGTACTTATATGTAAATAAGTATAAGAAAATGATTGCTTGTTTGTAGCATGTAAATTCAGAGTCAGGAACGATGATGATGCCAAACAACTACAGATTGTCCACATGGGTGCCTGAAATAGTGACACATTTGCTTTCTGATGGTTCAATGTACAAAAACTTATTTTGTGCACAAAATTATCAAAAATATTGTATAAAAATACTTCAGACGTGTGTATAAGGTATATATGAAACATAAATGAATTCTGAAACATAAATGTTTCAGTCTCACTCTAAAGATACCTCATGTCTATGCAAATATTCACAAACCCAAGAAAATGTGAAATTCACAACATTTCTGGTCCCAAGCATTTTGGATGACAGATAGTCAACTTGTATTGTTAAGATGGCAATGCAATTCTCTCCTAATTGATTTACAGAATAAAACACAATCCCAATCAAAATCTCAGCAGCCTTTTGTAAAACTTGGTACACTAATTCTAATTTTTATGCGGAATTATAAAAGACTGCATACCCAAAGAAATTTGAAAACAGAACACAGTTGAAGAAGTTTTACTATCTGATTTAAAGATCTATGATAAAGCTTACAGTAAATAAGACCATACGGTATTGGCACAAAAATAGACAAATAAGGGGAACAGAATGAAGACTGCAGAAACAGATCCACCACATATAAAGACTGACTATCAACAAAGGTGCAAAGGCAAGAAAGGTTAATTTTTTTAACAAATGGTATTGAAACAATTAGCTATGCATATACAAAAATATTAACTTTGATTCATATGTCATAAACAAAAATTAAAGCAGATCACAGATCTAAATCTAGAACCTAAAAGCTGTAAAACTTCTATAGGAAAAGACTGAGAAAAAAAACTTTGTGATCTTAGGTTAAGCAAACTTAGATCAAAAACTAAAAGTATGTTCCCCAAAAAAAAGCCTGATAAACTGGACTTTATCAAATGTCAAAACTTCCACTCCTTAAAAGACATCATTAAGAAAATAGAAAAGGCAAGCTACATATTATGAGAAAAAATGTATGCAAAAGATATGTTTGACAAAGAACTTATATTTAGAACACATTAAGAACGATTACAACTCAATAATAGACAAGCGATTCATTTTCTAATGGGCAAAATATCCAAATAGACTCCTCACTAAAAAAGATCTATAAATGACAAATAATTATGTAAAAAGAAGTGCTCAAAACTGTTAGTGATAAGTGGTTAAGTAAATACCAATTAAAACCAGAGTAAGTATACATCCGCTAGAACGGCTAGAGTCAAAAAGACCAACTATACCCAATGCTGCAAGGACGTGAAGAAAATGGAGCCCTGCCAGGCTGCTGGTGACACGGTCATACTGGAAAACCTGACAACTTCTTAGAAAGTTAACGTATTCCTATCACATGACCCAGATGTTCCGCTATGACTACTCAGCAGCAAGGAAAATCTGTTCACAGAAAAACTTGAACCCAAATGATCATAATGTTTTCTTTGTAATCAGTAATAACTAAAAACAACCCAAATATCCCTATATTATATTCATAATATAGAATACTACCTAACAATACAAGCCAACAAACTACTGATACACAAAAAAAAAATGCATGAATTTCAAAATATTTACACTGAGTAAAAGAAACAAGACCAAAAAAGAGTATATTCCATTTTTATATAAAAGTGTAAAAAATGCAAACTAAATACATAGTGATAGAAAGCAGATTCATGGTTGCCTCAGTATTGGGGTAAGGAGAGATGGTGAGGAAGACGGGGTTATGACGGTCATAAAGAAATGTTTAAAGTGATTGATAAGTTCATTATCTTAACTATAATGATGGTTTCAAGGACATATTTGTCAAAACTAATGAAATGGTATACTTTAAATATATGCAGGCTATATTCCATTAAAATATACCTCGATAAAGCTATATTTTTAAAAGTCCAACAATATAACTTTTTTTTAAAAAAAGAGAGGGGTGTCCAAGTATGCTATCTATTTAAGTTTATAAATCATTAGGTTAAATGTAGTTGCATCTTGCTTAGAAACTCTTTTCAAATTTGTTACAACATTTAGCAATTGATATCAAATTCTCTATGAAGGAAAACCTGAGAAAACCATTAGACTAAATTAGCTTGGTAGAAAAAGCTAAGACTTTGAATAACTCCCTCCCTCTAAATTGCAAACATTTGGTGTTAAGGGCATAAGACAAATTATCTCTTCAAAATCAGGCAAGACCAATGTTGAAATAATCATTTCTCTCCATTTTTAAAAACGTTAACAAATGAAATATTTATTTTTTCCCATGACCGTAACAGCCATCTCAGCTATAATCTTGATGTGGTATGCCAACCATCTTAGCTGTATGAAATCCTTTTTCAAGGATCTCATTCATAGCATCTGTATTTTAAAATCAATTATTCTAGGAATACTTTATTTTCACTTTTGTCAGCTTCTTTTTCAACAGTATCTCTTGAAGTTATAAAAACAAGAGCAAAGCAATCAAAAGGTATAACCAAATCCCTTACATGATTGGTCATTTCCTCTTCACTATTTAATCAGCTGCCAAAATATCGACATAGTCTCATTTTAAAATAATATAAAGTATGGTGAGACCCTGTCTCTACTAAAAATACCAAAAAAAAAAAAGAAAAAAAGAAAAACTAGCCAGGCATGGTGGCAAGTGCCTGTAATCCCAGCTACTTGGGAGGCTGAGGCAGGAGAATAGCTTGAACCCAGGAGGCAGAGGTTGCAGCGAGCTGAGATCTTGCTGCCACCGTACTCCAGCCTGGACAACAGAATGAGACTATCTCAAATAAATAAATAAATAATATAAAGTAAAAATCCAGGTGGTAGAAATAAAATCGTGATAAATTATTAACTGTCATTCTCATTCACCTTCAGTTCCTTTGTTCTCTTCTCACTGTCTGGAATTTTCCATTTCTGGCATATGCCCTATATCCAAAATGCCAGGTCTATGGACCTCGATTTAAAAAGTAAAAGGAAAGTTTATTGCATAACAATATTTGATAGCTCTCAAATACAATAAAAAATAGAAATATCCTCATAAAGAGCTGCCATTATAATGCACCGTGCTACTTTAACAAAGATATGAAATATATAAATATGTATAATAGTGGTATTATATTAAATTTTCACTGTATTTTTAAAACTTTGATGAGAAAGGAGGAATGGAAGGACAGAAAGAGGTAAATAAAGGAGATAAAGTAGCAGCTTGGACAGAATGTTCATATAATCCAGTGCCTGGAAAATTCAGCCTTAATAAACATGTGTTGAATTAATGAATAAATGCATGAATTAAAAAGCACAATTTTACAATCACTTCATCATCTATCTCCACCTTGTTTACTAACATCACATCCATATGATGGCTTTTTATTGGCTCTTGAGCAACAAAAAGCAAAGTTTGGGAGTCCTTCAAATGTCTAAGGGACATACTAAGGTCAATTAAGCAATGTTAGTAAATATATGAGAAATGGAATGAATTTACATAAAAAGGTATGAAATCAAGAATATTCTTTAATTAAAAACAAAATAAAATGTGAGAGTTTATTTCAAAAAATGCCATCATTTTAGATGTAAAAAGTTGTATGTGTATCAACCAGAGAGCAACCGGTGTGAATCTGTAGAATAACTAAACTATAAAATATAGAAACTGATTATATTTTATGTATATGGTAATTATTAATAAATAGGCAAGCAGGTGAGTACACTTTCATAAATCTGTTTGGTGAGTATACTTAGGCGTTTACTCTAATGAAGAAGTAAAAAGGAATGTAGCCCAAAATATAAACTGGTATTTTCAAAGGACTTAAAAAGATTTAAGACATTTCCTCTCTGAATATGTTATTGAAATTAATGAAAGACATCATATTTTGACTGTCCTCATGTGAAAAAAGTTTCTTACGTAACATACCAAAAACCTACAAACTCAAATCATGAAAGTGTTCTTCCTTTGGTTAAGTGTATGTCATTATTAAATGATTCTATTGCCTTAATTAAAGGGCACTGGGGAAAAATATACCTCTTCTCTTAATGTAAACTTTTCTCTGATGTTACATTAATATTATATTCTTAGCAACAGAATGGTATTTTTAGCTCAGTCCTGTATAAATTATCAGAAATTTTGACTTACAATGTTACCTAACAAATGATTGAACTATGTTTGAATTTCACTATGGAGCTGAAGGATTGGGATGATTGCTTACCTCGAACTTTAAAATACTTCACATGATTTGCCACAGCCTCTGCAACACTTTCATCTGGGCAGATTTTTACTCCATCAGGAAACAGAATAGATCTCCGCCTTCTGAATAACCGCTGTCTCTCAGTTTCTCTTCGGTCCAGAGGCTGTTTCTTTGGGGTAGCTAGAGAAAGGTCTGTTGATTCTTCAGGCAGGGGAAAAGAAACTGCACTCTTGGGTTCTTGGATCTCCTCTAAAGATAAGTAGGTTTGTGCTACAAAGTGAAAGTATAATCAAGTCTTCTGATAATGAAGATACAGTATAAAAGGTAACAAATAAAGAAAAACTGACACTTGTGCTACATTAGGATTCAGAAGCCTATGCTCAAATCATAGACAGGCATGCATATCTAAGGAAAAGAGTGAAGCATTCAATCTTTTTCCATTTAACTCCCACTCCTTTCATTCAAGACTGTTATCAAAATCAAGAAAGTATACATCCAATTCCAAAAACATAAATAAAATTAAGATTTAAACCAGAATTACTGAAGAGGAGGGAAAACCAAATTCTTGGAAACATTTTTTAATAGTTTAAATGAAGCAATATCAAAAATTAATAAAGTAGCATTTGATTCCATTTCTTACAGAAATCACATCAAATAATGCTATTTTTAAAGAGAATATACTACAGATATGGAAGGATAAAAACAAATGTAGATTTTTAAATACCTGTTAATGATGGAAAGTCTCCTTCTATCAGGACAAATATCAAAAAACCCAAAGAAATCTTCCCCAAAAAAGGAAACATAATCATTTGGGCCAAAACCAAAGGAATGAGGAGAGGACAAAACCCTTAACTGAGTGTCCAAATCCCTGAAACTTCCAATAACAAAGAGTTATAGGAAAGACCTAACATTTAAAAATCTATGTTTGAGAATGAACAACCACTTCAAAACCATTATAAATTAGCATAAAGAAAAACGGTTGTCCCTTCAAAGTAGCTCTCACTTCTTTTCTGAAATAACCAGCATGCTATAAAAGCGGGTGAGATAAGCTAATTAGGACAGATGGAGAGAGACAATTTCTTTATTCTAATCTAGCGAGCTAAGCTCTTTACTAACACTCTCCTTGCCTTTAACAAGCAGTCCATTAAGAATAATGTGTTTCACATATAATTTCACATATAATTCACTGATTTGTCCAACTTTTCTGAATCTATTAGTTGAAACTGATAGAGTCACATGTTCTCTGGGTTTATATATCTGGTTTATATATCTTAGTCCCTAGGGATAATAATATAATCAGACTGCATATAATGTTCAGACTGACTATATCTGCCTACTTCAATAATACAGAGCTACATACAAAACAATTTGAGTCTTTGTAATGAAACTACTTTCTTGCAAATGTCCTTCCTTGATAGAAAAAAATCACTTATTTTGTCTCCTTCCTTATCTATAAAATAGAATAGAAATAGTAAGCTTATGGTAGAGCAACTGTGCATATTAAATTAACTAATTAACTAATTTAATCTTCACATTGCTCAGAATAGTCCCTGGAACATATTAAGCAGTTAACATAAATGATAGCTGTGGGATAACCTTGTTGTTTAATTTGCCATCAAATGTGAGGCCCGGTATGTTTATCTATATAAGGAACTCCTAACCAAGAAAAGATTTTCGCTGCAGATGAAATTCTCTATATTGGAACAGTTTTTTAAATCAAATAAAACTAGCAGAAAGCAATTAAATTAATCAGAATCCCTGTGGAAGCTAGGATTTACTATCAAATAGCAATGAAATTATATTTTATTTCATGTTATTGCTGGAAAAGTTCTCTGAAAAAATAAGTGCTTTGTAAAGATCTAAATCACATTTCTCTTGAGAATCCTTGACTAATTGTGTTAGCTAAATCACTCTCCATGATATTTTATGCTTTAGGAAAAGCTCAAATATATTTTTTCAATATAGCCTCAAATAAACCACATTTTCAGCCTTTATAAAAGCTAACAAATCTAAATGACCATTAAATACATGTGCACAGTTGCCTTTGCAAAATACTGGTAAGTTCATAAGAAACTTATTTGCCAAATTTATTCTATGAGTAGGAGAAAAAAGCCGAAAATTGTATTAGCCAAGCCAAAGTTTAGTCTTATGAAAAGTTTCATGTTGTCAATTCAGAACAAGGGACAACCCTTAGGTCACAAATATTAGTTGGAAATTATTCTTTTTGACAGCCTCGACCAAGAAGCTAAAAAATCTTCTGAGAATCATAGTAATCTAGAAAGATTGCTGTACTTAGATTGAGAAAACTTGGGCTCAAATCCTGATTTTATCACTTAATATTTGATTTGGGTAAATAACCTAAGCTCTTTGAGCTGGTTTGCTCATCAAAGAAATTAGGTGTGATAATCTGTACCTGTATCACAGGGTCATTGTTAAGAATTATGAGATATTAAAGTTCTCTGTAAACTAATGTATTTGTATTACTAGTAAACTTTGTAAACAGTAATTGTCTTATATTGCAGGTGTTCACAAAGTCCAAAGATGTTTCAAGCTTTGAAATTCTATTTTATTCAACCTCCAAAATAAATTTTCCATTAACTTACATTTCAAATAATTGGCATAAAAGTTTCTAAAACATTATATTATGTTCTATAAAATATAATTCATATAATTTCAGAAACCTGAAGAAATTCAGCTGGGTTTTGATTTGCATCTCTCTAATGACCATACCATCTCACGCCAGTTAGAATGGCGTTCATTAAAAAATCTGGAGACAACAGATGCTGGAGAGGATGTGGAGAAACAGGAACACTTTTACACTGCTGGTGGGAGTGTAAATTAGTTCAACCATTGTGGAAGACAGTGTGGCGAGTCC
>CM052662.1:80821584-80852265 GCA_028533165.1 Leontopithecus rosalia
AGGAAGGAAGGAAGGAAGGAAGGAAGGAAGGAAGGAAGGAAGGAAGGAAGGAAGGAAGGACCTACAATATGCTTAAGATTATTAATTACCTAAGTTCAACAAGTTGCTGACAAAATAAAGAATAAAAGTAAATCTGATCCTTAGAAATTAGAAAAGTAGTTAACAAAGATGAACATCAGATAAACTACTAAATAACTTAGTTCAAGCAAGCTAAACAGATACAAGAATAATAACTTATCTTGTTATCTTCCCCAGCCCAACAAAAACTGTCAAAGAATCATAAAGCAAATAATCTAATGATGTGCCAGCACAGTCCACCTAGCTATGCTCTATTTTATAGATAACATTATTATATTCATGATTTTTCCTTCCTTCCCATCTGTAAAGAACACACTTACTTGGGAATCCTCTGCACTCAAAGACAGTGTTGAAGTGGGATGTAGATCATTATCTAGTTAGAAATAATTAAGCAATTGTAAGTAAGTGTTTATTGTATGTTTTTATACTGGTAACTTAGATAAGCTTAAAATTATAATTTTTATGCAGTTACTGGATGCACAGTAAAAATACTTGAGATCTATTTAATTTTTTTCATGACACGTGTTATAAATAAAATTCAATCAACAGTTAAAACTGACAATGGTTGGCTGTTATAAAATAACAAGTAAACCCCAGAGCCATGATCTCAAATACTAGTTAGCTAGGCAAATTCCCTATCAAAAGACAATCTTCAAAGACAGCTCATTAATCAAAATGTATGCTGTTTAATGCAGAAAGTAATTTGCCTAATAATGGTGCTTCTAACTATGACCACAGAGTTTTGTGAAAGTACATAAATGAGGCTTAAGAGGTTTCAAGATAATTAAACATAATCAGTTGCTTCATCAGTTTATCTTTTTCCCCATGTAGGTTTTGGCCAGTATTCATGGTAATGGCTATATTTCGTTTGGCTTACTGTTTAGGCTACAGCTATAGAACATTTAATTTTGTTATTTTTCTTCTCAAAGAAAGTAGGCTTATTTACTTTAGATTTTGGCTTGTAGGAAAACTCATGGAAGAATTACAAAAGATCCTATATTACCTAGCCAAATTAATAGAGTCTACAAGAAATTACTTAAGTAAAAGTGGGGGATTTCAAGCTACACCTGGAGATCTATGGCATGAATTCTTAGTCATGTTAGCAAAGCTAGTGTATTTTTTAAAATGTTATAATATTATTAATTAGCTAGATTTTGTCACTCCATAATTTATATATATTTCAAAACATCATGTTGTAGCCACATGTAGTGTAATCCCAATACTTTGAGAGCCTGAGGTGGGAGGACTGCTTGAGGCCAGGAGTTTCAGACCCACCTGGGCAACTTAGTGAGATCCTGTCTTTTCAAAAAAAATTTTTTTAATGAGCCAGGTATGGTGGTACACCCTTGTAGTCCTAACTAATCAGGAGGATCACTTGAGTCCAGGAGTTCAAGGTTACAGTTAGCTATGATCGAGCCACTGCAGTATACCAAGACTCTGTCTCCTTAAAAAAAAAAAAAAAAGGATGTTCTACATAGTAAATATGTGCAATTTTACCTGTCAATTTTTTAAAGTTAAAACAAGCAAAAAATGCCAATGGAAATAATAATAATACATGAAAATAAACATAAAACATAGGGTAGTGGTTACTTCTGGATTAAAGAAAGAGAAATGGGAGTGGTCACAGAGGAGATTATTATTCTACTGGAAAAGTTTTAATTTCTTAATCCAGATGAAATGGGTACTGATGTTGATCATATTATACTTTTTTTATGTTTGAAATATTTCATAATAAAATAATTAGTGTTTTAAGTGCTATAATAAAACTTGATACAACAGTACAACTTCAGAATTACATTTTGTCTATAATGAGGCTAGCATAAATATTTCAGGTTTTTTATTCTTCCGGCTAGGTAGGTTCAATGATAATCAATAACTATACTACCTTTAACTTCGTTTTGTTCCCTGTGACCATTATATTACTGTCATCATTATTAAAAACACGATCTGCGTTAAGGATGTCACCTATTGTTTTGTTGTCACGTTGGGACTGCTGAGCCTGGGACTGATGGGATACAGTTTGTGGAAAATCTTCATACACAACTTCTTCTAACCACGGAAAACAAATGACTGCGAGATACCAGTGAGACCTGTTGAAAAAGAACTACAGTCTTAATACCATGCAAAGTCCGAACAATGTAGAATATCTTCTACAGATACATTTTGAGAAAGTGGGCATAACATTTCATGTTAATTTTGAAGACATCCACTATAATATCTCACTATAATAGAGACAATACATACCAAAACTAATTAAATATCCAGAGTTACCAAGGCATAAGTAACACTATTTAGAGTAACATCTGAGTAATTCAAACTTATTTACTTTCACACAAGTGTTTCCTATTAAGGATTTGCCTTAATAAGTAGACTCACAGCATTACCTTTCTCGTGTTGGTGTTTGAAGAGTTTGTTTTCTTAAGTATTTGAAGATTCATCCAAAAATATTTTTATTTTTTATTTAGAAAAATTTTTCTTAAATCCAAACAAAAAAAATTAAATGTCTCAGTCCTGATAGTCTTGTGGTCATTTGTAATTTTTTTTCACTACTTTTACAACATAACCATTGTCAAACCAAAATCCAAGATACAGAATTCACTGTCTTAGCTACTTTTATTTAAAAACATTAAAATAATACTTGAAATGTATGTGCCCATAATTTTTACTGATTATGAATCTAAAAACACAACAAAATATTTTTTTCTGAATTCTTTCCAATATGTTTTTAAATAATCTGAAATACTTACGACTCATTTACAGGTACAAAGATGTAATCTTTATTAAAAATGTTTATGTGACGAGTCCAAGTTCTTACTCTTTTATGTCTTCTCTGTGCCATCCTGAGAATATGAAAGATAGATTTGATATATCAAATATTTTTAAGATAAGGACTTCAAGAGGCATTTTTATATGCTGAAATATCTTAGATTTATTTAGTTTAACGATCTTCTTTAAGATATATCATATTTAATACATTGTAAATATATCCCCTCATAGTATCTCCTGGTTATTCTTAAATTTAATAACTGTAACCAATAATGAAATGGACAGATAAAAGGCAGGAATTTATTAAATGCTTTTTAGATTCCAAAAGTGCCTCAACAACTTAGTACAAGCACAGTTAAATCTATTTATTTTGCTTAGCTCCATCTGGGCATGATATAAAACACTGTCATTAAACCTGAACAGAATTCTCCAACTGTTATGTCTGTGATTACGGAGGTTTTAAAACTCAATGGGCTGAGTGTGGTAGCTCATGCCTATGAATCCAGCTACTTGGGATGCTAAGATGGGAGGATCACTTGAGATCAGGAGTTGAAAGCTAGCCTGGGCAACATAGTGAGACTCCTGTCACTAAAAATATAAAGAAAATTAGCCAGGGTGGTGACACACACCAATAGTCAGTCCCAGCTACTCAGGAGGCTTGCTTAATCTCAGGAGTTTGAGGCTGTGATCACACTGGTGCACTCTAGCCTGCGTAACAAAGCAAGACCCTATCTCTAAAAAATAATCAGTTAATTTAATTTAATTACAAATCTTAATGGAGAAGGAAATATGAGGCTTTTATTCTTAGATTTTTTTAAAATAAAATTCATCTCCCTTCCTTTTATATATAAGGAAACGAAACTACAGGATGACATTAAATGTACCCACCACTCATCCATCTTTCCTTTCTTCAACAAATATTTCTTAGGTTCCTAAAAACAAATAATAAAACTCACCTACACTGCTCTAGAAGTATTCATAATCTAACAAGGGCAGAAAAAATTATAACAAATAATCAAAATGTGTCATAAGAGGTACAAAGGAATTATGGTAAAGCAGCAGTCCCCAACCTTTTTGGCACCAGGGATCAACTTTGTAGAAGACAATTGTTCCAGGGACAGGGCTGGGGGGATGGTTTCAGGATGTAACTGTTCCACCTCAGATCATCAGGCTTAGTTAGATTCTCATAAGGAGCGCACAACCTAGATCCCTCGCATGCACTGCTCACAATACGGTTCATGCTCCTGTGAGAATCTAATGCTGCCACTGATCTGACAGGAGGCAGAGCTCAGGTGGTAATGCTTGCTCACCTGCTGCTCACCTCCTGCTGTGCTGTCTGGTTCCTAACAGGCCATGAATTGGTACCAGTCTGCAGGCCAGGGGTTGGGGATCCCTTTGTTAAAGCATCTAAGACAGCCACCTTGAACAGGGTTGGCTTGCCCACATACAAATGCTACTTTCTTTTCTTTACCTAATCGGGGGAGCTAAGGAAGAAAGATACAAAACCAAGTTTGGCTGTCAAAAAAAAAAAGGTTTTAGGAAGGAATAAAATGACATTTAACAGAGGGATAAAGGTGGTATGTGACTTCTGGCTTAGTCCCTTGGATGAAACTCTTATTGCAGAAGAAAAAGCAAACCATTAATTTCTTATATAACTTTTAACAAGTAATATAGGAAACTGAAATCGTTGCCCCATCTTGTTCATCTAAATAATACCTAACCAAAACCATATGGGTAAACATTAGGAGTAACATAGGATTGAGAATGAGCTAAAAGATGTGACAGCAATTAGACTAACCACATAAAAAAATCAAAGTCACGTTTATTGAATTTTCTCATTTCAGAAGAACCCAACCATTACAATGACTATAAACAATTACTTTCAACTAGTATGTAATCTGTACATTTGTTTTCTATTTGAAAATCTTAAGGATAGACATCTGGTTTTATGTTTATGTTGGTATTTGGCAGATTTCTGGTTACACTAACCTTATTTGATCGAGAATACATTAGACATAGAATGAGGCAAGGAGGATAGGAGAAAATATGAGGGCCAAACATAATCTCTTATTCTCAGTTCCTGTATAGAAAATCCTCAACCAAATGTTTAACAGTTCTTTCAGTAATCATTAATAGGCACTATTATCATCTCGTATGTTTAGTTCCTACTATGTTCCAAGCACTGGGCAAGGCACTGGGGATAGAGTGGAAAATAAGAAAGTCCCTAACTTCATGTAGCTTCAAATGAGAAACAAAAAATGAAGCCAAAAATAAACAAAATGATTAGAGATCTGCTGTGAAACAAATGTTTTAAATTCCAGGATAATTTGTTTCAGGCAGAAAATAGGAAAGAGTTTAGCATATTTGAAAATGGAAAAGAGGTAGGCTGAACTTAAGTATGGAAACAATGTTATGAGATGAGTTTTAAGGAGAGGGAAAGAAGTCAGATCTTGCATGATCTCATAAAGCATGGTAAGGGGTCTGCAGCTTCCCAACACTAATGGTTTGAGCCTTTTGTTGTGGATTTATTGGCCATTCGAATTCATATCTCTTGCTGCTCTGATGACTTTTAAAAACTGATTTGTAGGGATTCCTTCTGTAAACATAACACTAAGTCTGATATATCAAATTGTGTGAATACTGAACAGACCAAGCATTAGCATTCACACTGTGTGTGTGTGTGTGTGTGTATGTGTTGTATCTAGTATCTTATTCATCTTACCCTAGAGGATGCCACTCATGTAACTTGGTTTTTACTATGCATATAACAATAGAGTACATGTCTATTTAAAAAAAAAAAACTTAGTAATACAGCAGAATCTATCTACTTTCATTTCCTTAGTTTGAAGGTGGGTATACAAAATTCACAATCTCTACATTGAATAATCTTAAAATAAAACATGAGACTAAGTGCATGGTACAAATCATTAAATTCTGTATACATAAAACAGAACAGAAGGGCATCAGAAATGTTATCTAATGTATTTAATAAATCTTCCCCTTCCATATATCCGTCTCCACTGGCCCTGATTATCAAAAATACTTTCAAATTGTGGTTTTCTCCTTAATTGATCCTGGCAGGTCTGTCCATCAGACAAATTCCAAACCTACAAAGCCACTTAAAATAGAGCTGACCGTACATCCCAGTTTGTCTAGGAAAGCCCTAATATATTCACACTCATTGCCTAGTGTACCCACTAACAGAGCCTCTTGCTATTCTCACAAGCATCCCAACATAGACCATAAATTATAATAGTCACGACACTATGAACAACAGAAAGAGCTGAACCTTGAAATTGGAATGCTATATCCAATGTTGGAAAACTTACATAACTTCTCTAAGCTTCAATTAATGAAGACAATGACAAGAATACTATAGAATCAAATAACTTTATGTTCACTGTCTTAGTTCCTGGCAGGCGCACAATAAATATTAATTAGTCTTCCTATTCCCACCTTCTTTCTCCAACAATATATCCAATTCAAGCAATTTATCCATTAATCCTCTTCTAACTTATTATTCCTATTATTTTAATAAGATAAAACAAACTCTCATAGCCATTTTTAAAGCAGTCTAATACAATAAAAACTTTCGACTAGAAGTTAGAAGGTAAAGATTTAAGTACCAACCAGTTCTGCCATTCACTAGCTGTTCATCTTAAGTAAAATGTATTAATCTTTATTAGACTGCTTCCTTATCTGAAAAATTGGGATACAGTTTAGATGCCCTATTGAAAGGCACTGTCATGATAGGAAAAACTGAAATAATGTCAATAAATGTATGTTGTAAACTGTACAGCAGTATACAAATGTCTGCACTAACTTTTTAACTAATAACTCAATTTTATTATGCGTCTACTCAAATAGATTATACAAATTGTTAAGCATGGGGAAATGGGTGAAATGCCTCATGCTCCAACAACTACCCAAGTTTCTACTGTCTAAGAAATACCTTCTTTGTTGCCTATCCCTCCACACTGCTCCACAGTTTGAGTATTAACCTAAAACATACTTGGGCAAAAATGAGCTAAATTGTGCAAATATGGTATTTCATATAATGTTGCATTGGCTTAAATAAACAGTCTGTCACTGGGGGTCCAATAAGGGAAACAAAAACAACCCTATGTAACAGAATGTAATGTAGGAAATTGGCTACAGCATTACCAAAAAAAAAAAAAAAAACCCACAAAGCCAAAAAAGGGGACAATGAGACAGCCAAAGATTAGCATATGAGGAAACTGCTATAGCTGCTGGGTGGAGAGCAGAGAAGTAGCACCTCCAGATGGAAGCTGGAGTTACAGCAGGTCTGTCCTCTGTCCTGTGACGGGCGGACTCACAGAGGAAATACAGCCACTGTCAAAATC
Source organism: Leontopithecus rosalia (assembly GCA_028533165.1). Taxonomy (NCBI): domain Eukaryota; kingdom Metazoa; phylum Chordata; class Mammalia; order Primates; family Cebidae; genus Leontopithecus; species Leontopithecus rosalia. The sequence goes on from CM052662.1 coordinate 80,828,793, forward strand.
ACTGCCCAACGCAAAGAGAGTAAGGAAGAAATAAACTAGCTTCTTTCTTCCTTGCCCTCCAACTTCCAGGATTTCCCCCAGGGACATGCAATTTAAATGAAGACTGCAAGTGTCAGCCTTCCTGTCACAGGCAGCAAAACAGTGGAAAGATGGGAAATGGCTCTCACGGCAAACAGACCCAGGACCTACACAAATGGTAGAACTGTCCACTCTAGGAGATACTATAAGGAAGCCATTTTACTAGGGGTATTCAAAAATAATATATTTTCTCTTAAAACTTAAGTACATTAGAGGGTTAACTTACGAAAGATTTGGATTCTCTTCTGTTAAATTATTTTCCTTTCTTGTCAAGCATTTATAGAAAAAACTACTAAAAATGTGACTTCGTTCAACGAGTTCATTTGATGCCTTCTCCAATATAAGATACCTGTAAAGCAGTAACCCCAAAATAGTCAATTATTTTTAGATTTGACTTGGCCTTCCCTCAATTGTCTTATGTGTTCTAGAAATCTTTATTTTTTATCTGTTTAGATCCAAAGCTATCTTGCAGTTTCTCTGATTTCAGATTTCAGTTTGGTTAGTTACCTAGCCTTCCATCATGTAAAGCAGAAATTACTCACTTATTCATTTAATTAACAAATATTTATCAAATTCCTAACATGTGCCAAATACCATGTTTATACTAGAGACACAAAACAAAAGGGAAAAAAATAAAGTACCTGCCCCTGTAGAGCCTATAATCCAGAAGAGTGAGAGTAGAAAATATGAATCAAATAATCATATTCTTAAGTACAACAGTGAAATTATGACACTGTTAAAAAAGTCTAGAAAAATGTTAATAACTGTGATATGATTCATCTCTAAATTCTTAATCCCTTCCTGTACTAACACAATCCTTCCATATAAGCTCATAATTCAATCACTTAGTAATTAACCCTTTCATAACTAGAAAACTCTGCTATTCTTAATAGTTTATGCAGGCTTGAAAAAGTGCAACTGTTTTTTAAAAATGGAGTAGCTAGAGTTTGCAGATCAGAATAATGGAAAGAAAAGAGCTATATAGAGAACTCCAGACAGCCACAGAGTCCTCCCCAGGTATTTAAAAGGGTATCAATCACTGAATGTATGTGAGGAAAGTATCCAGCAGCAGGGAAAGAACTACTCAAAAAGATTAGAAAGAATGATGCCATATGTTCACAGAGACCAAGAATGGTGCCTGTTCCTAACAGCCAGACTGGAAACCTCGGAATTCCTGAGACATTGGGTAGAGTACTCAAAATGGTCTTTCTTCAGTAGTAAGATTAAGTTGTTGCCTCATATAACAAATCTTAAAGGCATCAAACTTTTTCAAAATAATTTTACTGTGTCCCAAAACAAAATTCAAGCATTTTGATAAATACAAAATATCCAGCATCCAATAAAAAAATTACCAGACATGCAAAACTGCAAAGAAATATGACTCATAATGAAGAGAAAAATCAGACCATTGAACCCAGAACTAACAGACATTAGAATTAGCAGAAAAGAATATTAAAAGTTATAACTGTATTTCATATATTCAAAAGGAAACATGGAAGAAGATATAAAAGAGACCCAAACTGAATTTCTAGAAATTAAATCTACAATGTCTATAAATATAATGTGGGATTCTGACCTGAGTCACTGGAATAAAGATTACTACTATAATTAGTAAAACAATAGACCTTAGGTAAGATTATAATAAATTTGATTTGGGAGGGATCTGTGAAATAATTAGGCAATATCTCCACCAATCACTGGAAATCTAGGTCTAGAGATACAGCACAAAATGATGGCTAGAAGCAAATTTCCTTTGCATAAAGTTTTAAAAGTCTTCATACCAATTCCTGCAGCTCTGGCTACAGAAAAAGTTGAGGGAAAAATTAAGTGATAGGGATTTTTTAAATGATAGTTAAATCTTACTGTTCTTAAAGATACAATAGATATCTAAATAGAACTGCTGCTTTTCAGTTCCCAAAATGATTTGTAATTTGTAACTTCTTTCACCAGTATAATAGTTAAAGAAATTTATATCAAAAACCAACAAACAAAAACTAAAAAAGCAAAAAAGCAGTAGCTTTTCTTAACTATATAGTGTCCACAGTAAGTAAAGGAATGAAACTGAATTAGTCAATTCTAGAAAACCTTGGTAAGCAAAAATTTTCCAAATCTGAAATCTTGGCAGGTTACTTTTAACAGGAATTAAACTAATTCAGAGATAAAGACATTTATTTTAAGTTTCTCAGTAAAACCTGTAAAACATATAGGATCATTTATCATTGTACTTACTTAAGGTAAAAATCAATGATTACATCATTAAGAAACTCTCCTTCTTCTAAACACTCCAGATCTTCGTTAGTTACTCCTAGTCCCCCCTTAGTAGGTGGTGGAGGATATACAATCAACCTTAAAAGTAAAAATAAAGTTAGAATACACTGATAGTGAAAATCCTATTATCTAAGAGATTCTTATATGAAACAATAACTGGGCAGTAATATTCTGTAATTTAAATCTGTAGGGTAAAAAACATTTGACAGGGCATAAACAATCATGTTTTCCTTTCTTTATTCTCACAAGCTACTAATTATATACTTCCATTGAGTATGACCTTTTCTTTTCCAATGCTTCCCATGTGGGCTAGTCCCAACAGACTGCTATCTGAATTAGTCTCAGCATTTGTCTAATCAATAGGTTTTATCTCACGATCAGTCATAATATCACAGAAGAGGTTTCTCTTCTCCTTAATTTTTAACTTTAAATAAACTGAGGTAATAAAATGTAGCTTTTCCTTTCTCCGCTTTCTACGTTTGAACCCTCAAGACTAGTTCCCTTCCCTTCAGAAAAGCCAGCAGCCAAAACCGTACTCTACCCCTGGTGGCTAATGTATGCCAGCAGCTGGGCAAAAAAGAAATAACATGGGAGCTTAGGAGGCAAGTCTCCCTATAATAAAGTGCCTGCCATGTAAAACTCAAGAGACTGTAAGGGAAACAAATAATTTTACCACAACCAGAAAGTAGTAGAGAAGAGAGGTCAGCTAATTAGTCATCTTTCTGCTGGCATTCTCTCTTAAAGCTTGGGAATAAGACTAGTTGTGAATTCCTGGCTATAATCTTGGAATAGGTAAAGCAGTACTCAATGAACAAATGTAGTCAGTAACGAAGGTATATATATATATATATATGTACTTCGGAATAGGTAAAGCAGTACTCAATGAACAAATGTAGTCAGTAACGAAGGTATATATATATATATGTACTTCTTGCACCAGAAAGGTTCAGGAGGATAGGAGTCATCCACACTGATTTAATTTTAGTATCATGGCACCTAAATCAAAAAAGTAAACTGTAAATTTAAAGTGCTAATATGATAGTCTCTATCTTATTAGCTATTTTCCTGTCCTATTCTTTCAAGTGTCTTTTTTTCAAAACAAAGAAAAAGAATCACATTGAGGTACAGAAATCACCCATTAAATGCCGAGACTCCATATTCTGCCTTAGCATCATGAGAAGACATAGATGAAATATAAACAAAGAGCAATTTCTGAAAGGGAACTTGTAACAAACTCCCAAGTACCTTAAATTGAAGCATACTTTAGAAAGCAATTTCATTTTCCCTATAACATGTTCAGATAAGGAATGTAGAATTTTTAAAATCATATACTGCTATTCAAATATTTTCAATGAACACTCTAATCTTACCAAACATGACACTTTGGCTGCCATTTATGTCTTACTGACATAAAGGTAAGAAAAATGGCACCTATTTTTTTCTTAACAAATTTTTTGACTTCCTCATAATTTCCTTTAAAAAAAACCTATGTCCATTATTAACTGTCAGCATGAAAGTAAAACTTAAAACATTTCAAAAGGTAAACTACTAAAAAGCAGCAACATGAATAAAAACTACTAATATGCCTATCTACTACAAACAAGCTATGACAGTACATACTTCTGGACAGGTCCAGTGTGCCTGACTTCTCGCCATTCTTCATCTGGATTAGATGTGATAGAAAGGGAGTAGCAACCACTGCTTTGCTTCTGCAGGAAAGTGTAAGTAGGCTTGGCTGCATCTGTATTTGAGGGCTAACAGAAAGTGGCAAGGAAAGGGTTTCAAACATCCTAACTTTCAAAAGAACAAAGTCAAAACCTAGACTTGTTAGAGAAAATGTGACTTTAAATATCCCTATGAGTTACAGCAATACTTTTAGATTTTCTAAAGATATAACCAAACCAAAATAATATTTGTGATCAGAAGATACTGTATGAACAATGGTCAAAGATTAACTTGAAGTACTATACACAGATATGAACTACAGAATTAAAGAAGAATAGAACAATTTTGCTGTTCAAAACAATCAAAAAAGGTAACAGGAAGAAATAAAATTAAAAATTAAGAGGCTACATTTATAATAATGTAATTCCATTATTAAATGGAGAATCTCTAAATTTATATATACAATATAATTAGAATGTAAAATTTTTACAATATTATGCATAAAGAAAGAGATGAAATCTTATACTTTAACACTAATGTGGCTTTCTATAGGCCTTTTGAATAAAAGATTAGCCCCAGGTCAAATTCATGTGCACATGTGTGTATATGAATATGCCATAAATTCTTTTCTTTCTAGAACTACTGGCAGAGATATACAAGCTTCATATATATTACCAACCTCCTATAAAAATAAACATAGCGTTTTACTTACTATTGTTTTGAAGATAATTTTAGACTTACAGAAGAGTTGCAAAAAATCAACCTTACCCAAATTCCCCTAATCTTATCATTTACAACCATAATATAAAGACCAAAACTAAAAAATTAACATTGGTATAATACCATTAACTAAGCTACAGACTTAATTCTGACTTCACTAGTTTTTCCATTAATATCCTTTTTCTGTTACAGGATCCTACAATTCCTTAGTCTTCCCTTCTTTTTCATGCTTCTTTTTGATACTTCTAAAAAGTACTGGTCAATTATTTTGTAACTGGATTTGTCTCATTTTTCTCAGAAGTCATGTTGTACCTTCTCAGTGCATGATATAAAGGGATGTATTATGTCAGTAGGTCTTATTACTGCTGATGCTCATTTTGATAACTTGGTTAAAGTGATATCTACAAGGTTTCTCCACTGCAAAAGTTACTACTTTTTGTAATTAGTACGTATTTTAGGCTACAGACTCTGAGATTATATTTTGTTTCTACTTAAATTTTCACTCATTAATTTAGCATCTGTCAGTGGAGTTTGACTGCAATCATCATAAATATAGTGTTGTACTGATGGTTTTGTGTTTCCCTTATTCCTTTTCCTTTATTAATTGGATTTTTTTCTGAAAAATAATTGTTCCTTACCCATCACATATTATTTATTCATTGATTTACTAACTCAGTTATCTATTTATATCAACATAGACTCATAGTTTTTTAATTTTTTATTTGGTTATAATCCCATGCTGTCATTATTGATTTTGTTTAACAAATTGTTTCAGCCTTGGCACTGGGAATTCTTTTGGGTTGGTTCCTGTGCCCTTTTCACAAAATATAGCATTGGAAAGTAGCCCAATATCAATGAATAAATGTTTTCTAAATCTCCCCCTTCTCTGCCAATTCTATTAATGATGTGCTGACCTGAGATACTGGATTCAGCTTCATTTCTTCAGCAACAGCAGCACCAGCAGGGAAAGAACAAGTTGAAGCACAGTAATAATGAATAAAAGAACTTTCTTTTGAAGAGAGGTTCTGAAACAAAGGAAATGCCTGAATCCAAGACAATGGATAAGAGAGCTCTAATTCTCCACTCATGGTACTTATTTCCATCATAATATCTTTCAACTTCAATTCTTCTTTTTGTGAAACATGATTGTGTAGTTCAAGGAAAATGAATTCACTGGATTTTGCTGCAAAAGGAAAAAATAATTTTTATCAATAATATTATTTTTCAAGAGGATTATAATAAAAATAATTTAATTATGAATAGCAGTAAGGTTGGAATATAACCCAAAGAATTTTATATTTTAGGTATTAATCAAGGCAAATTAATATCCCAAAAATAGGCCATTAGTAATCCAGAACCAAAACTCACAATTGGTGGACTCCTATTCTACTGCACTAAAATGTCACAATAGTACTGATGCTGTATCTCCAGTGCCTGGCATTCAGTAAGTCATAGAAAACATTTGTTAACGAATGTATAAGTAAATGAATAATTAAGTGATAATTATTTTTCTCTAGCCTCCTTTATGAATCAACTCTATCAACTAGGAAAGTATTCCAATTAAACACCTTCTGCATTTTCTCCTCAGTCATTTCAATGGTGATCTCAAAAGACATTCTCTCCCCATAAAATGCTTATAAATGGCTATTTCTACTTTACCCACCTTCTCTGCTATTTAATCATGAATTTTCCTACTAGAAGTAATTAGGGCAGGAAAGTAAGACATTTTAAAGTTATAAAATTTAGTTCACTACGTAACATCTTTACTGTGCAGGAGAGTAGGAAAAGGATAGATCGAACGGGTAAGAAAGAACCTTACTAATTTGATTGATACGGTTCTAAACCTGACTCCTTTAGGAGTTGGATACTAAACAAAGTTGAAAAACATCTCCAGATGTGTATTATGTAGATGAGTGTTATAGGTGAATATGGAAAAGTATTCAACCCAATCTTAAAGGAATGATATATAAGTAAACTGAATTTCACTTTTCAGAAACTAAAAGGCTGAAGGCAAAGACTTCTATATTTTATTTAACTTTGCTGCTAATTCTGTCACAGTTAATTACAGCAAGAAACTATCAAAGGCAAGAAACTCATAAGAAAGGTAGTTGGCCAGGCACAGTAACTCACATCTATAATACTAAAACTTTGGAAGGCCAAAGCAGGAGGATAGCTTGAAGCCAGGAAAGACCAGCCTGAGGAATATATTGAGAGCCCATCTCTACAAAGAAGGGACAGTACGGGACGGGACAGGATGGGACAGGAAGGGCTGGGATGGGAAGGGCCGGAATGGGAAGAGACAGGAAGGGACGGGACCATACTGCCCAAAGTAATTTACAGATTCAATGCTATCCCATCAAGCTACCATTTACTTTCTTCACAAAATTGGGAAAAAACCACTTTAAATTTCATATGGAACCAAAAAAGAGCCTGTGTGCCCAAGACAATCCTAAGCAAAAAGAACAAAGTAGGAGGTATCACACTACCTGACTTCAAACTATACTACAAGGCTACAGTAACCAAAACAGCATGATACTGGTACCAAAACAGAGATATAGACCAATGGAACAGAACAGAGGCCTCAGAAATAACACCACAAATCTACAACCATCTGAACTTTGACAAACCTGACAAAAACAAGCAATGGGGAAAGGATTCCCTATTCAATAAATAGTGTTGGGAAAACTGGCTAGACATACACAGAAAGCTGAAACTGGCTCCCTTCCTAACAGATTATACAAAAATTAACTCAAGATGGATTAAAGACTTCAATATAATACCTAAAACCATAAAAACCCTAGAAGAAAACCTAGGCAATACCAATCAGCACATAGGCAAGGGCAAAGACTTCATGACTAAAACACCAAAAGCAATGGGAACAAAAGCCAAAATTGACAAATGGGACCTAATTAAACTAAAGAGCTTCTGTACAGCAAAAGAAACTATCATCAGAGTGAACAGGCAACCTACAGAATGGGAGAAAATGTTTGCAATCTATCCATCTGACGAAGGGCTAATATCCAGAATCTACAAAGAATTTAAACAAATTTACCAGAAAAAACAACCCCATCAAAAAGTGGGCAAAGGATATGAACAGACACTTCTCAAAAGAAGACATTTATGGAGCCAACAAACATGAAAAAACCCTCATCATCAGTGGTCATTAGAGAGATGCAAATCTAAGCACGTTCTATTAGATACCATCTCATAGAATGGCGATCATTACAAAGTAAGGAAACAACAGATGCTGGAGAGGATGTGGAGAAATAGGAATGCTTTTACACTGTTGGTGGGAGTATAAATTAGTTCAACCATTGTGGAAGACAATATGGCAATTCCTCAAGTATCTAGAACCAGATATACCATTTGACCCAGCAATCCCATTACTGGGTATATACCCAAAGTATTATAAATCATTTTACTATAAAGACACATGTACACATATGTTTATTGTGGCACTGTTCATAATAGCAAAGACTTGGAACCAATACACTACTTAAAAAAAAGAAATGCCCATCTATGACAGACTGGATAAAGAAAATGTGGCACATATACACATGGAATACTATGCAGCCATAAAAAAGGATGAGTTCATGACCCTTGCAGGGACACGGATGAAGCTGGAAACCATCATTCTCAGCAAACTAACACAAGAACACAAAATCCAACACTGCGTGTTCTCGCTCCTAAGTGGGAGTTGAACAACGAGAACACATGGACACAGGGAAGGGAACATTACACATCGGGGCCTGTTGGGGACTGGGGGGTATAGGGAAGGGATACCATTAGGAAAAATACCTAATGTAGATGACAGGTTGATGGGTGCAGCAAACCACCATGGCACGTGTATAACTATGTAACAAACCTGCACATTCTGCACATGTACCCTAGAACTTAAAGGATAATTATAAAATAAAAGAAAAACAGAACAGAAATTGCCAGGCATGGTGCTATGCCCCCTTAGTCCCAGCTACTTGGGAGGCTGAGGTGAGAACATCACATGAGCCCAGGGGTTTGAGGTTGTGTCGAGGTATGAACACGCCACTGCACTGTAGCCCAGGCAAGCGATTAAGACTGTCTCAAATGAAAAGAAAGAAAGGAGGGAAGGTAGTCAAAGATGACAAATGACTAAAAGGTAAGGCATTCCTTTTTTTTAAAGAACTTATCATTTTCAAAGTGAATGACCTTTAAGTTTTTTAAGTTATTCTTTTTTATTTTAAATGATAATTTCTATTGGTTGAATACAACTAGAAGGAGAAATTATGTGAATTAAATAATCTATCCTAAAATTAAGGAATAAAATTATTTTAACTAAATTAAATTAATTTCAAGTCACTGAAATAACATTCTATTAACATATTTTGGAGAAAAACTATTTATAGGATGTTTCAAGTTATCCTGAAATTTAGAAATCATTACACTCACATTGCTGGCTTAATGCAGAGTGTTCTAACTGGGTCTGAATCTCTTGAAGATAATCCGAAGAGACCCAGAAGAAAAGAATAGCATGGCTCCTTTTACTTTGATCATCATTTTTACTTTTCCATAACCCAAACCGTTTTAAATGTGAGGTATCCACTAGCAATGAAATCTCATTCAGGGACACTGAAACAAATAAAAGGTAACAGTTTAAAAAATTCATCCATTTAAGAATACACCACTTAAACATTACATAATACTTCTTAATACACTACTTAAAAAAGAATTATATAGAAGTTTTTTCAAAAACATATTTCCAATGCATTTTGCTAACCTTCGCTAAAATGCCAGAAGCAGTATTATTAGAGTAAAAACAAATCACATTACAATCAGGAAAGGCTAAATGACAATTAAATAGAGATTTAATCTCTCTCACTATATGATTTCAGTTATATCCAGTGAGGGAAAGTTTGAGATTAAATATTCATAATATAAAAACTCTGTCCAGGGAGAATTCTCTCCAGGAATTCTGATATCATTAGCAAAAAGGGGGAAAAAAGTCTAACAATGCAGAAAACTAAGCACAATATAACTCAGAAAATTATATATTTCCCTCTTTTCTACTTTGGCCAATACTATAAACCAAGACTCCAAGTGCTATCACAGGTCAATTTCTGCCCATCTTTCTTCTCCTAAAGTATTTGCATTCCACTATACACACAAGCCACTACCAAAAGAGCCTCAAGAATATTATGAGGTTCTGAATGGTCTAAGGATATATTTCTTTTAAAATTCTTCCAGGTTTTATTTCTCAAAACCTCTAGATAATCATTCTACATTATTAGTCTTTCTCCCTTTTAGGGAGCTAAAGGCATCTCCTCTGAGGACTTTTACCCTTCAATTCAAAGAAACATAAAAACACTGATTAAAGAAGTCCTGAAGGCCACCTCGTTCCACTTCAATACAGCAAGCAACTGAACCAGGAATACAAGTATCAGTCAAGCATAAACCCCAGATGGGCACCTATTTGAAACAAACCTCTTAGTATTCCTCCCAGCATTATTTCCTGGAACTTTGCTACTCAAAGTGTAGTCTAAGCTGAGCCTGTGACATTAGCATCAGCATCATCTGGAAGACTGTTAGAAATGCAGAGTATCAGGTCCCACCTTACATCTACTCAATCAGTAATCTCAGTTTAACAGCCCACTCCACCCATGATTCATATGAACATTAAAATATGAAAATCTTCCCATGATGAGTACTCAGGTAATTTTCCAGTCATCTTAATGTTCCCAAGCCAGTCATTCTATTCAAACTATAACTCTTCCATTCTGAAAACTGTCAGTAAAACTGGCAGCAAAGACTAACTGCTAAAATTAAAACCAGAATGAGAGCCCTCAGAATACTACTCACCATTTCTTTCTCATGAATCTCATAGTCCCACAAGTACATGTGATACATTTCAGTAAAATCTACACGACTGTTACTAATCTAATTGTTCTAGGTGTTTGGAATGAAAGCTAAATTTTCTTTAGGTAGACAGCTTTAAAATATTATCTTTTTAAAAAAGGAACTTAACACCATCACGAGAAAAATTTATACCTCACTACCAAGTTTGCCCCCAATATATGGTTTATTCTGTTACAGGTGTATAGCAGATACTAAAAGCGGGCAATGCCTCCCCACTTTTCCATTTCTTCTTCCTTAGTAACAGAACTCTAATTTTACTGAGGGAAGCAAGATACACAGTTTTGAAAACTCTATTTCCTAGCTTCCTTTAGAAAGGGGTATGTGGCCATGACTAGTTAGCTAATAAAACAAAAGCAGAAAAGGTTGGGTAGCATGGACATCTAAGAAGGCTCCTCGAAAGGGCAAGAGATTGGTAGCATGTGCTCTGTTTATGGTTTTCCCCTTCCTACTGCTTTCTGTCTATAAAACCAACATGGTGATGGAGTATGAGCTACAAGAATGGCCATCACACAAACTGAAGGATGCAAGTCATGTGTCAGGAATGACAGAATAGAAAAATGCAACTAATGTGTCAGGGTCACGTGTCCCTGATGACCCAGAAAACATCATATCAATTCAGATTACCTCTAGATTTCTTCTATGTGAAGAAAAAATAAAATATTTTCTTTATGCCACTGTTACTAACAACCAAACATAACACCTAATATAAATATGCATACATCAGTTTTTCCCCAGCTGCATAGAAAAACAGGAAACATTTAGACCCTCAGGTTCCCACCTACAAAAGCCTTTATAGGCATGTCTTGTTTTAAAAAGATTTTGCATATGGGAACTCAGACAGAATTTGAGGAAGAAGACTAGTATTTTCTTCTTCCATTATAAAATTAAAAATCTATTACCACTGAAGAGTATTTTTCCACAATCTGTAATAAAATTTGTCTTTTAAAAATTATATGTGATAGAAAAATTATAAAATAAGAAAGCAATATTATAAATATTAACTTTGAAAATCCAAAATATCATTTTTGATGTTTATATCACAAGAATTTGAGAGGTAGCTCTTTTTGTTACCCAGGTCTTTAACCATAAATTATAGTGCTATCTTTTCTGAAATTGTCATCCCCTTTTAAAATCACATGATTTTTTTGTTTGTTTCTTCTAAAGAAGAAACATTATATTATGCCTTAATAATTTATTAATATTTCCTATTTAGGACTATTTCTGTGCCTTTTATATTCTTACTACTTAATTAAGATATAGTAAGTATCAAATTATTAGAACAATTATCATAACATAGTTTTGGATTCTGTGCATAAAATATCTGTGGAATCCAACTAAATCCAACTAATCCAACTAAAAAGCTACTTTGATAGCCTCTCCAATCTTGGAACAGAAGCTTCTTCTTCTCTAATACCTATCTGTGCCATTTGTGTGTTTCTCTTCCTTGTTCTTTTTATAATTCAATATATAAAAAGATTAATCTCTATTGTTTATTGGTTTTTTTAGTGTCATAATTTATTCGGAAAGATTTTCAGTTGGGAAGATAATGAGAAAATGGTGCAAGTCTCTATAAACTGCAGGTACGTTTTCCAGTCTACTCTCCCTTACTCAATTGTATAAAATTCTCTTACTCTCTATGCAAAAACATTTTACACGTTTGTGTGTAATATTAAACATTTTCCTTATGCTTCTTTCTTTATAGTTACTATTGTTATTCATTTTTATATATGCCAAAATATTCTTGCTATCAAAACTGTATTTCTGTTAATCCCAAGAAATCACCATGAATCCTTTAATATTGTTTGATTTATAGTCACTAAAACAATAGCATACTATTTGTAAAACAAGTCTATTATAAAACATTTTTACTCTATTTGGAATTGCTAAAAATATTAAGGTTATTAATTATTAAACTTAGTTTTATTTAAATTTATACTCAAAACTACAGTAAAAAGGTAAGGTCATAAGAGAATGACAACTTACCTTGAAATGGGATCTTAATATATTTTGTTGTGATCTGAAGAAAAAAATTAAAAGGCAAACAATGAGTTACCACTCAAAATGTGTTACCATTCAAATTAATTTTTGTTTTTCAATTCACGAGTAGATATTCAAAGTCTACACTATAAGTGCTCAAGCCTTTTTGTCAATAAACCAATAAAATATTTCACTATGAAGACTTAGTTTTATGGAAATTTTAAGAACCCCATGTAAGTAATTTAATTCTCAATATGCTCATTTACAAAAACCAGTAAGACTAATAAATATACTTTTCAAAAATGTTTTCTGAAAATTGAAAGACTAAAACAAAGCCCAGAAGAAACTGCCAAGAGACCTCTAAGTAGCAGCAACTCTGGCAAATATAAATATTCTAGAAAACAGAGTTTGATTTTTGGCTTTGCTAACTCAACAGCTGACGACGATCCCCTTAGTGATGAACTCACACTAATGACCAAATTCACAAGAAACTGCTGAACAAACCAAATGCCAACATATTATATTATTATTTTTTACTTTTTACTTTTTGGAGGAGTCTCACTCTGTCACCAGGCTGGAGTACAGTGGTGCAACCTCAGCTCACTGCAACCTCTGCCTCCCAGGTTCAAGTGATTATTCTGCCTCAGCCTCCCAAGTAGCTGGGACTACAGACACGTGCCACCACGTCTGGCTAATTTTTGTATTTTTAGTAGAGAAATTGAATTTTAATTTTTCACCATATTGGCCAGGCTTGTCTTGAACTCTTGATCTCATGATCCACCTGCCTCAGCCTTCCAAAGTGCTGGGATTGCAGGTGTGAGCCACCGCACCCATCAACATATTATACTATTTATAATGAGAAATTAAAATTGTCAGAAGGCTTGTTTCCCACCTGGTGTGAACATTCTGTTTCTGTACAAAAACTACCAACTGTAATTTAAAATTTGCTTTTACCACATAAAAGTAGAACTAGAAAAATCAGTTGTGTAATGTGAAACGGCTACAAGTTATACATCCAACTTCATTCACAACAGCGATACACCTGTCAAAATAACACAAATTAAGTCCCTAAGCCAGAACATTCCCTTCCCTGGATGACTTGGGTACCACCACCGTCTTCATTCCCAGCATTCCTCTTCCTTTGTTTCATGTTACCAATTCCGTTCTGACTGAGGTTCTTACTCTTTCTGCTCCTTCTGCCCCAGGACACTTATTTTCTCTTGATACCTTTTGTATATATCTGTCTTTTATAATAAGGTTGTGGAGCACCTGTAAATCTTACATGCACTATCTAAAACAGGGTTTTGCTTTGAAACTTGCTTTTCCATTAGTGTCAAATGAATTTGTACCTATTTACTTATTCTTTGGTCCAGTTTTGTTGTTGTTTAATACATTTTATTGATCAAATAGGATATAGTATGTGAGCACATAACAAAATCAAAATGTTCTTGGTACGTGAGCTCCATATAAGTACCATACAATGTTCGGTGAATCCACAGGTTTATTTTGACTCCATTTATTTTTCAATTTAAAAATTATTTTATATTGTACTTTCACAAATAGAAAGCCCTATATTCCATAGGATAGGTAAGTCAGCCACTAAAGCAAAATGTGAGGCAACAGATCATAATTAGCTAAAAGCTGAACTTGGAGTTAAAATCCTGCCTCTATTGTCTCTATCACTTACACAAGTAATAAGTATGTAAACTTAGATAACTTACTGAACCTCTTCCAGCTTTAGTAAGACCCTTAATCAAGGAGAGCTGTTATCATTAGACACCAGCATCTGATCAAGAATGTTATGTAGTTTAATTAAATATGTAATCACCATTACGTTCACATAATTGCCACCATATTTAATGTATATTTGTCCCTTTCCAAACTCTTTCTGGCATGTTTCACAGGGTCTTTAATCTGATAAAATATATTTTGGCAAATGTAAATCATTACTTCTAAAAAATAAACAGAAGGGGTATTTGCTTTTTAGAGTCTGTACAGCCATGACTTCTGAACTATAAAATAGAAGTAGTACATCTGTACGATCCCCACCTCTACTTACTACATTATTATCTCACTTTCCCCCATGAAGTGCTCAGGAACCACCGAACTGTTCTACTTGGCAAGGATCTGATATTCATTTATACCTCTGAATAATGACTAGGCCAACATGTTACCTCTCCAGAGTTATAACCCTGCTCCCTCCCAGCAGACTTAACCCCTGGATAAAAAAAATAATTAAAAATTCATGGCAATAAGGTAAACCTAGTTCTCTGAAATCATACCAACTTTGTTTAAAATTAAGAAAAAAGCTGATAATGAGATATTTTTTCATTTCTTACAATAGCTAGTCCAGTTCTCTGACTATAGTACTACTTACTTTCTGGCACTATCAACAAAGATTTTTAAGAAGGACAATATTTACATTTATTGCAGCATTTGCTACACTAAAAAAATAATTTAAGTGTCCAACTATAGGAACATGGCTCTAATTTATGTAATAATTTCCAGCCATAACTATTTTTCTAATTCAGCTAAATTGTAACTATCATGAGTGAGAACAGTATCTCTAGTGTCTACAATAATGTTTAACATATAGTAGGTAGTCACTGAATATATGAAGAATAAATAAATATAATTCTCTAATATCTTTACCCACGAAAAAAGAAAAGAATTCTGAAAAAGAATTCCTTTTTAAAATTCTTTTTCTTTTCTAACATCAAATTTGTTTTATTTCAAATTTGTAACAAAATATATTCTGGGCAACTTTTCAGACATCGTTTTATAGAATCATCATAATCCCTGTATTGCTAAAACTCTGGAAGTCATCAAGTGGTCCAGCCCTTCAGCCCAGGAATACAGGTAGAATTCACATGATAGGTGATAAGAAAGCAATGTCCCTGGGACACTCTGATCCCTCCTTTTTACCCTGGTAGTTAAGGTATAATCTTAGGACTATATATATACATATTTGTGTGTGTTGAATATTAGTCAGTGAAAAAGTTAAAGTGACAAGTCCTATGCTTTGTTCTCGTGGCTTTTTGAAGTTATCCACCTCACCAGCAGTTGGAAGGTCTCTCAGGTCTAGCAGCCTCCACCCATGTGTAATCCTGAGGCAAGTGTGCATCTTGATTTTTTTTCCCCAAGAGATCACTCAAGGGAGAGAACAACAGAAACCCAGGCCACTAGTACTTCCCCAATTTTAGATGAGGTAAGAGGTTAGAATAAATTAACTGACGGGGAATGGTAGTGGGTAGCAGTCAGACCCAGGATTCAGATTGGAGTAGTTGCCTGATCTCAGGAAGGTCTAAGGAAAAGAAGCTTTGACCTTTTTTTTTCCCTCTTAAATAGTGGCATGAAGGCCAGTGAAATGTGATTAGTCTCCTAAAATGACTTCTAATTCTTCCAGGTCCTTCTGGAGAGCCAAATCCTCCTTAGTGACATCTGGCAGCTCCAAGGCCAACTTCTAGCTTCTCCAGGGCCATCTAGCTTCAGAGTTTTTCCTTAGTTCTCTGTAGCACTTGGAAATATATACCCTTCCTGCTTTGGAAAATCCTGGCTGTAGTTCTTCAGCCTGATAGCACCACCTGCCTAGAAGAAAATGAGCCATGGGATTTTCTGGCTGGAGAGCAATGGCTTTGTCCACATGCTCCTTGAAGCTAAAGCCACTCTGGGTGCGCCTCTGGGTGCGCCTTTGGGTGCTCTCATGCTCAGCCAGCTGACCACAAAGCACTGCATACCACAGGTGACAGTCAGCACTCTCCTCCCCCTTCTCTAGAGCAGCCTCTGCTTCTTCTTTTCCAGCTAAGGCATATGACTTCTTCTCGCTCACCTCCTCAGGGAGCTCACACATGTCACTGTAGGCCCAGGCCAGGCGCCAGAGAAAGTCCTGCTGGCTTCCATATGCCAGCTTGTTGTTGAGCAGCAGCTGGAAGCCCTCCCGCTTGCCCTGCTCATCACCCTGGTGCATCTCATCCGCCTGCTGCAGGAGGGGCAGCATATCCTCCAAGCCTGAGGAAGCTCCAGTCTCCAGGGCACTGGGCACCAGACCTGAAGCTGCCTCCACCTCCAGATCCAGAGAATCCTTTCTCCCCATCTTCACAGTCTCACAACTTGCTTCATCTTCCCCATCCTCACTCTCTTTGTCAGAGTCCCGTTCATTGTCAGACTCCACATTGGCTGTTGTGTAACTCCCTGCGCTCTCGGCATCTGTAAACGTAGCTCCCGAGGAAGCCATGAAATAGACAGAGCTGGAGCCAGTGGAGTCACTCCTCTCCAGGACAAAAGGAAACCCTCGCCGCCGAGCCACTCTCTGGTTCTCTTCCATGTGCGATCGGACCTCCCCAACGATCTTCCCTGCAAGCCCTCGCAGGCTGCTCCTCAACTCCTCCACCTCCTGCTGCAGCACCACAAGCCTGGTCAACACAAAATCCAGGCCGTCCAGCACCTTCTCCTGACCTTCCCGTGGAAGGCTGGGCAGCACCGCTCCATCTCCAGCCCCACCAGGGACAGCCCGCAGCAGCATCACCAGCAGCCAGCAACCATGGCAGCAGCCGCCACGGACTCACACTATCGTCTAAAATTCTTTTATTTATTCTCAGTTATTCTTATAACTAAGAATATGTGGTATTTGGTTATCTGTTCCTAGGTTAGTTTGATGAGGATAATGGCCTCCAGCTCCATCACATTTCTGCAAAAGACAAGATCTCGTTCTTTTTTACCTGCATAGTACATGGCATATATGCAGTACATTTTCTTTATCCAATCTGTCACTGAAGGGCATTTAGGTTGATTCTACGTGTTTGCTATTATGAATAGTACTGCAATTCACATGCATATGTCTTTGTGGTAGAATGATTTATATTTGTCTAGGTGTAATACCAGTAATGGGATTGCTGGGTTGAACAGTAATTCTGTTTTTGGTTCTTTGAGGAATCACCACATTACTTTCCACAATGATTAAACTAATTTACACTCCCACCAAGAGTAAATAAGTCCTTCCTTTTCTCTACAACCTTGCCAGCATCTGTTATTGACTTTTTAATAATGGCCATTGTGACTGGTGTGAGATGGTATCTCATCGTGGTTTTGATTTGGATTTCTCTAATGATCAGTAATACTGAGCTTTCTTCATATGCTTGTTGGCCACATGTATGTCTTCTTTGGAAAAGTGTCTGCTCATGTCCCTTGTCTACTTTCTAATGGTTTATTTTTTCCAGTGAATTTAAGTTCTTTATAGATGCTACATATTAGACCTTCATCAGATGCCTAGTTTGCAAATATTTTCTCCCATTCTGTAGGTTGTTTACTCTGTTGATAGTTTCTTTTGCTGTGCAGAAGTTCCTTAGTTTATCTAGATCCCATTTGTCAATTTTTGTTTTTGTTGTGATTTTGATATCCTCGTCATGAGATCTTTGCCTGTGCCTATATTCAGAATGGTACTGCTTAAGTTGTCTTAGGGATTTTATAGTTTTGGGTTTTCCACTTAAGTCTCTAATCCATCTGGAGTTGAGTTTTGTGTATGGTATACGGAAGGGGTCCAGCTTCAGTATTCTGAATACGGCTAGCCAGTTATCCTAGAACCATTTATTGAATAGTGAGTCCTTTCCCCGTTGCTTGTTTTTGTCAGCTTTGTCAAAGATCAAATGGTCATAGGTACGCAGCCTTATTTCCAGACTCTCTATTCTGTTCCATTGACCTGTGTGTCTGTTTTTGTACCCGTATCATACTGTCTTGGTTACTATAGCCCGATAGTACAGTTTGAAGTCAGGTAACATGATACCTCCAGCTTTGTTCCTTTTACTTAGGATTACCTTGGCAATCAACCTCTTTTTCTTTCTGATTCCATATGAAATTTTAAATAGATTTTTTTCTATTTCTGTGAAGAATATCATCGGTAATTTGATAGGAATGGCATTGAATCCATAAACTACTTTGGGCAGGATGGCCATTTAAATTCTATTGATTCTTCCTATCCATGAACATGGAATGTTTTGCATTTGTTTGTGCCATCTGATTTCTTTGAACAGTGTTTTCCAGTTCTCATGGTAGAGATCTTTCGCCTCGCTGGTTAGCTATTCATAGGTATTTTATTCATTTTGTGGCAGTTGTGAATGGAATTGCATTTCTGATTTGGCTCTTGACTTTGCTACTGTTGGTGTATAGGAGTTCTAGTAATTTTTATACTTTGATTTTGTATCCTGAAACTTTGCTGAAGTTGTTTATCAGCTGAAGGAGCTTTTAGACTGAGATCCTATATCTAGAAAATTTATATATAATATACGTAAATATAGAGAGAGAATCCAAACATCGAATCATGTCATCTGCAAACAGAAATAGTTTGACTTCCTCTCTTCCAATATGAATGTACTTTATTTCTTTCTCTTGCCTGATTGCCCTGCCCAGGACTTCTGACAATTAATTTTTAGGACCACTTTACAATGCTTATTGAATACTTGCAGTTCCCTACTATTTATAATAGTAAAAATATTGGGACAACTGAAATGACCAACAATTAAAAATTTTTAAAGACAACCAAATATCCCAAAATAAGTAAAGGAATTAAATTAATGAAACTATGGTAAGGTATAAAATAGTCCATATTATATAATATCCCTTTGTTTTACTGTATATATATACATATATGAAGAATATGCAATGATATATACTATACAGTGAGTGGCAGCTGTCTCTAAGCAAGATGTATGTGTCTGTAACACTGTTCCTTTACTAATTTGTTTGTGGTTTTTTGCTTAATGTTGGTTTTGAGCATGACATGCCCATCTGACTGTGTAATAATGTAAGTGATACCTTAATCCACTGTCGAATATTTATATTGTATTTTTCTCCCCCAGGCTAATAATCATTACTGGCATATATTCAGGTTAACTGACTTTTTGCCATTACAAAGAACTCAACAGAAACAACTGGGTAAACCTGAATTTAAAACAATAAAGTAAAATAGGAGAGAAAATCCTGAAAAATGAATAAAATTCCTTAAAGAAAAAGAATTGTAAAATCACACCAGACATGCCAAAATCAGTGAAAACCAGTGGCCAAAAAATATTAATTTTAAATTAAATCATTCTTGAGCTTTCAAAGCAATGTTGACTAAATCAAAAACTACTATTATTTGCAGTTCCCGGAATTTGGGATCAGGTCTTTGTCTGCATGGCTACCAAGAAAACAACAAGTACTTCATGTCTTATTCATGTGCTCTCTTCTCTGTGAAGCCTTTCCTGACTCCTCCAGTCATTGGTAGATATCTATTGCCATATGCGCCCTTCTTGTACATACTTTTGTTTTACAGTTTACCATAATGTAAATATTTACATGTGTCTCTTCCATTAGATTAAAAGTTCCCTGAAAGCAGAAACCATATCTTAGCATTTTTATAATCTCTGTCCTATCCCTAATACACTGAAATATTAATGAAACTGATATAAAAATGCCTAAGTTACTAAATCTGACACAGTCACTTCAACAAACACTTAAGTGCCTACTTAGAGTTGAAACAATTATGGAAGGTATAAAAGGAACTAAAACCATGGTTCTTTACTGTAAGAAGCTTAAAGGCTAATGGAGAGGTTTAGACAAGAATATAAGTAATTATAAAACACAGAATAAATCTTAGAAGTACAAATGAAGTGTTGTAAGTACACATCAAAGGAAAAAGTTAATTCTGTCTGTCAAGGAGGGATCAGGAAAAGTTTCCTGGAAGAGTCAGTATATGAAAGAATCTTTAAAGGAGATCAGGATTTTAAAAGGTACAAATGTTAAGAAAATATAGAGAACTGGCTGGGCTCATGCCTGTAATCCCAGCACTTTGGGAGGCTGTGGCAGGGGAATCACTTGAGGCCAAAAGTTTGAGACAAGCTTGGCGAACATGGTAAAACCAATCTCTACCAAAAAAAAAAAAAATTAGCCAGGTATGGTGGCACGCACTTGTAGTCCTGGCTACTGGGGAGGCTGAGGCACAAGAATCACTTGAACCCAGGAGGCAGAGGTTGCAGTGAGCTAAGATCACCCCACTGCACTCCAGCCTGTGCAAAAGAGTGAGACTCTATCCACCACCCCCCACCCTGCAAAAAGAAAGAGAGAGAGAGAGAGAGAGAGAGAACTGAGTGAGAACCAGTCTCACTTTCATATACAGTAGATGAGGAAGAATATTTTTTTAAAAATTAGAAAAATAGAGTAGGATTAGGTTCTTGAACATTCTTAATTTAGAAATTTGGAGAAGTCAGTTTACAACCATTTAAACTAGCAAAATGAGATTTCTTCTTTACACTCCAAATTATACCTTGAAAAAAATTTTACTTTACCATCAGCTAACTTTTAGAACCCAAAGATTATCAATTCTACAGGTGATTTTTTTTTCACACATGCTTTTCATCAGTGTATTCAGATTTTAGGAAGGGAGAATTAAAGACACATTTCAAATTGAGTATAATGACTTTCAACATATCCCAAGTGTCCCATATAAAATAAATCTTAATTCTATTCTCATTTGTGCTAAGAAAAAAATGAAAATGCCTTGTCCAAGATCCAAAACTAGAAGAAAATTAAAGAAAATATACTTACTGTAACACAACCTTTAGAAGCTCCTTTTATTTTACCAATATAAACAGAAGTAAATACAAAATCCAGTTGTAGATCCATCTCATTACTAGGCATAATACTGGAAATGTTTTCCATGACAGGATTATATGGGCATAATTCAGATGACATCTAACAAGGAATAAGTCATAAAATGCATATAACTGTAAGTATTATATAAATGCTGAAAATAACTTTCACTGTCAAATTCTTATATAAATTACCATTAGTGAATTTTTGAAGAATTTTATACTGTTCTGTGAAGAAATCATTATCTAGACTTTTTTTCTGAAAAAAGTATATGACTTACCTTTGAGAAAATTACACTAAATAGTTGAATCCAAAATTAATTTCACAGCCTAAGCTCCAGAAATATATATTCCTCTGTATCAAAGCCATGGTTTCATATTCAGTAGTCTCTAATAGGTTTTATTCATTTTTAACTTGACAGAAATAAGTTTTAAACATATATGCACTTTTGTTTAAAATGAGTTTTTAAATATATAATCTCTTTTAATCCCCACAGCCACCCTATAGGCAGGATTTTTAGTTTTCCATTTCATAAATAAAGTTAATGGATGTTTACAATGGTTAAGTGACTTGACCAAAATTATGTGATTAGTAAGAAGCAAAACAAAGATTCAAATGTAGGTTTCCCTCTCTAGGTCCAGTGTCACTTCAACCACATAAAATTATTTCCATTATCCAAAATGTCATTCTTGCTACTGCCCTTTAAAAAGTTATTTTTATTTTAGATTTAGGGGGTACATTGGCAGAGTTGTTACAAATGTATATTACATGATGCTGAGGTTTGGGTTTCTATTGAACCTGTCTCACAGATAGTACCCAAGAGGAAGTTTTACAGCCCTGGCTCCTTTATCCCTCCCCCTACTTTTGGAGTCTCCAATGTCTACTGTTCCCATCTTTAGGCCTGTGTGATACTGTACTTTTAATGTGTCATGAAGGAATGTAAATGCCTAAAAACCATCTGTTATATCAAATCTATATGCTTTATTGTATACTCTATGTTTGAAGACAACCAACGAGAAATGGCTTATACTTGCCTGAAACCTCAAATATCACCTCACTTCCACTCAATGACTGTATAACTTTGCTTTTATATAAAAGAAAAACAGGCAGTATCAGCAGCAACTCTTTCTCACAATTTCTTCTGAATTTTACACTACTTTCAGATGACTTTTTCAACTTTTTCAAATGTGCCCAAGCTCTGCACATTATTCCTAACATCTCACATGACCAAATAAACAGATTATCCCTAAAGCCATTATTATGCACATGTACTCACTCCCCTCTTACCTCTAGCAAATGTGACTAATCCTCATCTAAAACACGTATCATACTCACTATTTTAAACCCAGCTCATAATGCCATTTACCTGCTTAATTGAATTTCTTTGTCATTCTCATGTTTATTTATTATACTATTATATTCATTTCACATTTTATTTAAAAAAAACTAGCTGGCTTCTAAAAATGACCAATCCATATTTCTCATAATTCATTAAAAACGGAATGAGAGAGCATACAGATGTGGCATTCTGCCATATATGTCTTGGTAGATCTCCACAGTATTGGCTGCTTGGTTGTGATTATGAATTTAGTAAATTCTACAAGATATGTTATTTTCTTATAATATGATCAGTTCATACTGCATTGTCAATTGATACATTGCCAAGGTCTAATTCTTCTACAAGTTTAAATTGATTATCAACATTGTCACTTTTAATTATACATACAACTAAACCATCAAGTTGGATATTGACCCAATCTGGCAAAAATGGTTACATTTTTGCAAAAATTCAGAACAAAGCTGCTGAGGTGATTTCTACATGGAATACCAAATGCAAAAACAAATACCCATTAAACAATAATCAGACCAAACTTCATCACACACTGCAAAACGAGAGTCTCTGACATTATTCAAAAATAAAACAAAAGAAGTTTACCATAATTCTGCACTGATGGTCAATGATAATCTTTTCTTACAAACAGAATAATCAGAGGCTAATAATAAGAATAAGCACCAGCCAAGAGCAGTAGCTCATGCATATGATCCTAGCCCTTAAGGAGGTAGAGTTAGGAGGATTGCTTAAGCCCCGGACTTAGAGAGCAGCTTGAACAACACAGGAAGACATCATCTCTACAAATAATATATATGTTAAAAACATGAGCCAGGCATGCTGGCACAAGCCTATAATCTCAGCTCCCTGAGAGACTGAATGAGAGGGATGCTTGAGCCCCAAGAGATTGAGGCTGCAGTAAGC
>CM052662.1:80852365-80862377 GCA_028533165.1 Leontopithecus rosalia
AGGGAGGGAGGAAGGAAGGAAGGAAGGAAGGAAGGAAGGAAAGTAGGTAGGTAGGTAGGTTGGTTGGTCCAAGATGGCTGAATAGAAACAGCTCTGCAGTGGAGTTCCCAGAGAGAATGCAGAGAATGAGTGATCAGTGCATTTCCAAACGAATTTTTACTGCCCACAGACCAGGGGATTCCAGGGCAGAAAAGCGCCATGAGTCTCCAGCACAGCTGTTTCAGCCAGTGCAGCAGGTCTCCGCACAAAAACTCACACAAATCTGGGCACCATTTCAACTGGTGCCTGGACCACCTGGGAGACAGAGTCACCTATTCAACTAAAAAAGAGGGGGCTGAAACAGGGAGCCAGGTGATCTGGCTCGGCCGGTCCCACCCCCACAAAGACCAGCAATCTAAAACACTCTGGATTGAAAGTTTCACAGCAAGCACAGCTGGACTAGAGACAATCAAGCTCAGTGCAGGGAAGGACATCAGCCATTACTGAGGCAGTCCACCACTATCAAGGCAGTCCGCCATTACTGAAGCAGTTAACCATTTGTGAGGCAGTCTGCCATTACTGAGGCAATCTGCCATTACCAAGGCAGTTCACCATTACAGAAACAGTCTGCCATTACTGAGGCAATCCCCATTACAGAGACAGTGTGCCATTACTGAGGCAGACCGCCATTACCAAGACAGTTCTAACTATATCTCTATAAACAAAACCACAAGGAAGTTCACACAACAGCTGAGCAGAGCCTGTGGCAGCTCAGCGACACCTCTGCTGGCAGACTGTGACTAGGCTACCTCTTTGCTGGACAGGGCATCACCGAAAAAAAGGCAGCAGCAGGTCAGGAACTTATAAATAAAGCCCCACCTTCCCAGGACAGAGCACCTGGGAAAAAAAGGTGATTATGAGCTCCACTGCAGCAGACTTAAATGTACCTGCCCAGCAGTGCTGAATGGAACAATGGAGCTCACAGCTTGGCACTTGAGCTCCTATAAGGGACAGATTGTCTCCTCAAGCAGCTCCTTGACCCCTGTATATCCAAGAAGACACCTCATAAAGGAGAGCTCAGGCTGACATCTGGTGGGTATCCTTCTGAGACAAAGATAACAGAAGAAAAAACTGGCAGAAACCCTTACTGTTCTGCAGCCACTGCAGGTGATCCCCAGGCAAGCAGGGTCTGGAGTGTACTTCCAGCAGTCCTGCAGCAGAGGGACCTGACTGTTAGAAGGAAAAATAAAAAACAGAAAGAAACAATTTCATCATCAACAAAAAGGATGTCCACTCAGAGATTGCATCTGTAAGTTACCAACTACAAAGACGACAGGTAGATAATTCCACAAAAATGGGAAGAAACTAGCCCAAAAAGGATGAAAACACCAAAAACAGGAATGTCTCTCCTTTTCTAAGGGATCACAACTCCTCACCAGCAAGGGAACAAGGCTGGATAGAGAATGAGTGTGATGAATTGACAGAAACAGGCTTCAGAAAGTTGGTTATAACAAACTTCTCTGAGCTAAAAGAACATATTCTAACCCAATATAAAGAAAGTAAGAACCATGAAAAAAGCTTAATAAATGCTAATGAAAATAAATCGCTTAGAAAAGAATATAAAGGAACTAAAGAAGCTGAAAAAAACGCAACACGAGAACTTCGCAAAGCATACACAAGTTCCAATAGCCAAATCTACCATGCAGAAAAAAGGATGTCAGAGACTGAAGATCAACTCAGTGAAATAAAATGAGAAGCAACATTAGAGAAAACAGAGTGAAAAGAAATGAACAAAGCATCCAAGAAATATGGATTATGTGAAAAGACCTAATCTACATTTGATAGGTGTACCTGAATGTAACAGAGACAATGAATCCAAGCTGGAAAACACCCTTCAGGATACTATCCAAAAGAACTTCCCCATCCTACCAAGGCAGGCCCATATTCAAATACAGGATACACAGAGAACACCACAAAGATACTCCTCCAGAAGAGAAACCCCAAGGGAAAGAATGGTCAGATTAACCAGGTTTGAAATGAAGGAAAAACTGCTAAGAGCAGCCAGAAAGAAAGGTCAGGTTACCCACAAAAGGAAGCCCATCAGACTCACAACAGACCTCTCAGCAGAAGGCTACAAGTAAGGAGTGGGGGGCAATATTCAATGTCCTTAAAGAAAGTTCAATCTAGAATTTCATATCCAGCCAAACTAAGCTTCATAAGTGAAGGAGAAATAAAATCCTTTACAAACAAGCAATTGCTCAGAGATTCTGTCATGACCAGGTCTGCCTTACGAGAAATCCTGAAAGCAGCACTAAACAAGGAAAGGAGTAACCACTACCAGTCACTTCTAAAACATGCCAAATGGTAAAGAGCATCACCACAATGAAGAAACTGCATCAACTAATGGGCAGAACAACCAGCTAGCATCAAAATGGCAGAATCAAATTCACACTTAACAATATTAACTTTAAAAGCAAATGGGCTAAATGCTGCAATCAAAAGACACAGACTGGCAACTGGATAAAAAGTCAAAACCAATCACTGTGCTGTAGCTAGGAAACCCATCTCACTTGCAAGGATACACATAGGCTCAAAATAAAGGGATGGAAGAAGACTTACCAATCAAATAGAGAGCAAAAAAAGAAGAAGTTGCAAACCTAGTCTCTAATAAAACAGACTTTAAACCAATAAAGATCAAAACAGACAAAGAAGGGCATTACACAATGGTCAAAGGATCAATGCAACAAGAAGAGCTAACCATCCTAAATATATACACACCCAATATAGGAGCACCCAGATACATAAAGCAAGTTCTTAATGACCTTCAAAGAGACTTAGACTCCCACACAGTAATAGTGGGAGACTTTAACACTCCACTGACAATATTACACTGATCAACAAGACAGAAAATTAAGGATATCCAGGACTTGAACATAGATCTCGACCAAGCAAAACTAATAGCCATCTACAGAATTCTCAACCCCAAATCTGCAGAATATACATTCTTCACAGCACCACATCACATATACTCTAAAACTGACCACATAATTGGAAGAAAATCACTCCTCAGCAAATGCAAAAGAATGGAGATCATAACAAAAAAACTCTCAGACAACAGTACAATCAAATTAGAACTCAGGATTAAAAGACTAACTCAGAACTACACAACTTCATGGAAAATGAACAACTGGCTCTTGAATGTTGACTGGATAAACAATGAAATGAAGGCAGAAATTAAAATATTCTTCAAAACCCACAAGAACGAACACACAATGTACCAAATTCTCTGGGACATATTTAAAGCAGTGTCTAGAGGAAAATTTATAGCAATAAATGCCCACATGAGAAGCAATGAAATATCTAAAATAGACACCCTATCTTCAAAATTGAAAGAGCTGGAGAAGCAACATCAAAAAAACTCAAAACCTAGCAGAAGACAAGAAATAACTAAGATCAGAGCAGAACTGAAGCAGATAAAGACACAAAAACCCTTCAAAAAATTAATAAATCCAGGAGCTGGTTTGATGAAAAAATCAACAAAATAGACCACTAGCCAGATTAATAAAAAAGAAAAGAGAGAAGACTCAAATAGATGCAATAAAAAAAGATAAAGGGGACATCACCACCTATCCCACAGAAATAAAACTACCATCAGAGATTACTACAAACAACTGTATGCAAAAAAAAACTAGTAAACCTGGAAGAAATTGATAAATACCTGGACATTTGCACCCTCCCAAGCCTGAACCAGGAAGAAGTTGAAACCCTGAATAGACGAATAACAAGGGCTGAAGTTGAGGCAGCAATTAATAGCTTACCACCAAAAAAAGCCCAGGTCCAGATGGGTTCACAGCAGAATTCTACCAGACATACAAAGAGGAGCTGGTACCACTCCTTCTCAAACTATTCCAAACAATACAAAAAGAGGGAATGTTCCCCAGCTAACTTTATGAGACCAACATCATCCTGATACCAAAACCCAGCAGAGACTCAACAAAAAAAGAAAACTTCAGGCCAATAGCCATGATGAACATAGATGCAAAAACCTTCAATAAAATACTGGCAAACCATTGCAACAGCACATCAAAAAGCTTATTCATCATAATCAAGTAGGCTTCATCCCTGGGATGCAAGGCTGGTTCAACATTCGCAAGTCTATAAATATAATTCACCACATAAACAGAACCAAAGACAAAAACCACCTGATTATCTCAATAGATGCAGAGAAGACGAGAAGACCTTAAACACAATTCAGTAGACCTTTATGCTAAAAACTCTCAATAAACTAGGTATTGATGGAACATATCTCAAAATAATAAAACCTATTTATGACAAACCCACAGCCAATATCATAACGAATGGGCAAAAACTGAAAGAATTCCCTTTGAAATCTGGCACTAGGCAAGGATGCCTTCTCTCATCACTCCTATTCAATATAGTATTGGAAGTTCTAGCCAGAGGAATCAGGCAAGAAAAAGAAATAAAGTATACTCAATTAGGAAAGGAGGAAGCCAAATTGTCTCTATTTGCAGATGACAAGATTGTATATTTAGAAGATCCCATTGTCTCAAAACTCTCGTGAAACTGATAAGCAACTTCAGCAAAGTCTCAGAATAT
Source organism: Leontopithecus rosalia (assembly GCA_028533165.1). Lineage (NCBI taxonomy): Eukaryota > Metazoa > Chordata > Mammalia > Primates > Cebidae > Leontopithecus > Leontopithecus rosalia. The sequence continues at coordinate 80,856,962 of CM052662.1, forward strand.
AAAATCGATGTGCAGAAATACAAGCATTCCTATACACCAATAATAGACAGAGAGCCAAATCAAGAACGAACTGCTATTCACAATTGCTACAAAGAGAATAAAATACCTAGAAATACAATTAACTAAGGATGTAAAGGACCTCTTCAAGGAGAACTACAAACCACTGCTCAACAAAATAAGACAGGACACAAACAGATGGAGAAACATTCCATGCTGATGGTTAGGAAGAATCAATATTGTAAAAATGGCCATACTGCCCAAAGTAATTTATAGATTCAATGCTATCTCCATCAAGCTACCTATGACCCTCTTCACAGAACTGGGAAAAAACCACCTTAAACTTCATATGGAACCAAAAGAGAGTCCACATAGCCAAGACATTTCTAAGCAAAACAAACAAAGCTGGAGGCATCACACTACCTGACTTCAAACTATACTAAAAGGCTACAGTAATCAAAACAGCATCATACTGGTACCAAAACAGAGATATAGACCAATGGAACAGAACTGAGGCCTCAGAGACAATGCCACACACCTACAACCATCTGATCTTTGACAAACCCAGCAAAAACGAGCAATGGGGAAAGAATTCCCTGTTTAAGAAATGGCGTTGGGAAAACTGGCTAGCAGTGTGCAGAAAGCAGAAACTGGACCCCTTCCTGACACCTTACACTAAAATTAACTCCAGATGGATTAAAGACTTGAACATAAGACCTAACACCATAAAAACCCTAGAATAAAACCTAGGCAAAACCATTCCAGACATAGGCATATGCAAGGACTTCATGACTAAAACACCAAAAGCATTGGCAACAAAAGCCAAAATAGACAAATGTGATCTAATTCAACTCCAGAGTTTTTGTACAGCAAAAGAAACAATCATTAGAGTGAAACGACAACCAACAGAATGGGAAAAAAATTTTTGCAATCTACCCATCTGACAAATGGCTAATATCCAGAATCTACAAAGAACTAAAGCAGATTTACAAGAAAAAAACAAACCCATCCAAAAGTGGGCAAATGATATGAACAGACACTTTTCAAAAGAATGCATATATGAGGTCAATAAACATATGAAAAAATGCTCATCATCACTGGTCATTAGAGAAATGCAAATCAAAACCACATTGAGATACCATCTCACACCAGTTAGAATGGCAATTCTGGAGACAACAGATGCTGAAGAGGATGTGGAGAAATAGGAACACTTTTACACTGGTGGTGGGAGTGTAAATTAGGTCAACCATTGTGGAAGACAGTGTGGCACTCCTCAAGGACCTAGAAATAGAAATTCCATTTAACCCAGCAATCCTTTTACTAGGTATATATTTAAAGGATTATAAATCATTCTATTATAAAGACACATGCACAAGTATGTTTACTGCAGCACTGTTTACAATAGCAAAGACCTGAAACCAACCCAAATGCCCATGAACAATAGACTGGACAGGGAAAATGTGGCACATATATGCCATGGAATACATGCAGCCATAAAAAATGATGAGTTTCTGTCCTTTGTAGGGACATGGATGAACCTGGAGACCATCATTCTCAGAAAACTGACACAAGAACAGAAAATCAAACACCACATGTTCTCACTCATAGGCAGGTGTTGAACAATGATAACAGGTGGACACAGGGAGGGGAGCATCACACACTGGGGTCTATTGGTGGGGACTAGGGTAGGGACAGCAGGGGCTAAGGAGTTGGGGAGGGATAACATGGGGAGAAATGCCAGATATTGGTGATGGAGATGGAGGCAACAAACCACATTGCCATGTATGTACCTATGCAATAATCCTGCATGTTCTTTACATGTACCCTAGAACCTAGAGTACAATTATATATATATATATATATATATACTTAAAAAAAGAAAAAAACAAAGAATAAATACTGATAATAAATGATTTGAACCTATCTTAGACCTACACTCTTTAAAGGATGGAACTAATTGACTAATACTAAACTAACACACTTCCATTTATTATTTTCTATAAGAAGGAAGAGATCTTATAGTTTCTGACCTGTATCCCCAAAGCCATGTTCTTTCCTCTATATTATACTGCCTTCATAGTATGTGAGAAAAAGGAATAATTCTAAGTAGCCAAAATACTCCAAGACCAGACATATAAATATTAAAAAATGTATTTAATTCTACAAAATGTTATTGAAATGTCCAATGAAAGCCATGAAAAAATTCAAGTAATATTTGGACTGAAAAAATATAAATGACCAGAAAAAAATGGTATAATCTTTTGTTTCAAAATAAAGACAACTATGTATTTCACTCAAACTACTATAAAAAAGTTGTCTCAAAATTCAAACTAAGAAAATTTCTAATTTTCATTATAATATTCTGCTTGAGAAAACAAGTAACAGTAATTAACAATAGTGCATATTTCATTGTTAATCTGTGAGAAGACAGAAGTAAATTACCTGCATGGATTCACGTGTAATCAATGGTAGTTCTGACAACGCTGATTCAGAAGTACTCTCATTTTCATCAGTTGACTCATGGTCTTGCTTAGGTTGTAACTTAAGAATTTCTGAATTTTTATGTTCAACAGGTCCTTCTTCATCACTGGAAACAACAACTAAAAAGGAAAATAAAAATGTACTTTTATTCTTTTTTTCTTTTTTTCAGATACAGTCTCCTATTCTTGGCTCACTGCATTCTCCACCTCCCAGCCTCAAGCAATTCTGCCTCAACCTCCCTAGTAGCTGGCATTACAAGCACCCGCCACCACGCTAGCCAACTCATATTTTTAACAGAGATGGGGTTTTACCATGTTGGCCAGGCTGGTCTCCAACTCCTGACCTCAGGTGATCCACCTGCCTCAGCCTCCCAAAGTGCTGAGATTACAGGCGTGAGCTATTGCACCCAGCCAAAATAAATGTATTTTAAATGTGTAACAATCAAATATTTTAAAAAAAAAACAAAACGAGGATTGCAGCTCCCAGTGAAACCGCAAATGGTGAGTGGACGCCACATTTCCAGATGGATCTTTATTGCCCACAGACCAGGAGATTCCCAGGTGTAGGAGCCACATGGGCCGCCAGCATGGCTGTTTGGGCCGGTGTGGCTGTTGGGCTGGGGCCGCAGGGCAGTGGCACTCCATACAAAAGACACTGGTTTGGTTGCCCTGTTAAACCAGCATTTGGAGATTTCGGAAGGCAGATTAGCACATTCATCTGATTAAATGGGACTTAAACAGAAAGCCAGGCCAGGAGATTCCCCGGCAGCAACGTGGTTCCAGCTGACGCAGTGGGTCACTGCATGGGAAGTCACACAGATCCCAGCGCCCTTTCAGCAGGCAACTGGAACACCAGGGAGAGAGTCAACCATTCAACTTAAAAAAAAAAGCGGGGGGGCTGCTCTGAGGCAGGGAGCCAGGTGATCAGGCTCGGCAGGGCCCACCCCCACAAAAACAAACAAAACAGTAATTGGAAATGCTCGGGGTTGAGAGTTTCAAGACAAGCACAGCTGAACCCAGGACGGTGCAGCTCGGAGCAGGAAGGGCGTCCGCCATTACCGAGGCACTCAACCCCTATGGAGGTACACTGCCATTGCTGACGCAGCCTGCCGTTCCTGAGGCAACCCGCCATAATAGAGAGAGTCTGCCACTACAAAGGTGGGCTATCATCACCACGGCAGCTCTAACCACACCCATATAAACAGGAATACAGGGAATTACACACGGCAGCAGGGCAGAGCCCATGGCAGCTCAGCATAGCCACTACAGGCAGTCAGTGATTAGACTGCCTCCTTGCTGGGTAGGACAGTGCAACGGATACCCATAAATAAAGCCCTAACTCCCCGGGACAGAGCACCTGAGGAAAAAAAGGGGCTTTATGAGTTCTGCTGCAGCAGACTTAAACATACCTGCCTAGCAGCCCTGAGTGAACAACGGAGCTCACAGCTCAGCACTTGAGCTCCTATAAAGTACAGACAGTCACCTCAAGCAGTTCCCTGACCCCCATATATCCAAAGAGTCACCTCACAAAGGAGTGATCGGACTGACATTTGGCAGGCATCATTCAGGGATAAAGATAGCAGAAGAAGAAACTGGTAGCAACCCTCATGGTTCCGCAGCTGCTAGAGGTGTACCCCAGGCAAGCAGGGCCTGGAGTGGACCTCAGTAGTACTACAGCAGAGGGGCCAGACTGTTAGAAGGAAAACTAAGAAACAGAAATACTTCATCATCAACAATCTGGACGTCCACTCAGAGACCCAATTGGAAAATCAGCAACTACTCAGATGACAGGTGGATAAATCCACAACTATGGGTAGAAACTAGAGCAAAAAGGAGGAAAACACCCAAAACCAGAACACCTCACCTCCTACAAGGGACTACAACTCCTCACCAGCAAAGGAACAAAGCTGGATGGAGAATGAGTGTGATGCAATGACAGAATCAGACTTCAGAAGGTGGGTAATGAGAAACTTCCGCGAGCTACAAGAATATATTTTAACTCAATGCAAATAAACTAAGAACCTTGAAAAAAGATTTGAGGAAATGATAACAAGAATGGACAACTTAGAGAGGAATATGAGTGAATTGAAGGAGCTGAAAAACACAACACGAGAACTTCTCGAAGCATACCCAAGGTTTAACAGCCAAACTGATCAAGCAGAAGAATATCAGAAGTCAAAGATCAAGTCAATAAAATAAAATGAGAAACCAAGATTAGAGAAAAAAGCGCAAAAAGGAATGAACAAAGTCTCCAAGAAATGTGGGACTATGTGAAGAGACCTAATCTACGTTTGATAGGTGTACCTGAATGTGACGAAGAGAATGAATCCAAGCTGGAAAATACTCTTCAGGATATTATCCAGGAAAATTTCCCCAACCTAGCAAGGCAGGCCAATATTCAAGTCCAGAATATACAGAGAACACCACAAAGATATTCCGCAAGAAGAGCAACCCCAAGGCACATAATCATCAGATTCACCAGGGTTGAAATGAAGGAGAAAATTCTAAGGGCAGCAAGAGAGAAAGGTCGGCTCACCTACGAAGAGAAGCCCATCAGACTCACAGCAGATCTCTCAGCAGAAACCCTAAAGCCAGAAGAGAGTGGGGGCCAATATTCAACATCCTTAAAGAAAAAAACTTTCAACCCAGAATTTCATATCCAGCCAAACTGAGCTTCACAAGTGAAGGAAAAATAAAATCCTTTGCAAAGAAGCAAGTACTCAGAGATTTTGTTACCACCAGGCCTGCTTTACAAGAGTTCCTGAAAGAGGCACTACACAGAGAAAGGAACAACCAGTACCAGCCATTCCAAAAACATACCAAATGCTAAAGAGCATATATAAATTGAAGAATCTGCATCAACTAATGGGCAAAACAGCCGGCTAGCATTAAAATGGCAGTATCAAATTCACACATAACAATATTAACCCTAAATGTAA
>CM052662.1:80862877-80902494 GCA_028533165.1 Leontopithecus rosalia
ATGTACCCCAAATCCTAAAATGCAATAAAAATTAAAAAAAAAAAAAAAAAAAAAAAAAAGAAAAAATGCTCAACGCTAATTAGGGAAATACAAATGTCTTAGTCTGTTTCCTGTTGTTGTAACTCAATACCTGAGACTGGGTAATTTATAATGAATAGAAATTTATTTAGCTCACAGCTAATCACACTAAAAAGTACAACACTGGGTGGCTATATCTGGCAGCTTCTAGTGAGGGCCTCCTGCTCTTCAGAGCCTGGTGGAAAAGTGTAAGAGTAAGCAGGAATGTGCAAAAAAGACTAAACAGGACAAACAGGTTTATAACAACTCATTCTCATGTGTATATGTGGTATTTGGTACATGCATAGAATGTGTAATGATGAAGTCATATTATCTGCAGTATCCATCACCTCAAGTATTTATCATTTCCATGTGTTGGGAACATTTCAATTTCTCTCTCCTAGCTATTTTGAAATATACAATACACTACAGTCACCCTACTCTGCTACTAAATATTAGAAAGTATTCTATCTAACTGTATCATAGCCATTAACCAAATTCTCTCCATCACCCTCCACCATATATATGCTTCCCAGCCTCTACTCTTTATAATTCTACTCTCTGCCTCCATTGAATAAATTTATTTAAGCTCCCACATAAGAGAGAACATGCAATATTTATCTTTCTGTTTGGCTTATTTCATGTAATCTCTAGTTCCATCCATGTTGCTGCACGTGACAGGATTTCATTATTTTTTATGGTTGAATGGTATTCTATTTTGTAAATTTTTACTTTTTGTTTGTTTGTTTTTGTTTTTTCCTTTTCTTTTTTTAAAATCTATTTGATTTTAGTTTTCTGAGAAATCTCCATGCTGCTTTCCATAATAGTTATATCAATTTACATTCCCAATCACAGCTTATGAGGGTTCCTTTTTTCCACATCCTCGCCAGCATCTGCTATTCTGTCTTTCTAATGGCCGTTCTGAGGTAAGATAATATCTCAATGTAGTTTTGATTTGCTTATCCCTGATCATTAGCAATGCTGAGCACTCTTCATATACCTGTTTGTCATTTGTATGTCTTCTTTTGAGAAATGTCTTTGTATGTCACTTGCTCACTTTTTAACAGGATTTTTTTTTTTTTTACTGTTGAGTTGTTTGGGTTCCTCATATATTCTGGGTATCAGTCCCTTCCTGGATGAATAGTCTACAAACATTTTCTCCCATTCTGGAAGTTGTCTCTTTACTCTGTTAATTGGATGGGTCCTTAGCTGTGCAGAAGCCATTCGGCTTAACGTCGTCCCATTTGTGCATTTTTTGTTGTTGCCTGTGCTTTTGAGGTCTTAGTCGTAAAATCTTTGCCTAGAACAATGCTCAGAAGCACGTCCCCTATGCTTTCTTCCAGTAGTTTTATATTTTCAGGTCTTATATTTAAAGTATTTAATCCATCTTGAGTTTATTTTTATATGTGGTGAGAGACAGGGGTCTAGTTTCACTCTTCTGCATATTTTCACAGCATCACTATTGAAGAGGGTGTCCTTTCCCCAGTGTATGTTCTTGGTACCTTTTGTTGAAAATCAGCTGGCTGTAAATACATGGATTTATTTATAGGTTCTCTATTCTGTTCCATTCGTCTATGTGTCTGTTTTTATACCATGCTGTTTGGGTATAATGTATTTTTAAGTCAGGTAGTGTAATGCCTCCAGTTTTACTCTTTTCACTCAGGACTGCTTTGGCTATTTGGGCTCTTTTTCGGTTTCATAGGATCTTAGGGTTAAGATTAACAAATTCATCTTAAGAGAAGAAAGAACTAAAGTTTGGTTTAAGGAGTTCAGTACTTGTTAAACTCAATGAGGAGGCTAAAAAAACAGTGACAACTGCTTTGGCAGCAATGGTAATGACAACAGTGGACTCAGGAACACATGCTAGCTTCCTCAGTGTAAAAGATTTCAGTAACATCAACAGTAGCAATATCCTATAATAGTACTTTTGATATCAGTAGCAATAAGAAAGAAACAAAAATAATGACTTTTAACGATCACCTACTAAGTTCCTGGTGTTATACTAGAGACTTTACATGGGTCATCTCCTTAAATCTGCACACTAACCAAATAAGGCAGGTATTATTATCCCTGTTTTAAAGACAGGGTAAGAAACTTGCCCAAGGTAAGTTAGTGTATTAGCAGTACAGCTAATATCTTAATCCCGATGTCTGGCTCCAAAGTTTATGCTTATTCCAAATGCAAGAATCAAATAAAACTGCCACTAAGAGAATGAATTTTCAAGGCCCCCATCAAAACCACCTGGGAATTTCATATCTATTAAGAAAGGATTTAAAGGAGCGCTAGTATTCCCACCGAACAGTCCTGTGAAATGACCAGAAATATTATACCTATTATTATTATCAAACCTTAGCCCCAGATTGGCATAAAGGCCGAAGTATACAGACTACAATTTGATTGTTTCATAGAATCTTCAAAAGTGCAATTTTCACAACAGCATAAATGTGCACTGATGTCATCTCAATTCCATGGCAATGGTACATTATACGTTTTTTCTTTTTTTCATCTTTCTTTTTTGCTCATCATTTGACTTATAGCTCAATCAACATAAGTTTTCCTTCTACAGAAAACGACTTTAATAATGTTTTCATTTCTTTTATTTATATAATATTTTATGAGCACAAAGAATTCTCACAAGTAAGATTAAAAGAAAAAGAACAGTTTTGTGAGGTAGATAGGGCATTCAAAGTTACTTCTCTTTTTACAACTCAGAAAATGGAAGCTCACATTAAATAACATAAGCATTAACCCAAGTGCAAAAAGTGTAGTTTATACTGAGCTAAGTACTAGGTATAAATGCAAATAAAACACGATACCTCTTCTCCTCAAGGAGCTCATGGTAGAGCAAAGGAGGAGGAAACAAACAGCTATACTACAATGTGAATAGATACTTTTGTTGTTGTTGTTTTTGGGGTTTTGTTTTTGTTTTGTTTTTTAAGAGGTGGCTCACCTCAACCTCTGCCTCCCAGGTTCAAGCAATTCTCCTGCCTCAGCCTCCCGGGTAGCTGGGATTACCGGCGCCCACCAGTACGCTCTGTTAATTTTTGTATTTTTAGTAGAGAGGGGGTTTCCACCATGTTGGCCAGGCTGGTCTTGAACTCCTGACGTCAGGTGATCCTCCCGCCTAGGTCTCCCAAAGTGCTGGGATTACAAGCATGAGCCACCATGCCCATCCGTTATTCTTTTTGAGACAGGGTCTTTACCCCTAGGATACAGTTCAGCAGCAATCATAGCTCACTGTAATCTTGAACTCCTGCCCTCAAGCAATCCTCCCACCTCAGCCTCCCAAGTAGCTGAGTCTACAAGCATGCACCATCACACCTGGCTCATTTGTTTCATTTTTAACAGAAACAAGATCTCACTATGCTGTCTAGGCTGGTCTTGAACTCCTGGCCTCAAATGATCCTACTGCCTTGGTCTTCCAAAGGGGTATGATTGAAGGCATAAGCCACTTGATAGATACATTACAAATTTCCCCAACTATGCATTAAATTTAGTAACTGGATAATGCCACTGAAATTCTCATTTTGGGGGACACACTTAGAAAGAGCTCTAATAAAGTATAAAGTCAAAATGGTAGTTACTAATTCACTAAGTAGAACCTAGGTGAAAATATAAAATATTTTCAAAAAGAAGAAAAAATCTAGAGTTCATAGAAAATAGAACTCTTATTTAAAATAAGAGTTAATAAACTCATTATTTAAAATAATGAAATTGTTGTTGATCTTTAAAAAGGCAACTAAAAATACTATTTAATGTAATTAGGCTTACAATAGAAATACAAACCAGAAGTTAGCTTTGGACAGTTGGCGGGGGGGGGGGGGGCGAAATTAAGATAATCAATTCTTCATTTACATAAAAACTATCCTCAGGCTGAACACAGAGAATAAAAAGAGAAACTTCAGAAGCTCGTGGAAAATAGAAGTTTATAAATCTAATAAGAGTCTACTAACTGACCATCCCTAGCTTTGTGCCACATTTTTCTTATTTCCAGTCCACACACCATTCTTTCCTAGAGCTTAAAACAAAGGCAACTTCAGATCTGCAGTTCTCTTATTGACACAACAAGCTACATTTCTTCATGGAATTCAGCTTTTCTATTTGTTAATAGAAAAAAAACTTTTTTAAGGAATGTGTTCAGCATTCATTCAAAAAATATTTACTGAGTAAAAGGACCAGTTACAATTCTAGAGTCTGAATATAAAAATAACAGACAAGACTGAATGGGTGGATGGACAGATGGACAAATAGAACACAAAAAGAGAGAGGAATAGACTAATGTCAGAGGAATGGATTTCAACTATACCAGACAAACTGGGACACTGAAATAGGTTACCAGATTTTCATTAAGTGTCTGTATCCATTTTTCCAAAATACAAGTATGGCAACCAGTGCTTTTAAAACAGATTCTTACCCATGGATGCCAGCAAGGGAGAAAAATACTACCAGCTATCAGAGCACATTTACCTCACATTTAGCAATAATGTATCTGTGAAAAGGAACAGGAAGGATACATAAAAATAAATATAAATGAATAAAGTTATCACTAAACATACCTTTCAGATAAATAACAGCTCTTGTGAGGATTTAGATTTTGATAAGATTCTAGGCTGCCAGCAGATGATGAAGAAAGTTGCTCTGATTGCAAGTTGTCTGTATCACTCAAACTTCCCTCAGTTACAGGTGGGGTCCTTATGTATTTTCTTCCTAAGTCCGTTCCCAGGACATTCGTCAATATAACTCGGGGTATCCTGTCACACAGAATAACAAACACTGTACTGTACTGAAGTTTTCAGATTTAAAAAATGTATTCCAGGAAGTCGAATTTTCAGTCATTATCATCTTAGCACGAGAAAGCTTTTCAAACTATACCACCCTAGAAATCAACCCATAAATATTTAAAATTATAGGAAAACACAATCTTTTTGTTTTTAGAAGTATCTGTTTCTTATCACATATAGCACAGATTAGCCTGTCACTACAATGTCTTTAATTACACTAATGGATGCCACTGAGGGGCTTAAACTTTTAACAAATTCTTCTCAAAAAATCCTTTCTTTTCTTTTCCAGTAATTATTAAAAACACAGATTACCACAAATCAATTCAAGAAATCTTTGTTCTTCTCATTCAGCAGGAAGGTTCTTGGTAAGTAATTTACATACTTGCTATTGGGAAATGACAAATGATAAATCCAACAAGACATCATGCAGACTGCATCTCTGGTAATGAGATTCCATAACTGAAACAGCACATATAATGGTAATAACATATATGCTAATACATAATAGCATCAGGAAAATAGTCAATATATTAAATGTTTAGAAAATTAAAGTTTTTGTTTGGTTCGTTTTCTTTTTTGAGGCAGGGTCTCACTCTGTCACCCAGACTGGAGTCCAGTGACACAATCACGGCTCACTGCAGCCTCAACCTCCCGGGCTCAAGTAATCCTCCTACCTTAGCCTCTTAAGTAGCTGGGACTATAGGCAGAAGCCAGCATGCTCAGCTAATTTTTTTTTATTTTCTGTAGTGACTATGTCTCATGATGTTGCCCAAGCTAGTCTCAAACTCCTGGGATCAAGCAATCCTCCCAACCTTAGCCTCCCCAAATTCTGAGATTATAGGTGTGAGCCACTGCATCTAGCGTGGAGTGTATTTTTAAGGCTCCAGACCTTAAATTGGTGAGTTTTATATTAAATGTACTATATAAGCCTGATATCTTGTTAACAGAAGATGTACATTTGATATAATTAGTACATTTGGTATAAAATTAGTACAATTTTTAAGTTTCTGGCCAGCCATTATTATGAATATTACTTTGCCAATAATGCCCTCAAATATTAATATTCAGCCCAGAATTCACAGGCCCAAGACAAATTATTGTGATTTTTTAAAGTTCTTGTTATGTAGTTTTTAAGTGTCCTCTATTAGATGCCCCTTTTGACTGCTATCAATATACCACTAGCAGTACTTTACTTATACTCTGTGTGTGAGAAACAATATACAGAAAGGGCCAGAGTACAAGCATCCCTCATTTTATTGTGTTTCACTTTACTGCACTTCACAGATAGGGCATCTTTTACAAATGGAAGGTTTGTGGCAACCGTGAGTAGAACATGTCCATTAACATGATTTTTCCAACAGCACCTGCTCACTTTGTGTCTCTGTGTCACATTTGGGTAATTCTCAAAACATTTCAATCTTTTCATTATTATTTTATCTATTATGACAATCTGTAATCAGTGATCTTTGATGGCAAAACCATATTTGCTTTGAAGCACCACAAACCATGCACGCATAAGACATTGAACTTAATTAACAAAAGTTGTGTGTGTTCTGACTGTTTCACCTACCAACCATTCTCCTCTCTCTCTCCCTCTCCTCAGGCCTCCCTATCCCCTGAGACACAGGAATATTAAAATTATGCTAATAAATCATACTACCATGGCCTCTAAGTATTCAAGTGAAAGGAAGAGTCACAAGCCTCTCACTTTAAATCAAAAGCTAGAAATGTCTGGGTGCGGTGGCTCACACGTGCAATCCCAGCACTTTGGGAAGTCAAGGTGGGACGATCACTGGAGGCCAGGAGATTGAGGCCAGCCTGGACAACACAGCAAGACTCCGTCTCTATGAAAAATAAAATAATTAACCAGCCATCCAGCCGTGGCAGGACATGTCTATATTCCTAGCTACCTGGGAAGCTAAAGTGGGAGGACCACTTGACCCCAGGAGTTCAAGGCTGCAGAGAGCTACGACTGCACCAACTCTATTTCCCTGGGAAACAGAGCAAGTCCTTGTCTCTCTAAAAAAAAAAAAAAAGAGCTAGAAATTACTAAGCTTAGTATGAAAAGCATGTTGAAAGCTGAGACAGGTTGAAAGCAAGACTGCTTGCTGCAAAGTCAAGTTGTGAAAGCAAAAGAATTGTTCTTGAACAAATTTAAAAGTGCTACTCCTGGCCAAAGGGTGGCTCACACTTGTAATTCCAGAACTTTGGGAGGCTGAAGCAGGTGGATCACTTAAGGTCAGGAGTTCAAGACCAGCCTGGCCAACATGGTGAAACCCCATCTCTACTAAAAATACAAAAATTAGCCAGGCATGGTAGCAAGCACCTGTAGTCCCAGCTACTCAGGAGGCTGAGGCAGAAGAATCACTTGAATCCAAGAGGCTAAGGTTGCAGTGAGCCAAGATCCTGTCACTGCACACCAGCTGAGGCAACAGAGTGACATTCCAACTCTAAAAAAGAAAAGTGCTACTCCTATGAACACACAAATAATAAGAAAGCAAAACAGTCTTACTGATGATATGGAGAAAGTTATAGTAGTCTGGATACAAGATGAAACCAGCCACAACATTCCCTTAAGCCAAAGCCTAGATATAGCAAGATACTCTCTTCAGTTCTATGCAGAATGAGAGAGGGTAGGAAGCTGCAGAAGAAAAGTAGGTTTGTAAACCTCAAGAAAAGAAGTTTTCTCAGCCTGGGCAACATATTGAGACTCTGTCTCTACAAAAAATGCTGTGGCATGCACCTGTAGCCTCAGCTACTCGGGAGACAGAAGTGAAAGGATCGCTTTAGCCTGGGAGGTCAAGGCTGCAGTGAGCCATGATGGCTCCAGCTGTGAGGTGAAAGCTGCAATGAGTCATGCTGGGCCACAGAATGAGACCCTACCTTAAAAAATAAAAAGAAAAAGAAAAAGAAGGCTATCTCCATTATTTGCGTAACATGAAAGTGCAAGGTGAAGCAGCCAAGTACTGATGAAGAAGCTGCAGCAAGTTATCCAGAAGATCTAGCTAAGATAACTGATGAAGGTGGCTATACTAAACAACAGATTTTCAGTGTAGCTAAAAGAGTCTTATATTGGAATAAGATGGCATCTACGAATTTCATACCTACAAAGGAAAAGTCAATGCATAAGTTCAAAAGATAGGCTGACTCTTGTTAAGGGCTAATGAAGCTGGTGACTTATCTGTGAAGCCAGTGCTCACTTACCATGCAAAAAATCCAAAGGCCCTTAAGAATTATGCTTAATCAGTCCAGGCATGGTGGCTCATACCTGTAATCCCAGCACTTTGGGAGGCAGAAGCTGGCGGATTACTTGAGGTCAGGAGTTCAGAACCAGCCTGGCCAACACAGTGAAACCCCTATCTCTACTTAAAAAAAAAAAAAAAATAGCCAGGCATTGTGATACATGCCTGTATTCCCAGCTACTTCAGAATCCGAGGCAGGAGAATCACTTGAACCCAGGAGGTGGAGGCTGCAATAAGATCATGCCACTGTACTCCAGCCTGAGCAACAGAGCAAGACTCTGTCTCAAAAAAATAAAAAATTATGCTAAATCTACTCTGCCTATGCTCTAAAAATGGAACAACAAAGCCTGGATGACTAAATGGCAGCGCATCTGTTTACAGCATGTATCACTGAATCACTTAACCCCACCTTTGAGAACTGCTACTAAGAAAACAAAAAAGAATTGCTTTCAAAATATTACAGCTCATTGACATTGCACCTAGTCACCCAAGAGCTCTGATGAAGAAGTATAAGAGAATTAATGTTGTTTTCATGCCTGCTAACAAAACATCCATTCTACAGCCCATTGATCAAGGTAATTTCAAGTTTCAAGTCTTACGATTTAAGAAATACATTTCATATAGCTACCACAAACAGTGATTTCCTCTGATGGGTCTGGGCAAAGAAAACTGAAAATCTTCTGGAAAGGATTCATCATTCTAGATGCCTCTGCATAAAACAACAAAGGTAACAAAGTACGGTGAAGTTCACATTTTCACTTAAACAAAAGTATAGGCAATATACTTGGAGACTGGGCCAGTTCAGTTCCAGACCTCCACCGTAAAGTGAGTATCACAGTAAAACAAGTCACATATTTTTTTGGCTTTCCAGTGAATATATGATTATGTTTACACCACACTGTAGTCTATTAAGTGTGCAATGGCATTATGACAAAAAAAATACACATTCCCTAATTAAAAATTTTAAAACTCTATTATTGCTATATAAAGACACTGTGTTCTTTTCACTATGTTCCAGACAGCATAAAATTTTAGATCCTTGGAAAATGTTAAAATAAATTAGTCCTCTCTTTATTGTAAACATGAAAAACCCAAAGTACAGAAAAGTTAAGTAAGTGGCCCATAAGTAACTTTCCTAGTGGAAGAACCTGTTATTATTATCTTTTTGGGTTATCTGTTTTATTCCATTATACTACGTCCTCAATAATACGGAATGCCTATAGATACTTCAGAAAACTCTTGAAAATATCCATTTATGCCATAATCAGAATAAAAAGTGCTGCAACTACATGATTCTATATCTAGAAAACCCAATAGTGTTGGCACAAAAACTCCTTCAGCTGATAAACAACTTGAGAAAAGTTTCGGGATACAAAATCAATATACAAAAATCACTAGCATTCCTATACCAACGGCAACCAAACAGAAAGCCAAATCACAAAGGTAATCTCATTCACAGCAGCCACAAAAAGAATAATATACCTGTGAACAAATATAGCTAACCGGGCAGTTGAAAGATCTCTATAAGGAAAACTATAAAACATCACTTTAAAAAAAATCAGAGAAGACACAAACAAATGAAATAACATCCCAGGCTCATGGATAGAAAGTATTAATATTAAAATGGCCATACTTCCCAAAGCAATTTACAGATTCAATGCTATTTCTATCATACTACCAATGACATTCGTCACAGAATTAGAAAAAAACTACTTTAAAATTCATATGAAACCAAAAAGAACCCTGTATCACCAAGTTAATCCTAAGAAAAAAGAAAAAAACTGGAAGAATCACCTTGCCTCACTTCAAACTATACTACAGGGCTATAGTAACCAAAACACTATGGTATTAGTACAAAAATAAACACAAAGACTAATGGAAAAAAATAAAGAACCCAGAAATAAAACTGCACACCTACAACTCTTCAACAAACCTGACAGAAACAAGCAATAGGCAAAGGACTCCGTATTTAATAAATGATGCTGGGAAAACAGGCTAGCCATATACAAAAAACAAACTGCACCCCACTGTTAGACCACATATAAAAATTAACTCAAGATAGATTAAAGACTTAAATGTAAAACCTAAAACTATAAAAAACCTGGAAGAATATCTAGGCAATACCATTCAGGACATAGGCAGGTACAGGCAAAGATTTTATGACAAAAATGCCAAAAGAAATGGCAACAAAAGCTAAAATTTACAAATGTGATCTAATTAAAGAGCTTCTGCATAGCAAAAGAAACTAACATTAGAGTGAACAGACACCCCACGGAATAAGAGAAAGTACTGCAATCTAACCATCTAACAAATGTCTAATTTCCAGAGTTTACAAGGAACTTAAATTAACAATCTACAGTTCCACTTGCAGGAAGCCACATCCACAGGAAAAAGGGAAGATTACTACAGCAAGGGAACATCCCGTGGGACAAAAGAATCTGAACAACAGTCTTCAGCCCTAGACCTTCCCTCTAACAGAGACTACTCAAATGAGAAGGAACCAGAAAACCAACTCTGGTAATATAACAAGATAAGGTTCTTTAACACCTCCAAAAAATCACACTAGCTCACCAGCAATGGACCCAAACCAAGAAGAAATCCCTGATTTACCTGAAAAAGATTTCAGGAGGTTAGTTATTAAGCTAATTAGGGGGCATCAAAGAAGGGTAAAGCCCATTGTAAGGAAGCCCAAAAAATGATACAAGAGGTGAAGGGAAAAATATTCAAGGAAATAAATAGCATAAATAAAAAACTTCAGGAAACAACAGACACACTTATAGGAATGCAAAATGCTCTGGAAAGTCTCAGCAATAGAACTGAACAAGTGAAAAAAATAAATTCAGAGTTTGAAAACAAGGCCTTCAAATTAACCCAATCCAACAAAGACCAAGAGAAAATAAATAGAAAATATAAACAAAGTCTCCAAGAAGTTAGATTATGTTAAATGACCAAATCTAGGAATAATAGGTGTTCCTGAGGAAGAAGAGTAATCTAAAAGTTTGGAAAGTGTATTTTGGGGAATAATTGAGAAAAGTTTCCCTGGCCTTGCTAGAGACCTAAACATTCAAATACAAAAGCACAAAGAACACCTGGAAAATTCATCACAAAAAGATCATCGCCTAGGCACATTGTCATCAGGTTATCTAAAGTTAAGATGAAGGAAAAAAATCTTAAGTGCTCTGAAACAAAAGCATCAGGTAACCAACAAAAAAAATCTATCAGATTAACAGCAGATTTATTAGGAGAAATCCTACAAGCTAAAAGGGATTGGAGCCTTATCTTCGCCCTCCTCAAACAAAACAACTATCAGCCAAGATCTTGTATCCAGCAAAACTAAGCTTCAGATACAAAGGAAAGATACAGTCTTTGACAGACCAACAAATGCTAAGAGACTTTGCCACTATCAAGCACAAGAATGCTAAAAAGAACTCTAAATCTTGAAACAAATCCTGGAAACACATCAAAACAGAACCTCTTTAAAACATAAATCACACAGAATGTGTAAAATAAAAATGCAATTTAAAAAACAAAAACAAGGTACACAGGCAACAAATAGCACAATGGAACAGTACCTCACATCTCAATACTAACATTGAATGTAAATGGCCTAAATGCTCCACTTAAAAGATACAGAATTACAGAATGGTTAAGGACTCCACAAACTTAAGGTAAAGTGGTAAAAAAAGACATTTCAGGTAAATGGACACCAAACGCAAGCAGGAGTAGCTATTCTTATATCAGACAAAACAAACTTGAAAGAGCAGTTAGAAAAGACAAAGAGGCATATTATACAAGGATAAAAGGACTAGTCCAACAGGAAAATATAAATATATATGCAACTAACACTGGAGCTCCCAAATTTATAAAACAACTACCAAGAGACCCAGGAAATAAGATAGACAGCAACACAATAATAGTGGAGGACTTCACTACTCCACTGACAGCACTCGACAGGACATTAAGACAGAAAGTCAACAAAGAAACAGCGGATTTAAACTATACCCTGGAACAAATGAACTTAGCAGGTACATACAGAACATTCCATTCAACAACCACAGACTATACATTCTATTCAATAGCATATGGAACTTTCTCCAAGACAGACCATATGATACGCCACAAAACAAGCCTCAACAAATTTGAGAAAACTGAAATTATACCAAGCATTCTCTCAGACCACAGTGAAATAAACCTGGAAATCAACTCCAAAAGGAACCTTCAAATCCATATAAATACATGGAAATTAAATAACCTGCTCCTGATGATCACTGGGTCAAAATCAAAATCAAGATGAAAATTTTAAAACTGTTCCAACTCAATACAGTGACACAACCTATCAAAACCTCTGGGACACAACAAAAATGATGGATGCTAAGAGGAAAGTTTCTAGCCCTAAATGCCTACAGCAAAAAGTCTGAATAGGCCGGGCGTGGTGGCTCAAGCCTGTAATCCCAGCACTTTGAGAGGCCAAGGCGGGCAGATCATGAGATCAAGAGATCGAGACCATCCTGGCTAACGTGGTGAAACACTGTCTCTACTAAAAATACAAAAATTAGCTCGGTGTGGTGGCATGCACCTGTAGTCCCAGGTACTCGGGAGGCTGAAGCAGGAGAATTGCTTGAACCCAGGAGGCGGAGGTTGCAGTGAGCCGAGATTATGCCACCGAACTCCAGCCTGGCACCTGGCAACACAGTGAAACTGTCTCAAAAAAAAAAAAAAGTCTAAATAAGCACAAACAATCTAAGGTCATACCTCAAGGAACTAGAGAAATAAGGCAAACCCAAACCCAGCGAAAGAAAAGAAATAACAAAGATCAGAGCAGAACAAAATAAAATTAAAACAAAAAAAAATACAAAACATAAATGAAACAAAAAGCTGGTTCTTTGAAAAGACAAATGAAATTGATAGACCATTAGCAAGATTAAACATGAAAAGAAGTGAGAAAATCCAAATAAGCTCAATAAGAAACAAAATGAGAGATATTACAACTGACAACACAGAAATACAAAAGATCATTCGAGACTACTATGAACACCTTGACACTCATAAACTAGAAAACCTAGAAGAGAAGAATAAATTGTTGGAAAAATAGAACCCTCCTAGCTTAAATCAGGAAGAATTAGGTACCCTGAACAAATAACAAGCAGTAAGACTGAAATGGTAATTTAAGCATTACCAACAACAACAAAAATCCCAGGACCAGACAGATTCACAGCAGAATTCTACCAGACATTCAAAGAAGAATTGGTACCAATCCTAATGACACTATTCCACAAGATAGACAAAGAGGGAACCTTCCCTAAATCATTCTATGGACAGTATCACCCTAATACCAAAACCAGGAAAGGACATAAAGAAAGAAAACTGCAGACCAATACCCCTGATGAAGACAGATGCAAAAATTT
Organism: Leontopithecus rosalia; assembly: GCA_028533165.1. Lineage (NCBI taxonomy): Eukaryota > Metazoa > Chordata > Mammalia > Primates > Cebidae > Leontopithecus > Leontopithecus rosalia. The sequence continues at coordinate 80,876,363 of CM052662.1, forward strand.
TTAACAAAATAATAGCTATCCAAATCCAACATTTCAAAAAGATAATCCACCATGATCAAGTGGGTTTCATATCAGGAATGCAGCGATGGTTTAACATATGCAAGTCAATAAATGTGATATACCACATAAACAGAATTAAAAACAAAAATCCCTCAATAAATGCAGCATTCAACAAAATCCAGCATCACTCTATGATTAAAACTCACAGCAAAATTTACATACAAGGGACATATCTCAAAATAATAAAAGCCATCTATGACAAACCCACAGCCAACATAAAACTGAATGGGGAAAAGTTGAAAGCATCCCCCCTGAGAACTGGAACAAGACCAGAATGTCCACTCTCACCACTCCTCTTCAATCTAGTACTAGAAGTCCTAGCCAGAGCAATCACACAAGAGAAAGAAATAAAGGTCATTCAAATCGATCAAAAGGAAGTCAAACTGTCCCTATTTGCTGATTATATGACTGTTTACCTTGAAAACCTTAAGGACTCCTCCAGAAAGTTCCTAGAACTGATAAAAGAATTCAGCAAAGCTTCCAGATACAAGATTAATGTACATAAATCAGTAGCTCTTCTATACACCAACAGAAACCAAGCGGAGAATCAAATAAAAAACTCAACCCCTTTTACAAAAAAAAAAAAAAAAACCTAGGAATATATCTAACTGAGGAGCCAAAGGACCTCTACAAGGAAAACTACAAAACACTGCTGAAAAAAATCATAAATGACACAAACAACTAGAAACACATCACATACTCATGGATGGGTAGAATCAATATTGTGAAAATGACCATATTGCCAAAAGCAATCTAAAAATTCAATGCCATTCTCATCAAAATACTACCATCATTCTTCACAAAATGAGAAAAAACAATTATGAAATTCATATGAATCCAAAAAGGAGCCTGCATAGCCAAAGCAAGACTAAGCAAAGGGAACAAATCTGGAGGCATCACATTACCTGATCTCACACTATAAGGCCATAGTCACCAAAACAACACAGTAACTGATATAAAAATAGGCACTTAGACCAATGGAAAAGAAGAGAGAACCCAAAAATAAACCCAATATTTAGAGCCAACTGTTCTTTGACAAAGCAAACAAAAACATAAAAGTATAGAAAGGACACCCTTTTCAACAAATGGTCCTGGGATAATTGGCTAGCCACACGTAGAAGAATGTAACTGGATCCTCATCTCTCACCTTATACAAAAATCAACTCAAGATGGATTAAGGACTTAAATCTGAAATATAAAACTACAAAAATTCTACAGATAACAATGGAAAAACCCTTCTAGACATTGGCTTAGGCAAGGATTTTATGACCAAGAACCCAAAAGCAAATGTAACAAAAATAAATTGCTGGACTTAATTAAACTAAAGAGCTTTTGCGTGGCAAAGGAAAAAGCCAACAGAGTAAACAGACAACCCAGAGTGGGAAAAAAATCTTCACATTGTATACATCTGACAAAGGACAAATATCCAGAATCCACAATGAATAAAAACAAATCAACAAGAAAAAAACAATCTCATCAAAAAGTGGGCTAAGGACATGAACAGTCAATTCTCAAAGAAGATATACAAACAGCCAGCAAACATTTGAAAAAGTGCTCAACATCACAAATGATCAGGGAAATGCAAATCAAAACCACAATGCAGTACAACCTTACTCCTGCTAGTATGGCCATAATCAAAATATCAAAACATAGGCCTGGCAGCTCACGTCCATAATTCCAGCACTTTTGGGAGGTTGAGGGCAGATGGATCATGAGGTCAGGAGATTGAAACCATCCTGACCAACATGGTAAAACTTCGTCTCTACTAAAATACCAAAAACAAAAAAACAAAACAAAACATTAGCAGAAGTGGTAGTGCATGTCTGTAGTCCCAGCTACACAGGAGGCTGAGGCAAGGGAATCTCTGAAACCTAGGAGGCGGAGGTGGCAGTAAGCTAAGATTGCACCACTGCACTCCAGTCTGGCGACAGAGAGAGACTCCGGCTCAGAAAAAAAAAGAAAAGAAAAAAGATAGATGTTGGCATGGATGTGATGAAGGGAACACTTCTACACTGCTGGTGGTAACGTAAACTAAGACAACCACTATGGAAATCAGTGTGGAGATTCCTTAAAGAACTAAAAGTAGAACTACCATTTGATCCAGCAATCCCACTACTGGGTATCTACCCAGAGGAAAGGAAGTCATTATATGAAAAACCTACTTGCACACAAGTTTATAGCATCACAATTTGCAATTGCAAAAATGTGGAACCAACCCAAGTGAATATTCATCAATGAGTGCAGCCTATGGTATAGGCTGCTCATGCCTGTAATCCCAGCAATTTAAGACGCTGAGGTGGTGGATCACCTGAAGTCAGGGTTCGAGACCAGCCTGGCCAACATGGTGAAACCCCATCTCTACTAAAAATACAAAAATTAGCTGGGTATGGTAGCACGTGCCTGTGATCCCAGCTACTTGAGAGGCTGAGGCACAAGAACCACTTGAACCTGGAAGGTGGTAGTTGCAGTAAGCGGAGATTGTGCCACTGTACTCCAGCCTGGATGACAGAGTGAGACTCTGTCTCAAAAATAAAATAAAATAATGAATTAGATATGGTACCTCTAGCAAAGTCCAATTCCTACGTTACTGATGACAAAAAAGTTCAGAAGGGTGAAAATGCAAAGAAAAGCAGTATGGCATAGGAATTAACAGCAAGGACTTCAAAGTTAGACCAACATAGGTTTAGATTCTTATTTTACCACCTTATAACTATAAATCTTTGGGCAGGTTAATTATCATAATTTCTACCTCTACACATTGATCTTCTCATCTCTAAAATGGGAAGAACAATATCTCCCTTACAAAGTTGTTAAGATTAAATGAGATAATAGATGGAAAGCAGTAGGCATAAGGATTTCTGGCACACAGTAAATATACAATAAATGGAATATCACTTAATTTTCACATTTCTGTAATAATTTTCATATTACTGACTTGTTCAAAGCTATAAACTACCCTGTCAAATAATACTTATAATTTATTATGCTCTGCAATATTCATAAAAAATATCTTACTAGATATTAGCAATTTTCAATATACAATTATAATATCTAATTAAACAGTTAGCAATGACTATAGTACACATAGCTCTTCATAACAAACAGCCACAGCCCAAACACCTTTCACCAACTATTAAAAATTTATCCAGTTTGGGTACCTTGAGGAAACAAGGAACTTTGCATGATAGCCTTAAAGAATACTAATCCAGAGCCGGCTCTCGTATAGGCAGCTAGCTCGAGGCTGGGGAGCGCTGAGACGCACGTGGTACACTGTGCTGCCCAAACTAGCAAATAGTCAGGGTGGCTAAAGGTGACCCAAGAAACCAAAGGGCAAGATGTCTGCTTATGCCTTCTTTGTGCAGACATGCAGAAAAGAACCTAAGAAGAAATACCCAGAGGTCCCTGTCAATTTTGCAGAATTTTCCAAGATATGCTCTGAGAGGTGGAAGACAATGTCCAGGGAAAAGAAATCTAAATTTGATGAAATGGCAAAGGCAGATAAAGTGCGCTATGATCGGGAAATGAAGGATTATATTATGGACCAGCTAAGGGAGACAAAAAGAAGGATCCTAATGCCCCCAAAAGGCCATCATCTGGATTCTTCCTGTTCTGTTCAGAATTCCACCCCCAAGATCAAATCCACAAACCCTGGCATCTCTACTAGAGATGTGACAAAAAAGCTGGGTGAGATGTGGAATAACCTAAATGACAGTAAAAGCAGCCTTCCATCACTAAGGTGGCAAAGCTGAAGGACAAGTATGACAAGGATGTTGCTGACTGACTATAAGCTGAAAGGAAAGTTCGATGGTGCAAAGGGTCCTGCTAAAGTTGCCCGGAAAAAGGTAGAAGAGGAAGACGGAGTATGAAGATGGAGGAGGAAGGAGGAGGAGGAGGAGGAATAAAAAAACTGTTTATCTGTTTCCTTGTGAATACTTAGAGTTGGGGAGGTTGGTAATTGACCCATCTCATTTGAGAAGTATCTGTTTCCCTCATTAGGTTTAATTACAAAATTTGATCACGATCATACCATAGTCTCTCAAAGTGCTCTAGAGATTGTCAGTGGCTTACATGAAGTGTCCATGGGTGTCTGGAGCACCCTGAAACTGTATCAAAGTTGTACATATTTCCAAACATTTTTAAAATGAAAAGGCACCCCCATGTTCTCCTCACTCTGTGCACTTTGCTGTTGGTGTGACAAGGCATTTAAAGATGTTTCTGGCATTTTTTTAAATTAGTAAGGTGGTGTTAACTATATAGCTATTGGCTAGAAATCCTAAGTTATCAACTGCATATATCTATAGTACATCTATAGTTTGCAAAAAGAACAAAGCAACCAAGACAAACTCTTGATGCTCCTTGCTTGGAGCTGAGGCTGTGGGGAAGATGCCGTTTAGAGGGGCTGTAGCTCTGGGCATCCAACGTGAAGCTGGACCTGTTGGCTCTGCAGTGGGTCCATTTAGCTTCAGGTTGTCTTGTTTCTGTATATAGCGACATAGCATTCTGCTACCATCTTAGCTGTGGACAAGGGGTCAGCTGGCATGAGATTTTTTTGGTTTTTTTTTTTTTAAGTGCAGTAGTTTTTAAACAAACCGTAGAACTCTTCATTGTCAGCAAAGTGAACTTGCATCAATGAAAGTTCAAGAACCTTCTTTACGTAAACACAATTTGCAACGTTCTATTATTTTTTGTATGTTTAGAATGCTGGAATGTTTTTGAGGTTAAATAAACAGCATTACATTTAAAAAAAAAGAATACAAATCCATAAAGTGATAACTAAATTAATAATACCTAAGCTGTCTTTTGCAGTACAGGTTTATAAATTAGCACAGTCAAGGATATTTCAGGTCTAGCCAGCATTTCAAATCTTCTGAATTTTTGCAAGGAACTGCAGTATATACAGGTGTATACTTCATCTTTCATACTATCTCAATCTGGAAGGAAAGACTAAAAATTGTCATTTCACACATTTACCCAATTTTTTCCTAAGTACATAAACAGTATCAGTATTAAGGTAGAATTTATTTAATTTTATTTACTAATATTATGAAATCCCACTTCAAAATATCACAAATATACTAAACCAAAGCAGAAACAAATTTTGAAATGCAGTGAGAGGTAGCAGAAAATATACTGGCCTAAGAAGTAGTACCATTTTCTGACTATGTCTCTGCATAGTTATTCTCTCTGACTCTTAATTTTCTCAATCGGCCGGGCACGGTGGCTCACGCCTGTAATCCCAGCACTTTGGGAGGCCGAAGCGGGTGGATCACGAGGTCAAGAGATAGAGACCATCCTGGTCAACATGGTGAAACCCCGTCTCTACTAAAAATATAAAAAATTAGCTGGGCATGGTGGTGTGTGCCTGTAATCCCAGCTACTCAGGAGGCTGAGGCAGGAGAATTGCCTGAACCCAGGAGGCGGAGGATGCGGTGAGCCGAGATAGTGCTATTGCACTCCAGCCTGGGTAACGAGAGCGAAACTCTGTCTCAAAAAAATAAATAAATAAATAAAATTACAAAAAATAAATAAATAAAAATGTTCTCAATCACAAACTATGCATCACTGCCTTGTTTAAATAGCAAGTTAACTGTTGTATTCAAATAACTTAATGGAGGGAAAACTGAAAACCTGGCAAGAGCTATTAACATACCATTTCATATATAGAGCAAATTTTTAGAGAAATGAAGTCCTTGCTGAAAGATATCACAATTATATCTACTAATAAATCTATAATAAGCCAAAAATTACAATACTAATTTAGTTTTCATTTTGCTGCAATAATGCCTTTCTAAAATTGTGCTATGTGACATTTTAAGAGGATTCTCATAACTCGATGCTTGTCCCAGATGATATCATTTAAAATATACCTTCTAAATCAGCATCTTAAAGGTGTATAGAAAAAAATTTAATCTTTGAGTAACTTTATTAAAGAGATTCGCAGATTAGTTTCTGAATTTGCTCTTTTATTAATTTTAAGTGAATAATTATCACTCAATTAGAATTTTACTGGCTTAAAAAAAAAATCTTAAAATGATAGGAATACTGCAATATCCAAATAGTTTTACTATCACATATCTGGAATACGTATTTTTTTAAAAACTTCAAACACATATAAATTTAAGACAAAGATAAATAAATGTATTTACAGAAATTCTAAGTACCAGCAGCTAACTCTTCTTAATGGAATATGGATACACTAACTCCACATTTTTCTAACAATCTCTGGTGTAAACTGATGAAGGTAGAAGAAAAATCGTTTATTTTCTCAAAAGCCTTGTATATGTGTTCCACTAGGTTCTTTCTTTCCTATTGACTATGACCTATAGATGTCTGGAATTTTCTCCCAGGAAAATAGATATGAACCATACATGGAGATAAGGCCAACACTAAAATGCAGTTTACATATTTTTTAAAAATGTGCATCCCACATACTGCTACTTTGATAGTTCTAAAACCCTTTTCTCCATTACTTACAAGATTGAGTTGAACTGTGTTTTCTATTGTTCTTCTCAATTTTATCCCAAAATCAACAGGCCAAACTGTCCTCACATAAAAGGCAAGATACTTAGTTCACTACTTTAGATCCTAGAATGCAAATAAAACATCCAACAAAATACCATTTCTGGAACTGAATCAGTAATTTCGGTTTGCTTAATGATTAGATTTTAGGATAAAATTAAAATGCAAAAATAAATATTTATCTCTCTTACCTTTCTAAAATCTTAAGTCCTAACTACATAGAAATGAAAATAAGACAAAAAGTCTCATGTAAGTTAAGCAAAGATTGAAGAAAGGGTAAATCTATTATATATAGCAAGTCTCAAGTAGAAAACATCTATCCAAAGCCATACATGAAAGAATTCTCCAATTTCCTTATTTGAGACTTCTAATATCTCTTTTCCTGGTTGTCACCAAAATTGCTGAGTACATGATTGGTTTTTACAGGAAAAATATATGTTAGACAAAGAGTCTAGAGATGTAACTCTCGTGAAAAGCAATCTTTCTTTTATCCAGCAAACATTTACTGAGCATTTAATAAGTGTCCAGTACTACAAGATAAATAAAGAGAAAATAAGAAATAAAACATATTTCCTATCCTCAGGAAGGTTATTGCAGGGAGGTAGAGAAACTAAAAATCACAATATAGTGTGATAAATGTTATGCTATACTAACAAGCTGTTTAGCAAGACAAAGAAAGGGATCATATATAGATTTGGAGGGGAGAATCAAGGTGCTTCCTAAGAAAAAAAAGGAGGATAGTTTCCAAGACAAGAAAACAAACAGGATGTATACAACAGTATATACATTTGGTAAGCTGTGGACAGACCAAAAGCTAGAGATAAGCAAAGGTGAAATCATTAGATGTCTGGTCCCAAACTAAGGAGTTTGAACTTTATCTGGAAGGTTATGTGGAGCCAAAGAAAGATGTTCAACTAGTAAGTAACAAGTAACATCTGCCTTTTAGAATAAATATTTTGACAGCAGTATAAAGAATAAGACAAGAAGGAAAAATCAACATAAAGAAAACCTAATCAAATTACTACTATAGTCATAAAGGCACAAAGTTATTAGGGCTTGAACTAAAGGCACTGGCACTAAAGATGGAGAAGAGATCCTTTAAAAGACATATTTAGGGTTAAAAATAACTATGTATGTTAAATGACTAGATAGAAGGATAAGAAAAAAAGAGGAATCAAAGACAATTCCCAAGTTCTAATTTGTATGGCAGTGTCAATCACTTAGATAGGGAGGGAACACAAACACTGGTACCAGTTTGAGAAAAGATAAGGTTCTCACTTTATAACAAGCTGAGTTTAGGATGCCTGGAGCTGAGGAAAGAGATCTGGACTAGCTGGTGGTTCACCCACTAACGGAACAGAAAACAGCAAAAATTTTAAAACACAGCAAAAAACAAATTAGAATCCTATGGGGACTCTTCATATTATATTTAAATTCCATGAACACATAGTCTATGCACTAAAAATTTCTAGTGGTAAAAGCTATTATTCTGAGAGAGTGGACTATCACACTGTTCTGATTGGAAAAAAGGATAGACACGGGATAAGGATATAGATGAGTTCGTTGACATTTGTCCTTTCAAAACAGTCAAAGATATTAGAAGGGTCATTCCTTTAAGCAGCTCCTTTATTTACATCTGTCAACACAGTAAGAGATTAGTTAACCTGTAGTAGATTTCCTGAGGAGGAAATCTGCTAGAATACAGAATGAGAGCAAGCTGCTTGATAAATTACTGATGCTAATCTGTCTGACTCTAAGATTTATAACGTTTTAGAAAGTTAAATTTATGTCAAGTATGAGCTAGGAAGACATTTCTTCATGAAACTCAGCTTTTCACGATTTTCCCTTTTTAAAAGAAGTATCCTCTTTAAAAATTAATGTATAATATTATGTTCAGATGTATTGACAAAAGTTCTACTTTTATTTTTAAAATACCTGTGTTGTGGGGAGAGACCAAAATGGCCGAAAGGGAGCTTCTCTGGAGTGCAGCTCCCACAGAGTGAGGGAGAGAACCAGAGCGATATCCACATCTCTGAGCGAGGTACCCGTGTTCGTTCCAAAGGGACTGGTTGAACAGCAGGATTAACCCAAAAAAGGGGGCAAAAGCAGCCCAAAGGGGGCAAGCTGAGGCAAGGCAGGGCACTGCCCCACCTGGAAGGCGTATGTGGCACAAAGGATGGGGGAGCAACACGTCCTTGGTACTCCAAATCAAATACAGCGCTATACTCTGAGACTTCAGCAGCACACAGCCCAGGAAAACGTCACCTGAGAACCACCCCCAGTTGCAGACCTGGGTAACAGCCCAGTCCAGCAGCCCCAGCAGCCCCAGCCAGACTAGTGCCTTGTCAGCGCAGACCACGGCAGACACTTGATCTAACACCGAGAAAGCTTGAAGAAGGAACTGCCCATCCCACAAAAGGGAGAGTTAAAAGCGGGGAGAGGGATATGGCCAGACAGGCCCCATCCCCAAAAGATCAAGCAACCAGAATGCCTCTACCCGGAGAGTTCCGCAGTTAACATACCAGATGGATCTCCATACAGAAGCAGTGGGCGGGGCAGAGGGAAAGAAGCCCTCCAGGGGAAGGGGGACTAATGCCACAGGCATAAGTGGAAACCAGGCGAAGAATAAGCAGCAGCCTGGCTGACACCAAGGCAGCCCAGCAGCGCCTTCACAGGCAGACAACAGACAGACTGTCTCAAGCAGCACACTGACACCTGCATTTAAAAAAAAATTAAAAGCCACTCAGAGTACCCACGAGAAATCACCAACTTCAAAGATAAAAGACAGATAAAGTCATGAAGATGGGAAGAAACCAGTGCAAAAAGGACAAAAACATCGAAGTCCAGAACGCCTCTCCTTCCCAGAGAGATCACAACTCACCAGCAAGACAACAAAACAGGTCAGAAAATGATTTTGACAAGCTGACAGAAGCAGGCTTCAAAAGATGGATAATAACAAATTTCTCTAAGCTAAAAGAACATGTTCTAACCCAATGCAAAGAAACTAAGAACCTTGAAAAAAGAATAGACAAAATGCTAATTAGAATAACCAGCCTAGAGAAGAACATAAACAACTTCAAGGAGCTGAAAAACCCAGCACAAGAACTTCATGAAGCACACACAAGTTTCAATAGCCAAATCTATCAAGCAGAAGAAATGATATCAGAGGTTGAAGACCACCGCAATTAAATAAAAAGAGAAGGCAAGAAAAGAGAAAAAATGAGTGAAAAACATGAACAAAGGCTCCAAGAAATATGGGATTATGTGAAAAGACCTAATTTGATAGGTGTATCTGAAGAGGACAGGGAGAATGAATCCAAGGTGGAAAACACTCTTCAGGATATTATCCAGGAGAACTTCCCCAACCTAGCAAAGCAGGCCAACATTCAAATACAGAAAATACAAGGAACACCACAGAGATACTCCTTAAGAAGAGCAACCCCAAGGCACATAATCGTCAGATTCACCAGAGTTGAAATGAAGGGAAAAATGGTAAGGGCAGCAGAGAGAATGGCCAAGTCACCCACAAAGGAAAGCCCATCAGATTCACAGCAGATCTCTCGGCAGAAATCCTATAAGCCAGAATAGAGTGGGGGCCAATATTTAACATCCTTAAAGAAAAGAACTTTCAACCCAGAATCTCATATCCAGTCAAACTAAACTTCATAAGTGGAGGAGAAATAAAATCCTTTATAGACAGGTAATTACTGAGAGATTTCGTTGCCACCACACTTGCCTTACAAGAGCTCCTGCAAGAAGCACTAAACACAGAAAGGAACAACCAGTACCAGCCACTTCAAAAACATACCAATGGTAAAGACCAATGACACAAAGAGGAAACTGCATCGACAAATGGGCAAAACAACCAACCAGTAACAAATGGCAGGATCAAATTCACACATAACAATATTAACCCTAAATGTAAATGGCCTAAATGCCCCAATCAAAAGACAAAGACTGGCAAATTGCATACAAAGTCAAGACCCATCAGTGTGCTGTATCCAGAAAACCCCTCTCACATGCAAGGATACACAAACGCTCAAAACAAAGGGATGGAGGAAGATTTACCAAGAAAATGGAAAGAAAAAAAAAGCAGGAGTTGCAATCCTAGTCTCTGATAAAACAGACTTTAAACCAACAAAAATCAAGAGAAACAAAAAAGAACATTAAATAATGGTAAAAGGATCAATGCAACAAGAAGAGCTAACAATCCTAAATATATATGCGCCCAATAGAGGAGCACCCAAATACATAAAGCAAGTTCTTAATGACCTACAAAGAGACTTAGACTCCAGCACAATAGTGGGAGACTTTTAACACTCCACTGTCAATATTAGACAGATCAATGAGACAGAAAATTAACAAGGATATCCAGGACTTGAACTCAGACCTGGACCAAGTGAACCTAATAGACATTTACAGAACTCTCCACCCCAAAGCCACAGAATATACATTTTTCTCAGCACCATATCACACCTACTCTAAAATTGATGACATAATCAGAAGTAAATCACTCCTCAGCAAATGCAAAAGAACAAAAATCATAACAGTCTCTCAGATCACATTGCAATCAAGTTAGAACTCAGAATTCAGAAACTAACTCAGAATAGCACAGCTTCATGGAAACTGAACAACTGGCTCCTAAATGTCAACAGGATAAACAATGAAATGAAGGCAGATATAAAGATGTTCTTCAAAACCAATGAGAACGAGGACACAACATACCAGAATCTCTGGGACACATTTAAAGCAGTGTCTAGAGGAAAATATATAGCAATAAATGCCCGCATGAGAAGCAAGGAAAGATCTGAAATTGACACCCTATCATCAAAATTGAAAGAGCTAGAGGAACAAAACCAAAAAAAACTCAAAAGCTAGCCAAAGACAAGAAATAACTAAGATAAGAGTAGAAATGGAGATAGAGACACAAAAAAACCCTTCAAAAAAATCAATAAATTCAGAAGTTGGTTCTTCAAAAAGATCAGCAAAATAGACAGAATGCCAGCCAGATTAATAAGAAAAGAGAGAAGTATCAAATAGATGTAATAAAAAACATTAAAGGGGATATCACCACTGATCCCACAGAAATACTAACCACCATCAGAGATTACTACAAACAACTCTATGTATATAAACCAGTAAATCTGGAAGAAATTGATAAATACCTGGAAACTTGCACCCTCCCAAGCCTAAACCAGGAAGAAGTCAAAACCCTGAATAGACCAATAACAAGGGCTGAAGTTGAGGCAGCAATTCATAGCCTACCAACCAAAAAAAGCCCAGGTCCAGATGGGTTCATAGCTGAATTCTACCAGACATACAAAAAGGAGCTGGTACCATTCCTTCTGAAACAATTCCAAACAATTCAAAAAGAGGGAATGTTCCCCAATTAACTTTATGAGACCAACATCATCCTGATGCCAAAACCTGGCAGAGACTCAACAATAAAAGAAAACTTCAGGCCAATATCCATGATGAACATAGATGCGAAAATCTTCAATAAAATACCAGCAAACCGATTCCAACAGCACATCAAAACCTTATCTATCACGATCAAATAGGCTTCATTCCAGGGATGCAAGGCTGGTTCAACACACTCACATCTATAAATGTAATCCACCACATAAACAGAACCAAAGACAAAAACCACATGATTATCTCAATAGGTGCAGAGAAGGCCTTTGACAAAATTCAACAGCCCTTTATGATAAAAACTCTCAATAAACTAGGATGAAACATATCACAAATAGATGGAACATATCACAAAATAATAAAAGCTATTTACGACAAACCCACTGCCAATATCATACTGAATGGGCAAAAACTGAAAGCATTCCCTTTGAAATCTGGCACAAGACAAGGATGCCCTCTCTCACCACTCCTATTCAATATAGTATTGGAAGTTCTAGCCACAGCAATCAGGCAAGAAAAATAAATAAAGGGTATTCAATTAGGAAAAGAGGAGGTCAAATTGTCTCTATTTGCAGATGGCATGACTGTATTTTTAGAAGACCCCATTGTTGCAGCCCAAACTCTCCTTAAGCTGATAACCAACTTCATCAGATTCTCAGGATACAAAATCAATGTGTAGGAGAAATCACAAGCATTCCTATACACCAATAACAGACAAACAGAAAGCCAAATCAAGAATGAACTGCCATTCACAATTGCTACAAAGAGAATAAAATACCTAGGAACACAACTAAAAAAGGAGGTAAAAGATCTCTTAAAGTAGAACTACAAACCACTACTCAAGTAAATAAGAGAGGACACAAACAGATCAAAAAACATTCCATGCTCATGGTCAGGAATAATTAATATTGTGAAAATGACCATACTGCCCAAAGTAATTTATAAATTTAATGCTATCCCCATCAAACTACCAATGACTTGCTTCACAGAACTGGAAAAAAACACATTAAACTTCATATGGAACCCTGCATAGCCACGACAAACCTAAGCAAAAAGAACAGAGCTAGTGGCATCACGCTGTCGGACTTCAAGCTATACTAGAAGGCAACAGTAATCAAAATATCATGCTACTGGTACCAAAACAGAGACATAGACCAAAGGAACAGAACAGAGGCCTCCAGAGCAACACCACACATCTACAATCATCTGATCTTTGACAAACCTGACAAAAACAAGCAATGGGGAAAGGATCCCATTTAATAAATGGTATTAGAAAAATTGGCTAGCAATATGCAGAAAGCAGAAACTGGACCCCTTCCTGACACTTTATACTAAAATTAACTCCAGATGGATTAAGGACTTAAATATGAGACCAAATACCATAAAACCCCTAGAAGAAAACCTAGGCAAAACCATCCTGGACATAGGCATAGGCAAGGCCTTCATGACTAAAACACCAAAAGCAATGGCAGAAAAAGCCAAAATAGACAAACGGGATCTAATTAAACTTCAGAGCTTCTGTACAGCAAAAGAAACAATCATTAGAGCAAACCAGCACCCAACAGAATGGGAAAAAATTTTTGCGATCTACCCATCTGACAAAGGGCTAATATCCAGAATCTACAAAGAACTAAAACAGATTCACAAGAAAAAAACAAACACACCCATCCAAAAGTGGGCAAAGGATATGAACAGACACTTTACAAAAGAAGACATATATGAAGCCAACAAACACATGAAAAAATGCTCATCATCACTGGTCGTTAGAGAAATGCAAATCAAAACCACATTGAGATACCATCTATGCAGCCATAAAAAATGATGAGTTCATGTCCTTGTAGGGACATGGATGAAACTGGAAACCATAATTCTCAGCAAACTGACACAAGAACAGAAAATCAAACACTGCACGTTCTTACTCATAGGCGGGTGTTGAAGAATGAGAACGCGTGGACACACAGAGAGAAGCATCACACACTGGGATCCATTGGTGGGGCTATGGAAAGGATAGTGGGAGAGAGGGTGGACAGGGTTAACATGGGGAGAAATGTCAGGTATACGTGATGGGGGGATGGAGGCAGCAAACCACCTTGCCATGAACATACCTATGGAACAATCTTGCATGATCTGCACGTGTACCCCAGAATCTAAAGTACAATAAAATAAATAAATAAAAATAACTGTGTTGAAAGTTAACAGTTTTTATCTGGGTCTTGGCTTTAAGAATTTGTATACTATCATTCAGATTACAGACCATATAACCAAAGTTCTGTCTAGCTAATTGTAGGTTATTCTAATTGAAAATAAAGTACCTTCCCCTAAAACATTCATTTAACAACTGAAACTGTAAATGATAATATGTAAAAGATATGTTATAGATTCCTAGAGCTAATTCCTAGTTTTCAGCCCCAAACTCCACATATAATTCTTTCAAAAAACACAAAACAAAACTGATCTTCTCACTTTACAAAATTAAACTCAATATTTACTATTAAAAACCTAGAGGCAATATGTTAACATCATCTCCTTTTTGAAAAATTCATTTAAAATACAAGCTCACAAAAGTCAAAAATGGTTAGAATCTAGATTAGATAACATTTTTAGAGGATGTTAAAAATGAAGAAAATATTAGTGCATATATATACACACACATTTCTATGCATATAATACATATACACACATGTATATATGTATCTTCATTTTAATAAAATAATCCCTAAAAAGATGTGTACATGAATCAAATTATACTAAAATAAGATAAATGTACTAATGATACTTGTTTTTCAATATAATTGTATGTCAATCTGCTTAATGAAGTGCAATCTAAATCTTAATAAATTTAGATTGGCAGCTTTAAGATTTGCTTTAGAGTGTGGTATGCCTATATATGCAAATCTTCTTTGAGATCATTTCCAACAATCTTATCATTAAGAGTATGGGATTCATATTATTTCAAATGTGGTAAGTTGAACAAAATCAATACTGAACAACATACCTTTCAGATAAATTAAGGCTTTGGTGAAGAGGTTCTAATATTTGACATGTCTCTAGGCTGTCAACAGATGTCGAAGGCAATGAGTCTGATTGCACCTTGTTGGCATCACATAAATTAGCATCGTTTCTAGGTAGGGTCTTTCTGAATTTTCGTCCTAAATCCGTCCATAGGACATTCGTCAACACAACTTTGAGTTGCCTGTTATATACATAAATAATTAGTATATATGGTACTACACATTGTAGAATACATGAATTCATCACAAACTAACAATATCTCCAGAAATTCCAAATTTCAGTTCTTTAAGTAACTAGAGTAGTAAATATCATAAGAAAAAATGCCTAGCTATTCTCAAATATACCCTAAAATGTAAAGTCTATTTCACTTAAGTTGGGGTTTTCTTCAGAATTCTGTCAAGCATACTATAACTGTCATTTCACACGTATAGCTGCTAGATTCCTGGCAACCCATTCGCGTTTAGCAACAACGTTAGTGGAAGGACAGTGTTCACCTGCAGATCTCATCACAGACAAAACCGCTTTTTGTGCTAAAAATGTGTTTTTGTTTTAGCATTTGTTGATTCAGAAAACATTATTAAAACTAAGGGTGCAATACTTGCATCATTTACATTCTTAAGCCTACAGAGTCTTAAGATATAATTTTACCTTATTTCTAAAATAGGTCCATTTACAACATTTATTTTACTCCACCTATACCAATTTCAAAAAAAAAAAACACTGATAAATGTAAGCAGTTCCAGAGACAGTTTTACTAATCATGCTTTCCCCATCTTCTCATTCAGAACATCTTTACGCTGAATACTTGAATAACTATGTTCAGTTCTGGAATTCCAAAATCTATGGAATATAATTTCTGCAGCACGTGAACAGACCACCATGTACACTTAAAACAATGTCAAGTGGGAATGGCTGAAAGATCTGAGAAATGTTTAATCAAAAGAGTGTCTGCTTTTCTACCTATGAAACAGTTTTAGGCACTTTTTGTTTGCTTAACAAACACAAGAATACTAAGAACAGCAAGATGTCCACATATTTTCAAAATAAAATGGGAACTCTCTAAAAAATCACTTGTTTGCAGCAGCCGCTTTGAGTGTGTACACTCCCAGATCAACTAGCGGGAAGAGGGTCCAAGTCCCCAGGGTACTTCCACAGAACACACCGAAAACTCCAAACATATTGTACTGAAAAAAAAGTTTAAGCTATTAGTTTAAAAATTATTTTAAAAAAGTAAGGAAATCAGTGACATCTCTATGGATCAATAATAATTCAAGCACTTACTGAACATCTTCCAGCAAAACAACTATGCTAGTATAATCTGGAGTTTCAGCCACAAACAAAATAGTTGAGTTTTTGCCTCCACAGAGTGTGCATTACAGAGAAAATAAACCAATTCATTGTTTAATTAGAATTCTGATACGTGCCATGAAGAAGAAATAAAGAATTTCTTCTGAGAAATAAAGAAAGAAAGAATTTCTTCTGAGTCAAGTCATGAAAGGTTTTTCTGAGACTAGGACCTTGAAGCCAAGTCTCACAGAAGAACAGGCATTATCCAAAGGAAACAAGTGAAAAATGAAGAAAGGTCTAAAACACAGGACAAAACACAAATGCTTTGAGTAAAGCTTCTTCAAAGGAATTAAAATACTTACCTGACTCAGGTACTTAGAATAAAGAGGAAATGTGTCTAAGAGCGGGCAGTGAGGCAGGACTTAGCAAACTATATTAAGGATCTGAGACTTTTTGTCAACAAGAATAGAAATCCACTAGTCTTAATTAGGAAACAATGAGATCAGAGCTACATTTTTAAAAGATCATTTTGATCTTTATGAAGAATTAAATGGAAGCACTAGCAATTATGGGGAATAAAAATTAATTTACAGAGATAATAATGACTTTAATAGAGATAGTTTAGTAGAATGGTGGGCGCAGGAACCAGAATACAGTGGGATGAGTAAAGAGAAAGGATCAAAGAGATACAGTAAATGAAAGTAGTTGAGAAATACGGTTGTCAAAGTAGAAAATAAGACAAGACCTGAAAATACACGTAAGAAGCAGGAAAGGGTTTTTAGTCAGTTATTGGTTGATTAGTTAGTTTAAGATAGGAAAAATTTGTGTAAGTTTAAATGCTTATGGGAAGCACTTAAAGGTTGAAGATACAGAAGGCAGGATAATTAACACAGTAAGTTTCCTAAGAAATAAGTGCCAATATTTATTGAACATGTACTATATACCAGGCACTGTGCTAAGCATTTTACAATTCCTTATTTCATTTAATCCTCACAACCATTCCATGAGGGACTTACAAATTATTCTTTTCATGCAGTTGAGGAGACAAGGGTAGAGTGATTAATATCTAAGCACACAGTAAAACAAGTGGTGAAGATGGGATCCAGAACCATACACTCTCAATTTTCTTTCCAGCACTCTTAACTGCTTCACACTACACTGGTTTATGATAGAAGAGGCACTCCATTCATTCTTGCAAGAAGAAGGAACCAAGACCATCTCTTAAAAGTGGCAGGGAAGGTAAAGGAACATAGGTTTGAGAAAAGTTTTCAAATAATCATTGTAGGAGGGGTAACACAGCTTACTAAAGAAACACAGTAAGGCTGTCTTTCAGTTAAGAAATCCCTGTAAGATTAACACATTTATAATGCCACAAAAATCTTTTTATTTTTCCAATCAGTGCCCGTCCTAAGTGTCAGCACAATGTAAACAGATGAGTTCACAGATGATTATTAATTGCAAAAAGGAAAAGGTGTCTTTACAGTGAACAGATCTGGCAGGCACCACCTTATGCAAGTGATCAAACAGAACTATTAAGAGTGAAACAACCAGAAATTATGTATCCCCTGCTATGTGCAATAAAAGGTACATGACAACAGGTATGAAGTTTTCCTGCCAAAATATAACCCGGACCAATCATAAGGGCAAGTCCAGAAAAATAATAAAAATATAGACTGTGAGGCATCAAGACAACTGGTCTGGACTCCTCTAAACTCAATGTCATGGTTAAAAGAAAAAGGGCAGACCAGGTGGGAACTCTTCTAGATTAAGAGACTAATGTGTCTCTTAATGCGTGAACCTGAATTTGATTCTATTAGGTTGGTGCAAAAATAACTGCAGTTTTTGCCAAATAAATTTAAAAATAAATAAATAAATAACATTTTGGGAACATTCAGGAAATTCTGATTGTGATCTTTATAGCACATGACAATATGAAATAATTGCTAATTTTCTTGATAGTATATTATAATTGTTATGGAAGATAATGTCATTGTTCTTAAGAAAAGCAGGCAGAAGTATTTGAACATAAAATGCCATGATGCCTGCAAATTACTTTCAAATGGTTCGCCAAAAAATGTATGTGTCTATATGTATACATGTATACATGTGATGCCCATCTATATACATGCATAAAAAGAGACCAAGAGACAGCAAACTTGCTAAAAGTTTAAAGACTATCAGACTATTATTTATAAGTTTTACAACTATACAATTTAAAATTCTAAATGACCAAATAAAAATATATACAAAATTTTAAAGATATTTATTTTAAGGATAAAATGTAATTAAGTCTAATGGAAAAACAATATGACTTAGGTATTTGCTAAATTATTGGAGAAATTATTATCTCAATAGCAAAAGAAAAAATAATCCTCCCTCAGACTTGGACTCATACATTTTTATTCTGGAAAATAAACTAACAGTTGGAATGAAAGCATTGTTTTCATGACTTTTTTCATAATTTTATTTATAGTATTTCTTGTCCTTCAAAAAAAAACGGACAAAACATTTGTACACTTCACCAAAAAAATTCACAAATGGCCAACATGTATACAAAAACATGTTCAATATCATTAAATCTTATCTTTCTGGTCTTTTTCAAAAAAGTTTTAAACAGGAGGAAGGAGCAAAACAAATTCAACAGATACTCTAGAGAAGACTTTTCAAAGTCCAATAAAGCACATGAAAAGATGTTCAACATCATTAGTCATCAAGGAAATGCCATTAAAATCACAAAGCGATACTACTACACTTCCGTTAGAAAGTATGATGATAAAAAGACTGACCATGTAAGTGTTGGCCAGGGTGTGAAGAAAATGAAACCCCCCTGTATGGCTGGCAGTGGGAATGCAATATGGCACAACCACTTATGACAGCTTGGCAGCTTCTTACAAAGTTAAGAATGCCCTTACGAAATTACCCAGCAATCCAACTCCTAGGTATTTACCCAAAAGAAAGAAAAACAGGCTCCCAACAAAATGGCTGACTAGATGCAGCCAGGTGGAATAGCTACCACCAAGGGGCAGGGACAATGGGTGCACTCCTAACAGATCTTCAGAGGAAAGGCACAGAAACTGGACAGAGAGAAGACGCAGAAGCTAGGATGAAGAGGGAGAAAACTGGGAAGCCTGCACAGGGCTACCATGTACCAGGACTCATTCCTAGCCAATGACTCTGGGATCAACAGTTGAGTGGAGCAATCCACTCTCACGATTTTACCATATGAAATGTTTCATACTGAAAATACAAGACAACCTTTCTAATGTGCTGTATGAGAGGTGAATCTCCTCACTGTCACTGCCACAACCAAGCAACCTCATGAGAGTGAGCACATTGGCAGAGCATGCATCCAGCTCTGGAGGTCACAGTCCAGGCATAGCTGCCTGCTTCTCTGGCAGAGGTCAGTAAATACAGTTCTTAGAAGTAGCCTTTGTTGTCTTTTTACACTGTGGGCATTTACCTTTCTGTGCCAGTTTGGGTTTTATTGCCTGAACTTTATGCTGACCTGGAGAGAAGATGGGGGGACAGTGCTGTTGTGGAGCCAGCAATGAATCCGTATGTGGAGAGATGTGTTGGGCTGATGCGGCCACTGGTGGTCAGTTAAGAAGCTCAGCACCTTCTTGGAAGAAATCATGTCTAAGGGTGTACGTCTGATGTGATCAGGCCAGATTAGAGAAGATCCAAGCAAGGAAGACCAGCAAACTGCATTATCAGGAGAACCTTGGTGAGAGGATCAGCGTAAATCGTAATAGGTGCAAAGACTTCTGTGTTTTGGCTTTGTGACAGATTTACTGAAAACCTTTTCATTTCTGCTTCCATGTTTAGCATTTTAGTTTCTGGTTTTCATTTTTGGAGATTCCTTGTCTTTTAAACTCATGTGTTTTTTTCTCTCATTTTCTTCCCTGTCTTCATCTATGACTACACCCCACCCCACTCCAAGCCTCCACCCCCAGCATCCTGTTAAACATTTTTAAAGCCCTACCCAGACATTGGAAATAGGTACCCCAAGTAGGGAAAGTATTACTGTTGATAGCTTCTGACTAAGTGTTAAGGGATCTTCATTATGAACAAGATGAAATTTTTCATGGAAACACTAGATGTTATCAATAAAACACTAAAATGTACCATACAAATCCCTTAAGCTTCTCCTCAAATACTGAGCATTAGTGCAATCATGGATAGATATTCTGGTGATTATTTAGGGTTTTACACACCACATAATAGTTTCTTTCTCTATAAAAAAGAGTGCCTCTTTCATAAAACAAAATGCTTGTCTGCTAGCACACTTTTCAAAAGGAATCCACTGTTTCCTCACTTTCCTCCTATATTTCTGTCCTTCATCCAAAACCTTCCCAAAATCTATCAGCAATCATTTCTGAGGCCTGTGGTATAAGGGACTGAAAGTTTTTTAAACTTCTATTACATTTTAATTGTAGCATCTCTCTGTCCATATACCCAGGTGTCCTGATTTGAATGTACTATTTGATCCCCATCTTTGTTCAGGCAAAAATAGGAAATGAATAATTTTTGAGTTTGAAATCTCTCCCACAAGACAAACTACTTCAGTGGGTTAAATCTTTGACATTTTATGTTTTATTCATAAAGGAGTTAATTATTTCCTACAAAGAAGCATGGTCTATTTTCACCTTCAATTTGAAAATATCTGTAACTCCTTATAGACCCTATAGGCAGAGACCTTTCCTTTGTGATTTTTCCCTTTGCTTTTATATGACCACATGTTTTCTGTACCAGTCACTGGGGAAAGAAGAGAGTTTATCTCTTCTTTTAAAAATTTTGCTTGTCTATTTAGCATTACCTTTTGGGTCTCAAGTTTATGGAACAATAAATGTCATTTAATGCTTTTTTGAAGTTCCTCATCAGGTTTTAGATGCTGGATGAGAATACTTAGAAACTTATCAAATTATACTGAGTGGCACTGAACATGAGTTAGTCCCAGTGAAACAGGCTAAATAAATTATGGCAGCAGAAAATTTCTTATTTATTTTTAATAGTACAATGTAGTAAGATACTATAGGCCAATATCTCTGATAAATATTAATGCAAAAATCCTCAACAAAATACTAGCAAACCAGGCTGCTTCAACATACGTTAAGTTCATAAATGTAATCCATCATAAAAACAGAAACAAAGACAAAAATCACATTATTATCGCAATAGATGCAGAGAAGGCCTTCAACAAAATTCAACAGCCCTTTATGCTAAAAACTCTCAATAAACTAGGTATCGATGGAATGTATCTCAAAATAATAAAAGCTATTTATGACAAACCCTGAAAGCATTCCCCCTGAAAACCGGCACAAGACAAGGATGCCCTCTCTCACCACTTCTATTCAACATAATAAAGTTCTGGCCAGAGCAATCAGGCAAGAAAATAAATAAAGGATATTCAATTTGGAAACAAAGAAGTCAAATTGTCTCTATTTGCAGATGACATGACTGTATATTTAGAAGACCCCACTGTCTTAGCCCAAAAGCTCCTTGAGCTGATAAGCAATTTCAGCAGTCTCAGGATACAAAATCAATGTGCAAAAATCACAAGCATTCCTATACACCAATAACAGACATACAGAGAACCAAATCATGAGTGAACTCCCATTCACAATGGCTACAAAGAGAATAAAATACCTAGGAATACAACTAACAAGAGACATGAAGGACCTCTTCAAGGAGAACTATGAACCACTGCTCAAGGAAATAAGAGAGGACACAAGCAAATGGAAAAACATTCCATGCTCATGGTTAGGAAGAATTAATATCTTGAAAATGGCCACATGGCCCAAAGTAATTTATACATTTAATGCTATCCCCATGCAAACTACCAATGACCTTCTTCACAGAACTGGAAAAAAACACTTTAAATTTCATATGGAACCCAAAAAGAGCCTGCATAGTCAAGACAATCCTAAGGGGGAAAAAAAAAAGCTGGAGGCATCACAATCTGACTTCAAACTATACTACAAGGCTACAGTAACCAAAACAGCATGGTACTGGTACCAAAACAGAGATATAGACCAATGGAACAGAACAGAGGCCTCAGAAGTAACACCACACATCTACAACCATCTGATCTTTGACAAACGTGACAAAAACAAGCAATGGGGAAAGGATTCTCTGTTTAATAAATGGTATTGGGAAAACTGGCTAGCCATGTGCAGAAAGCTGAAACTGAACCCCTTCCTTACACCTTATACAAAAATTAACTCCAGATGGATTAAAGATTTAAACATAAGACCTAATACCATAAAAACCCTAGAAGAAAACCTAGGGAATACCCTTCAGGACATGGGCATAGGCAAGGAATTCATGACTTAAACACCAAAAGCAATAGCAACAAAAGCCAAAATAGACAAATGGGAACTAATTGCACTGAAGAGCTTCTGCACAGCAAAAGAAACAATCATTAGAGTGAACTGGCAATCAAAAGAATGAGAAAGAATTTTTGCAATCTACCCATCTGACAAAGGGCTAATATCTAGAATCTACAAAGGACTTAAACAAATTTACAAGAAAAAACAACCCCATCAAAAACTGGGCAAAGGATATTAACAGACACTTCTCAAAAGAAGACATGTATGCAGCCAACAAACGTATGAAGAAAAGTTCATCATCACTGGTCATTAGAGAAATGCAAATCAAAACTACATTGAGATACCATCTCACGTCAGTTAGAATGGCGATCATGAAAAAATCTGGAGACAACAGATGCTGGAGAGGATGTGGAGAAATAGGAATTCTTTTACACTGTCAGTGGGAGTGTACGTTAGTTTAACCATTGTGGAAGACAGTGTGGCAGTTATACAAGGATCTAGAAATAGAAATACCATTTGACCCAGCAATAGCATTACTGGATATATACCCAAAGGATTATAAATCTTTCTATTATAAAGACACATGCTCACATATGTTCACTGCAGCACTGTTTACAATAGCAAAAACTTGGAACCAATCCAAATGCCCATCAATGATAGACTGGATAAAGAAAATGTGGCACACCTGCACCATGGAATACTATGCAGCCATAAAAAAGGATGAATTTGTGTCCTTTGCAGGAACATGGATGAAGCTAGAAACCATCATTCTCAGCAAACTGACACAAGAACAGAAAACCAAACACCACATGTTCTCACTCATAAGTGGATGCTGAACAGTAAGAACACATGGACACAGGGAGGGGAACATCACACGCTGGGGCCTGTTGGGGGATGGGATAGCAGGGGGATTGGGGAGGGATAACATTAGGAGAAATACCTAAGGTAGCTGATGGGGGGATGGATGCAGCAAACCACCATGGCATGTGTATACCTATGTAGCAATCCTGCACATTCTGCACATTTACCCCAGAACTTAAAGTATAATAAAAGAAAAATAAATACTAGCAAACCAAATTCAACAATACATTAGAAAGATCATTCATCATAACCAAGTGCGATTTATCCCTACGATGCAAAAGATGGTTCAACATACGCAAATCAGTCAATATGATACATCATATCAACAGAATGAAGGATAAAAATCATATAGTCATTTCAGTTGATGCTGAAAAAGCATTTGATAAAATTCAACATTCCTTCATAATTAAAAAAAAGCAAATAAAAGGAACATACCTCAATATAATAAAAGCTATATATGACAGACCCACAGCTAGTATCATACTAAATAGGGAAAAACTGAAAGCCTTTCCTCTAAGATCTGAAACACAACAAAGATGTCTACTGTCACCACTGTTATTTAACATAGTATTGGAAGTTCTACTTAAAGCAGTCAGATAAGAGAAAGCTATAAAGGACATCCAAATTAGAAAGGAAGAAGTCAAATTACTCATTTGCTGATGATATGATCCAATATTTAGAAAAACCTACAGCCTCCATGAAAAAAACTATTAGAACTGATAAATTCAGCAAAGTTGCAGGATACAAAATCAACATACGAAAATCAGTAGCATTTCTATATGCCAACAGTGAACAAAACGACAAAGACATTTTAAAAAGTAATCCCATTTACAATAACAGCCACACATAAAATTACCTAGGAATTAACCAAAGAAGGAAAAGATCTCTATAATAAAAACTATAAAACAACTATGAAGAAAATTGAAGAGAACATCAACAAATGGAAAATTATTCCATGTTCATGGATTGAAATAATCAATATTGTTAAAATCTCCATACCACCCAAAGTAATCTACAGATTCAATGTACTCCCCATCAAAACACCAGTAACATACTTCACAGAAATAGAAAAAAATAATCCTAAAATTTACATGGAATCACAAAAGACCCAGAATAAGCAAAGCTATCCTAAGCAAAAAGAACAAAACTGGAGGAATCACATTACCTGACTTCATATTACATTACAGAGTTACAATAACCAAAACAGCATGTAAACGGCATAAAAACTAATACACAGGCCAATAGAACAAAACACAGAACCCAGAAACAAATTCATACACCTATAGTAAACTCATTTTTAACACAGGTGCCAAGAACACACACTGGGGAAAAGACACCTCCTTCAATAAGTGATGCCAGGAAAAGTGAATACTGATAAGCAAAACAATAAAATAGACATCTATCTCTTGTCATATACAAAACCCAAATCAAAATGGATTAAAGACTTAAATCTAAAACCTCAAACTATGAAACTACTACAAGAAAACTGGGGGAAATCTCCAGGTCATTGGTCTGAGCTAATATTTGTTCAGCAATACCCCACAAGCACAGGCAACCAAAGCAAAAATGGACAAATTGGATCACATCAACTTAAAATCTTCTGTACATGAAAGGATACAATCAACAAAGTGAAAAGACAACCCACAGAATGTGAGAAAATACTTGCAAACTACCTGATACTATCTGACAAGGGATCAATAACCAGAATTTATAAGGAGTCCAAACAACTCCACAGAAAAAAAATCTAACAATAAGATCAAAAAATAGACAAAAGAGTTGAATAGATATTTTTCCAAAAAAAAACATAAAAATGGCAAAGAGGCATATGAAAAGGTGCTCAACATCATTGATCATCAGAAAAATACAAATCAAAACTACACTACAGTGACATATCATCTCACCTGGTTAAAATGGTTTGTAGTCAAAAGACAGGCAATAAAAAATGCTGGTGAGGATGTGAAGAAAAGGGAACACTTACACACTTTTGGTAGGAACATAAATTAATACAACCACTACGGAAAACAGATTGAAATGTCTGAAATTCCAAAAAACTGAAAATTGAACTACCATATGATCCAGAAATCCCACTTCTGCTATACACCAAAAAAAAGAAATCAGTAGATTTGGAAGTGATGTAAGTGCCCATTAACAGATGAATGAATAAATAAAATGTAACAAGAGGCCAACAAACATATGAAAAAATGCTCATCATCACTGGTCATTAGAGAGATGCAAATCAAAACCACATTGAGATACCATCTCACACCAGTTAGAATGGCGTTCATTAAAAAATCTGGAGACAACAGATGCTGGAGAGGATGCAGAGAAATAGGAACACTCTTACACTGCTGGTGGGAGCGTAAATTAGTTCAACCATTGTGGAAGACAGTGTGGCGATTCCTCAAGGACCTAGAAATAGAAATTCCATTTGACCCAGCAATCCCATTACTAGCTATATATCCAAAGGACTATAAATCGTTCTACTATAAGGACACATGCACACGAATGTTCATTGCAGCACTGTTTACAATAGCAAAGACCTGGAATCAACCCAAATGCCCATCCATGATAGACTGGACTGGGAAAATGTGGCACATATACACCATGGAATATTATGCAGCAATCAAAAATGATGAGTTCGTGTCCTTTGTA